>CM038146.1:492240307-492840307 GCA_021437245.1 Aegilops speltoides
CTGGCCAAGGAGCTACACACCAAGCCCATTGGAGCTATAGCTCGAGGTGTCATATACCAAGGAAGATCTTCATAAGTGCTAATTGTCTACATACGGATTACTGACCCCCTCCCCCTCCCCCTCCCCGATGGACGGAGCCCACGCTACTAGGAAAAAGCCTAGTAGTAGCGCTGGTTAAACATCTAGTAGTAGCGCGGGTGCCTGCGCTACTACTACGACGCTACAGCTAACTAGTAGTAGTGCGGTGCATGCCATGCTACTAGTACATGTGTTAGTAGTAGCGCGGGCTCCACACGCGCTACTACTAACTATCTGTAGCACGTGTCTGTGACCCGCGCTACTACTATTAATTTCAAAAACCAAAAAAAAAATCTCGACCCGGTGTGGGCTGTCAATGGTGTCAATGGTTCGATCCAGCAACGAAAGGGGTTGCTGGGGGTGTGGATGGGCAGCGATAGACCAGATGCGGCGACGACTGTTGGAGAGGGACCAAATCCAGCGCAGAGGAGAGCGAGAAGATGATGTGAGGATCCTCTTCGCGGCCAAGGCAGAGAGCTCCTGGTTGGCCATGTCGACGACCTGCGCAGGCATGGGCATGGGAGGTGAGTAAAACCGTAGGGAGAGGGGGAGGGAAAAAAGAGAAACAAGGGAGAAAGGAAGGAGATGGATGGCGCATCGAGGCTGGTCGCTGGTGGTGATCCGTCATGGTGGCATAGAGGCGAGGGGGAAGCTGGCGAGCTCCTGGACGCCATCGATGCGAGGAGGTGAACTCATTGGGCGCCATGGAGGACAAGGTGTGCTTGGGAGGAGCACCATGGGAGAGCCTATGGAGAGAGGGGGCGAGTGAGGGAGAGAGAAGGGATTCGGTCGAGAATATGGGGACTTCACCTACCTTGTACTTAGTAGTAGCGAGGGGTATAAACCCACGCTACTAGGGGTATAAACCCGCGCTATTACTATCAACTTATTAGTAGCGTGGGTTTATACCCCTCGCTACTACTATGGCATGTCCATGCGGGGGGCTCGGTAGAGACCACTTAGTAGTAGGGAGGGTTATAAATCCGCACTACTACTATCAACTTAGTAGTAGCGAGGGGTATAAACCAAGCTTTTAAATCTAGGCCGATACGACCGATATATCACTTTTGGGGCTCTACCGATATAAGCATAACATATCATTTGGTAAATATCATTTTCCAACATATCATCCGATATGGACCGAAATATCAACCGATATGGCCGATATCTAGCCCAGTATGTCCACCGATATAGAACGATACGTTGATGGCAACAATTCTTTGTTAGAAAGCAGTGAAATAACATTATGCATTTACAACTTCATTGTATATTTTTACAACTTCATTATATATTATCAAGTCATGCACAATGTTTTGTACAAATGCATATATATCGTATTGTTTTGAATCGTAGAGTAAGGATGAAAGAACATACGGTGCCCCCGTGTTTGGTTTTGGTGTAATTGATGACAATCTCTATGGACTAATGGTTGCCTTGAGTTATATTTGAGGGCTTTGTCCATAGGCTTTTCTTGGAGTACATGTGTTAGTTTCAAGGAGAGTTTGTGTCGACCAAGGTGCTTTTCAAGGAATTACCTAAAAGATTGGTCTTGTGAGAGGTTGATCAAATACTAAGTCAAAGAGTGAATAAAGTTGATCAACACACAAAGCATAGAAGATGTACCGAGAGGGATCAAGTGATCCAATGGTATGGTAAGCATTGTCAATTACGCTTTGTGTACTAACCCATGGTCTTCGTGAGAATTCTTTGTGGGGTTAGGATGCGGTGTGCAAGTTCAAGTGATGCATCACGAAGAGATCAAGTGCTTGAAGTTTGCCGTCCATTGTGGTGACAATGGAGTTGTGAAGATGAGCCGAAGAGTGGCTCACCCATAGTGGACTATGGGGAGCAATCATCTAGTCTTCATCGAGCCAACGCAATCAAGAAAGATGGTTGTGACACCCGGGTAATCAAGCTACAGTAACCCTCTGGTAATGATGCCATGTCACCTCGATTACTGTTGATAATCTCGCGTTAGTTCAGAACCGATCCAAATTTGAATTTGAATTAAAGTCAAAACAATTAAAGTTTTCAAAAGTCTAAACTAAATTGTTCCTAATGTGTCAAATAATCCATAATAAATATTGGTAAAGAAATCATCTTTTAATAAAATACTTAAATGCACTAAATGAACTAAAACAACGATAAAACAATTATCTAAAATGCTTTTAAAGTAATAAGCAAATGCAAAATACTTTATTTAAAGTGCCAAAATATTTTGGGGTTGTGATCTATTTAATAACACCAAATTAGTTGTCGCTTTTAAATTTTATAAAACTAAAATAAAAGAAAATAGAAAAGAAATAGAATAATAAAAAAACTGAACAAAAGAAAAAGAAAAAGAAAAGAAACACCCCCCGCTGGACCACCCGGCCCAGCCAGCGGCCTACCAGACCGGCCCACCCCTTCCCCTACATGGCCTTCCCAGGCCAAACCCTAACCCACCGATACCCCCACTCTCCCCACACTCGCTCACCCTCACCCCCCCGATCCAGATCGGATCAGGGTATCGGACGTCGCCGCCCGGAGATGCCACCCCGTCGCCGCCTCGGCCACTCCGTCATCGACCCCCTCGTGCTCGTCCTCGCCTCCTACCTGCGCCGTCCTCGCTCCTTCGCCTATCGGGAGCTCATCCCACCGTCGCCGCCGCCCGAGGACCTCGCCAGAGGCCACGACGCCGGAGCCACCCCGCCGGCCTGCTCCCTCCCCGTCGCTCGTCCCCCTCCCCGTCGCTCGTCCTCCTCCTCAAGCCCCACTGCCCCATACCCTACGCCCGCAGTGAGCCCCGCCTCTCTTCCTGTCTGCCACTCGCACTCACCACGGCCCCGTGCCCCTCTTCCCCGTTGTCGCCCGAGCTTGCTGGAGCTCGTACTCCCGCCGCTCGCCTCGCTCCCGCACCGGATGCTGCTGCTCTGCATCACTGCATCCACGGCCACATCCGTCGGCCACCGCGGTCCCCGCCCCTGCCTGCTGTTTCCACCTGCTGCCATCGATCGCCGCGCTCGCCGCATCATGGATGCGCCCGACCCCCTTCTCGTGCGCGCCTCACCCACGGGGCCCGCTCCGTCTCCACGCCGGTGCCGTTCGCGCGCGCCGTCGCCCCCCTGGCGCCCGCTCGCCCCGTCCGGCTCGCCGTAGCCACCTCCGTCGCCGGCCATGGCCTCGCCCCGCTGTGTGCCCATTGCCCAGCGCCCGCTCGGGTTGGCTCCAGGCGCCGATGCCCGCTACGCCCGCACGCCCGCTAAGGCCCTTGGCCTATGGCAGGAGGGCCCAGCCACAGAACGTTTATATATATATATATATATAAGAATTTTAAAAATAATAATAACAATAATAAAAACATTAATTAATTAATTAAAGAGTTAATTAACTTAATTAATCATAATTAAATTAATCTAGTCACTAATTAACCTAATTAACTATTAGTTAACTAATCAGTCAATGACATGCGGGTCCCTCACGTCAGTTTGACCAGTCAACACCTCTGTTGACTGCTGATGTCATGCTGATGCAATAATCCTAATTTTGAATTAATTTAATAATAATAAATTAGAAAATGATTTAAAACTTTAAAAATTAATAAAAAAATAAACCGTAGTTCGGATGGGAAAACTTTGTACATGAAAGTTGCTCAGAATGACGAGACAAATCCAGTTTCGCAGCCTGTTCAGTCGCCATGCGTCTCTAGCATAGTGAACTTGCAACATTTCACCTCCGGTTCATCTGCCCGAAAACGCGAAACACCGGGGATACTTTCCCGAATGTTTCCTCCTTTCGCCGGGATCACCTACTACCGCGTTAGGGCACACCTAACACCGCTCATTGTCATGTCATGCATCGTCATGCTTATGTTTGCATTGTATTTACTGTTTCTTCCCCCTCTTCTCTCCGGTAGACTACGAAACCGACGCTGCTGCTGCCCAGTTCAACTACAGAGTTGACGACCCCTCCTTCTTGCCGGAGCAACCAGGCAAGTCCACCCTTGATCACCAGATATCGCCTATTCTTTTCTCTACTGCTTGCATTAGAGTAGTGTAGCATGGTACTGTTCGGTTACTCCTATTCTGTTGCATAGCCTGTCATTGTTACTACAGTCGTTGATACCTTACCTGCAATCCTAAATGCTTAGTAAAGGATGCTAGTATTCCATCAGTGGCCCTACCTCTTGTCCGTCTGCCATGCTATACTACTGGACCATGATCACTTCGGGAGGTGATCACGGGCATACGCTATATACTTTATACTGTTACATTGCTTATGATACTGTTCGGAGATGAGGGCTGAAGGGGCCGGTGGCTCCATCCCGGTAGAGGTGGGTCTGGGTTCCCGACGACCCCCGACTGTTACTTTGTGGTGGAGCGATAGGGCAGGTTGAGACCACCCAGGAGAGAGGTGGGCCTAGCCCTGGTCGGCGTTCGCGGATACTTCAATTAACACGCTTAACGAGATCTTGGTATTTGATCTAAGTTTGGCCACTGGCCTATACGCACTAACCAACTACGCGGGAATAGTTATGGGCACTCGACGTCGTGGTATCAGCCGAAGCCTTCGTGATGTCGTCGACGGTGGCGCACGGATTGGACCGAACTTTGCTCTTGTATTAGGGAGGCTAGGTCTACTTCCGGACGCCCTCGCAACGTGCAGGTGTGCAATGGGCGATGGGCCCAGACCCCTGCGCCATAGGATTTAGACCGGCGTGCTGACCTCTCTGTTGTGCCTAGGTAGGGCTGCGACGTGTTGATCTTCTGATGCCGGGCATGACCCAAGAAAGTGTGTCCGGCCAGAGGGATTGAGCGTGTTGGGTTATGTGGTGCACCCCTGCAGGGAAGTTTATCTATTCGAATAGCCGTGTCCCTCGGTAAAAGGACGACCTGAAGTTGTACCTTGACCTTATGACAACTAGAACCGGATACTTAATAAAACACACCCAGACAAGTTCCACGAACAACCCGGTGATCGCTTTTCCGCAGGCGACGAGGGAGGATTGCGGGTAGGATTATGCTATGCGATGATACTTGGAGGACTTCAATCTACTCTCTTCTACATCTTTGCAAGGCGGAGGTCGTCGAGCGTGGTCTTCGATAGGACTAGCTATCCCCCTCTTATTCTGGCATTCTGGAGTTCAGTCCACCGATATTGCCTCTTTACACATATACCCATGCATATGTAGTGCAGATCCTTGCTTGCGAGTACTTCGGATAAGTACTCACGGTTGCTTTGCTCCCCCTTTTCCCCCTTTCCCTCTTCTTCTTGGATGCCGCAACCAGTCGTTGGAGCCCAGGAGCCAGACGCCACCGTCGACGATGACCCCTACTCCACTGGAGGTGCCTACTACTACGTGCAGGCCGTTGATGACGACCAAGAGTAGTTTAGGAGGATCCCAGGCAGGAGGCCTGCGCCTCTTTCGATCCGTATCCTAGTTTGTGCTAGCCTTCTTAAGGCAAACTTGTTTACTTATGTCTGTACTTAGATATTGTTGCTTCCGCTGACTTGTTTATGTTCAAGCACTTGTATTCGAGCCCTCGAGGCCCCTGGCTTGTAATATGATGCTTGTATGACGTATTTTACTTTTAGAGTTGTGTTGTGATATCTTCCCGTGAGTCCCTGATCTTGATCGTACACATTTGCGTGCATGATTAGTGTACGGTTGAATCGGGGGCGTCACAATGGTCCAACTTGAGGGAGTCAAGATCGTCATCATCTAGCTCAAGTGGACCATGTGCAAGGCAAAGGTTTGCCCTTGATAGGTTTTTTATTTTACCGGTCTCATGGTGGTAGTTGGGAGACCGGGTTATATGATCGATTGCCGTACTATGAAGGGGGGCTCTCGATGAGTAGCTTGATCGTATTATTCATAGAGAGCTCAAACCACTGCATCCTTGCATCATCTTTCTTGGTTCTTGTTTGGTTCTCTTTGTGAGATTTGGAGCTTATGGTCACAAGCTCGAGTTCATCGAAAACGGAGTTCACATGCATCTTCTATGATGTTTTCGATGTTGGAGGTTCTGCCGGTTCTTCTCTGTTGGAGGTTTCTCTCCTCTTTTTCTTAGGAATACCTCCCCATGCATCTTTTATGATGTTTTGATGCTACTCGTTGTGTTGTATCCAACAAACTTGAGTTTGCTCAATTCGGAGCTCATTTGCAGAAGTTATGACAGTTATGGTTTTATTGTATCCCTGTGTTGTCTTCTCTGCAAAATGAAGGACTCCTAGTGTTGTTAATCTGGGGCATGCGGTAGTACTGCTCTCCGGAGCGGTAGTACCGCAGAGCCCTCTTGTAGTACCGCAGTCCCCAATGGCAAGATCTGCAGTGCTCATGGTAGTACCGCTCCGTGGGAGCGGTAGTACCGTGGCCTCAGACCAGGCGCAGCTGCTCGAGCGGTAGTAGGGGCGGATGTCATTTTTTACATCCGTGCCCTACGCGGTAGTACCGTGGGCTCTGGCCAGGCACAGCAACATGAGCAGAAGTAGGGGCGGATGTAATTTTTTGTTTGTCCCTCGTGAAGCAGTGAGACCCGATATGACATTTTTAGTGGCGTGTTATTATGTTTTGTGTATTGTTTTTTTTGCGGCTTAGCTTTTTTGTGGAGGGCCACGTATCTTTCTATTCTCTGTTTTGTTTTATTTTGGTTTGACATGTAGCAAGATAAGATTGTAACTAGATTTTTCTTTTTAGATTTGCTAAATCTAATCTAGATGAGTTTTAGCTCATCTAAGTCTATAAATGTCTGATTTGTTTGCTTTAATGTTTGCATAGACTCGATTATGCGCGCCCGTGTTAGCTTGTCCTTTTTTGTCGCTCGTCTTTCTGCCCCGTTTGTTTTGTGTCGTCATGTTCTCACGTTTCTTTTCACGTGGGCCCATATATCTCGTCGTTTGGGGTCTCGACGGTGAAGCTTGTCCCATATCTTCTCACTGACCAAACTTTGGCCCCTGTTATTTTGCCTGTGTTTTGTTTTTCATCCCAGTTATAGGTCCACCCGTTGACATGCAACTGAGCATGTAGTTTGTTTCATCCTAGTTGCAACTCGACCCTTGTCTCGCAACTGAGCATAGTTTCGTAGTTTCCCTAGGAGCAAATCCACCCTCGACTCGTAACTGGAGCATGTGCTTTTGTTTTCATCCTAGTTGCGGGTCCACCATTGATACGCAATTGGGCATGTAGTTTGTTTCATCCTAGTTGCAAGTCGACCCTTGAGTCGCAACAGGACTCGTAGTTTCGTAGTTGTTCCAGGTGCAAGTCCACCCTTGACTCACAACTGGAGCATGTGTTTTTGTTTTTCATCCTAGTTGCAGCTCCACAATTAACACGAAACTGGGCCTATAGTTTCTCTCATATTAGTTGCAAGTCGACCCTTGACTCGCAACTTAGCACGTAGTTTCATAGTTCTCCAAGGTGCAAGACCACCACCTACTCGCAACTGGGCTCGTAGTTGTTAGAGTTGCAATCCCACCATTGACTTGCAACTTAGCACATAGTTTTACAGTTCTCCCAGGTGCAAGTCCACCATCTACTCGCAACTGGCTCGTAGTTGTCAGAGTTGCAAGCCCACCCTCGACTTGCAACTAGAGCATGTGTTTTAGTTTTTCATCCCAGTTGCAGGTCCATCATTGGCACGCAACTGAGATTGTAGTTTGTCTCATGTTAGTTACAAGTCGACCCATGACTCGCAACTGGGCATGTAGTTTCGTAGTTGTCCTAATTGCATGTCACCCTCGACTCGCAATTGGGCTTGTAGTTGTCCAAGTTGCAAGCCCACCCTTGACTCCAAACTGGAGCATGTTTTTTTTCATCCCGGTTGCAAGTCCACCTTTTGACTTGCAACTGGCCCATAGCTTGTTTCATCTCAGTTGCAAGTTGATCCTTAACTCGCAACTAGGCTTGTATTTTCTTAGTTGTTCCAGTTGCAAGTCCACCTACGACTTGCAACTGGTCTCGTAGTTGTCCGAGTTGCGAGCACACCCTCGACTCGCAACTGGGCTCGACCTTTTTTTATCCTTGTCCGAGTTGCTTGTATTTTTATGAACAATTGCAAGTCCATTATCGACTAACTACTGGGCTCGACCTTTTTTTATCCGAGTTGCAAATCCACAACCGACTCACAACTGGGCCGAAACTTTTTTGTCCTAGTAGCAAGTTCATCATTAACATGCAATTTGTCTATTCGACTATTTTTCTTTTTTTATCAGAAAGTCACAAATTTTGAAAAAAATTCAATGTATTTTTTTAAAATCATTTAAAAATTCAGAATTTTAATAATTGTTCACATTTTCTAAATAACGTTCAGAATTAAAACTTTCAAAATGATTAAAAAATAAAAAATGATCACGTTTAAAAAACAAATTGGAAGCAAAATTGTGTTCAAAATTCAAAATATGTTCGCAAAATGTTCACAACTTCCAGAAAATATTCGTATTTTAATTTTGCTCCCTTTTTCAGAAAAATATTCAAAGTTCCCTGCCGTTCGCTCGTATGTGCAAAGCTAGCTCAAACTAAGCACACAAGCAAGCACTTTGATTGATCTACAGTAGCGTGCATGCGTAGCGGCCACGGCCGAACTTTTTTGAACGCGTGTAGCTATCCGTGAGTCGTGATAGCTTTCTTGTGTATATATTGTTAGAAAATACGAAAAAAAGAACAAGTGAAGTGGCCACAAAACAGACGATGAAATCAACTTAGATGTGAGATATTACCTCACATTCAGATGTGACATAGTTGGACCCTTATTTTTTCCGTGCAATTGTTTTTTTTTTTTTGAAATATTGTGTATCAAGATGCAAAAGCCACGCCGAGATAGCACAAATTCAATGCCACGCCATCGATTTCAGCGGCTAGCCGGAGGGGGGCGAGGAGGAGTCGGATCGAGATGGTCGCGCGGAAGAGGCGGCGCTCGCCGTCCCGTCCAGATGGACGGCCACACGTGGGAGGTGGGCAGCGGAGCGCCGAAGGAGCTGCCGCTCGACTGATTCAGGCTAGGGTTTCAGTCAATCGGCCGGCCCCGCCGCCCAAGCTCAACGCCGGCGCGGACAGGATCAGCGCTCTCCCCGACCACCTCCTCCTCGAGATCCTCGAGCGCCTCGACCTGTGCGAGGCGGTTCGCGCCGGGGCGCTCTCGACGCGGTGGCAGCACCTCCCCAAGCACCTCTCGCGCGTGGACCTCGACGTCGTTCACTTCCAGGGCGCGACGCCGCTTGAGGCCATGGATGCGTTCACGGGCGCGGCGCGGTCGCTGCTCGCCAAGAGCAGCGCCCTCAAGTCCCTTATCCTCGGCTTCTACATGCCTTCTTCCCCTCCTCACCTGAGCACCATAGGCTGCCTCGTCCAGGACGTCGTGAGCTTGGGCCAGACCGAATGCCTTGAGTTTCGCACATCCCTGCCGTCCCCGAGCAACACCGTCCCGCAGCTCGCTGAGATTGGGCGGCAGTTCATGTCCTTCTGCCACGCCTACCCGGTCGCCTTCTCTTGGCTCACGAGTCTTACACTCAAGCACCTTGCGTTTGGCAGTTCGGACGTCACCGAGCTCATTAGCGCTTGCGGGAGGCTCAGGCACCTCAACCTGTGTGCCTTCAGACTGGTTGATCCGCACTCGGCCGCGCTCAAGATCCACGTGCCGCACTCTGGGATACAGGAGCTCGATTTCACCTGCGTTGGGTGCATGCGGATCGAGCTCATTTCTGTCCCTAAACTTAGGCAAGTTTGGTGCAAATATTGGCTCTCCCATAACCCTCCACTGAGCTTCGGCTATGTTCCTGAGCTTCGCGATGTAAGACTCTCTTCTAGAGCCCAGGTATGGCAGAGGCCATTCGCGCTGAGCGAGTGCCTGTCAAGGAGTGCCAGCAACCTGTCGATACTTACTCTCACTTTCGGGTGCCAAATGGTACAATTAATTTCTGCGCACCACTTAAATATCTTCTGCATTTACATACCATATGTTCTTCTCTACCAATTTCAGCTAGGGTTTTTGCCTCCCGCCGCCGCCGCCGCAGGTCCACCTCCTCTCCGATGGCCTTAGGGCCATGGGGGCGCAGTGGATCTCGGCAAGGGTCGGCGGGAGGGCTCCGTTTTTAATTGTTTCTTTCAGTTTTGCTAGGGTTTGTGTCCTTTCGGGAAGGCGAGACGGCGGCGGCTCCTCGAAGATGGAATAAAGGTCTCCCGCCTAGCCCCGTTCCGCGATCGTCTAGCATCGTTGGTGGCGGTGGAGGTGTGTCTCCGGCGGATCTATCTTTGGTGGATTTGCTCGGATCTCGCCGTTGTTCGCTCACGTTCGTGTGTCTTCGGATTGGATTTTTCGATCTACGTTATTCTTCATCTGCGGCGGTTGCTGTTGCAGTGCGCTGGTCCCACGGGCCTTAGCACGACGACTTCCGACTGTCTACTACAACAAGTTGTGCCCGACCGGTGATGGAGGGTGATGACGGCGGCGCGCCTTGGCTCGCTTGATCTTTGGTAGTTGTCGCTAGGTGGTCTACGGATCTGGATGTGATTTCTATTATTTCTGGTATTCGTTGTACTGCCATGATTGAAGATGAATAGATCGGAAATTTTCTCGCAAAAAAAAAAAAAAAAAAAATTTCAGCTGTGTATTTATGTTCTTGCTGCAGATTTGGATTCAGCCAGAACATCCCAAGAAGCTCACTGCTATGTTCAGAAACCTGACCTCTGTGTTTCTTTGGGATATCTTCAATGAGTGTGATCTGAACTGGACACTGTTTATCCTTGAAGCTGCACCTGCCCTAGAGAATATTGCAGTTAGTGTTACTTAATCTTCTTTTTAATTTAGTACGCATCTTAGCATGTCATGACTTATTCTACAATTTATAATGATATGTTTTACGGATATTTAGCATTAAAAACATACCAGCAAGTTACAAGCAGCACTGTAATTTTGCTGCAAGACAATGTCCATGCAAGACAAACAAAAAAGCTGGATTGTATCTCATGTTACAGTTCTTCAAAACTTCGTCCTATGTTTTATTTTCTTTTATTTTCTCTTTTTTTTTGAAAAGGAGGAAGGCCCTGGCCTCGGCATCGAGTGATGCACAGAACCCTCTTGATGAAAATTCTTTATTACAAAGTATCTTGGTCGAAAGAAATACGAGGAATATAGTTGTAATTTCATAAGGACTCTCGAAGCATATCTCTGTCGTACTTCACCTAGGATTTTATTCATGCATATTTCTCCAAAACTCTATAGGGGCCTAAACTTATATTTAATTGCAATTGTTGTCACCTTATCCTTCATGGGTTGGTGGCAAGTTTAATTAACACGGGTTATTTACTTTTTTATGTCCTTGCTTGAAGTTATCTCGACATTCATGTATTGAGACGCCGAAGAACAGTGCCCAGAAGACCAACGTGGTGTGGGAGCCATCCAAGGATTTGAAGCACCTGAACTTGAAGGTGCTGGTGATTTGCGGGTGCGAGGATGAAGACAAGGTGACAAACTATGTAAGACTTGTCATGGAACGAGCTGTGGGGCAGTTGTTAATCCAGCTGCGTGGTGAATTCTCATGCATGGACTGCAACGCCACCAACCTTCACAGATCCAAGGCGGAGAAAGCTAGCAGGCACCGGATTAAGGAGCGACTCGGGAATGGATCATCCTCATCTGTGGAAATAATTATCTGATATGTATGGTCAAGGAATGGTAGTCTCATATCGCTCACAAGCTTGCAACAGCTAGAGCAATGACTGTGTGAGGCACATTCAGTAGTAATTCTGATTTCTAGTTATTGATAGCTTAAGAATACTTGATTGGCGTGGACCTTGCAGTAGCTAAATTATGTTTGTACCGTAATCTGGCGTGGACCTTGCAGTAGCTAAATTATGTTTGTACCGTAATCTGGCCGCACGTGTTTTCTCTTTCTGTTTACCGAGTAATTAGTTGCCTATTTGCCTACCAAGTATATATATGCTGATTTATTTGCCCTGGGATATTCAAAATCTTGACTTGTTGAGTCTCTCTCTCTTTTCAGAATGGGTCTTTGGTGCCTTGCCTGGGTTAAGAATGTGTGTTTGGGAAACATTCTGGCAATAGACTTTGCTTTCTGAATTTGTCTTGGTCACTATGACCATAGCCAAGGTTGACGGCGACGACGGTGTAGGAAAAGAAAATTGTGCATCCCTCAGAAACTTCTACTGGATGCTCATCTTAGCCAGGAGGGTGTCATTCAAATTCTTGATGGGTTCAAATGCTTGGAATGTGACTGACTGAAAAGGGTGCAAATTAACCGAGTTCTGTTCCTTTATATCTGACTGGTAGCCTGTCACAATGCCCACAGAAAACGGAAGACAGTAATCTAGCAGGAATTTGTATCACATCAATATGCCAACCCGTGGCAGCAGAAAAAAAAGCTCTGCTAGAAATTGAGTTTGAGATGATCAGAGGTTTTAGTGTTTTACACTACCTATATTATAGTATCAGAGGTTTTAGGCAACCCTCTCACGCAGCTCAGCTGGACCAGGGCCGAAGGGCTTTCTTTGGTGATTCGGCTCAGCTCGGCCCAACCCAGCCAGGGTCATGGGCCTGGAATTCCACGCAGTTCTCAGGAAATGCAGTTTTATACTACCCCTAAAAAAAACACAGTTTTATAGTGCAATACTGCATGCTCACTCGCTCTGTTTCATGCTGCTCAACTGTTTTAAAAAACCACTCAAAAAAGTTGTTTAAACTTTTTTCAAACAGCACAATTGTTTACGCCTTCCTTTTTTTTCTTTTTTAAGATGTACACCCGTAGGCATACAATACGTGTATTCATAATAGTAATGATACATAGATGAAACACATACATGCAACAGAAACAAGGAGGATACATGTAGTTGTATTGCTACATACCACCCTTGCCACAACTATCAAGCACCCACGACCTTCGCTGTCACCTGAGAAGGAGAGCACCAAAAGATGGTACACACCTTGTGATGTTAACGAGCCACGATAGCCGCCAACCCCGGAAGGCAGGATCTAACCTGATAAGGAACATCAGTCGGAGGAGCCCTCAGAGCCTCTTCAACGCCAGATCCGGGGCCAACTCCAACCCACCTTTCAACAGGAGGCCATATCATCCACCATCTTCCGCCAATCCGTAGCAGTCATTTATCGTCGCACTCCAAGAGCAGCCCATCCCCGCCATCACGCCAAGATGCAACGGCAAATCAAAGTTGCTCCAACAGATTGGACTCCACAAGCCTCTCGTCGACACCAGCAACACCTCCGATGAGCAGGAGCACGAGCTGGAAGACCATTATTCCTATGAGCACCATCGGCATTAGCCCCACCATGACACCGACGAAGGAAACTTGAAAACCTAGAAACCCTAGGACTACAACACACGCCCGAATGAGAAACTAGGGGACCCCTCCACCTTGTGACGCCAAGACGGCAATCAAAGAGGAAGGAGAGCGGCTGAATCATTGGTGGGCGCCTTGGATTTGGAAAAACCGTCGCCTCCTTTCTGTCACGAGAGAAACGATTCTGAGAATTTTAGCCTGTTAGGAGATGGTGAGTTTTTATGTGTTTACACCTTTTTTTCTTAGACCAGCCTTGATACAACACTACCTGCTTGTACAAAAAAACTTTAAACATGGTTAGACATTTTTCTATGACACGTTGCTACTACAGTCCAGATCCCCTGATGTTGGTAGTGCACGTACTCCCTCCGTTCCGAATTACTTGTCGCTCAAATGGATGTATCTAGCACTAAAATAGTGTTAGATACATCCACTTGAGCGACAAGTAATTTAGAACGGAGGGAGTAGCAGGTAATGCCAAGTGATGTGTTTATTTGTGTACGGACTTCCATTCTGTGTAGACTGCAGCCAGAACGAGGGTATAAATATGTTTGGTAGGAACGTGGATGGCATTATATTGTTGAAAGCTAAGCTCTATAGTGGTTTCATTTTTATTGGAAGGGTGAGTCACACCTCACGTGTTACATTATCTCCCCCTTTTTTTTTACATCATGCATGTTTTATCTTCCGCGAAATATCTCCTCGTTGTTTATGTTGAGCTATGATTTAGTGTGTCTAGACTAGGACGGTTTTCCGTCTTTATTGTAGGCCTTAACCGCTCCTAACATGATGTTCATTATAGTCTAAACCCCGATATTTTTGTAAAGGGTATTTTCATTCAGATGTTATATTGAAGTGATATAACCGCAACGAATGAATGCCTAGCCTTTAGATAACAAAATGTACATAGCCAACAAGTCCTTAAAAAAGCATAAGAGACACTATTTTACAGAAATAGTAAATAAAGAGTTGCGTAGGATTGTACTCCTTTATTTACTAGGACACTATTTTATACATGGAGTACAATCCTAAACTCCATGTCCGAGAAAGTCTAATTTTCAAAATCTAAATTTTTTGTTAGACATTCTTGAGTTTTCACCCCACGTATACATTTTAGTGAAGAGATCACATTCATGATGCTTTGGGTAAAAAAAAATGTACACCCAAAATGTTTTAAAACGAGCTTTTTCAGAGTGCTGAAATTATTTTTCCGTGCTGATCACGTCGAATGTTTTTTTTCTTCAATTTTTTCCATGGAAGTAGAACATTCGGTCATGTGTGTTGTAAAAAGTATATATTTGCTTTTTCTAAATCTTGGGTAGAAATTATACATGGAGTACAATCCTAAACTCCACCGAAACTGAAACACTATTTTATAGAAATGGTAAATAAAGAGTTGCCTAGGACGTAGGAGGCCCAACTCGAAGACTACACTGCCATCAATTTGCTGACTTACGTCGAGCTAGATAGAACCCACTGCATGCCTCTCGCATGACAAACTAACGGGGATCATGGGTTTCGAACGACCGAGCAATAGTTCATGGGGAAATATCTGGTACTCCCACCCCTAGTGTGCTCGATCCCGGTGCTCCAAACTCGGTAGCACATTTTAAAATGTTCGAAAAATTCTGAAAAAAAAATCTAGCACATTGACACAACATCAATGTATGTTGTTAACAAAATTCAAATCAAAATTCAAAACATTGCTCGAGATACAAAAATGACAAAATGGACATCAATGTGATAATTGGCCTAATCTAAAGCCCAACTTATATATGTTGTGTACTATTTACTGTCGAATTTTTCATTTATGTTTCTCAAGCTATGTTCCGAATTTAGATTTCATATTTTTTGACAACATACTTTGATGTCGTGTGAATCTGCTGAATATTTTTTCAGAATTTTTCGAACATTTAAAAATGTGCTATGGAGTTTTGGAGCACCGCGGAAGCACCCTAGGGGTGGAAGTACTAGTATTTCCCTATAGTTCATGGATGGCAACTGCGTGACATGATTCTTTCGACGGAAACCACGTACGCAACCTCTTTTCTAGTGCACTCTTGCTGCATGCTGCTCTATCTGTTTACATTTTTTTTCTTGAACAGCACAGCTGTTTACACCTTTTCTGTCCAGCACATCTGTTTCTACACACACACAAAAAAAAGGTAACACTGTGTAAACTTGAGCTGTTTACACCTTTTCTGTCCAGCACATCTGTTTCTACACACACACAAAAAAAAGGTAACACTGTGTAAACTTGAGCTGTTTACACCTTTTCTGTCCAGCACATCTGTTTCTACACACACACAAAAAAAAAGGTAACACGGTTTCAATACATTCACGGAGCTCTCGGAATATGTGGTACACAAGTTTACAACCGTGGAACATTGCACCTCACGTCAGTTCACTAGCCTCATGAGAAACTTGAGCTGAATGAAAGGAGACTAGTGGTGGACACTAAAATCAGCATTCTACCAATCACATAACCACATATATATATAGGAATAAAAAACAGTGAAACATTATGAAAGGAGACTAGTGATAATTCTTGTTTCTGTACTACCTGAAGTTAGCAGTTGAATATTTTCCATTTATGTGGTCAATGACGGCAATGCAAATTTTGTCTTTATCCATCAACATGCTACAGTTATGAGGCCTGCAACCCTGATTGGCACAGAAGATCGGATTTTGAACAGATGGGCAATGTATGCCAAAAATTGGGGTTTCCTCCCACTTTTTGCCGGTGGAGCTACAAAGTAATGAGTTAGCATCTTCACTTTATCATAATTCCTTGGCTTTAAAACTGAGCCTGGAGAATGAAATGATGTGCTCCTATAGATATCTTAGATGCTTTCACCAGTGGCTGAATTACTTGAAGCAACATTTTGTAGGTTTCAGCCTGTTTATTTTGTGGATGTTGCGGCTGCCATTGTCAACCCCCTCAAGGATGATGGCACCAGCATGGGAAAGACCTATGAGCTTGGTGGACCAGGTATTTAAATTGTTCATGAGCTGGTAATTATCAAACATAGCTGCTATGCAACAATAAATACTAAGATTGTATACGGGAAGATGATGATTTTGCTGAATTATAGGCTGAAATGATGTTTGAAACAACATGCGAATATCCAAGATATGTGAATCTTCATTTCCCTGTTGCAAGGGCGCGTATATAAATAGCATCGCTCTTAGGGCATCTCCAACGGTGACCCGCAAATTTTCTCCCGCATCTGTCCGTGGACAGGGTGGACCAGTCCGCGGACAAGGATGCGGGAGCACGCTATCCAACTTTAGCCGCATACATTTCGACAACAGTTCGAACCAACCGGACGAAATTCAATCAAACCGGTCGATATTCATTAAAGTTCGGATAGAAAATAGCAGAAATCATCCATACATAGCATGCAAATTAAGTCTAGTACAACAATGTCTCAAATTCGACTAGATTAATTGGATGTCCAACAAGTTTTTCATCAACGGGTCAGGGCTTCCCACACATACTCTCCCTTCAGCTTCATCCAACAGTGTGTGCACATAAATGGCCGTCCTTTTGTCCTATGATATACACGACGATAGCGCGTGCGGGCTACATATAATGTGTAGAATCAATCGACAACTTGAGCAAGAGGAAGCAAAACTTACAATCTCGTCCTCTGCCACGTGCAATGACCACCTTGCTTCCAGCTGACGAACCACGTTAGAAAACTTGATGACGCTGGTCTGGATTGCGTACCAGCGATACGACAATGACCTCACATTGCGTGGTTGAATGATGTACATGTCGTACGACGCAATGTGCTTTCTTCCGTGAAAAGTTTCATGCACTTGCTCCCAGAAGGCCTCCCCTTTGCTCCTGCCTACAAAATTCGTGGATACGGCCAACCACGCATCACACAACAACTCATTCTCCATGGTCGATTAGCTCACCATCCTTCAAACTCCAAAAAATGACATAGCATTTGAAAATTAAGCTCAATGGCATTTGACCGAACACCTATTGGGCATGGTGTCCGCCATGAAGAACGTCGACAGGGGCGGAGTGTACCTGGGTACAAATGACTCTAGGGTGGACATCGTCGTCGTAGAGGTGAGCGGGCGCGTCGGTGCTAGTTGTGGACATCCGACATTGCCTCCGTGGCGGTCGGATACGTACAGCAGCGACGGCGGAGGTGGAGGGCGCGGATGCAAAGCAAGGGGGAGAAGGGGTGGAGTTGTAGGAAATGGGACCGAGAGAGAGGATTGGGTGGGCCAGGGGTGTCGGAGTCCTACGTGTCTGGTGTTGGGACTCCCGCAAACCTCCCCCAACTTGTCTCCAATTTGTGGGGGAAATCACGTCGGGACCGCTCCGCGGAACGATACGTGTCTGGTGTTGCATAGCTTCCGCGGTCCGGATGCATGCGGGAGGTTTGCGGGTCGGCGTTGAAGATGCCCTTAGGCTAACAACCTGAGGATGGGGTGTCCTACTTATTGACTTCTTGTTTATTTGTAGGCTATTGCTTCTTTTTTTTTGCGGGGTGTAGGCTATTGCTTCTCCTAGGGAGATGCTTCTAAACAAAGTGCCTTTTCCTCTACCGGCTCCCTCCATCTTCAATCTTCATCAGATCAAGGCACTCTCCATAGACAACCTAGTATCTGAAAATGGTAAGTGTACTGCCCACAAATAATACAACAATCTCGTTTGACGTTACTCTTGGCCTTGGGTGGCTCACATTGTTCCTCAAACTTGGTGCAGCTCTCGGTTTCGCAGATCAGGCCTAACAAGTTGAAGGGCTACCCTACCGATTTTCTTGTCTGCTACAGGAAAGGCGGCCCATCTTTTGGTTCTACCATCAAAGATAGATGGGAGCACGGATGTCACTAGTACTCCCGACCGCTATTCACATGGTTTTTACTCCCGACCGCTATTCACACCGCAAATAAGCCAGAGTAATAGATATGATGAGTTGGTGGCAGCAAGAGTAGTAATATTGAAAATAAAGAACATAAATAAAACTGAAAGTAGAGATGTTTTTCCAGCAGTGGAGAATTTAGGCATGGAGAGAATTCAGTTCATGGTATACATAAGGTGTGCCAGTTCGGCAGTAATACCGGTTACCTTGTATCGTGAATATAGTATGTGATTTGTCTGTTCGGTAGGTGGACCATCCTAAGGTTATGGAACTCCTCCACGTAGGAGATTATACTATTCTATGGTCCTGCTTCTTTGTTGTCACAGAGTGGTTGTCTCCACAATTAAGGCCGTTAGACCGGAACCAAGCATTAAGTTTGATGGATCACCATTATCTCATATTGTCTTTGGTCCCCATAGATGTCTCCACCTATCACGTCAGAGATCGCAGATTTCCTAAACAATATGTGTTACCTGTGTAGGTCTTAAGATTATGTTGCCTGGGCCCTGAAATTGGACAACACACATAGAGTTCATCAGAGAATAACAACCTACTAGACAGATCATAAGACTACAAACACGAATGATTACATTAGACACAAATGAATCTTACCACTCACCTACATCTCCCGTGCCTAGGGGAAAATGCTCACTCATTGAAATAGAATAACCAATGATCTTGGAGAATAAACCCATGAAAACCATATCAATAATACTGTGAAGATCCATAATAAGATAAATGATCAAACAAGTCTCAATATCCCAATGAGTATGAATAGAGTTTACAACTCGATCTTACAACTTGGAATTCCTCTTACAATAGTGAAGAATGGAATGATGATGAAGATGAAAGGACCAAAACTAAGAAGATCTTTGGTGGTTCTCCATGTCTCTTCTTTCTATGTCTTGGCATGGTCGCAACGGCTAGGGTTCTCCCATGTATCCTTCCCTTCACGAAAGTGTCTTGTAATGATAAGGTGGAGCTCCAGGCACCTCATATGATTATCCATACGAGAGGGTGTGCTTGCATGGAAGGCCATCTTTCACTCAACGCCTGGTGGTTGAGCTTCCAATACAAAAGTTGTTCCATTTGGCTTGATTTCTACTAATTCTCCTTGGTTTCGTTTCATATATAATATTTCTTGCCAAACAGTGAAAACATAATTTTCTTCTCTCTTGAAGGATTAGTGTTAGAAATAACCGAGAAGTGGTACTAATCCGATGAAAACCAAATAAAAACTCCTAGCAAATAATCATAAAATCTTGAGCCATCAGAAACCAAGCAACTTTTAGACTCTCCCCATGTATTTGTTTAAAATGAAGCAAATCTAACTCAAGTGACATAGCGGGAGGAGGAAGACTAGACATGATAATACTAGTTGGGAAAACCCTAGTAGTAGCGCGAGTAATTGCCTAGTAGTAGTGCACGGGCACGCGCTACTGCTAGCGTGCTACAACTAACTTTTAGTAGTAGCGCGGGTACCACCCCGCTCTACTGCTACTTCTGGTAGGAGTAGCGCGGTTGCCATCCGCGCTAGTACTGCTTAGCTGTAGTTTGGGTCAGGCCCACCGCGCTACTACTAACTAATTAGAAATTAAAAAAATCATCCATGGCCGCTGCAGTTGCTGCTGCTGGGCATCATCGTCCTCTCCATCCATGGCTGTTGCTAGTCCTAGAGGGGATGAAGTTGTCCATGGTGATGGTGCTTCCCCACCCAACTCATGCCGGCACCTCTCGTCTACTGCTGCTACAAAAGAAGAGAAAATATTAGAAAGAGGAAGAGAGATATAGAGTGTAGTAAGAGGAGGAACTGACCGGTGGCCGCCGGAGTTGGAGGCGATGCCCGAAACCCTAGACGAAGCCCGATGACCTTCTTGTCGTGGGACCCTTGACCATGGTGTTCGCATGTCCTCACGAGGCCCTGTCCTCGCCGAGGGGGTGCAATTGGCTACGTCCATGGTGGAGCTGGCCGCCGCCATGGACGACGCTCTGCTGGTCTCCCTCTCCTTCCAGCAGCGGAGAAGGAGGAGGAAGGAGGGGGGCTGCGGCAGGAGAGGAGGTCACCCGATTTGGGGGAGGCGCCAAGGTGTGAGGCCAGTGGTGGCAGTGGGTGAGGAAGGGAATCGCGGGTGGGAGTGAGAAGGGGAATCGGGAGAGTATGGGTTTGGGTTTGGGCCTATGCGCACTATGTGTACACATGTCTTGGTGGGTCGATAGTAGTAGCGTGAAGTTTATACCCGACGCTACTACTATGGCATGTCCCGTAGCGTGGGGTTTATATGCCACGCAACTACTATCAACTTAGTAGCAGTGTAGGGTTCATACCCCATGCTACTACTATGCATGGCATGTCCCTGGATGCACGATAGGATCAACTTAGTGGCATCGTGGGTTTTATACTATCAACCTAGTAGCAGTGTGGGGTTTATACCCCACGCTACTAGTAAGTAGCGGTAGCGTGGTCCTATTACTCCACGCCACTAGTATGTGTCTTCCTATAGGCTTTTTCCTAGTAGTGTAACAGAACACAAAAGTAGCAACTAAAGGTATTTTTTGTATTTTTAATTTTAGGCAAGCAAAGATAAAAGTAACTAGGCAAGATAGATAACAAGGTAGTAATATGATGGTGTGAAGTTAAATGTTTATTTGCAGAAGACTCCCCGGCAACGGCGCCAGAAATCATGCTTGCTACCACAGGAGTTGTTGGGATTCCGCCAAGTGTAAGAGTGAAGCAGAACAACAACAACAACAACAACAACAACAACAACAACAACAACAACAACAACAACAACAACGACAACAACAACTATTTCCCCTAGTTAGAGAACTAAGATTATTAATCTAGTAGGAGTCACTATGAAGCAAAGTGAGCAACACCTGCACACAAAACACACACATGCTCGTCCCCAACACGGCAAGGGGGTTGTCGATACCCTTGTCTTGCTAGTTACAAGATTAAACACAAGCGATAATGATAGTTGGTAGCTAAATAAATAACAGGTCAACAAAGAATATAATTGTTTTCGATAGATGATAATAGACCAGGGAGTCATAGGTTCACTAGTAACATCTCTCTTAGAGCATACAAGATAGTGGCTTGGTAACAAATCATAGTTGAGCAACAATTAATATTGTAATATTTATGGCTATGGCTTTTCATGGTATAATCTCATATAGGCATTACGTCCATGATAAGTAGGTCGTTATTCCAACTGTATCTATTACTAATACTCCACACTAAGACTTCCATCCAGCATGCATATCAAAGTATTAAGTTTACAAGAAACAAAGCATCGCAATAAGTAAGATGACATAATGTACACAGTAAAACATCAATCAATATGATGAGTCACCATTGCTTTATCCTTAGTGGCAACAATAGAAATACGTGTCTTGCCCCTTTCTATCACTCGATATATATAGAACACTGCAAGATTGAACCCACTACAAAGAACCACTCTCACTAAAGAAAAAACCCGTCGAACTTGGCCAAAGAGGATAGATAGATTGGAGAGCATGCAAAGCTATTCAATTATACAACAAGAAAACCTCAAAACTTTTAATTGATTTCAATGAACAATCTGATACATAAAGTGAAAATCCATCATGTCTTAACAAACACACCATCGATTACATTGAATAGACCACGATCATGTAAGGCAGCTAACGAGAATATTGTATTGAAGATCCGAGAGAGAGAGAGAGAGAGAGAGAGAGAGAGAGAGAGTCATCTCGCTACTTCTATGGATCCTAAGGTCCTGATGGTAGTCATAGAGGCAGGAAGGTTGATGAAGTAGCCTCCGTAGATGGATTCCCCCTCCGGCAGAGCTCCAGAACAAACCTTCATATTGGATCTTCGTGAAACAGGAACTTGCGGCGGCGTAAAATTCCTCTAAAAATATGGCGAACGGCTTCGGTATTTATAGGATTTAATGGTGGTGAAATGGAGATAAGGCGATGCAGGTGGGCCCCACACACCCTGGTGGCGGGCCCTAGGCCCAGCGCGCGCCACCTGGCCGTGTGGACCTCATGTGGCTCGTCTAGTACTCCCCCGATGCTTCTTGGGTCCTTCGTTGTCTGAAAAAAATCATCAAAAATTGGCATCATATTTTTTACCTTCCTAGATAGTGTTTCGCTGTGAAACCAAAAACCTGCAGAACACAAGAACTGACAATGGTTACTAAATTAATAGGTTAGTTCAGAAAAATGATATAAAATCATATTAAAGTATTCGAAAGTGGTAATATAATAGCACTAAATAATCAAAAATTATAGATACATTTGAGACGTATCATGTGCTCAAGAAAATGAACACTTACATATCCATGGATGGTGTGGCAGGAGACCTAGAATAAGAAGAAATACCACCTAGTTAATTGGCCCATTGTGTGTTGCTACAAGTTGTGGGGGCTTGGGTGCTTTGGACCTGGTGGAAACTATGAAAAAAATGTCTACTGATGAGGTGGCTATGGAAGCTTGAGAACTCTGAAGGTTTGGGGCATGAAATGTTGCATAAAAATTTCCTAGCCACTCACACATTGTTTGTTGTGACTAGTGCCAATGATTACTCCCATTTCTAGCAGGTAGGACCTTGTTCTAGGAGGATGTTTGGATAGGTGAGAAGAGGACAATATCACCTTTACAAAGATGGTGACTATCAAGTATGTAAGGACTCAGGCTGGAACTCTTTTAGCTTTAGAAGGACCTTGCATGGTGAATACCTGGTGCAGTGGGAGAGATGAAGAAAATGGTGGATGAGGTTGTGTTGGTTGATGAGAGAGACAGAGTCTTATGGTTGTTGAACAGCAAAAACAAATTTGTGGTAAAAGAGTTGTACTTGTTTCTCAAATCCTCTCCCCTAGTTGGGTTTAGAGGGATTTGGAGACTTAAAATCCCTTTTAAAATAAGAATCTTTTTGTAGTTGTTGATCAAAAGAAGTATCTTGACCAAAGATAACCTGATTAAGAGGGGATGGTATGGCAATGAAGAATGCCACTTCTGTGGTGCCGAGGAAAGCACTGACCATCTCCTGTTCCAGTGCAGCCTTGCCAAGTTTGACTGGCATGTGGTTGTTGGGGAACGTAGCAGAAATTCAAAAAATTTCCTACGTGTCACCAAGATCTATCTATGGAGAGACCAGCAACGAGTAGAAAGAGAGTGCATCTACATACCCTTGTAGATCGCTAAGCGGAAGCGTTCAAGTGAACGGGGTTGATGGAGTCGTACTCGTCGTGATTCAAATCACCGATGATCAAGTGCGAACGCACGGCACCTCCGCGTTCAACACACGTACAGCCGGTGGCGTCTCCACGCCTTGATCCAGCAAGAAGAGAGGAGAGGTTGAGGAAGACTCCATCCAGCAGCAGACAACGGCGTGGTGGTGGTGGATGAGTGTGGCAATCCAGCAGGGCTTCGCTAAGCACCACGGGAGAGGAGGAGTACTTGGGGAGAGGAGAGGGCTGCAACCAAAGGCGAGATCGAATCACGTGTATTCTGTGTGTCTGGGCAGCCCCTAGGCCTCACTATTTATAGGGAGAGGAGGGCTGCGCCCCTTTAGGGTTTCCCACCCCAAGGCGGCGGCCAGCCCCCAGATCCCATCTGGTGGCGGCGGGGGGAGAGGGGAGGCGCACCGGGGTGGGCCTTAGGGCCCATCTGCCTAGGGTTTGCCCCTTCCCACTTCCCACGCCTTGGGCCTTGGTGGGGCGCCCAGCCCACCTAGGGGCTGGTCCCTCCCACACTTGGCCCACGCAGCCTTACAGGGCAGGTGGCCCCACTTGGTGGACCCCCGGGACCCTCCCGGTGGTCCCGGTACGTTACCGATAAACCCCGAAACTTTTCCGGTGACCAAAACAGGACTTCCCATATATAAATCTTTACCTCCGGACCATTCCGGAACTCCTCGTGACGTCCGGGATCTCATCCGGGACTCCGAACAACATTCGGTAACCACATACAAGCTTCCTTTATAACCCTAGCGTCATCGAACCTTAAGTGTGTAGACCCTACGGGTTCGGGAGACATGCAGACATGACCGAGACGTTCTCCGATCAATAACCAACAGCGGGATCTGGATACCCATGTTGGCTCCCACATGTTCCACGATGATCTCATCGGATGAACCACGATGTCAAGGACTCAATCGATCCCGTATACAATTCCCTTTGTCTAGCGGTATTTTACTTGCCCGAGATTCGATCGTCGGTATACCGATACCTTGTTCAATCTCGTTACCGGCAAGTCTCTTTACTCGTTCCGCAACACATCATCCCGTGATCAACCCCTTGGTCACATTGTGCACATTATGATGATGTCCTACCGAGTGGGCCCAGAGATACCTCTCCGTTTACACGGAGTGACAAATCCGATCTCGATCCGTGTCAACCCCAGACACTTTCGGAGATACCTGTAGTGCACCTTTATAGTCACCCGATTACGTTGTGACGTTTGATACACCCAAAGCACTCCTACGGTATCCGGAGTTACGATCTCATGGTCTAAGGAAGAGATACTTGACATTGGAAAAGCTCTAGCAAACGAACTACGATCTTTGTGCTATGCTTAGGATTGGGTCTTGTCCATCACATCATTCTCCTAATGATGTGATCCGTTATCAACGACATCCAATGTCCATAGCAGAAACCATGACTATCTGTTGATCTGTGAGCTAGTCAACTAGAGGCTCACTAGGGACATATTGTGGTCTTTGTATTCACACGTGTATTACGATTTCCGGATAATACAGTTATAGCATGAATAAAAGACAATTATCATGAATAAGGAAATATAATAATACTTTTATTATTGCCTCTAGGGCATATTTCCAACAGTGGTTGTGTGTGCCTTTGATCTGAATAGATCCCCTCAAGGGGTTTGAGATATGATGGGGCTTGGTTACATTCCTTCACCAGAAATCAACGGGATCTGGTATTCAGGGGGGCTCTATTATTTGCTGGACTATTTGGAAAACTAAAAATAGTGCTTGTTTTGATCGTAAATTCCCTTGATGATCCTTCAGCTGTGATTTTTAAACTCTGTTCTTTGTTGAAGCCCTGGAACATTTTGCAGAAAAACGAAGACAAAAACGCAATTGAGGAAGGAGTGTTGAAGATCAAAGAGGTGTCGCGTGAGGTTTTCAGCACGAGGCATGGACGGAATCCCTTGGCGAGAAGAATTCACAACTGATGTGGAAGTGGATATTGGAAGTGGTGTGATACTAAATTTCCTTTGTTTGCTGTAATAAGTAGATTCCCGCGGATGTTTTTTTTTCTGTCATCTGCTGGGTGTTGCTAGCTGACTCTGCCTACGTGCAGTAGCAGCTGTTGTTTCTCTTTCTTCTAGTTGTTGGCTTGCTCTTGCAGGGGAGTGTGCGAGCCTCTTGTTGGGCCCTAGTGTTGTCTTCTGTGTGTGAGTTAGTCTGCTATGTCTGCAAACTTTGTAGAACTTGTGGTTTTTTTAATGGAAATTGACAAGGTTGTTTTCTGTTTGTGAGTTAGTCTGTTATATGTTTGCAAACTTTGTGGAACCTGTGGCAGTTTCTTTAATGGAAATTGACGAGGTGGCTAGTTGTGTCAAAAAAAAACTTATTCTTAACCAAATTTTAAGTAAAACCAATTTCCAAAAAACCCAACTAAAACGAATTTTGTTAAAACCAGATGTTAATTTTCTTTATTCAAACAACCACTAAGAGTGTTCTAACAAGAAAATTGGTGATGTGTTGTTTTTGCTCATTCAGAGTGATGTACATCTTTGTTCAGAACCCCGCCAGCAAGACGATCCGCCTCAGGGTCGATCCATCATATACTAGTTGATTACAACATCCAGCATGTGTGGTGTTTGCCTCTTTCCCTTAATTAACTGTGCCATGTATGATTTTTGGGTTCGGTTTCCCTTATTAACTGGACCAACTATCTTCTAAATGCAATGCAGGAGCTCCCGCCCTTTGACGAGGTTCCGTAAAAAACCATCCAGCATGAATCTACACTCAACCTTGAAGAGATGATGTAGATCTATGTGACTTATGGACAGGATCATCGCCCTCGGCGTCGATAGCCGAGACGCCATCAATGGTGTGAAGACAAGCGGTTGGAGGATGGGAACAACAACTTGGTGAACTACAGGTACAACATTGGGAAGGAGTCCACCCTTCTCGTCGTCCTCCCGTGTATTAGATGATGCAGATCTTGGTGAAGGCTCTGGATGGGAAGACCATCAGCCTCGAGGTTGGGAGCTTGGATACCCTAGAGTCCAAAATAGAAGCGCCTAACCTTTGCTGGCACGTACCTGTATGGCAGCCAGACCCTAGCGGACTGCAACATTGACAAGGAGTCTACCCTTCATATAGCGCCCGGCCTAGCATTCCAAGAACCAGTTTTACCTCAAGCATACATGGAAATCCACGAGGCAAACCTCTTGTATACAACAATGCCAGGATTACCAAAATTGTGATGAATAGAACAATGGCCAAGGGTACAATCGAATAATGTTTTCCAACTGCCAAATCCATAACAAGCCGGGCAAAGTAAATATAACTGCTGCCTAGTATACAACTATACATGACTACATGAGAAGCTACTACAGACATACATAAGCAACCACATATTGTCAAATACAGTACATAACAAGCTGGCATGCACATATACCACTGCTGCCTTGAGCTGTTGAGCATCCATAAGTTAGGAGTACAGAGATACATAGCCCCTTAAAACAGTAATAACTTAGTAGAGCTGGCAATAACTTAAGAGATATGCGCTCATTCAACTTGATGCTCCTGAAGCACGCCTTCAACTTGACGCTCCTGGAGCACGACTTCATCTTTGTTGCATATCATAGAATCAGTGAAACCGATTGCGACACAGGTAAAGAAATACTTCAACGTAAGTGTACGCATCTTGTTTCCAACCTCCACATGTACATCAGAATATTGTCTTCAAAAGATGAACAAAACAACATGTTATATTTAACATCCCAGATGCAAGAGGTAGGAAAATTCGATAACCTGCTACTTAATTAAACATCACGTGCTACTTACTTGATGATTTCTTCAGTGTGCTCACAATATTTGCCTATCACCTCTGCACTAGAGTGAAGATCCACATATGTAGCAGATTCAATATTGTTTCTTAGGAGAAGAGCCTTTTCGAGATCACTCTGCAATGGAATAGAGGAGCAATATGAGGCTGAGTACAGAAAAGGAACTACAACCCATCTCGTTGGAATTATTAAACCCCTCCTGCTGGGAATTGACAAATGTCCAGCACCGACCAAAAGGTAAAAGGAGAAACATTTTCATGACAATTTAAAAGCCATAACTGATGACAAGGTGCTTACTTAAGTAAATACACAATTTGCATATGAATTTAAGTGTAACCTGTAACAGCCAAATGCACATGCCAAAACCATGAGAGTGGAAAGGCAGACAGCTAATGCAGATGAAACAGTACAAAAAAGGCAAACCACAGGGATCGACCACGACGTTAGTACTCCCTCCGTCCAGAAAAACTTGTCCCAAGCTTGGCCCTTAAATGGATGTATCTAGTACTAACTTGATGCTAAATACATCATTTGAGAGACAATCTTTTTCGGATGGAGGGAGGGAGTACTTAATTAGCGAGCCATGCAAGAATGAGAATGATGTACATATAAATTAAGAGCGTGCATGTTTCTTGCATACGCTCTAAAGACTAAAAGTTGATGCTTGACGAAACAAGCAGCATGATGCAACAGCAAGACCTGAATTTACTTGAGCGCGGTACCGATCGATCGGCGAAGGATCAAGATTCGAAATCGGGTAAATCGAAGAGACGAACTGCCGATGGATCGGTGAACGATACGCATGCATACATTGATCACAAAACATATAGGTACGTAGTGTCCTAGCTCTGCATGCGTAGTAGGATGATCAACTGGTGATTCACTTGAGCGCGGTGTGGGAGACGGACGGACGGAGCAAACCTTTGGAGGTGTGGAGGGGGAGATGGCCCGCGAAGCCCGGAGGGCGGCAGCCCCGGGGATCCGTATCTTGGCGGCCAGGTTGCGTAGCGCCGCCACCGCCATGGTTCGTCGCCGGCACGGGAGCTCGATCTGGAAATTAGGATTCGGCTACCGTTCGGGATTGGGATTCCTATTTACCTTGTGTCGTCCCCCGTCCAATATAAAACGCGTGCCTGGCGGGCCGGGCTGTCCCCTTGGGCTGGGCAGGCCTGGACCAGCACGTCGAGTTCAAAATTGAGATAATTTCTTCCTTGGTCATCCCGGGACGGGAACTCCTATGTGACGCTCTCTGCGTCAAGTTGATGCGGCTTCGCACAGGAGCGTCCCCGTCTGGGCCGGCCCATGAAGATGACGATCGAATTGAACGACCATTGCTCAAAAAATACTGCGATACGGGGATTTGGACACAGGATCGAGCGATATAGGTTATGCGTTCCTACCAGCTCACCTCGCACTCGCATGTGCTCATAACTTAGCATCAAACATAAAGAACTAGACACGCTTTGCAGATCCGAATTACTTTAGAAATTTCAAAAGTAGTTTCTTTTTTCAAAAAATGGAATGTTCTGGCAAACACAAACACTTTCCAAATTTGGAACAATTTTCCCAAAAACTATGACATTTTCGAAAAATCAGGGACATTTTTTTGAAATGACGAACAATTTTTCCCAAACATGATTTTTTTTCGAAATTATGAATAATTTGTTCAAAATACATTTTTTTCAGAAAATTCAGAAAACATGAACATTTTTTGAGTATGTGAACAAAATTGAAAATGCTGGAACTTTTTTTGAAATTACAGAACATTTTTTCAAATTCCTCAAACATATTTTGAGTTTGCGAACAAATTTTCAAAAACATGATTTCTTTTCAAATTAGTGAACACATTTATTGAAAATTCCAAATAGAAAAGAAAACCAAAAAAGGCAAATACGAACATTTTTTAAAAAGGGACATTTTTTAAAAAAACAAACATTTTTTAAACCCCACAACATTTTGTTTAAAATGCGAACATTCTTTGAATTTATGAACAATTTTGTAAAATGCGGCCATTTTTTTAAAATGAAGGTTTTTTGAAAGTGAGAACAACTTTTTAAGGTTACGAACAATTTTTGAAACATGAACTTTTTTCAAAAAAATTTGAAAAATAAAAAAGAAACCGAAAAGGAAACAAGAACATTTTTAGACCAAAGTTAGAAACAGAAAACAATTTTAAAAATTCCAAACAAATTTGAAAGTTGAACATTTTTTGAATACGTGAACAAAAGTTGAATACGTGAAGAAAACATAAAACGAATATGTTCAGAAATTCATGAACGTTTTTGGAAAATTGCAAAAACATTTTTGAAACGGAAACATTTTGAATCACGAACACTTTTTTAGAAGTTGTCAAAATTTTGAACAAAAACATTCTGAACAATTTTGTTGACACAAAATATTTTTTCTAAAATTCCGAACATTTTTTGATAAATGCATACAGTTTTTTAATTTATGAACAAAATTTGAAAATATGAACATTTTTTGAAATTTTGAACATTTTTGTAAAAGCGTGAACTTTTTTTGAGAGAGAAAACATACACTTGAAAAAAAAAAAGAAATCCGTTTCGAAAAAAAAAAGAAATAGAAAAAGAAAGGAAAATAAAAAAACGGTTCAGGAACCTTCTAGAAGGTTCCCAAAACCGAAAAAAACCAGCTAGAGTGCTGGAACGTTTAAACGGGCCGGCCCGTTGCGTCGCTGCTCGGTCGCTCGCCTGTGCGAAGCGCCGGCAGTTTGACGCAACGAGCGGCAAATAGGATATTCCTCCCGGTACCTCCTATATGCCGCGCTTTGCGGCAAATTGGCGGCGTTGGAGTTCTACCGCAGGATGCAAAAATATAGGCGCGTGACCAGGAATCGAACCTGAGACCAGCTGGGTACTAGCATGCACTAGTAGCCACTCCAAGTAACCACTACTGATGTCAAGTAAAACAGTGCACAACTTAAAGAACTAGTTATAAATGTAAAATAGAAACGGTATCCTGCAGCGACCTGGAACCAGTACTGTAGAAAATTAGCTATTGTAGCGAATCTGAATTAGTTACCGGGGTGAACGTTTTTTAATGCGTATTTTGAAAAAGTATCAACATTTCTTGAATTCCTAAAGAAGAAAAACGGAGACAGAAACATTTTCTGAATATGTGAACAAAAAAAATTGAAAAAGCTATGCATTGCTTAATTCAGTTTCCATGCGTGCTAATGATTAGAAGTTTCCAATTGTCCGATTTACAGCGCTAATATCTAAGAATAAGAACAGTGACAAAACACAACACGTTTTGATTTATTCGAACAAATATTGAAAAATATGAACAATTTTAAGGTAAGTAATGTTTCAAAGTTTGAACATTTGTGAAACAACGCGAACAAATTTTGAAACTCCAAACAAATTTTTTGAATACATGAACAATTTTAAGAACAGGAACATTTTTTGAAATTTCTGAACAAAAAATTGAAAAGCTGAACATTTATTGAATCTGCGAACAATTTTTTGAAAACACAAACAAATTTTTAAGAAAACACGAACAATTTTTGAAAAATGGGAACAAATGTGAAATCCCAAATTTTTTTGAAAAAATGAACAAATTTGGAAATGTGAACATTTTTGAAAAATCACGAACAAATTTTGGGAACACAAACAAAATTTTGTACCTTTTTTGAAAAGAATGAAATGTTTTTTGAAACCTGAACAAAAAAATTCGAACATCTTTTTTAGAACCGAACAAAGAATTGAATATACTGAACTTTTTTTAAAATTGCGAACAATTTTTGAAACTGAAACATTTTTTGAAATCCCGAACATTTTTTAAAAGTTATCAAAAGTGTGAACAAAAATATTCTTTTTGAAAATTCCGAACAATTTTTGGAAAATGCATGCAGTTTTTGAATTTGTGAACATAATTTTAAAACACGAATTATTTTCAAATTCTGAACATTTTTGTAAAAGTGCGAACATTTTTTTGAAAAACAAAACATGAACATGAAAAAGAAAAAAGAAAAAAAGAAAGGAAAAACGGTACAAAAATAGAAAAAGGAAGGAAAATAAAGAATTGATACAAGAACCTTCTAGAAGGTTCCCAAAACCGGAAAAAACCAGCTGGAAACCTCTAGAAGGTTCCCAAAACCGGGAGCGCTGGAACAGTTAAACGGGCCGGCCCGTTGCGTTGCTGCTCGGTCGCTCGCATGTGCGAAGCGCCGGCAGTTTGACGCAACGAGCGGCAAATAGGAAATTCCGGTCATCCCTCCTGCTGCTTCTGTCAAACTCGGGACTTCTTATTTGCGGCTAGTTGCGGCAAAGTGCTGACGTTTCGCACAAGGCGCCACTAACCTGGGCCGGCCCATTTCTATTGGCACGACCGCGGTATGAAAATCGCAAAAACAAGAGGGCGCTTGAGCTGCAGATCGATCCTGGGTCTTCGTGGTCTATGGCCCGCCATGCTAACCACTGCGACAGTCAACTTCTCATGTTAAGATCAAAGCGCCAGACTTATAGAAACATACAACAGCGGCAGGGACGAACAATAACCTACTGCAAGTGAGCAACGATAATAGCCACCATAATTCCTGGGATTTCGTACATAAAATGGCAGTCCGCCTTATATGAACATTATGTGCAAACATTTTAATATTTCATAGAGAGAGAAAAAATTAAACTTGAAACATTTTTTGGAATCTAAAATATAAATTCAAAATAAAGGAACAACATGAAAACGACATTTTTTCCCCTGAAAAACATGAACAAAAACTGAACACGCAAACATTTTTCAAAATTACGAACAAAATTTTCTCTCTCTATGAAAATTACGAACAAAAATTTGTTCTTAGAAAATGTCTAATCATGAATATTTTTTAAAGGAGAACAAATTTTGAATTGTGAACAATTTTTTTTGTAAACATGAACATTTTTAGAACTAGATGATTCCCCCGCGCGTTGCAGCGGGAATTAGTGCTTAAAGTTTTTTGAAATATAATTAAGAACATATGAGACAACTAACCAAATCAATCATTGCTATGAATAATAATGACTCCTTATTGTTTTTATTTCATAAAAAAGAAAAGGCATATTTATATGAAGGTGATCATGTGGTTTTAGAATAGAATCCACAATATAAAAACGGTTAAAAACTAATAGCGATATATATTTTGTCAGGTTTTTTGAGAATAACATACCTTGAATCTCTACTATTAAAGCAGAATCGAACGTCGTGATGGTTCAACCTCTCTCGATGGTACAACCTCGCTCGCTACCCTTCTTCGCACGCACACGGTGAAAAAAATAGCCGCGACCCACCACCCACGAGGCCACGACCCACGTCTCAACTCCCTCCAGCCCCCTCCTCTTCTTTCTTCGTTGGTTGGACCCGCCCACCTCGTCCACCCTCGATTCCAATCTCATCTCTCGAGAAACTTCATTGAGGCGGGTCGCGGCGGCGTGGGGTGATGGCTCGCCGTTGAGCCTGCTCCGCCTCGCCTTCGTCAATGAAGCACGGAGGCGGGAAGTAGTCGTCAAACAAGGATGCGGCGCCGGCACCGCTGCAGCTGCCGGGCGAGGCGAGAAGCCGGGCGCCCGAGGCGGAGGCGAAGCCGTGGGCGTCTCGAGTCCGAGTCCGGCGGCGTGGGTGGCAAGCTAATGCACTTCGACGGACGTGGCGTTCACGCCGATGACTTCTTGTGCGCCTGGCGAAGATCATGGGGAAGAGCATGTACGGCACGGTGTACAAAGCGATCTTGGAGGACGGCGGCATGGTGGACTGGCGGTGTGGGAGGCCAGGAGGAGTTCGGGACTGCGGCGGTGGCTCTCGGTAACGTCCGGCATCCCAACCTGCTCTCGCTCGAGCCTACTACCTCGACCCCAAGGGAAGAAGCTGCTCGTCTTCGATTACATTCGAAGGGCAGCCTCTCCGCCTTCTTACGGTGAGATTCCTTCAAAGTGTACATCCTTTGAAGCTGGCTTCTTCAACTCTGTGGTTTTGAGTTCGACAGATTTGGTTTTAGTTCGGACGAGGGTAACGGGCTAACGGCTGGCCCTCCTCCCTCTCACTTTCTCGCCGTTGAGCCTTGGTCTGCCTCTGCCCTCCATCCACTTGCTCCAAGGCGTGTTCCACGGCCGGCAGCTTCCACGATTTGGGTTTGTGGCGTGAAACTATGCGAGGAGGTGTCGTCCTCCTGTATGCGAATTCGATGGGTCGTGTCATCGCAGGAGGCTACGACAAGGACCGTCTTGGCGGAGCAGATGGGGTACTAGGACGCGTGGAAGGCCAACTGCTCGATCTTTAAGCCCTTTATCTCCATTAAGGACACTGTCACTGTGTCACAGGTGCGTAGACCTTGTTCCTTTCCTTCGTTGTTGTTGTTGCTTCGTGCCCGTGAAACCAATATTCCGCCTGCTGGCCGGTGCTTTTCGGTCGATGCAAACGAACACATAGCAAACCTGGCTTGACTTGAGATGGATTAAATCAGCTAACAACGTAGCTAGCTAGCTTTACCTTGAGATGGATCGAACCGGTGGATTGATTGTTTGACTAGCAGGTGGATTCTATATTTCTATTGATCGACTAGCTAGCAACACACGGACACACTGGCATGTAATGTATTTACTGTTTATACTTCTTCAACTCACGGTGATAAAACCTGGGGGCTACATGTATCGCCTGGCTAAGTACAGTTAGGATTTCCATATTACTTGACAAGCAATCGTTAGTGAACTCTCACAATATGTGAGATCTATAGGCAACCAAAGAGAGAGCTAGCAAGCTGGTGGTTTCACTATTTTATCTAGATTCATTGTGCTAATTTATGTAGTTCTAAGCTATGATCTAACCTAACTATTACTCCTCTGTAAAAGAAATATAAGAGTGTTTAGATCACTACTTAAGTTATATAAACGCTCTTATATTTCTTTACGGGGGGAGTACTAGATTTATTGATATAGTCCATGTTTTGCTTTTCCATTTTTAGTGAATGGAGTGGATTCTAAAATCGCATATTTCAATTAGTTTTTGGTCCGTTAGCTTGAGTAGTAATTCTGTTTATTGTCCCAGTTGTTATTTCATATAGGCTACCTTGCTATGTTGTATTACCTCCGTCCCAAAAAGTTTGTCTTAGATTTATCTAAATATGGATGAATCTAATACTAAAATGTGTCTAGGTACATCTGTATGTAGGCAAATCTAAGACAAACTTTTTGGGAGGGAGGTAGTATAAGATACTTCATATAGGATGTCAAGATTGGAAAAGGTACAATTCTTGACTTGTCAAAAATCATGTTAATCATGATAATTTCCCTGCTTCAAAAAGCTCCTTGAGGTGTTAGTTAACAGTCCTCTTAATATTGATTTTTTTTTACAGAATTTGACAATTTGTGCAGGCTTTTGTTCATGATGGACCAACCTTAAAGTCTTAACGATTGTCCTTTTCAACATGCAACACTTGGGATGTGGTGCTCAATCCTGCTATTTTTTTAGTCCATTAATTTTTATGTGTTTTCACCTCAGACATTTTACTAATTTCATATGGTTTATAACTAGAGATGCACATAAATAACTTTGTTCTGGTTTTCATAAAAGAAATACGGCACACACCTGGATGGTTATTGACTATATGCTGCAACCCATTTTATTAAGTTGGTCTTTCTTGACACCATTTTCTATTGCAGATTATTGAAGATATATAGTTTAAGCAAGAGAATGAGCAGAAGTGTGTTTGGGTGAGTCCCAAATAAAACATCTCACTTCTTGTTTTGGAAATCATCTATGCTTAACTCCAAGAGGTCACTACCTGAAGGGATGGCACATTGTGATGTTTTTCTTCTGTCACTAAGCTTGAAAACATCTCACGTCTTGTTTTGGAAATCATCTACGCTTAACTCCAAGAGGTCACTAGCTGAAGGGATGGTACATTGTGATGTTTTTCTTCTGTTACTAAGCTTGACAACATCTCACCAACTGTATCCGTAATGTACTGATTTGTTCTGTAGGTTGTGTTTGGCAATGGAATAGAAATTTTGCTGCTGAGGTATGAAGGTAAGGACAAAAATATTGCCTGTTTTTTGTTTGCCTGGTTGTGTTCATAGTCCATTTTAAGCCCATATAATTTTATATTGTTTTGAACTGTATTCACCTACATCTAGAAATAGAAGTTTAATCTTCTTCATCCTTTGAGTGTGTGCTAAAGTTTCTGATACCTGGAAATTTTTATCACATCATGCAACAATACAAAAACCAGAAAAGTTCAGATATTATGCATCATTTTTTTGGTAAGGACATTACACATCGCCTCCCGGGGTATCTCAAAGGCTATTACAACAATTTGATATAACTGAGTCAACTGTTTTTTCCTTCTGTTTGTTTTGCATCACTATGTTCTTATCTATGAAGCCTTGGCACCCTATATATTTACGGAAGGAAACTAGGACAGTGAATTTCTTTTAATGGCATTTAATTGTATAGGCGACCTGCTTGCATAGATTATTACAGCATAATATCTTCTTCTTCTTTTTGCGATGAAGCATAATATCTTCTTAACTTGTCTTTAGTAACAAACATTATAGTACAAAAATTAGTTTTAGGAGGATACTACTAAAACTATTGTGCCATTGAAAAATAACTTTTGTGCAATTTTAATTTACTGCATAGTGCAGGCGGAAAGAAATTAATTCACCACGTGGAGAGCCCACTAAGAACAATTGTTTTGGACTTTTGTGGTACTCTCAAGCTATGGGTCTTTTGTGGCCTTGCTAATATATAAACCAGGACCATATCTTGTATGATTCTCAACATCCTTGGAGTGAAGCACAACAACTGCATAGTGAAGTTTATATCATATTCCATTTGTTTCTTTCAACGACGAGTTTTTCATTTATTTGCTTCTTTGATCAGTTTGGAACTAGCACTCAGAGTAACTGAAAATTGATGTGTAATACTAGGTCTTTGATCTGAGTGTGTAAAATGGGCTAATTTTATTTGACTCGTCATATAAAACATGTACTTCTTTTATTTTTCTAGATGGCCTTATGAATCAGGAACAAATATAGTTTGAGTATTTTGAAGTGAGATGTGCTATTACTGTTTTTTTTTGGTCAGTCAAATAGCCTTGCAGAATGGACAACAATAAAAGATAGCAAACATTATGTGTCTAGATATGACTGGAAAACATGCTAGGTGTATACTGCTACTACACCAACCAAGTCACAATTACAATTCCTCCTTAATTCGGACACTAACAAACTAGCTTTTGAAATTGACTCAGCTTATTCAATAGGTTGGCAACAAGATCGGATGTTAAATAACAAGAGGAGCAACACCCAACCCATAGGAAACTATGAGCATGTGTATCATCAAGTTTGTCGGTTCTTCATTTTTTTCCCCTTAGCCAACTACATGGAAGGGAAGTATGTTTGATTTGTTTCGAATTGACTGCAAGAAATACATGTATGCCACCTACACATCTGTTCTCAAAACATATATTTATGAAATCATATTTGATTTCTTTTTAGCAGTCACTTACGTTTAAGTTTATTGTTCCGTGGCAACGCACGGGCATTCAGCTAGTATCTTATAGAAAGAACTTACGAAATATTAACCAAAATAATTATGAGCAAGAAAATAGTATTGGGCAGATAGTCAAAGCTAGCACTTCCCTTGCAGACACCTTCACTCAATCTACAATGTTATAGTAGGCTAGAATCAATCTTCAACAGTGTGTGCTCTTGAGAAAAGAAGCTGCTATTTCACAAAGCAGTATGCTGGCATGCCACAGAGCAATTAGAATATAATAATCACACTACAGAGCTAGAACTTGCAGAACATTAACCAAAAGAATCATTAGCAAGAAAAGAGTATTGGGCAGACAATCAAAGCTATCGATTCCCTTATAGACACGTTTGCTCAGTCTACAATGTTAAAACAAACTGTACCAGGTATGCTTAGAGAAAGGATTACAATCTTTAGATGTGTGATATATATGAGCCATTCTTGGGAAGAGAAGCTAGCTTGCCATCAAGGAAATCAGTATGTTGGCATGCCATAGAGAAATTAAAATATCGTAATCACACTACAAAGTTCTATATACGACATCATGAAATGTGGGAGAAAGGACCTTTGTTCTACACTTAAACCAACATGAGATGAAGCAAATTATTATGAGGCAAAAAATGGTAGTTTTATTTTCAATTGAATTGCAATATCTTCAATTATGGAATACCAAAATCACAACCCTACAAATAACAAATAATCAGAACCCTATGGAGTACATACCTCCCAAGCAGCAATAATCAGTGTGTAACGGGGTATCGGCCAGCAGCACGATGGCCGCTGTAGCGAGGACAAACTGTAGTTCATGAGGCGCGCCGAGTCGACAATCAGCTCAGCCGCAACACGATAGCTCGACCGACGTGCTCAGGAGCTTGCCGCAGGCACTACATGACAGCCTTACACCTTATGCGTCCGTGGCGGCAGGGGCAGTTTCTTCCGCTGGGCGGCAGCCTGGCATAGGGGAGTGCGACTTGGAAGACAAACGACCAGACTCTCAAGAAACCCAAACGCAAGCATCTTCATGACCAGGGCTAATTTAACTTCCTGAAGCGCCTCCAATAGATTGATCAACTGAATAAAACCTGCAATGGTGAGCTGACCTTTGATGTCCTTAAGCCATCGGTCATCAACCAGGGCTTCTGCCACTGGTGCGTTTTTCCTTGGTAGAATCTGGAACAATGACATCTACAACAGTGAGGATGGAAGGCGGAGGGGCTCACAGGAGGATCATCATATATAGCTGAGGGAACCGAAAGGGATGGAAGAGGAAAGGAATGGGCAGAGGAGAAGACAAGCGTTAGTGCGTGATAATAAATGGTGAGGTTGTTCACTCGTACAGCCTAGGTCAATGAAAAGCCATCATGGAAATGCACGTAGTGCACCGTACAGTCTTCTTAATATAAATGAAAAGATGCTAAAATAAATGTTGATGTGGCATAGAGGTGAGGTGGATAGGCTGCATGTCAAGAGAAATAAGATAGTGGGGATGAACTATTTAGGTATTATAGATTTTCGAACAAAATTTTGAAATGGGAACAATTTTTAAAATAACGAACAAAATTTTGAATTTTTAGAACAAATTGTAAAATGGAGAACAATTTTGGAAATCCCAAACAAATTTGAAATTTGAACATTTTTTAATACATGAACAAAAATTTGAAAAATAAGAACATTTTTTGAAATTTGTGAACAATTTTTGAAAACAGGCATTTTTTGAAATCCATCCCATTACTTTCAAATTTCTCAAAAAATGAACAAAAATAATTTGAATAATTTTTGAAAAATCAAGAACATTTTCTAAAAATTCGGCACAAAAATTTGAAAGCAGAAACATTTTTTGAATTTGTGAACAAATTTTGTAAAATAGGAACATTTTTTGAATTTGTGAACAAATTTTGTAAAATGGGAACATTTTTTGAATTTGTGAACAAAATCTGAAAACAGGAAAAAATATTCAGATTTTTTTTTTGAAAATAAGCCTGAAAAGGAAAAAAAGAAACAGAAAAGAAACGAAAAAAAGAAAAAAGAAAAAGAAGAGAAATAGAAAAAAGAAAAAAGAAAAAGAAACTGAAAAAGAAAAGGCCGGTTCAGGAACCTTCTAGAAGGTTCCCAAAACCGGAAAAAAAACCGGCTGGAAACATCATACAAGGTTCCCAAAACCGATGTCTGCTGTAACGCTAAAGCGGGCCAGCCCACTTGGTCGCTAGCTGGCACCTCCCCTGTGCGAAGCGTCGACAACTTGCCGCAACGAGCGGCAAGTAGGATTTTCCATCAACCTCGTCCTTCTACATAGCTCTTGTCCTTGGGCTGGGCAGGCCTGTATACCTCGGAAGGATGTAATAATATGCATGATGTATTGGATGCGGTCCAAGCAAAAGTAACTGATGACATGCGTGCACGACTTGATGTTGTATATACCGAAGAAGAAGTGAAGAAGGCGTTGTACCAGATGTAACCCACAAAGGCTCCGGGTTCGGACGGGTTTCCGGCCCACTTTTTTCAGAAACACTAGGCCATTTGTGGAGCGGAGGTGACGACTGTTGTTCTGAAGATTGTAGAGGGAAAGGAGAGTGCAGAATGCATTAATCAAACATTTCTGGTGCTAATTCCAAAGGTAAAAGACCCAACCCTTCTTTCACAGTTTCGGCCAATAAGTTTGTGCAACGTCCTATATAAGATAGCTTCGAAAGTCATTGCCAATCGCTTAAAAGAGGTGCTTCCAGAGATTATTTCTGCAGAACAGTCAGCTTTCGTCCCAGGGCGGATGATTACTGATAACATTATTGTTGCCTATGAGTGTTTGCACTTTATGAAGCGCAACCGTGTTGTCAAACATCGCCATTGCGCACTCAAGCTGGACATGATGAAGGCCTACGATAGAGTTGAATGGGAGTACTTGAGAGCGATCATGTTAAAGCTGGGCTTCTCGGAGAGATGGGTAAAAATTGTCATGCATCTTGTAACCTCAGTGTCCTTTTCGGTCTTGCTTAATGGAAAGAAGTTGGAAGAATTCAAACTGAGCAGAGGTATTCGGCAGGGAGATCCAATCTCCCCTTACCTGTTTTTGTTAGCAGCAGAGGGCCTTTCGTGCCTCTTGAAGAATGTGAATCAGTCATCTCAGATGGGTGGGATACAGGTGGCCCCTTCGGCACCGCCAGTTAATCACCTTTTGTTTGCAGATGATAGCCTGCTGTTTTTCAAAGCAAATGGTGGAGGGGCGACAGAGGTGTCAAACCTGTTGGAAACTTACTGTCAAGCATCGGGTCAGAGAATTAACCCAATGAAACCTACAATATTTTTAGCAAAGGTTGCCCAGCTAGTGTGAAGGAGGTGGTTAAAACAATTCTGAACGTCCCAAATGAAACTTTAAAGGACAAGTATCTAGGGATGCCTACTGACGTAGGTGCCTCTAAGAATGGGGCTTTCAAATATTTAAAGGACAGATTGTGGAGTAAAGTGAAAGGGTGGATTGAGAAAACTATTTCTTCAGCAGGGAAGGAGGTCCTGGTGAAGTCAATTGCACAGGCAGTGCCAGTATATTCCATGTCCTGTTTTAAACTCCCTAGAGGCTTATGTGAGCACCTGAACATTGCCAATTTTGGTGGGGAAGCAAGGAGGGGAAGAGGAAACCCAACTAGGTATCTTGCATACAATGACACAACCAAAGTTTATGGGAGGACTTGGATTCCTGGATTTTGAGCTATTTAACCTAGCTCTTTTGGCACGTTAGGCATGGCGCTTACTGCAGCAGCCGGACTCGCTTTGTGCTCGGATGCTAAAAGTGATATATTTTCCTAACTCCAACATACTCACGGCTGAGCTTGGGGGACACCCCTCGCAGGTATGGAGGGCAATCTTGGAAGGCCGTGATGTTTTGCTCCAGGGTCTAATAAGAAGAGTCAGTGATTGTGCCACCACTCGGATTTGGCAAGATAATTGGATCCCTAGAAACGGGACAATGAGGCCGATAGCTTGTCTTTCTGCAAATCCATCGCAGCTAGTAAGTGACTTGATTGATAGGACGAATGCTTCTTGGAGGAAGGAAATAGTGGAAAAGATTTTCATTACTGCTGATTCAAATATAATTCTAGGGATCCCTTTGAGCACAAGGAGAATGACCGATTTTTTGGCCTGGAACCATGAGAAGAATGGTGTTTTTTCGTTACGCTCTGCTTATCGCATGCTAGTTGATACAAAGAGGAGAAGAAAAGATTGGCTTGAAGGAAGGGCAGGAAGCTCGAACTATGAAGCAGAAGCGAGATCATGGAGATCGTTGTGGTCAGTGAAAGTACCAGGAAAGATTAGGAATTTCCTATGGAGACTATCAAAGCACTCGATCCCAACAGAAGACGTGAGATTACACAGGAAAATGGCGACCACGGATCGGTGCCGGATATGCGGGGCGCAAGACTCATGGCGCCATTCCTTCTGGAATGCACTATGGCTCGATGCGTGTGGTCTCTCACAGATGATGACATATCTTCTCTTTTACAGGCTACAATAGATGGGAATGCCAAGAGATGGATCTTTTCATTGATAGAAATTATGCCACGTGCACTTTTAATCAAAACTGTTGTGACGCTGTGGGCGATTTGGTCGGCGCGCCGCAAAGCAATACATGAAGGAATTCTTCAGAGTTCTCACGCCACTAACTCCTTCATTATCAGTTATATTGCGGAACTAGAAGCCATTGACGAAGCAAACAAGCAACAGCCTCGCCAAGGGACCGTGGCACCAAGAAGTGCAGCGGCGATGTATGAATGGAGGGCACCAGCTCCTGGCATGGCAAAAATCCACGTGGATGGGGTCCTGGTGAGGGCCGGAAATGGGGGATCTTCAGCAGCATTGTGCCGGGACCAGGATGGCACCTACTGGGCTCCTTGGCGATGGTCTTTAGCGATATTCATGACCCGGCGACTTTGGAAGTTCTTGCTTGCAGAGAAGCTATGGCACTTGTCCAAGATCTCTTTTTGAGAAGAATTGTTATCGCATGTTGTAAGGGCATATTTATCCCTTGAGTGTTTTGGTGATTGATGACAATGCTTTTGCGGACTAATCGTGTGCCTTGAGTCTCTCAGATACTTCATCACTAGGCACAAGACGATTCGGTGCCCCTCGGAGACTATTGAAGTCGGCGTTGTTCTACGTTTCTCTTTGGTGGAGTTGAGTCGTAGGAGAGCCGTACTATTAAGAGGGGGTCCGCGTCGGAAAGGTTTGGGTGGAATCAACACGTACACTTGTCCCTCCTTTCCCTGCACTTTGGAGCTGCCCTTCGTTATCTTGGTTGTGCGAAAACTTGGCGACTACTGTTGTACTTGCGGTAGTACGGCAGGTACAAGCGGTAGTACCGCTGGGTGTCACGGTAGTACCGCCCCTCCGGAGCGGTAGTACCGCGGCACCCAGGCCTTGTGCCGCTCCGGTGCGGTAGTAGGGGCGGATGTAATTTTTTACATCCGTGCCCACCACGGTAGTACCGCTCGGCCCGAGCGGTAGTACCGCGGTGGCTCACGGTAGTATCGCTCCCTTGGAGTCGTAGTACCGTGGTCCTTCAACCTAGTACCGCAGTGTCACGGTAGTAGGCGCAGATGTAATTTTTTACATCCGCGCCTACCACGGTAGTACCGCGCCTAGTGAGCGGTAGTACCGCGCCGGGTTTTTTGCACCACCTCAGTTTCAGCGGAAGTAGGCACGGATGTAATTTATTTCATCCGCGCCCTTCCCAGGCCGTGACTCTCCTGCCTTACGGTAGTACCGCAAGGGGGAGCGGTAGTACCGCGCCAATGTAGTATCGCCTTATACTGAGCTAGTTCGGCTGTGCATTATCATGTAGTACCGTGGTCTCCCACGGTAGTACGTGCAGCCTCATGTAGTACCGCCTCCTTGAGCGGTAGTACCGCGCGCGCCGCGAGTTGAACATGTGGATAACGGTTGGATTTTTCCCACGACTATATAAGGGGTGTCTTCTACCTCTAGTTGACTACCTCTTCCACCTCTAAGCTCCATTGTTGCTCCAAGCTCCATTTTCGCCCGATCTCTCTCCCTAGCCAATCAAACTTGTTGATTTGCTCGGGATTGGGTGACAAGGGCCCGATCTACACTTCCACCACAGGATATTTGATTCCCCCCACTTATCCCTTGCGGATCTTGTTACTCTTGGGTGTTGAGCACCCTAGACGGTTGAGGTCAACTCGAAGCCATACTCCATTGTGGTGAAGCTTCGTGGTGTTGTTGTTGTTGGGAGCCTCCGATTGTTGTGGAGATTGCCCCAACCTTGCTTGTAAAGGTTCGGTCGCCGCCTTCAAGGGCACCAATAGTGGAATCGGCATCTCGCATCGTGTGAGGGCGTGAGGAGAATACGGTGGCCCTAGTGGCTTCTTGGGGAGCATTGTGCCTCCACACCGCTCTAACGGAGACGTACTTCCCTTTAAAAGGAAGGAACTCCGGTAACACATCCTCGTCTCCACCGGCTCCACTCTTGGTTATTTCGTGCCTTTACTTCCGCAAGATTACTTATTGTTACATCTCTTGCTTGCTTGTGTGCTAGTTGTTCTTGCATCATATAGGTTGCTCACCTAGTTGCATATCTAGACAACCTATTTTGTTGCAAAGTTTAATTTGATAAAGAAAAGCTTAAAAATTGTTAGTTGCCTATTCACCCCCCCTCTAGTCAACCATATCGATCCTTTCAATTGGTATCAGAGCCTTGTCTCTTTATTAAGGACTTTGCCATCCGAAGAGTATGGTTGACACCAACGATGGTGCGGAGGAACACTCCGGTGTGAATCCCATCTCGTCTTGGCGAAGGGAACCTCGGTCTCGTGAGGAATTCAATGTGGCTTTAGACACGTGAAAACCTCCATGACGGCCGAGGTTAAAAGCATGTTTAATGATTTTCTAGAGGGACTTAAACTATCTACCGCGCCTATGAAAGTGGGTGATCCTACTAACAAGGTGACGGATGCTATCTCCGACAAGGGGGAAGCTAACAATGAAAAGAGTCCTTCTACTAGTGGTAGAAATGGCACCGGCATCTTTGCCCATGTGGAACCCCCGGCTTATGGAGGGCCAATCCCCTCCACTCATTTGAATCATGCCGGTCCACCTCCTAAATATGAGAAACATGAAGATTTTGATAATTGGGTCTATCGCTTTAAGCGTCATTTGAAACATGTGAACACTAACCTTTGGAGAATTATTGAAGAAGGTTTTTATCCTCATGACCCAAGCAACTTCACCCCTCGAGAGTCCGTGGAGAATCAATTCAATGAGAGTGCTCTCTTCATCATCCAAGATGCAATCCTTCCCGAAGATCTCCCTCATCTTCGACCCCATGTCGTGGCTAAAGAAGCATGGAAATGTGTCGAGGGTCTCTATCGTGGAAGTGCTAGCATTCAACGCTCCAACTATGAAGTGGTGCAAGATGAAGCCGATGAGTTTGCAATGAAAGAAGATGAAGAACCTCGTGAGCTCTTCCGAAGAGTGACCAAACTCGCGGTCGCACTTCGAGATCATGGAAGCAAGGACACGGATAACAATTGGATCAAGCGGAAGTTCCTCAAGGCCATGATGCCCTATAACAAGGCCATGTCCTCCATCATTCGTCAACGACCGGACTTCCACACCATGACCTCAAGTGAAGTGTTGGATGAGTTCGTTGCAATGAGCATCTTGTACAAGACCGCCGACAATGCGGTGCTCCGTTCTCAAAGAGCAAAGAAGCCTAACCTTGCTTTGAAGGCCAAGGTTACTATGGAAGAAGAGGAAGAAGTGGAAGATGAGGAAAGCAACCCCGAAGACACCAAGTTTGACTACCATGAGCACATGGCCCTTGCTTCAAGACAATTTTGGAGCAAGAAGAGCTCAAGACCCAACTTCAACAAAAACAACTCAAGTGGCGTCAAGGGCAAGCAACGAGTTAGAACTTGCTTCAACTGTGGCAATGTGAGCCATTTCGTTGCGGATTGTCCTTACGAGAAGCGGGAAGACAATGGTGGCAAGTTCATTCGGAAAGACAAAGCCAAGTCCTTCCCCAACAAGAACAACTTCGCCAAGAAGACTCCCACTCGTGGGTTGGTGGTTCAAGAAGAATACCAAGAGGATGACGATGATGATGAAAATGAAGAAGCAATGGCCATGGCGTCCATTGCCATTACTACTCCCCGGGTGTCTCTCTTCGAATCACCCAACGAAAACATCACCGCTAGATGCCTCTTGGCTAAAGCTTCAAACAAGGTAACCCCCAACATCACAACCACCATCATTACTAATCCTTCCTTGGAGGATTGCATTGATGGACATGTTGAGTCTAATGAGGAAGTGAATGAATTTGAGTCTTTTATGAGTAAGCTCAAGGGAAAGTCCAAGAAGCACTTTGTTGCTCTCTTGGAACAAATTGGTGAGGCCAATGACATGATCGAGGCTCACGAAGAAACCATCTCCAAGATGGAAGGTCATAGTCGTGACTACGCCGATGAGATATCGGATCTCTCTAATGCTCTTGAGGAAGAGCGTGTGCATCGTTTGACTCTTGAGGAGTCACACAATGATGACCATGCTAAGTTAAAGAAAGATCTTGATCATGCTCTTGTCATGTCTCGTGTGCTAACCTCCGAGAAGGCTAAACTTGGGGTTGATCATGCTAGACTCAAAGAGGAGTTTGAGATACTTGACAAGGCCCACAAGGTCTTGAAGGGTACTCATGCTAGCCTCAAAGAGTCTCATGCTCAACTCCAAGTTAAGCTAATCAAGGAAAAGGCCACCTTTCCTCATATGATATTAATTGATAATGCATGTGCTACTAACCCTTGTTGTGAGCATGTGCATCTTGTGGAGGAAAATGCCAAGTTGAAGGATCAACTTGAGAAAGGCCTTGTGTCTTGCATTCAAGGTGAGAAAAACCTCAACGACCTTTTGAGCAATCAAAAGGAAGTTGTGGCCAAAGAAGGAATTGGGTTTGCACCCAAGTCCAAGAGCAAGAAGAAGAAGAACAACAAGACCAATCGTCCTCCTCCTCTCAAACAAACGTTCGTGAAAGAGGGAGAGGGTGCTCCTAAGAAGAAGAAGGAGAAAGTGAAGGAAGTTGATGTCCAAAAGGGCAAAAGCATTTCCTCAAACAAAGCCGGCGACTTTAACCCGTCATATGTGTTGTGCCGTGCTAGTGATGGACATGTTTATGCTAGATTTGTTGGTTCTTCTTATGAGTACATTGAATGGTCTATTTGGGTTCCCAAGACCCTTGTTACTAACATCAAAGGACCCATTACTAAATGGTACCTAAAACCAAGCATTGATCTCGTGTAGGTGTTTGCTTCCGGTGGGGGATCATGGTTGCTCGATAGTGGAGCAACAAATCATATGACCGGGAGCAAGGACTTGGTGGTGGACGTGCAAGAGATTCCATCTTTGCCCACCAATGTCGAGTGGGGTGATGCATCACATTCTAAGGTATTGAGCCTCCGCAAGGTTGTCATTTCTCATGATCTAACGATCGAGAAAGTCATGCTTGTTGAGTCCCTTGCATTCAATTTACTTTCCGTTCGTCAACTTGCACTCATGGGCTTTGCTACATTCTTTGATATTGATACTGTGGCCCTCTTGTGGAGCAAGACTCTTAAAGTAGCCTTTGTTGGGCATGTCGAGAACGGTCTCTATGTGGTTAACTTTTCGGAGTGACCCACTAAGACCGCGACATGCCTAATGGCTAAAGTTGACGTGGGATGGCTTTGGCATCGCCGTTTAGCCCACGTCAATATGAGATCTTTGCAAAGTCTTCTCAAGGGGGACCATGTTCGTGGACTAACAAATGTTAGTTTTGCCAAAGATCGTGCTTGCAGTGCTTGTATCGAAGGAAAGCTTCATGAAAAGGCTCACCCTCCTTCAACCATCATCTACTCGAAGAGACCCTTGGAGCTCCTTCACATGGATCTCTTCGGCCTCCATCTTTGATAGTCTTGGAGGAAGAGTATTGCTTGGTGATTGTGGATGATTATTCAAGATACACTTGGGTATACTTCTTCAAGAGGAAGAGTGAGACCCAACAAACCGTCATCAACTTTGCAAATGAAGCTCAACGTCAACATGATGCAAAGATCTTGACAATAAGAAGCGACAACGCACCGAAGTTCAAGAACTACACCTTGGATGAGTTTCTTAGTGATGAGGGGATCAAGCATCAATATGCGGCACCTTATACCCCTCAACAAAATGGTGTTGCGGAGAGGAAGAACCGGACGTTGATGGATGCGGCAAGGACCATGATGGCGGAGTTCAAGTCTTCGTACAACTTTTGGGCCAAAGCCATCAACACCGCATGTCATGCATCCAATCGGCTCTATCTTCGCAAAGGCTTGAACAAGACTCCTTATGAGATTCTCACCGGCAACAAGCCCAACCTCAAGTACTTCCGGGTGTTCGGTTGTAAGTGTTTCATTCTCAAGAAAGGTGTTCGTTTGTCTAAATTTGAGGCTAGAGCTCATGAGGGCATATTTGTTGGTTATGCTACAAACTCTCATGCTTATCGTGTTCTCAACAAGTCCACGGACTCATTGAGGAGTGTAACATGGAGTTTGACGAAAATAACGGCTCCCAAGTGGAGCAAAGTGGTACTTGTGATGTAGGTGATGAAATTCCTCCCCAAGCCATAAGAAGAATGGGTATTGGTCAAATCCTACCCATGGAGGAACCCCTTGTGGCCGAAGGAGAAGGACAATGCTCTACTCAAGTAGAGCCATCACCTCATCAAGACCCACACGCTTCCGAAGAACAAAGTGAAGGCCCTCAACCTCGTGAACAAGACCAAGGGCAAGATCAACCTCAAGACGGTGATGAACCTCTAGATGATGCCCAAGGTCAAGTTCTCCCCCTCGAGCAAGTTCAAGATCAAGAGCAAACTCAAGATCAAGAACAAGCTCAAGACGACGCTCAAGATGATCAAGTCAACCCTCCTCCTTCCACACCCAAGGAGGAATTAGAGCGTCGTGCCGCGAAGATTGCTTCCAAGCTCACCACCCAAGGCCATCTCATGGAAAATGTGGTTGGAATCCTAAGAAAGAGGGTAAGCACTCGTAGACAATTGGCAAACTATTGTGAACATCACGCGTTTGTCTCTTGTGTTGAACCCCAAAAGGTCTATGAGGCGCTCGAAGACTCGGATTGGCTCAATGCCATGCATGAAGAACTCAACAACTTCGAGTACAACAAGGTGTGGAGATTGGTGCCAAGACCATCCGGGAACCACAACGTCATTGGAACCAAGTGGATCTTCAAGAACAAGTAAGATGCTCATGGGAACATCATTCGCAACAAGTTTAAGATGTCTTCGATGGGAGAGTTGAAGTTCTTCCTTGGTTTTGACATCAAACAAAGAAGAGAAGGAACCTTCATCAACCAAGCGAAATACACTCAAGACATGCTTAAAAGATTCAAGCTAAGTGATGTCAAGCCGGCTACTACACCAATGCCTACCAAGTGCCAACTTGACATCGATCCCAATGGTAAAGCGGTGGATCAAAAGGTATATCGCTCCATGATTGGCTCCTTGCTTTACCTTTGTGCATCTAGACCGGATATCATGTTGAGTGTGGGGATGTGTGCACGTTTTCAAGCCGCACCAAAGGAAAGTCACTTTGTGGCGGTCAAGCGAATCTTTCGATATTTGGCTCATACCCCAAACTTTGGCTTACGGTACCCAAGGGGAGCAAACTTCAAGCTTGAAGGTTTCACGGATTCCGATTGGGCGGGAGACAAAGTGGATAGGAAGTCCACTTCCGGAGGGTGCCAATTTCTTGGTTGCTCTTTGGTAAGTTGGTCTTCCAAGAAGCAAAGTTGTGTGTCTCTCTCGTCCAATCAAGCGGAGTATGTGGCGGCGGTAGTTGTTGTGCTCAACTCCTATGGATGAGGCAAACTTTAAAGAATGTACGGTGTCATTTGTGACAAAGTGACTCTTTGGTGTGATAATGAAAGTGCCATCAAGATTTCTCTCAACCCGTGCAACACTTCAAGACGAAGCACATTGAGATTGGTATCACTTCATCCGGGATCACATTAGGCGAGGGGAGACTGAGCTCAAGTATGTCAACACTCATGATAACCTTGCAGATATTTTCACGAAGCCCTTGGATGAAGCAAGATTTCGCGAGTTAAGGCATGAGCTAAATATCATTGATTTGAGCAATGTGACTTGAACCGTGCACCCCCACCACACTCAACTTGTTGTCTAGTTTAGGTGTAGGCATGGACATAGGGGGAGTGTTGTTCTCTCAATGAACTCTCCCTCCCCCCATTATGCATAAATAGATCACCTCTTTCACATTAGCCATTTTTGATGGTACTTATGCTTCAGAGACGAGTTTTGGTCATGGGCCCAAGGATAATTCTTCGCGGTGCCATACCATCCAACTCAAACATAGGTGGCTTCGGCCACCGCCCTCTCTCCTCGAGAGGCTTTGTCGCTTGGGGATTTCCTGCTGTACCTCTAGTCTGTGCATGTTCTTGTGGTTTCGTGTGTGTGTCAAATTTCCGTGCAAAGGCGTTTTTCTCTCTTGTTTGAAACCTTCGATGTCGTGAGCTCACGGTACTATCGCGGTTGGCCACGGTACTACCGCGGCCTGCCACGGTACTACCGCAGATGGGAGCACGGTACTACCGTCCCCACGCGGCAGTAATTTTTATCGCCGCTGGTTGAGCGATACTACCGCCTCGGGCGGTGCTTCGCCGAGCGGTACTACATGATGACCAGCGGTACTACCGCACCGGTTCGGCGTGGGGATAAGGACGGGAAGGGGGAGTTCTAACTCCCCATACCCATTCGTGTCCTCTCTCTCCACGTCGTCTCTTCCTCTCCCGTGCTCACGAACGGAACCGGCGTTCATCGCCGGATCTCCTTCACCGGCTGCCCTCCCGTGATTCAGTCCGGTGGGATCGTTCCCCACCACGTGCTCTTGCTATGGACCAAGGTTTTTCCCCAAATCCCTCTCCTTTTGATTGTATTTGGTGCTTTTAGGTTTTGGGGGAGACTTGTGTGTTCTTGGGATTCCTAGTCTAAATCTCTGCAAGAGTAGGATGAAGGAGTGTGGTATTGCATAGGATTTACACTTGTATTGTTGTCTTGCGCTAGATCCGATCACCGTAGCACCGCCATGGTTTCGCGGTTCTTTTCCGATTCAAATCATGTTAGATCTGACGTGACGCGGTACTACTGCCCGTATGGCGCAGTACTACCGCTCGCACGGTACTACCGCCCCTCGGGAGCGGTACTACCGCGCCCCATGCGGTACTAGGAGCCTACTACTGCTCCAGCCACGGTACTACCGTGACCCCGCACGGTACTACCGCGTCTGGAGCTGTACTAATCCTTTAGTACCGCACACAATGGTTGTTCTACCGTGGCTCACTTCTATCGCATGCCAACTTACTCGTATGCCTCCTATGAGTTTCCTGTGCTATTTCATGGCCTTTGCATTAATCTTCTTCGTGTTTTTGTTTTGGTGCTTTGCATGTGTGTCTCAGGTGGTGGCTCTCGTTGGTCCAATCCCATTCGTGACACTGGCTCCAAGCGTCTGCGCAACCCAGGAGAAGTTCCAGAGGGATCATCTGCGTCCAAGCGCAATGTCAAGACCACAGCTAGCAAGCACAAGGAGCCCGCCAGGGGTATGGATGAGATAGCCCCTACTGAGTATGTCCGTCTCAGGCAGCTTCACCCCTATGTGCACCCGCGCTCCACTGTCAGAGGCTGTGAGCTGTTCTGGAACAAGACCCAAACCCAAATCTATTTGGATGTCATCAAGGACAAGCTCACCCCGTTCATGGTTGAGAAGGCGCTCGCCAATGGCAAGACAACTTTGGTACTCAACCCCTTTCTGGATATCATGTACCGCATCTTCCGCAACTCCCTGTTTCCACGCATTGGTGACAAAGACAAGGTTCATGCCTATATGGTGGATATGATGCTCATCTGTTAGGAGGCTTGTTCGACTCAGTCTCAGCCACTTGATGTCTCACACATCATGTGGTGTGAGCTTCAGTTTGCAGTGTTCAACCACAAGGTGCCTATCTATGGGCCCTATCTGTTCCGGCTGATTTCGAAGACTTGGGAGAAGATGTACCCTGAGGAGGAGTTCCTTGCTCCTGACTGGATTCGCCATGAGCCCATTTGTCTTCGTATCAAGTCTAACTGGGCCAACACCGCTACTCGTGCCGAGGCGACTGCTGCTAGGGCTGCTGTTGATGAGGAGGATGCTGGCGCAGAGGATGTTGCTGAGGGCCGTGCTGCTAGGCATTCCCAGAGTGCCCCTATGCCATCATGGGCCCAGAAGCTGAATGACAAGATGAAGACACTGTTCTGCATGCAAGCCAAGGGGCAGTACAGGGCTCACGTGGAGTCCAAGGAGAGTCGTCGCCGGCACAACAAGGTCTTGCAGCTCTATGGTGAGGACGTGTCTGGCGGGTCTAAGGAGCGCATCACTCCTAAAGCCGAGTGGATGGAGAAGCAAGGTTACAAGTGGACAGAGTCTGAGGAGGATGTCGAGGAGACCACTCCAGCTGCCGAGGAGACCGACGGAGAGGGCTGTGACGAGTTCTCTGCTTGAGCCACCTCGTGTGTGTAGGTGTCCTCTCTGCCTTTTTGGCGTCTCGATGCCAAAGGGGGAGAGAGTGTAGGGATTTGCGAGTTTGCGAGTCGTGTGTGGCGTGTGTTTGCTGCTTTCTTGGTTGAACTATTTGCTGCTTTCTCGTTCGTACTTTGGTTACTTTACCTCGTATGGTGTAAGACATATGCTCTCTATCTATCCTAGCTAGCTTGTGCTATATTATGCTACTGTCATGCTATGCTATGCTATGCTTATTATCATGATATGCTATGCTTATTATCATGCCTTGGTCTCTAAAATATAGGGGGAGTGTTGATCCTAGTCTGTGTGCTATGCAGTTCAAAGCATTCATCTAAAAGTGCACACATCTAGGGGGAGCCCGTCTATATTTTAGAGAGGTGGGGTTTGCCCCGGCTCTCAATTATCTTATCTATGTGCAAATCTCGTGTTGTCATCAATGCACCAAAAAGGGGGAGATTGTAAGGGCATATTTATCCCTTGAGTGTTTTGGTGATTGATGACAATGCTTTTGCGGACTAATCGCGTGCCTTGAGTCTCTTAGATACTTCATCACTAGGCACAAGACGATTCGGTGCCCCTCGGAGACTATTGAAGTCGGCGTTGTTCTACATTTCTCTTTGGTGGAGTTGAGTCATAGGAGAGCCGTACTATTAAGAGGGGGTCCGCGTCGGAAAGGTTTGGGTGGAATCAACACGTACACTTGTCCCTCCTTTCCCTGCACTTTGGAGCTGCCCTTCGTTATCTTGGTTGTGCGAAAACTTGGCGACTACTGCTGTACTTGCGGTAGTACCGCTGGGTGTCACGGTAGTACCGCCCCTCCGGAGCGGTAGTACCGCGGCACCCAAGCCTTGTGCCGCTCCGGTGCGGTAGTAGGGGCGGATGTAATTTTTTACATCCGCGCCCACCACGGTAGTACCGCTCGGCCCGAGCGGTAGTACCGCGGTGGCTCACGGTAGTACCGCTCCCTTGGAGTCGTAGTACCGTGGTCCTTCGAACTAGTACCGCAGTGTCACGGTAGTAGGCGCGAATGTAATTTTTTACATCCGCGCCTACCACGGTAGTACCGCGCCTAGTGAGCGGTAGTACCGCGCCGGGTTTTTTGCACCACCTCGGTTTATGAAGTAGGCACGGATGTAATTTATTTCATCCGCGCCCTTCCCAGGCCGTGACTCTCCTGCCTTACGGTAGTACCACAAGGGGGAGCGGTAGTACCGCGCCAACGGTAGTACTGCCCCTTATCTGAGCTAGTTCCGGCTGTCTTTGCTGCCATGTAGTACCGTGGTCTCCCACGGTAGTACCGCGCAGCCTCGCGGTAGTACCGCCTCCTTGGAGCGGTAGTACCATGCGTCGCGGGTTGAACATGTGGATAACGGTTGGATTTTTCCCACGACTATATAAGGGGTGTCTTCTACCTCTAGTTGACTACCTCTTCCACCTCTAAGCTCCATTGTTGCCCCAAGCTCCATTTTCGCCCGATCTCTCTCCCTAGCCAATCAAACTTGTTGATTTGCTCGGGATTGGGTGACAAGGGCCCGATCTACACTTCCACCACAGGATATTTGATTCCCCCCACTTATCCCTTGCGGATCTTGTTACTCTTGGGTGTTGAGCACCCTAGACGGTTGAGGTCACCTTGAAGCCATACTCCATTGTGGTGAAGCTTCGTGGTGTTGTTGTTGTTGGGAGCCTCCGATTGTTGTGGAGATTGCCCCAACCTTGCTTGTAAAGGTTCGGTCGCCGCCTTCAAGGGCACCAATAGTGGAATCGGCGTCTCGCATCGTGTGAGGGCGTGAGGAGAATACAGTGGCCCTAGTGGCTTCTTGGGGAGCATTGTGCCTCCACACCGCTCTAACGAAGACGTACTTCCCTTTAAAAGGAAGGAACTCCGGTAACACATCCTCGTCTCCACCGGCTCCACTCTTGGTTATTTCGTGCCTTTACTTCCGCAAGCTTACTTATTGTTACATCTGTTGCTTGCTTGTGTGCTAGTTGTTCTTGCATCATATAGGTTGCTCACCTAGTTGCATATCTAGACAACCTATTTTGTTGCAAAGTTTAATTTGATAAAGAAAAGCTTAAAAATTGTTAGTTGCCTATTCACCCCCCCCCCTCTAGTCAACCATATCGATCCTTTCACATGTGACTGCAAAACAGTGGTGGAAGAGATTCACAAGGGATCGACTGGCCCTTACACAGTGTGATCATTAAGGAGACTGAAGCTTCAGCTAGGGATTTTGATAGCTGCATTTTTATTTTTGAAAGTCGTGCTTTGAATTTTGAGGCTCGTAGTTTGGCCAAGTTTTCCTCGTCTTTAGCAGTGGGTCGCCATGTGTGGCTGGGCTTACCCCATGACCCGTTTGTTATTCCTGTAAACCGAACCCCGTCTTAATAAAGTGATCGTTTACCGCTAAAAAAATACAGTAGCTCTTGTCCATAGTTTTCCTCATCAACGAGTTCCTTGGATTTTACCTTTTCTTTTGTACTACATCCGTCACTTTTAGGTCCTCTAGATCAAGACTGCAATTTTCGTGATTGGTCCTATTTTACAGATTAAGAATTGAAATCTTATGTCGATATGATGAAACATTGAGTTCCTAACAATTCCCCCTTAAAGTCATGTGCTTGTATTATATTCAAGTATGTGTAACATGCACAATGATTTGCCCTTGGGTTACTCATCTGCACTCTATAATCGCGTATAAACTTCAAGGAAGGTGTTTCATCTATTCCAGCAACTTTTCATGATACACATAATTGTTGTTTGGATTGCAGACATGCAAATGAATTTAAGCAAGTTGATGCTCTTTTGTGGTACATATTTTGGAGATGGCTCCCCGCCTCCGCCGCCTTCAGCACCCTGCTTCTAGTCTCGCAGCTCCTCTCGACTAAAGGCTGAGCATGCTTCCGTCCTATCAAAACAGCTCTCGTGAGGTCTGCGGACCACCCCTGCATGTGACTTTTTGAATTTTGTTTCTTCATGTGTACTGACTGATTCCTTATCTTCAGCTTCGTCATTTGCATGTATTAACGTTACTTTGCAGTCGAAGGAGAGATCAACAGAACATTGTTATGCTAACAAACTATTTGCTGCTATGTGCTTTAGTCAGATAAACTACATGTTTATTGAGAGATGGAAATTGTACTTGATTCAAATTGACAATAGTACCTTTGCTTCAGCTAGGTAGTTGCATTTGGTGTCAATCAACGGAATTCGTTGTTTCCATTTGGTTCCATCCAGGGCCAATTAGTTAGTTTTAAGTATTTCTAAACTTCAAATATGCTTTTGAAAAGTGTAGCAGATCATACGTTTGAGACATTGGTTTATCATATCAGTTGGTGACTTTCTTATAGTGTGTGTGGCATATACTGAGAAACATGCGGAACTTCATTTATGCAATATGTTTTTGAGTTTTTCTGAGATCCCTCTGCCCCATTCTTCATCAGGGCTTTGTTTCCCCTTCCATGTTACACTTTAGGTTTGACTTTTGTAGTGTTGCTCCCCTTCTTATACTATTATTTACTGTACCTTTTTGTGCAATTTGCTATATCATCAGTTTTGATTGCACTAAAACTTTCTCTCCATGCATACTAATAAGATGGTGTCACATTCTATATGTGTTGCGGGGTGATCTTTTTATTTTGCAGGCAAATAGAAATGAGCTTCAGAGATAATCCTCAAAATAGTAATGAGTTTCAGAGAAAAAGGTTGAGCTTTGAGGAAACAGGCCTTGGCAAGGTGCATGCATATTTTGGAAGTCTAATTTAACTTTAATTTTCAATCCAATCTTGAGCATCTCCATAACTTTCTGCATACCACTTTGAGACTATTTCTCTGATTCCAGTGAAGTCTATTTAACCGTTTGTCATGACCATTATAGGATTTACTCCATAATTTCAGTGTTTCTGCAATTTGATTTGTTAGATACTCCCTCCATTCCCTTATACAAGGCCACAAACTCATATTACAGGTACCAAGATAAAATTTAATGATTGCTTTGCAAGTCAACTTTTCTTCTTGTTAACTGGGATCATTAATACGCCATAAGCATGCAACGAATGAATGGAAAGGAAATAGTTGAATGTCATTATGACTACATGCATGTAATTATTAAAAAGTTGCTAGTAGGAGGAAACATCATTAATTTTTGCCTCGGTTATTGTTGGTGGCCTTATATTGATGCAAAATGTATTTTTGATAGTGGCTTTGTATAAGGGAATGGAGGGAGTAGAGGTAACCGCTTGGCATGAGTCCTCGCAAAAAAAAAAAAAACGCTTGGCATGAGTCGTTAGCTATCTAAAAAACAGATAAAAAGAGAGGTTGTGGTGTACTAATTTATTAGGTTTGACCTAAAAAAAATTTATTAGGTTTAGTTACATATATAAGATCCCCAGCCCCGGCCGGCAATCCATGGCGCTGCGTAACCTGGCCAAGAAGTTGCGGATCCCCACCTCTGCTGCTGCCCGGCTCCCGTCCGCCCCCAACCCTGCTGATTTCCGGTTCCCGTCGGACCCTGGCGCTCGGCGGGCGTCCGTTTCTCGGCTCGAGGTATGCTCCTCCTCCTGCACATCAAGTAAATCACTAGTTGGAGTCGGTACTACAAATCGACCAATAGACCGGTCATCTTTTGGATTTCCGACGACTGATAAGTGGCTTATTTCATGGTTTCTGCCTGGTGTATGTTCATCTGCAATGGGGGATCGGATTACTGATGCGCCTTCTATTGTTCACCGCATCCCTTTATTTCAAGAAAGGATCACGAGTAAAAGCACAGACAAACACCAATCACCATACGCCCCTAACCTTCTCTGCGTGTGCGATGCATTAGGAGTACACATTACGCTCTGATGCATATGCGAGATCTTTACTGTCGGCAGCATTTTTATGAGATGTGGATCTTACAGATCATTATAACTATAACATGAAAACATTTTCTACTGTCATGAAAACTTCCCCTTTTGCCTTTGACATGGTTGGTGCACTGTTACAGGTAATTCTAACTTGACAAACCATTTGCATTGTCATGAAAACTTTTCTCGTTTCTACCTTTGCATGAGGCCGGTTGTCAGAATTTGTAAACTACCAGCTGGACTTTTCCATATCTTAGTCACTCAGTTCATGAATTCTGACTTATTAGTCAGAATAGTTCTGACTTATTAGTCAGAATTTGTAAACTACCAGCAGGACTTTTCCATATCTTAGCCACTCAGTTGATCAGTTCACATATGTGAATGAGACACTTAGGTTCTGACTTATTAGTGTCAATTGAAGATTGACAACTTGATTTTGGGATGATAGCAAAACAAGAGGAGAGCGCTGCTGACAAGCCTTCGTCACCAGAGAGAAATCAAGACACGGCTAACCCAAACCCTAGCCGCGTCCTCGACCCCCTCCCCACACCCGGCCGCCAATCCATGGCATTGCGCAACCTGATTGCGAAGTTGGGGATCCCCACCTCTGCTGCTGCACGGCTCCCATCGGCCCCCACCCCTGCTGCTTTCCGGCTCCCATTATCCTCTAGTGTTTCGTCCGCGTTCGTTTCTCGGCCCCAGGCATGCTCCTTCTCCTCCACACCGCGCTCGCTCAATTAAATCACTAGTTGGAGTCGGTAGTGCAAATCAACCGATTGATCGGTGTTCTCTTGGATTTCCCCAACTGTGGATCTAGACCCTTCGCTGTCGTTGAGACCTCAGGATTTGTAAAATACCAGCAGTACTTTTCCATATTTTAGTCATTCAGTCGATCAATTCACAGATTTGGAATGATTAGGTTCTGACTCATTAGTGTTAATTGGAAGATTGACAACTTGATTTTGGAATGATAACAAATCGTATGTCTTCTACGGTGTAAGTTTTGTAAGATCTGAAATTAGAGCACTAACAATCAAAGATTTAACCTTGTAGCACCAACAGTCAGGAATGCTCCCTCAATGAATTTCTTTTTGCAGCTGTTAGTTGAAAAGTTTTGATCTTGGTGTAATATCTGAACTTATCAGGTGTATTTAGCGCTGCAAATACTGTCTTGTGATATTTTTGTTCTCCTGTATCCTACCTACTCCCTCCGTTCGGAATTACTCGTCCAAAAAATGAATGTATCTAGATGTATTTTAGTTGTAGATACATCCATTTTTGTGACAAGTAATTCCGAACGGAGGGAGTACATGACATGTAAGGATAATAACGCTAAATCTTGCACTGGTTACTACCTTCTCAACTTCTTTTACCTTGTTGAATTGTAGAGCGCTAGAGATTGGTATGAGTTTCAGCGAGCACGCTATGATGATGTGACAACAGAGTTAAAAAACTACAGGTAAAATCTACAACAATTCCATTTTAGTGTGCATTACTACTCAAATGATTGAAAAAGATTTTTTGGCAGGCGTGAGGTTGTGTGGACTGAAAGGGCGGCTAACCTGTTTGATTTGGTTTATAAGGTGGGTTGTCCTATTGTCGTTGGTACTTTGGTCATAAAAGTGATTGTCTATCGGGCCATGTGATGGGTTAATGGCCATCTGCTGTGCGAACATGAAGTTTCTGCCCCCGAGCTCATATGCTCCCTTGTGAACGGTAAAATAAAATAAAAAATTCAGAAAAAATTAAACATTGACGAATACTCAACATGCGTGCAATTTTCCATGAAGTAACAACATTCCAAAATGCTTCTGTAAAAAATAATTGATGCTCCAACAAGTCTTTTTTAGAGCAATTTGGAGCATCGATTTTGTTTCTTATGGGAGCATTTTGGAAAACAAATCTCAATGAACTTTGCATGCATGTAGAAAATTCGTCAATGTTACGTTTGTTGACAAGAAATTTCTGGGTCTTTAAATTTTGTTTACTACTGTCATTGAGGATGCATATAAGCTCGAGAGCAGAAGGTTCATTGGTACAGATGCATGTGCGCTCGTTGTAAGCACTCTCGTTGTGGCAAGTGGCAAGAGCAGATAACCATGTAGAAATAACTGATTGTTGTATATATGTCTTGCTCTGTTGTGTCATGGACCAGTGGCTATGACTTTATGTAATTGTGTATAAGCATACTTTCTCGTAATGTTTGTTGCGCTTGTTGGTTTGGTGAAGAATGCTGTGTTTGCTTTCAACTTTTGTTTGTGCTTGTGAAAGTACCGCGTGGTGTGAGGATTCTCCTGTTGCACTTTGTTCATGAGCCTGGTTTATGTACACTGGACTTGTCCACTTTGCCCTGTTTAGCAAAATTAAGTTTATAAGTTTTTGACAGTGAAGCGATCAACCTTGAACAGCTGTGCATCCAACTTATCAGAGTAGAAGCTGTTTTTAAACTAGTCATGGATGTTACAGATAATCACTTTTGTGTATGATTTCTTTGCGAGTAGCATATGCTTACTTTGCTGGAAACTCGAGATATCATCTCTGGAATGTTTTCAGTGCTATGTATGCGTCAAAATTTATATATCAAACAACTAAGCAAGATGCTTGGGACCAAATTAGCTTGCATGGGCCAAAGTGTTTGTCAAATGCTAATCATATGCTCATATAACAAGCTAGTACTCCCTCCGTTCCTAAATATTTGTCTTTCTATAGATTTCAACAAATGACTACATACGAAGCAAAATGAAAGAATCTACACTCTAAAATATGTCTATATACATCCGTATGTGGTAGTCCATTTGAAATCTCTAAAAAGACAAATATTTAGGAACGGAGGGAGTAGAACCTAACATTAGCATGGCATGTGAAATCTCGATCCCTAAGATCCTAACTCATCACTATAACATGAGTCGGATGGTTCCTGCATATGTATCTACATTCTGCCAGAACCAGATTATAACCAAAGTAAGTATGTTGTATATGTCACTCTATATATATAATATATCTAGCATAAATCCACCAGTCAAGCTGATCGATCTCAGATCTGCGGCTCCATGAAATTCAGTTCAGTTCCCTGTGTCTGTCAGCAACTGCTCATGTCATACCAACCGACTCACACGGCATGTCGAGCGACAAGCAAGGCCGGGTAGGTGGCGGAGATGTAGGCATACGCGACGATGAACACCAGGATGTCATCCAGCAGGCCACGGTACCCCAGGAAAGCTGGAATCAAAACAGCATAAATCATGATCATATACATAAGCTCTTCGAATTCATGGAGATAATTTGTCAGAAGGAGATAACTGAATCAACTGGCCGCCTTACCTTCAGGGAAAAGGTCCATAGGGCTCATGAGTCACGAGGTACAGCAGAGCAAGGGTTGCCTGCAAGCCACACAACAGGGTCGATTTAGAATAGGAAGATTCTGAATCATCAGAATGATGTTAGATTGTACAGTACATGCTTGACAAATGTGTATTACAGGGGCTGCTAGCTATTGGTGAGACAAAAACATTGCTAACCGTAAACTCAGCGGTCGAAACTAAACAAGTACAAAATTCATATAGACAAGCGATGGAAATCGCATCATATTGCTATACTATCTAATCTGGCCGATGGCCCAGGCATAGTTACAAATGATGACAGAATAAACCAACACCCTGCACTAGCCTAAACAGACCAACACCAACGAGAAAATCTGGCAATTGTTGTTTGTGTGATTCTTCAAGACTTCATCATAATACATCTCATCTTCAACAGCCTAATTCTAAGCTTTGGATGGTGGCTTTTCAGCAGAGTTTATGATATTATCCAAGCAGGATAATTCACAACGCAATAGAAAGGTTGCAGGGTTTCAATATGCAGTGACTGATGGAGATATGCCAAATGAAGTAGGCTGTCTGAACTAATCCAGATTTTCCTAGTCCCCATCAAGTAAATTCTAAACCACAGCATGATGAGAATCGAGTAGCATCTTGAAAACTAAATTTAGCTGTGCAACTAATAGTTCTTCCAATAAAAAAACACCATTCTCTTGAGATGAAATTGGTCCCGCATTACTCAAAACAGAATTTTCAGTGAGATATTAGTTATCAAAATTCATTACTTGATCGATGTGAAAGATATTTTAAAACAACCCACTGATACCCGAGGAATTATGAACACTCATAATAATGATGTATAGTAACCTCACAGTTTGTAACATTTTACTTATAAATTTGAGCTATGTGATTCCTTTTACAACTTAGCAACCTAAGAATTGACTTTCAGTTGGTACACTGCTAATCTATTAGAATATTATGGACGTAATTAACTGGAATTTTAGAGAACTGATATCAGTTTACGGGTCATGCAGAATCTAGTAAATAGCACACTGCAGCACTAGACCATGATGTCTGTTATCTAAGTGTCATTGACTAATTAGTGGCAGGCCCACTGACATCACATGATAAATGAAGATGACAGAAGTAGACCAATGGACACATGGATGGACTTAACTGCCAATACGAATTGGGATTTGAAGAACAAGGGAGGTCCTTGGGGTCTGCCTCTGAATTCTATCAGCATCCTCCTGATGTAAAAGGGCTGGTCCAGCAACCACTGCAAAAACATAGGTACCCAGGAAATGCAAAGCATTGCCTGCCATTAGATGAGATGAAGATAAAAACAACCATATATAAGACAGCTTTAGTTGATAAGCGCATTCGTTTCTTTTGGCTCTTAACTTAGCTTGCGATTCATATACATCATGCATCTGCGATGGATAGTGGTTATGTCTAGCAACTTCTTTTGACGACAATGCAGCATTACTGCTTTTCATTGTGAATAGGAGTAAAAGTTACAGGGTAAGAGAAGGAGATGGGAGCAGAGAAATGGAAAATGAGAATGAAATTACAAAGTACTCCCTCCGTCCCACAATATAAGATCGTTTTTCAAGCTTAACGCGGCTGTTACCCTACGTCTCCCAGCATCAATTCATTCCATAGCTTCGAGCTGAAGCATTTGGAACCGCCTCCGAGTCGAAGTGGCAGTGCTCCGAAAAACCGCAGTGTCTAGCAATTGCTGAACACGCTCAGTTCCAGATAGAAAACTAGTTGCGTGCTTGACTTTGCTATTTTGTAGTGTATAACAACCAGTTAAAGTTCAAGAGCATGAATTTGGCAGTATGATGAGGGTTACACGTACTTGTACTTCTATCAAGTTAATGATATACTAACATGGATGGGCGCAAACTTTCTAGCTGGACAGAACCTTTGTTGTTACAGTGAAGACTATATAATATATGAACATATAGTAACAACGTAACATAATCTCTCAACTCAACTAATGTTGCAGAAGCCAACTCACCAAGAACGGCCTCTGATAATTTATATGGCTCAACTAGTTAGGTGTGACTACAGTATATCATCAACTGGGTTAATTGTACACTCTGGTAGACATTCACTCTCATTCAATGGATTTATTTCTAAGCAGATACGAAGGGTTGCTGCTGCAACTTTTAAGACATTGGACTGTACAGGCATGTGGAGCTAATAGAACTGCTTCTATAGACTGAAATAGATAAATTAATAGGAGTTCATCAAACAAATCTAAAACAGTACAACTCTGTTTAGTTCTATTTTCAGAGGTGAAGTAACATTTCATCTGAAAATACGCCACCAATCTAAACATGACAAAAGAAACCAAGAGAAAAAGGCTAAGTACGGGCACTTAGGCCTTTTCCACTGATGTAATCGAGACAGCAACGGCACTCGGTATATGTAGAGGAGTTTTATCCATAAGACATGGCAGGTTTACCTGAATCATACTGTGAGGAACTCCAGCGAAACGGCCATTGTACTGCTCAATTCGGTTCACGATAGGAGCGATTTCTGGTTCATCACGCAGCAGGGTACCAGCAGAGTTATAGGGCTATGACAAACAGCGCAACTGGATGGCCAAAGGACAGATCCATGTAGCCAGACACCCACGATGCAGTGCCCTGTATCTGTATACATGTGACAAATGTCAGCTGAGGGGCTTTTGTTCATCAAGAGTCCAGCAGAAAAATGTTCATCGGCAGTCTAACTAAACATCAACCCAGACACAACGCGAAGTCTAGCATCCAACTGAAATTACCAAAGCAAGCGTATAAGCATGTGAGGTTGAGCATTCATTTTTTACATAAAAGCATTCAGAGTTGAGCAGATGAAACGAGGCAGATCCAGTACCGGCAATTGACATGCTCATGGACTCAAACACTTACACTGCACGAATCAATGCACTAACTTACATGGACAAGCATCTGAAGTTCCACAAGCGCACATGGCCCGTACATATAACAGAATTTCCATCAGCGATTAAATAAGCCACATGAAAATTTATGAACAAATGTGATCCGAACAGAAAACCCTGATAATATTTCATTATTACAGATGTACACCACGATGAAATGCATGTCCCCGAACAAACTGGCATCAAATCGTCCCCAAAACCAATGAAACAGCACAAGGCAGCTAAGCAACTATCGGAACTAAGCATCAATCCATGTCAAATCGACTCATTACAAGCCATGGAGGCACCAGTAGAGCAGAGCCACCGCCTATCTGTAGTTACGTACCCGCGTCCACTGAAACTCTGCGAAACATTTCAACTAACCCCAACCCGAACGCAGGCCCCACATAGTGACGAAGCTAGCTGCAATGTCACGGGAACAATTACCCTGACTGCCAAGGACCAAGGCCCAGAAGGGGTGCCAAGCCCAATGTGCGCATCATCGGCCCGGAGTAAAGGCAGTGAGTGGTACTTCACAGCTGCGAGTGCTACCACTCAAAAAAAAAACTGCGAGTGCTGTGCAGCTGGTATCGATAGATCACCGAACAGAGCGGGCCATCGTTGGATGTGTATCTTCTCTCCCACCTCCCGGCTCCTTCTCCCGATCCCCTTTTCATGCTGAAACCCTAGCTTGTATCTGTACCCAATCGAGAGACCTAAGCATCATAGATAGAGAGATCCACAATAGACTCATGTCGTTTGGTACTCACTTGGAATATCCTACACAAAGGGTAGATAACCACTTACCAGTCTGCAGTAAACCCATGCCCGTTGCTAGGAACAATCTCGGAAGCTAGAGAGTCAGCTATGCCATGGCTGCAGTGCTAGATGAGCATAGTTATTAGTTTTACACTTCTCAAAATGAGCTTATCAGTACCCTGGACATTCGCTGAAGAAAGCAAGTGGTAGTTCTAGTGCCATATGCGTCAGCAAAACAAAGTCAGATAATAACTTGCAGATCGATGTCCCAGTCAGTCGAGCATAAGAATATCTGCTGTAACTACCTTTGAGTTGCTACAGTGCTACCCATGTGTGCAATTTATACAGAGTTGCTCCAGCCTTGCCATCTTAGCAAGTACTCCCTCCGCCCGGAAATACTTGTCATCAAAATGCATAAAAGGGGATGCATCTAGACATATTTTAGTTTTAGATACATCTCTTTTTATCCATTTTGATGACAAGTATTTTCGGACGGAGGGAGTATATGATTGTGCCTTCACCTCCTCCAGTGCAAAAAAAAAAAATCTGTTATAAATTTATGATAGAAGAGGTGCACTGTGAGCAAATCTGCAATAACATAAATGCATAGAGAGCTGAACAACCTTTTCAGGTGATACGCTCTTTTCAGACAGCTGCACAAGAATGCCAAAAAAAAAAATCCTTTTTCTTGCAAAGGTAGGGGCGCAAACGCGGGCACGACTGCACACTTAAATGCATAGCTGGCAAGCTTCTATAATTGCAAAGACCAGAACGAATATGTGAGTCCAGCCACAGAGTTTCACCTCACATTTTTAAGAAACAAACACAAGGTCCCTTTGTACATCCAGTCAGGGTCTAATGATGTTAACCCAAAAGAAAAGAAATTGTGTCCTTAATGAGCTGATCTGTCCATGTTTTTAATCTATCCAGTTACAGTTTACATGGTCAAACATGCAAGTCCAATGGGAAGACCATGGAATTTCCTGCACCACTGATGTTGACATTTAAGTGTAATCTCATATGTGTACGGTCAAAAGATAGGTTCGTTTCAAAAAAACCATCTAAGCTTACATACCAAAACCAGAACAAGGGGTTTGTTCTGTTCATAAACATATGTAATCCAACTAAAATAGTACCAGCAGCCAGCACATTCAAACAAGAAAACCCGGCAGTCACACCAAAAAGAAAAAGTAAATGTCTATTCTAATTTGCTGAGAAGGCTAGTCCGACATAGTCCAGATGATAACAACCACAACCCAACATTTTCAAACTTCCTAGTAAATATCTCTTCTGGACTCCTTCCAAGGTTCCCACTTCCCCATTAGTTTCCTGGGGGAAAAGCACCGCAAATAAATGCTTCACTGGCTCTGCCTCTCCAGGAGTTCTGATTTGCATTGTCCAAAGACAACTCATCCATAGCTTTGCTTCCATTACCTCAGTTCCATAGTTCGCTACAGCAATGGATCCCCTTCCCATATACACAATCATCTGCCTTGTTTGTTTATTGCCATTTTATGCATCATCCAGCAGCCGCCTTCTTCCCGACAAGCCGCTTTCCGCTGGTAGCACCATCATCTCCGACGATGGCACTTTTGCCCTCGGATTCTTCTCCCTGTCCAGCTCCAGCACAAAATATTACTACGTCGGCATATGGTACAGGAATATTCCCGAAGACAACATTGTGTGGGTTGCCAACCGTGCTATGCCGATAACTGATCCTTCTTCTGCAACACTTGCCTTCACAAGCGAATCCGATCTCGCCTTGTCAGACACCAGTGGCCAGCTTCTCTGGACGACAAACATCAGCGTTGCAAGGATTTCATCGTCAGAGGCAACTGGTGGAGAAGCCACGCTTGATAACAATGGGAATTTTATTCTTCGGTCATCACATGGCACCATCTTATGGCAAAGCTTCGATTACCCGACCGACACTCTCCTTCCAGGTATGAACCTCAGGATCACCCACAAGATGCATGCACTACAACAGCTCATCTCTTGGAGAAACCCCCAAGACCCATCCCCGGGCAACTTCTCATATGGTGCAGACCCTGATGAGTTTCGGCAGCGTATTACATGGAATGGATCAGCACCCTACCGGCGAAGTCTGGTATGGAATAACAATTTGGTAGTAGGGAAGTATGTTGAGAGTATCAAGTCCACAATTTACTATACACTGCAAATTATTGGTGATGAGATCTACGCTTCCTTTGGACTACCAGTACCTAGTGTCTCACTAGTGCTAATGAAGATTGAATACTCAGGCAAGATAAAGACACGAATCTGGAATAGCAACAGCTCCAAATGGACTGACCAGTATTCAGGACCTAACCAGGAATGCAACAAATTTGGTTACTGTGGTCCATTTGGTTACTGTGACAACACACAGCCTATTGTGACATGCAAGTGTCTTGATGGCTTTGAGCCAAACAACAAACAAGACTGGACGACCCACAGGTTTTCACAGGGATGCCACCGGATGGAAGCACTAAGATGTGGTCAAGGGGATGGCTTCTTAAATATGTCAACCATGAAGATTCCCGACCAGTTCTTGTATGTCAAGAATAAAAGCTTAGATGAATGCATAGCAGAATGCACAAGCAACTGCTCGTGTACGGCGTATGCTTACACCACTATGAGAACTAATGCTATCGATGAGGATGATACTAGGTGCCTATTATGGATAGGAGATTTGATTGACACGGAGAAGTTCATTGGACAAGGGGAAAACCTCTATATCCGAGTTAGTGGATTGAGTGGTAAAGTTTACTGTTTCTGTTTCTCTGCTTGCTTTATTAGATATACTCCTCTATTTGTGTGTCCAGTGGAGCTCCAACAATAACCTCCTTAGTTCTATGTTCAATGTGAGTACAAGAAAGGTTTAAATCAGTAGTGACGGACAAATATTAGAGGGTAAACTTGATAATGCCACCATGATGGAACTCCCTATAATCTCGCAAAAATAAATGATGGAACTCCCTATAGAAGGAAACCTTCAAGTTTAGGCATAAGTCGTCTATGCCATCTGATTATATTACATAAAAAACTTGGGCGTGAAAACCACTCCATCCAGTTCAACAAAACATGTTGTGCCGGATTTTAGTTTGAAGTATCAAGCCGAAGTTTTGTATTTCCCAAATGTTACCATACTCATGATGCAATTGTTCATGTGAGAAATAGATTGCTTGAGAGTTGAGACCATGTGCATGTAGTTCATACTTGTAAGAAATATTTGGTTTGTGAAATTAACTATTTAGCAAATTTGTAATCATGATTGCTTACAGACTGAATTTTGGCAGACAAAAAGTGGAAGAGCAATGTTTTAAAAATTACACTGCCAGTCGTTTCAAGTTTGCTCATAATCATATGCGTGTGCCTTGTTCGGATCTGCAGCTTTGGAGGTAGAACACAATGCCATACATTCTCAGTGTATTTCCATCAAGCATGTTTGCGAAGGCCAATGCTATTCCATATTTCTATGTGATATGTTCCTTTACTGTAACGTTTGCATCAATGTTCCTGACAGGCAAACAAAGAAACAAGAAAATTTGGAAGAAGCTGATGTCGGGAACTTCAAGCACTTCTATTGAACTTCGTGATGGAAACTTAAAGTATCCATTTATTAACTTCAAAGAAATTGTACTTGCAACAAACAATTTTTCTAACTCCAACATGCTTGGACATGGAGGTTTTGGCAATGTTTACAAGGTAACGTGGAATTTTCTCTTATAAAGCAACATAACTGAATTTCCGTCTTGTTTGACCTAAAAGTACGCAAGTGTCCAGGCGATACTAGAAGATGGCACAGAACTTGCTGTGAAAAGGCTTAGTAAGGGTTCTGGACAGGGGGAACTGGAGTTCAGAAATGAAGTAATACTCATTGCGAAGTTGCAGCACAAAAACTTGGTTAGACTTCTCGGTTTCTGCACCCACGGAGATGAGAAACTATTGATATATGAATACTTACCTAACAAAAGTCTGGACGCCATGCTTTTTGGTATGTTCTGCTTACGTCTTGCCAGATTTCAGTAAGTAATGAAATCAACCAAAATAACTGATTATCCCTCAATTGATGCTATTGGTAGCAGATGCCACAAGAAAATCAATGCTTGATTGGCCAATAAGATTCGAGATAACCAAAGTGGTAGCTAGAGGACTTCTTTATCTTCATCAAGATTCAAGATTGAAGATAATTCACAGGGATCTCAAAGCAAGCAACATATTATTAGATGCCGAAATGAGCCCTAAGATATCTGACTTTGGCATGGCAAGGATATTTGGCGGCAATCAGCAGCAAGAAAATACCAACCGCGTTGTTGGCACATAGTAAGTGGTATACTGCATGATATATGTTTATGCATTGTTCCTGTGCTTGACTAAAATTATGTTCTGTGTTCAAACAGCGGTTACATGCCGCCTGAATATGTTTTGAAAGGAGTGTTTTCTGTCAAGTCTGATGTATATAGCTTTGGAGTTTTACTACTGGAGATTGTGAGTGGCTCAAAGATCAGTTCTGTGCACCTAAAAGCAGACTTCCCCAGCATTATAGCCTATGTAAGTACACTGACATGTTCGAATTTCTGCAAGTATAGTAAATATATGCATCTTGAAAGGGATAAGAATGGATGCAGGCATGGAGCTTATGGAAGGATGGGAACACAAAGGATTTTGTTGACTCGTCAATTGTGGACAGCTGCTCACTTAATGAAACTATACGGTGCGTCCATATCGGTCTCTTGTGTGTTCAAGGCAGCCCAAATGCACGGCCACTCGTGTCGTCAATCATGTCCTTTTTGGAGAATGGAGATATATCACTTCCACCTCCAAAAGAGCCTGTGTATTTTGCAGAAGATAACTATGGTAGTGATAGAGCAGCAGAAAATGCTGTGATTTCTAAAAATAACATGAGCATTACAGCACTAGAGGGACGCTAGTACTTAGCAGTGCCGTGTGTACTTTGTACAACTGTATACTGGATAAGAAACTGGTATTTTTCTTGAAGAGCACGAAGGTTTGTTTTAATATGAATAATGTATTTCAGCTCCAGGAGCCCACAGCAAATAGGAGAGGTCTCAATGTTCTTATTAAATACCCTTCTCAGCAAGATTTTTGGATGCATAAAAGAATGCAAGTTAACCAATTGAAATTTTGTATGCTTACAAAAAAGGATAGTTGAATTGCATATTTCTTAATTTTGCATGCAGTATGCCTGTTAGTGTTAGTTACTACATAGTTTTTTTTTGTAAGTACAAGCACGGAAGTAAAAAAGTAGTTATAGTTATCAGATAGGTCATATTATTGTGTCAGATCAAACAGTGTTTGTGAAGTTCAAAAGCAATGACGGAGAAAAAATAGCTTGAAGTCACATTAGAAAACTGTACACAATGCTTAAAACAACAACAACAAAGCCTTTAGTCCCAAACAAGTTGGGGTGGGATAGAGGTGAAACCCATAAGATCTCGCGACCAACTCATGGCTCTAGCACATGGATAGCAAGCTTCCACTCATGGCTCTGGTACACAATGCTTACCTAAAAGAAAAAGAAAAAAGACATCCTGTACTATTGATTCAGATGCTTGAAGTGTACAATATAGCCTTTAACTAGTGCCATTGGTCCAGAAACAAGAAACTTATGTAGGAGAATGTGAACCCTGAACAACACTAAGGTTATGTGTCGCCTCTTTATTGGGTTAAGCCCCCTGCCACCCCCATGCTTGGGCGTGCAACAAGTTTTTTTTACAGAAATAAGAAACTTCGGTAGGAGAATGTGATTTTTGCGGAGGTTCTTCCGTTCATCAGAAAGCAAGTGAAGCCCCGAGAGCAAGAGGTTGGAAGCAAGATGAGGGTGCGATTTGCAATCTGCTGACAACACTACTCCTTGAACTCTGTTTAAGAGGTTCCTTTCAAGGGATAAAAGACAAGTGCTGATTTGTGAAAAACTGAAAAACATGACAGTGGCTGGTTTCTTCCTCCAGGCATTTCCACAAACACCTTGCACCCACAGCTCTAAGCTCACTGCTCACGTGCATCACTCATCAAAGGCAACCTCGGCGCGAGATTTCTTCCATTAATTCGCATCAAATAGGGCGTAAGGAACGACTAGAGAGTCGTATGCATGTAGAGCACGCACCTTTGAGAAGCTCTCGCTCCACCCGGACGCCCGTCGGCGTGGCGTGGCGGCGCGTCTTGGGCTGCTCCCCGTCGATATACCTGCCGCCTGAGCCCGTATTGGCTGCCAAATGTCAGGGGAGGAGGAAGAAGGTTGCGCCAGCATCATTTCCTCCTCCTCCTCCCGCCGGAGATGCGGTGTCTCCGGCTCTCCGCCCCCGCCGCTCTGCTCCCGTCGACCAGACCAGCTCCTTCCCCCTCGCGCACCTGGACCTTTCGGCTTTCTTTGGTGATTCGGCACAGCCCAGCCCAGCCCAGCCAGGGTTATGGGCCTGGCACTCCACGCAGTTCTCTATCTGTTTAAACCCTTTTCTTAAGGTTCAAAAGCAAGTTTTTTCTCAAAAAATTGTTTTTAACCATTTTTGTTTTCAGAAACAGCACAAATGTTTACACCTTTTTTTTATAACCAGCCTTGACAAAACAATACCTGTTTCTACAAAAAAAACGTAAGAAGGTTTTTTTTTTTTTTTGCTGGGAGGCCGGCATTTTTCTTTAACACACTGGGTTGGTACTACAGACCAGATCACCTGATGTTGGTAGCGCACGTAGCAGGTAATGCCGAGTGTTGTGTTCATTTCTTTGTCGACTTCGTTGTATGTAGACTATAGCCATATACATGATCTTAAAAGTGCAAACGCTTTTTTTTTCACGGCAGCATCAACAGGAACTGTTTGGGTCGCTCGTGTCGCCCCACCCCGCGGGCGACCCGGGCGAAACCTAGCCGCCGCACCAGCCTCCTCCAGATCCGCCCACCTTCCCTCGTCGGCGGCGGCGGGGCCTTCCTCTTCTTTCCTCTCGCGAGGCCATGGCGGTGCGGGGCCGCTCGGCCAAGGAGAGGCGCTGAGAGCGCGCGCGAGGAGCGGCGTGGTCGGCGCGGCGCTGGCGTCGTCTCGCCAGCAAAGCGCGCGGCGTAGCAGCGGCGCCGGACGCCAGCGGGCGCGCGAGTGAGGGCGCCGGCGCCAGTGCGCGGTGGGCGCGGCGAGCGATCTTTGCCGTTCGGGCGCCGTGAAGGCGCGAAGCGCTGCGGTCGGCTTTGGCGGATCGCCTCGCCAACTGTGGCTGGAGGGCCGGCTCGAGGAGGCACCAGGCGTCGGTTGGAGAGTGGCTGCGTTTCGCGCCTAGTCCGGCGACGTGTGGTGGTTGCAGTGGTGGTGTCGGAGATGGCTGGCGGTTGTCTCTCCTTCAGCGCGCCCACGCCGGCTCTGGAGCGGTGGCGTCGTTCGATTTGTCATGTGCTTGAAGGTTGGGCAGGCCAGATCTAGCATGGATAGTCCTGTTCTTGCGCGCGGCGGTGCGAGCCGCATAGTTTGGTCTGGATCCTGCCAAGTCCTGCGGCGGCGGTGCGAGCCGCACAGTTTGGCCTGGATCCTGCCAAGTCCTGCGCGCGGTGGTGCGGATCGGCTACGTTTGGTTCTCCCTCGACCTTTCATGTGCGCTGCGGTGCGGAGGATCGCCCGGTTCTGCGCGCTGAGGTAGAGGATGGCCAGATCTGGCTTGGATCGCCCAGGGCCTGCGAGCGGCGGTGCGGACCGGTCGGGTTGGCGTGTGTTCGCCGAGTTCCTGCATGCAGCTTGACCAATTCGTCTCTAGTAGTGTTTGCTTTGGGCTCATGCTGCACTGTGGCGCTGGTGGCCTCGGATTCTTGGATTGTTGGTGGAAGACTCGGCTCCGGATGAAAATCATGCATCAACTCTGTCGTTGCCGGCGGTAATGGCGTCCACGGATGTCTGTCTTCCTCCTTGGAGGTATCGTTGTGGAGCCGTTCCCTTCCTTCCCAATAGCGTGAGATCTCCGGGTGAAAACCTAAGATCGGGCAGTGCCAGATCGGGTGACGATGGAGTCCTCAGCTTCGTTTTCCTCCTCGGAGGCGTCACCTTGGTGATCCCGCAGAGGGTTCTGATGGTGTTCTCGTTTGATGGTAGAGCTTGGGTTTGTGGTGCTGCCGACGGGTCCTTTTCTTTCTTTTCTTTTTGCGCTGCCTTTGCGGTGCTTTCCTCCTCTGAGGACTCTTGTAACACCTTCTTCTGATCAATGAATTTGGCAGTTCTCCTGCCAACATTTAAAAAATAAATAAAAGTGCAAACGCTTTCAGAGTTTTACATTTAATAATATTCGTGTAACACATAAAGAGAAGATCGCTCTCATGATGTTGAAGCAAGTAATGGTTGAAGGACGAAGGAAGCTCGCACAACCGCCCCATATGGTCACTTTAGGAAGCTCGTCATTATTCTTACTGGTTACCTCTGAGGGCTCCCCGGCCCTCTTCTCTGGAGCTGAGCGCTTCTTCTTCCTGCTCTTTGAGTTGTCATCATCGTCGTCATGGTCAGAGTCATGGTCCGAGTGGGAATCATGGCGAGAGTCTGAATCAGAATCATGGTCGATGTCGGGTCGTCCAGACTAAGATGTGCTCACCCGTTGCGATTTTCCACCTACATTGCAGGCAATTAACCGCTCCTGCCAGGGTTACCCGTGCACATGCTACATAGCCATTCTTCCTCTTCTCGCTTCTTTGGCCTTAAATATGTTCTCTGCTCCAGTGCTACCCAGGCGTGCACCTTGTACAGGGTTGCTCCAGCCTTGCCATCTCGACGAGTATATATGGCCGCGCCTTCCCCTCCTCCGATCCAGTGGGAAAAATCATTTCTGAGTAATACAGTTGCGATGGAAGAAGTGCACTGTGAACATCTGCAGTAGCATGATGACTAGCATAAGACACTGAATACTTTTCAGATACATAGTTGCGCATGACAGCTAAAATTTTCGTTTTTGTTGCAACGCTTAGGGACGCAAACTCGGGCATGGCTGCACACTCGAACGCGTGGCTGGCGAACTTCTATAATCACAGAGGCCATGGATAAATGTGCATGTCGCTCCACTACATCTATAGTTGAAGCAAGTGCAAAGGGAAACTGAATTTCCTGCACCACCGATGTTCACATTCACCCGCAATCTCATGCATATACGCACAAAAGATGGGTTGTTTTCAGAAAGCCAGCAAAACTGAAGCAAGGGGTCTGTTCTGTTCATAAAACATTTTTTTCATTCACAAGATATTAAAACGACACATGAAACACTGACGCAGCAGAGATACATCCAGGCAGGAAAAACGTTACGCTTCTACAAGGAAGAAAAAAAACATCTTCCTAAATCGCTTATGTTTTTTCTAGCCAGAGTAGGCCTACTTGGCTAAAGTATCCAAATACTCTTCTCATGATAGCATGAAGTGTCCATAATTTAGCACAATATATCCAAAGAAATCGCTGTAGGCCAACTGTATTTCGCCTACAAAACGTTGAAATTGTAGGCCAACTGAATATAGGCGTTACTGTGTTTGTTTTACGAGATTAAGTTAAGTATATTCCCTTCTCAGTATGTTGTTTTAGGAAAATGGGCGTGATCTCTGAATTTCCGTGCAAAATATAATAGCGTCGAACACGTGCATAATTTGGAAGATCCTACACAAAGGGTACATAACCACTTACCAGTCAGCAGTAAACCCATGCCTGTTGCCAAAAAACGATCTCTGAAGCTAGAGAGTCAGCTATGCCATAGCTGCAGTACTAGATAAACATGCTTATTAATTTTACACTACTCAAAAAGAGATCAGTACCCTGAACATTCACCGTAAAAAGCAAGTGGTAGTTCTAGTGCCATATGACTCAGCAAAACAAGGCCAGATGATCACTTGCAGATCGATGTCCCGATTAGTCAAGTATAAGAATATATGCTGAAACTACCTCTGATTTGCTACAGTGCTACCCATGTGTGCAAATTATACAGAGTTGCTCCAGCCTTGCAATCTCAGAGCTTTCACCTCCTCCGGTGCAATCTCAGCTTTTTTGCACCGGAGGAGGTGAAAGCTCTGAGAAATGCACTGTGAGCATCTGCAATAACATAAATACGTCGACATCTAAAAAAAAATCCTTTTTCAGGTGATACGATCTTTTCAGGTAAATGAGGAGACACTAAACATGTGATACACTCTATTCAGACAGTTGCACAGGACAGCAGAAAAAAATGCTTTTTCATGCAAAGCTAGGGGCGCAAATGTGGGCAAGACTGCACGCTCAAATGTGTAGCTGGCAAACTTCTATAATTGCAAAGACCAGAATGAATGTGCGAGTTCACCCACAGAGTTTGACCTAACATTTTTAAGAAACAAGCGCAAGGTCCCTTTGTACATCCAGTCAGGGCCTAATGATGTTCTTCTGAAACCCAAAGGAAAATAAATTGTATCCTTCTTAATGAGCTGGTCTGTCCGTGTTTTTAACTTATCCAGTTAGTTTACACGGTCAAACAATAGGTGATGCAAGCCCAAAGGGAGGACCATGGAAAAAATTCCTGCATCGCTCGTGTTCACATTTACCTGCAACCTCATTATATACGCACAAAAGATAGGTTCGTTTAAAAAAACATCTAAGGTAACATACTAAAACCGGAACAAAAGGGGTTTGTTCTGTTCATAAAATATGCAATCCAACTAACATTGTACCAGCAACCAGCACATTCAAATAAGAAAACCCAGCAGTCACACCTAAAAGAACAGTAAATGCTATTCTATTTGCTGAGAAAGAATAGTCTGTCATACTTCATATGATAACAACCACAACCCAACATTTTCAAACTTCCTAGTAAATATATCTCCTTGACTACTTCCAAGGCTCCCACTTTCCCAGTAGCTTCCTTTGGGAAAATGGCCACAAATAATATGCTTGACTGACTCTGCCTCTTCCGGGAGAGGTCTGATTTGCATTGTCCAAAGGCAACTCATCCACTGCTTTGCTTCCATTATCCCAGTTCCATAGTTCGCTACAGCAATGGATCCCCTTCACATACACACAATCATCTGCCTTGTTTGTTGGTCATTTTGGTTATTCCCATTCTGTGCATCATCCGGCAGCCGCCTTCTTCCCGACAAGCCACTTTCTGCTGGAAGCACCATCACCTCTGACGACGGCACTTTCGCCCTGGGATTCTTCTCCCCGTCCAGCTCCGGCAGAAAACATTACTACGTCGGAATATGGTACAAGAACATACCCAAAGACAATGTCGTGTGGGTTGCCAACCGTGCTATGCCGATCGCTGATCCTTCTTCTGCAACACTGGCCTTCAGAAACGGATCCAATCTAGCCCTGTCAGACACCAACGGCCAGCTTCTCTGGATGACTGATATCAGCGACGCAGGAAATTCATCGTCAGAGGCAACTGGTGGAGAAGCCACGCTTGATAACAATGGGAATTTTATCCTTCGGTCATCACAGGGCATCATCTTATGGCAAAGCTTCGATTATCCGACCGACACTCTCCTTCCAGGTATGAACCTCAGGATCACCCACAAGACGCATGCACTACAACGGCTCGTCTCTTGGAGAAACACCCAAGACCCATCCCCGGGCAACTTCTCATATGGTGCACATCCTGATGAGTTCCTGCGGCGTTTTTCATGGAATGGTTCGACACCATACTGGCGAAGTCCAGCGTGGAATAACTATTTGTTAGTAGGGCGGTACGTCGAGAGTGTCAAGTCCACAATTCACTTCACACTGAATACTATTGATGATGAGGTCTACCTTTCCTTTGGACTACCAGAACCAAGTGTCTCCTTAGTGCTAATGAAAATGGACTACTCAGGCAAGATGAAGTTAAGAACCTGGAATAGCAACATGTCCAAATGGACTGACCTGCGATCAGAACCTAAACAGGAATGCAACAAATTTGGTTACTGTGGTCCATTTGGTTACTGCGACAACACGCAGCCTATTGTGACATGCAAGTGCATTGATGGCTTTGAGCCAAACAACAAGCAAGACTGGACGGCACACAGGTTTTCGCAGGGATGCCGCCGGATGGAAGCACTAAGATGTGGTCAAGGGGGTGGCTTCTTAAATTTGCCAAGCATGAAGGTTCCCCACGAGTCCTTGCATGTTAAGAATATAAGCTTAGATGAATGCATAGCAGAATGCACCAGCAACTGCTCCTGCACGGCGTATGCTTTCGCCAATACGAGCACCAAGGATATCAATGGGGATGAAACTAGGTGCCTATTATGGAACGGAGATTTGATTGACACAGAGAAGCTCATTGGACAAGGGCAGAACCTCTATATCCGGGTTAATGGATTGAGTGGTACAGTTTACTGTCTCTGTTTCTCTGCTTGCGTTGGTAGATATGCCCTCTATTTTATGGGTCAAGTGGAGCTCTAACTAACTTCATAAACTTAACTGCAGTATTGCCAACTCCTGCATGCTCACATTTTCATTCTGCATCCAGTTGCTGCTAATCTGCACTCTCCAATTGGATAAACTGTTATGTCTTCGTGTTAAAAATATTGTAGTGATTCACAGACAGCATATATGCTGTGCCAAATTGTTCCATCATATTGACATTATCAACTCTTTACCCTCTAATATTTGCCTGCTACTACTAATTTAAACCTTACTTGTACTGACATTGTAAATAGTACCGTCCCACCGCCCTCGTTCGAGTCCTATTTTATTGGACTTGAATTTGGGTTACTATCTATTTCCTATTAATAGAAAATGTAGTTGCTCCTACAAGTTCATACAATCCAAGTCAATATACAAGATATACATACCTATAGAAGGAAACCTTCAAGTTTTGGCATAAGTTGTCTATGCCATCTGATTATATTGTATACAAAAATTGGGAATGACAACCACTCCATCCAATTCAACAAAACATGTTGTGTGAGATTTTAATTTTAAGTGTCAAGCAAAAGTTTTGTATGTCCAAAATGTTAGCATACTCGTGTGAAACAAATAGATTGCTTGAGAGTGAGACAATGTGCAGGTAGTTCTACTTGCAAGAAGTATTTGGCTTGTGAAACTAACTATTTAGAATATTTTAAATCATAATTGCTCACAGACTGAATTTTGGCAGATAAAAAGCGGAAGAGCAGTGTTTTAAAAATTACACTGCCAGTCGTGTCAAGCTTGCTCATAATCATATGGGTGTGCCTTGTTTGGATCTGCTGCTTGGGAGGTAGAACACAGTTCATACTTTTCTCCGTGTATTTCCCTCAAGCATGATTGTGCAGGCCAATGCTATTCCATATTTCTATGTGCTATGTTCCTTTATTATAATGTTTGCATCAATGTTCCTGATAGGCAAACAAAGAAACAAGAAAATTTGGAAGAAGCTGATGTCAGGAACTTCAAGCACTTCAGTTGAACTTTGCAACGGAAACTTAAAGTATCCTTCTATTAGCTTCAAAGAAATTGTACTTGCAACAAACAATTTCTCTAACTCCAACAAGCTTGGACATGGAGGTTTTGGCAATGTTTACAAGGTAACGTGAATTTTTATCTTATCGAGCAACATAACTGTATTTCCATCTTGTTTGACCTTAAAAATGGGTGTGTCCAGGGAACGTTAGAAGATGGTACAGAAATTGCTGTGAAAAGGCTTAGGAAGGGTTCTGGCCAGGGGGTACTGGAGTTCAGAAATGAAGTAATACTCATTGCGAAGTTGCAGCATAAAAACTTGGTTAGACTTCTCGGCTTCTGCATCCATGGAGATGAGAAACTATTAATATATGAATACTTACCTAACAAAAGTCTGGACGCCATGCTTTTCGGTATGTTCTGCTTACGTATTGCCAATTTCAGTATGTCATGAAATCAACCAGAATAACTGATGTTATCCCTCGATTGATGCTATTGGTAGCAGATGCCACAAGAAAATCAATGCTTAATTGGCCAATGAGATTCAAGATAATCAAAGGGGTAGCTAGAGGACTTCTTTATCTTCATCAAGATTCAAGGTTGAAGATAATTCACAGGGATCTCAAAGCAAGCAACATATTATTAGATGCCGAAATAAGCCCTAAGATATCTGATTTTGGTATAGCAAGGATATTTGGTGTCGATCAGCAGCAAGAAAATACCAACCGCGTTGTTGGCACATAGTGAGTGATATGCTGCATGAGTGATCTTTATACATTATTCTTGTGCTTGACCAAAATTATGTTATGTGCTCCTAACTGGGACATGCGTCAAACAGCGGTTACATGTCGCCTGAATATGCTTTGCACGGAGTGTTCTCTGTCAAGTCTGATGTATACAGCTTTGGAGTTTTACTACTAGAGATTGTGAGTGGCTCAAAGACCAGCTCTGTGCACCTAAAAGCAGACTTCCCCAGCATTATAGCATCTGTAAGTACAATGATATGTTCGAATTTCTGCAAGTATAGTAAATATATGCATCTTTGAAGGGATGAGATATGATGGATGCAGGCATGGAGCTTATGGAAGGATGGGAACACAAAGGATTTTGTTGACTCGTCAATTGTGGGGAGTTGTTCACCTGATGAAACTATACGGTGCATCCATATTGGACTTTTGTGTGTTCAAGACAGCCCAAATGCGCGGCCACTCGTGTCATCAATCGTGTCCTTTCTGGAGAGTGGAGATATATCACTACCACCTCCAAAAGAGTCTGTGTATTTTTCTGAAAAAAACAATGGAAATGATGGAGCAGCAGAAAATACTGTAAATTCTGCAAATAACATGAGCATTACAGTAGAAGAGGGACGCTAGTACTTAGCAGTCTAATCTCTGTAAATGCCGTGGGTACTTTTTACAACTGTATGCTGGATAAGAAACTGGTATTTGCCTTGAAGAACAAGAAGCTTTGTTTTAATATAGATAATGTATTTCATGTCCGGTAAATCCAGCAAATGGGAGAGATCTAAATGTTTGTATTAAAGACCCTTCTCACCAAGAACTTTGGATGCATAGAAGAAGGCAAGTTAACCAGCTAAATTTTGTATGCTTAAAAACAGGTAGTATAACTGTACAAGTGTATAACCAAATTTCGTTATACTTAGAGAATGGGTACCACGCACGGCCTCCCGGTCTGCCATACTATTTGCTATATGAACTAACAATTATCTCCTATCTAACTCCAAGCTGATTTTTTCTTAATCTAGGCCAATTGTCATTTCGGTGTGTAGAATGTATACATCTTAATTTTGCATGCAATATGTCTCTTAGTTACTATGGAGTTGTATTATAAGCACAAGCATGGAAGTAAGAAATACTTATCGGATAGGTCACTTTATTGTGTCAGACTAAACAGCATTTGTGAAGTTTAACAGAAATCATGTAGAAAAGCAACTTCAAATCACATTAGAAAATATCTCCCTCCCTCTGGATTGAAAAATAGGTCAGCAGCTGGTTTCTTCTTGCAGGTATTTTCACAAACACCTTGCGCCCACTCCAGCTCGCTGCTCGCGGTCACCACCATCCAAGGCACCTCGACTCGGGATCTCGTAGCAAAGTTCCAACCAAAGGGCATATGGGTTCCACTAATTCATCCACATCGCACATGTTGTGAGAAACAACCAAGTCCGTTCACAATTAGAGCACGCACCTCTGGAGCTCGCGCGCCAAGCCGTACGTCGGCGTGGCCTCGCGTCTTAGCCTGCTGTACTCGCCGTCGGCCTTTGCCGTCCGAGCCTGTGCTGGCAGAAACGTGGCATCTCCGCCAACATTTTGCCCTCCTCCCGCAGGCGATGCGGCGTTTCCGCCCCCGCCGTCGTGCTCCTGTCGGCCAGCTCCTTACCTCCCACACAGTTTTTCCTCTCTTTTTTTCAGGGGCTCCTTTCCTCTCACGCAGCTGGGCGAAGGGCTTTCTTTGGTGATTCGGCGCAGCCCACACCAGCCCAGCCAGGATTATGGGCCTGGCATTCATTCACGCGGTTCTCGAAAACGGGGGAACCGAAATCACTTAATAGTTAATAGTAGTACTCCTTTAAAAGGTCACTCCCGTATCCTAGGTTGCGACAAGTGTCACAACCAGAAAGTTTTTCTTTTTTTGTAAATCCATTTTATTAAAAATATTTTATCTCTTAAACCATGCGTCCTATTAAACCCCGTTTTCATCATTGGATTTCTCGCGTTAATTTTTAAAACTAGATCCCATGTTGATTAGTTTTGACGAGCCATTTTTCACGAAAAAATTCGGTCGAAAAAACGAAACGTGAGCACGTTTTTTCATTCCGAGAGAGGCACGACCATATCTCTTGCGAAAGCAAAACCGTGCCTCTCGTGAAAGGAAATAAAAATAAACAACTCGTTATTTTTTTTCTCCGAAAGAGGCACGGCCGTGCTTCTCGTGGAAGAAAAAAAACAAAAAACGCGTTTTTTCCGTTTCCGAGAGACATGGCCATGACTCTCGTCAAAGCAAAACCGTGTCTCTCGCGGAAGGGGAAACAAAATAGAAAACACGTTTTTCCCCGTTTCCGACGTGCCTCTCGCGTAAGCAAAAAAAAAAGGCGTGTTTTTCTAGTTTCCGAGAGGCATGGACGTGCCACTCGCGAAAGAAAAACCGTGCCTCTCGCGGAAGGGGAAAAAAGACAGAAAACATTTTTTTTTCGTTTCCGAGAGGCACAGCCGTGCCCTCGCGGAACGAAAAAAACAGGAAACGCCTTTTTTTCGTTTTTGATAGACACGGATGTGCCTCTCGCGTAAGCAAAATCGTGCCTCCCGTGGAAGGGAAAAATAAAACAGAAAACACGTTTTTCCGTTCCCCAGGAGGAAAATGCAGCTGCGTAATGTAAGCTCACTCGCGCTGTTTCATGCTGCTCCATCTGTTTTAAACTTTTTTTTTAAAACAGCACAGCTGTTTAGAGCTTTTTTTTTGTTAGACCAACCTTGACAAAACACTCCTTGTTTCTAATCTAAAATATATAAAAATGTAACATGGTTGACATTTTTTTATTGGCATTTTCCTTTAACACGATTGATGCTACAGTCTAGATCCCCAGATGTTGATCGTGCACATAGTAGGCACTGCCTCCGTTCCTAAATGTAAGAACTTTGATCGAACTGCCAAAACATCTTATATTCAGAAACAGAGGGTTTAATACGGAGTGATGCGCTTATTTGTGTGCGGACTTCATTGTCCTTAGACTGTAGCCAGATACATAACTTTAAAGTGCATGCGCGTGCAGAGTTTTATGGCTAATACATGTTTAAAGTCTAAAGATAAGCTTGCTCTCGTGATCTTGAAGCAAGTAATGACTTGAAGGATGAAGTAAGCTCGCATGCCCATATATATATGGTCACTTTAGGCAGCTTGTCATTCTTCTTACCGGTTACCTCCGGGGACTCCCTTCTTCTCTGGAGCTGAGGGCTTCATCTTCCTGCCCTTTGAGTTGTCGTCATCACCATCACAGTCAGAGCCCGAGTCACAGTCGTGGCCCGAGTGGGATCGGCCATTGTCGTCATCGTCGTCGCCACCATCATCATTATCATCATCGCCACAATCGTCGTCGTCGTCGTCTTCGTTGTCGCCATCATCATCATCATCATCACCACCACCACCACCACCACCATCATCTTCGTCGTCGTCGTCGTCGTCGCCGTCGCCGCCGCCATCATGATCATCACCACCACCACCACCATCATCATCGTCATCATCGTCGTCCTCGTGGTGGTGGTGGTGGATCTTCTTTTTGTTACTCCGGTGAGAGCCAGGCTTATGGCCTTGCTCCTCTGCTGATGCCAAGTCCGCTAGATCGCCAACAACAAGCTGGGTAGGCTTGGCCACCGCCTCTTCCTCCTGTTTGCAGCAGTGTGCCTGCAGGGTGGACCCGCTCTTAGTCCCCGCCTGGTCCGTCTGCACGGCCGTGAGCGACTCTGTGGCGGCGGGGGCAAGCAGAAAGGTGATGGCGAGCAGCAAGGCGGCCAGGCAGGTGGTGGCGCGCCCCATTTGTGTGTTCGGTGAGTGTGAGCTCACGCGCGTTGGCAATATCTAACATACACAGTGATGTGCGTGAATCCTTGTGGCATCGAGTGCAAGGTATATATATGTGTTTGTTGGCTTGGGAATGTGGAGGACATTATGGAGTTGAAAGCTAAGCTCTATAGTGCGTTGGTTTGGTTTTCATTGAAAAGAGTGAGTCACACCTCACGTGGTACATTATCTCCCTTTTTTTACATCATGCGTGCATTATCTCCTCATTGTTTTTATCTTCCACGAAATATCTCCTTGTTTGTGTTGAGCTAAGATTTAGTGCGCCGAGACTAGGAAGGAACTTGTGCACTCACCCGTTGCGATTTTCCACCTATAGTGTAGGCAGTAACCACTTCTACCATGATGTTTATATAGTACTAAACTATGTGTTTTTTGATAAAAGGGCATTTTCTTTTCTTTTTTCTTCATTCAAAATGTCAGATCAAAGTGATACAATTGCAACGAACACTACTAGAAAAACCGCTACTAATGACGCACCTAATTTGGCCATTAATGGCGCATCACTGGTGCGCCATTACTAGCACGCCATTAGTAATTTTTACTAATGGCGCACCACTCGTGCGCCATTAGTATCTGATATCTCTTGGCGCACCACCGGTGCGCCATTAGTGTAGGCCACGCAGTGCGCCATTAGTATGCCTCCCGGGGCCATGTATACCAGTGCTTTGGCATACTAATGGCGACTACAACGGGATCGCCATTAGTAATCACGGCATTACTAATGGCGCCTTTGTCGATGATGCGCCATTAGTATGCTTTGTCATACTAATGGCGCCTTGTCATGTGATGCGCCATTAGTATGAATATTAGGTTTTTTTTATTTTTTGTTTTCTGTTTTTTGCACAGGTTACAAAATGTATAATTTGACAAAATATAGACATCACACATCAACAACAGATTCATCGAATACAATAGAAGATTAGTCTTTGAATACAATTCATCATATTAGTCTCCGAATACAATTCATCCTATTAGTCTCCGCATTAAAAAGACCGAACAAAGATAGAACATTATATTGCAAGTCTCGAGACCGCGAGTAGCGAGTTTGTCTTCACATTACAAGTCGATATCGATCATCTAAACTACCATCACATAGAAGAGAGTTGCGGTCATCACGATGAAACTCGTCTTCATCCGGTTCCTCCAACGCTCCCTCCCCTCTCCCGCTAGATGGCGGACGTATCTAGATTCGGCCTCGGCCCTAGTGGTGTACCCTTTGTAACTGTTACCGCTGAATCGGTGAACCTGTCTCCAACACTCCTCCCAGTCATCGTAGACTCCGGGAACCTTACCCTTGTACACGACATACGTCGGCATCGCTATGCACTAGCCAAACGAAACGTTAGTACCAATTCACAGACAATACATAAGCAATATATAAGTATGCAACTGAACGATCGGAAGAGAAAAGCAAGACATTAATAGCATCGATTACATCTAAGTTGAACGACTCTCGAAACCAAAGAGACATACTACAAGTTCATTAAAGTTTAATTACAACATGAGCCAATCGATGTTTCAGAACTAGAAACAGCATCACTGCTTTCGACTCGACTCAAGGGACCGGAGCGTGGATGAAGACGTCGTCTATCGTGGGAGTCATGAAATAACGGTCGTTGTCAGCCTGCATTTGTAGCATTGTGTCGATGTCACTGTTGGACGGTTGATTGTTGAGGTAGAATTGCCCCGAGGTACGAAGGACATCTTGATGGATGATTTCCGCAAACTCCGACTGGATGCGAAAGAATTCTTGTCGGAGGTCCGCGTCCTGGATTGCCGACACGCTCTTTGCCCAATCTTTGAGTTTACTCGGTAGCAGAAGTTGATGATGGTCCCGTACGATCGCCCGCATGTGATGGATGGTGTAGTAGGCACCCTTCCGACCGCCAGGCGGCTGCTTGACGCAGCAGAACGTCGTATTGTGGGAGAACACGTGCTTGCCGTACTTACGAATAGGCTTGGTGAAGGTGCCTCCAGATTTGGCGTAGCCGGGGAGAACATCATCAAGAACCTTCTTGACATTTGTGTAGTCTACGTTCGACTGACGGTCCGGGTCGAAATACGTGGCCATGGAATATTTGGGGCTTAGGAGGATGAGCGAGCAACGTGTGTCACTGCAGAAAACACGGAATGTTAAAAGAAAAACGATCGAAATGTAAGAATTCATATGTTACGGGCCGGTTGAGGGGAGGACTTACTCGGGAAAGTAAGGCACGAGGAAGTTATCCTTATCTTGGTTTGCCAGAATGACGCCTTCGAGGTAAGAACTCGCGACTTGCCGGTCCCCAGCGCTGCCCAAGATCTTGGCACGCATGTAGAAGGGGTCGACTATCACGATGTCCGGGGTCTTGTCGCGAATGATCCGCATCTCCATACTTAGCGAAAAAAGCCGAACGAAGGTGTAGTGCAGCGGATGAAGGTTCAACATAGCGTGGATGTCATTAAAACGCAGGACGATCGTACGCCCGATGGAGTTATCCACAAAGCCCTTGCCCTCTGGCACCTTGGCGCGAAACCGGTATGCCACATCCTTCTCTTTAAGACGCCACTTCTCCAAAGAAAGAACACATCATGCGAGACTCCGCATAGCACCGGTTGCAGCATTGAGCATATTTGTCGGTAGCATCGCCCTACCCGCCACATGCACCCTCCTCGAGATATCCTGCGGTGAAGGTGGCCCGCCCCGAGCACGGATCGTACTCGGTGCCGGCTGGCTCGCACCCTTCTTAGTCTTTCTTTTGCGTGCCTTCTTCTTCTCTGTAATGGGACCGAGTTACGCTCATAGACCGCCTTCTTGAGTGTGTTGGGGCTGATAATATTTCGCACCTCGCCTATCTGAGGCTCGGTGAAGTCGGTAGCTGGAGGCGTCTCCTGAGAGCTGAACGCCAGACGGCGCCTGTTGCAACTTGGCTTCTCCGCGGTACCAGCTAGATCGCACACGTCTTTTGTTGGGTTTGGTTCTTGAGAAGGAGGCCCCATGAAGTCTCCATCGTACCCATGATCGGCAAAGTACTGATCGACGTTGCCAAATGTATCATCGTCGTCGTCGTCGTCCTTCTGATCCTGTGCCATATGCATGTTTGGATCCAGTGGCATAGGGATGTCCTGCACCGTTGCGGCGGTTTTGCCATGGGGCCGACTTGGCGCCGGCACGACTAGCGGTGTTGTCTTTGGGGTGGTGTCCCCCGCCCCAAACGAATCTGGCTCTTTGGCCAAAGCAGGGGCCAGCTCAGGCAGGCGCTGAGGGTCATCACTGTTGGGGAACGTAGTAATTTCAAAACTTTTCCTACGCACATGCAAGATCATGGTGATGGCATAGCAACGAGAGGGGAGAGTGTTCGTCCACGTACCCTCGTAGACCGTAAGCGGAAGCGTTAGCACAACGCGGTTGATGTAGTCGTACGTCTTCACGATCCGACCGATCCAAGCACCGAACGTCACGGAGCCTCCGAGTTCAGACACGTTCAGCTCGATGGCGTCCCTCGAACTCGATCCAGCCGAGTGTCGAGGAGAGTTCCGTCAAGACGACGGCGTGGTGGACGATCTTGATGTTCTATCGGCGCAGGCTTCGCTAAGCTTCGCGACGATATGACCGAGGTGGAATATGGTGGAAGGGGCACCGCACACGGCTATGGAACGATCGTAGATCAACTTGTGTCTATGGGGTGCCCCTGCCCCGTATATAAAGGAGGGAGGGGGGAGGGCGGCCCCCCTAGAGGGGGCGCCAAGGAGGAGGAATCCTCCTCCTAGTAGGAGTAGGATTCCCCTTTCCTACTCCTACTAGGAGGGGAAGGAAAGAGAGAGGGGGGAAGGAAGGGGGCGCCCCCTCCTAGTCAATTGGGACTAGAGGGGAGAGGCGCGCCCACCCCCTGGCCGCCCTCTCTCTTCCCACCTAGGCCCATGTGGCCCATTAACTCTCCCGGGGTTCCGTAACCCCCCAAGACTCCGGTTTTCTCCGAAAACTTCCGGAACCTTTCCGGTGTCCAAATATAGTCGTCCAATATATCAATCTTTATGTCTCGACCATTCCGAGACTCCTCGTCATGTCCGTGATCACATCTGGGACTCCGAACAAACTTCGGTACATCAAAACTTATAAACTCATAATAAAACTATCATCAAAACGTTAAGCGTGCGGACCCTACGGGTTCGAGAACTATGTAGTCATGACCTAAAACCATTCTAGTTCATTAGCCAATAGCGGGACCTGGATGCCCATATTGGTTCCTACATATTCTACGAAGATCTTTATCGGTCAAACCGCATAACAACATACTTTGTTCCCTTTGTCATCGGTATGTTACTTGCCCGAGATTTGATCGTCGGTATCCAATACCTAGTTCAATCTCGTTATCGCAACTCTCTTTACTCGCTCAGAATACGTCATCTCATAACTAACTCATTAGTTACATGCTTGCAAGGCTTAGGTGATGAGTATTACCGAGAGGGCCAGAGATACCTCTCCGACAATCGGAGTGACAAATCCTAATCTTGAATTATGCCAACTCAACATGAACCTTGAAACACCAGAGAGCACCTTTATAATCACCCAGTTATGTTGTGACATTTGGTAGCACACAAAGTGTTCTTCGGTACACGGAGTTGCACAATCTCATAGTTGCAGGAACTTTGTATAAGTCATGAAGAAAGCAATAGCAAGTATACTAAGCGATCAAGTGCTAGGCTAATAGAATGGGTCATGTCAATCACATCATTCTTCTAATGATGTGATCCCACTAATCAAATGACAACACATGTCTATGGTAGGAAACATAACCATCTTTGATTAATGAGCTAGTCAAGTAGAGGCATACTAGTGACTATAGTTTTGTCTATGTATTCACACATGTATCATGTTTCGGTTAATACAATTATAGCATGAATAATAAACATTTATCATGATATGAGGAAATAAATAATAACTTTATTATTGCCTCTAGGGCATATTTCCTTGATCTCCCACTTGCACTAGAGTCAATAATCTAGATTACATAGTAATGATTCTAACACCCATGGAGTCTTGGTGCTGATCATGTTTTGCTCGTGAGAGAGGCTTAGTCAATGGGTCTGCAACATTCAGATCTGTATGTATCTTGCAAATCTCTATGTCTCCCACTTGGACTTGGTCCCGAATGGAATTGAAGCGTCTCTTGATGTGCTTGGTCCTCTTGTGAAATCTGGATTCCTTTGCTAAAGCAATTGCACCAGTATTGTCACAGAAGATCTTCATTGGTCCCGATGCACTAGGTATTACACGTAGATCAGAAATGAACTCCTTCATCCAGACTCCTTCATTTGCTGCTTCTGAAGCAGCTATGTATTCCGCTTCACATGTAGATCCCGCCACAACGCTTTGTTTAGAACTACACCAACTTACAGCTCCACCGTTTAATATAAACACGTATCCGGTTTACGATTTAGAATCGTCCGGATCAGTGTCAAAGCTTGCATCGACGTAACCATTTACGACTAGCTCTTTGTCACCTCCATATACGAGAAACATATCCTTAGTCCTTTTCGGTATTTCGGGATGTTCTTGACCGCTGTCCGATGATCCACTCTGGATTACTTTGGTACCTTCTGCTAAGCTTATTGCTAAGCATCGTCGGTCTGGTACACAGACATTGCATATATGATAGAGCCTATGGCTGAAGCATAGGGAACATTTTTCATTTTCTCTCTATCTTCTGCTGTGGTCGGGCATTGAGTTCGACTCAACTTCACACCTTGTAGCACAGGCAAGAATCCTTTCTTCGCCTGATCCATTTTGAACTTTTTCAAAATTTTGTCAAGGTATGTGCTTTGTGAAAGTCCTATTAAGCGTCTTGATCTATCTCTATAGATCTTGATGCCTAATATGTAAGCAGCCTCACCGAGGTCTTTCATCGAAAAACTTTTATTTAAGTATCCCTTTATGCTATCCAGAAATTCTATATCATTTCCAATTAATAATATGTCATCAACATATAAAACTAGAAATGCTACTGAGCTCCCACTCACTTTCTTGTAAATACTGGGCTTCTCCAAAAGTCTCAGATAAAACCATATGCCTTGATCACACTATCAAAGCGTTTATTCCAACTCCGAGATGCTTGCACCAGTCCATAAATGGAACGCTGGAGCTTGCACACTTTGTCAGCACCTTTTGGATCAACAAAACCTTCTGGCTGCATCATATACAACTCTTCTTCTAGAAATCCATTCAAGAATGCAGTCTTGACATCCATTTGCCAAATTTCATAATCATGAAATGCAGCAATAGCCAACATGATTCGGACAGACTTAAGCATCACTACAAGTGAGAAAGTCTCATCGTAGTCAACCCCTTGAACTTGTCGAAAACCTTTCGCAACAAGTCGAGCTTTATAGACAGTAACATTACCATCAGCGTCGGTCTTCTTCTTAAAGATCCATTTATTCTCAATGGCTTGCCGATCATCGGCAAGTCAACCAAAGTCCATACTTTGTTTTCATACATGGATCCTATCTCGATTTCATGGCCTCCAGCCATTTTGCGGAATCTGGGCTCATCATCGCTTCCTCATAGTTCGTAGGTTCATCATGGTCAAGTAACATGACTTCCGAATAGGATTACCGTACCACTCAGTGCGGATCTTACTCTAGTAGACCTACGAGGTTCAGTAGAAACTTGATCTGAAGTTTCATGATCAATATCATTAGCTTCCTCACTAATTGGTGTAGTTGTCACGGGATCCGGTTCTCGTGATGAACTACCTTCCAATAAGGGAGTAGATACAGTTATCTCATCAAGTTCTACTTTCCTCCCACTCACTTCTTTCGAGAGAAATTCCTTCTCTAGAAAGGATCCATTCTTAGCAACGAATGTCTTGCCTTTGGATCTGTGATAGAAGGTGTACCCAACAGTCTATTTTGGGTATCCTATGAAGACACATTTCTCCGATTTGGGTTCGAGCTTATCTGGTTGAAGTTTCTTCACATAAGCATCGCAGCCCCAAACTTTAAGAAATGACAACTTTGGTTTCTTGCCAAACCATAGTTCATAAGGCGTCATCTCAACGGATTTTGATGGTGCCCTATTTAACGTGAATGCGGCCGTCTCTAAAGCATAACCCCAAAACGATAGCGGTAAATCGGTAAGAGACATCATAGATCGCACCATATCAAGTAAAGTACGATTACGACGTTCGGACACACCATTTCGTTGTGGTGTTCCGGTGGCGTGAGTTGCTTAAACTATTCCGCATTGTTTCAAATGTAAACCAAACTCGTAACTCAAATATTCTCCTCCACGATCAGATCGTAGAAACTTTATTTTCTTGTTACGATGATTTTCTACTTCACTCTGAAATTCTTTGAACTTTTCAAATGTTTCAGACTTGTGCTTCATTAAGTAGATATACCCATATCTGCTCAAATCATCTGTGAAGGTGAGAAAATAACGATATCCGCCATGAGCTTCAACATTCATTGGACCACATACATCTGTATGTATGATTTCCAACAAATCTGTTGCTCTCTCCATAGTACCGGAGAACGGTGTTTTAGTCATCTTGCCCATGAGGCACGGTTCGCAAGTACCAAGTGATTCATAATCAAGTGATTCCAGAAGTCCATCAGTATGGAGTTTCTTCATGCGTTTTACACCGATATGACCTAAACGGCGGTGCCACAAATAAGTTGCACTATCATTATCAACTCTGCATCTTTTGGCTTCGACATTATGAATATATGTATCACTACTATCGAGATTCAATAAAAATAGACCACTCTTCAAGGGTGCATGACCATAAAAGATATTACTCATATAAATAGAACAACCATTATTCTCTGATTTAAATGAATAACCGTCTCGCATTAAACAAGATCCAGATATAATGTTCATGCTCAACGCAGCACCAAATAACAATTATTCAGGTCTAAAACTAATCCCGATGGTAGATGTAGAGGTAGCGTGTCGACGGCGATCACATCGACTTTGGAACTGTTTCCCACGCGCGCATCGTCACCTCGTCCTTGGCGATGCTCGCTTATTCCGTAGTCCTTGTTTGAGTTGCAAATATTAGCAACAGAACCGTATCAAATACCCAGTGCTACTACGAGCTCTAGTTAGGTACACATCAATAACATGTATATCACATATACCTTTGTTTACTTTGCCATCCTTCTTATCCGCCAAATACTTGGGGCAGTTCCGCTTCGGTGTCGATCGCTTGCGTAGAAGCACTCGGTTTGAGCTTAGGTCCAGACTTGGGTTTCTTCTCTTGAGCAGCAACTTGCTTGGCGTTCTTTTGAAGTTCCCTTCTTCTTCCCTTTGCCCTTCTTCTTGAAACTAGTGGTCTTGTTGACCATCAACACTTGATGCTCCTTCTTGATTTCTACCTCCGCTGCTTTCAAAGATCGCGAAGAGCTCGAATAGTCTTGTTCATCCCTTGCATATTATAGTTCATCACGAAGCTCTTGTAGCTTGGTGGCGATGATTGAAGAATTACATCAATGACACTATCATCGCAAGATTAACTCCCGTTGAATCAAGTGATTGTTATACCCGGACATTACGAGTATATGTTCCTTGTGAACTATTCTCCTCCATCTTGCAGCTATAGAACTTATTGGAGACTTCATATCTCTCAATCCGGGCATTTGCTTGAAATATTAACTTCAACTCTTGGAACATCTCATATGCTCCATGACGTTCAAAACGTCGTTGAAGACCGGTTCTAAGCCGTAAAGCATGGTACATCGAACTATAGAGTAGTCATCGGCTTTGCTCGCCAGACGTTCTTAACATCGTCGGTTGCATCAGAAGCAGTTCGACACCCAGCGGTGCTTCGGGGCGTAACTCTTACGTGCAGCAATGAGGATAATCCTCGAGTTACGGACCCGATCCGTGTAATTGCTACCATCATCTTTCAACTTTGCTTTCTCAAGGAACGCATTAAAATTCAACGGAACAACAGCTCGAGCCATCTATCTACAAACAAACATAGACAAGCAAGATACTATCAGGTACTAAGTTCATGATAAATTTAAGTTCAATTAATCATATTACTTAAGAACTCCCACTTAGACAGACATCTCTCTAGTCATCTAAGTGATCACGTGATCCAAATCAACTAAACCATAACCGATCATCACGTGAGATGGAGTAGTTTTCAATGGTGAACATCATTATGTTGATCATATCTACTATATGATTCACGCTCGACCTTTCGGTCTCCGTGTTCCGAGGCCATATCTGTATATGCTAGGCTCGTCAAGTTTAACCTGAGTATTCTGCGTGTGCAAAACTGGCTTGCACCCGTTGTAGATGGACGTAGAGCTTATCACACCCGATCATCACGTGGTGTCTCGGCACGACGAACTTTGGCAACGGTGCATACTCAGGGAGAACACTTCTTGATAATTTAGTGAGAGATCATCTTAAAATGCTACCGTCAATCAAAGCAAGATAAGATGCATAAAGGATAAACATCACATGCAATCAATATAAGTGATATGATATGGCCATCATCATCTTGTGCTTGTGATCTCCATCTTTGAAGCACCGTCATGATCACCATCGTCACCGGTGCGACACCTTGATCTCCATCGTAGTATCGTTGTCGTTACGCCATCTATTGCTTCTACGACTATCGCTACCGCTTAGTGATAAAGTAAAGCAATTACGATGCTTGCATTTCATACAATAAGCGACAACCATATGGCTCTCGCGATTGCCGATAACCGGTTACAAAACATGATCATCTCATACAATAAAATATAGCATCACGTCTTGACCATATCACATCACAACATGCCGTGCAAAAACAAGTTAGACGTCCTCTACTTTGTTGTTGCAAATTTTACGTGGCTGCTACGGGCTTAGCAAGAACCGTTCTTACCTACGCATCAAAACCACAACGATAGTTTGTCAAATAGACTCCGTTTTAACCTTCACAAGGACCGGGCATAGTCACACTTGATTCAGCTAAAGTGAGAGAGACAGACACCCACCAGTCACCTTTAAGCACGAGTGCTCATAACGGTGAAACCAGTCTCGCGTAAGCGTATGCGTAATGTCGGTCCGGGCCGCTTCATCTCACAATACCGCTGAACCAAAGTATGACATGCTGGTAGGCAGTATGACTTATATCGTCCACAACTCACTTGTGTTCTACTCGTGCATATAACATAAACGCATAAAACCTGGCTCTGATACCACTGTTGGGGAACGTAGAAATTTCAAAAAAATTCCTACGCACATGCAAGATCATGGTGATGGCATAGCAACGAGAGGGGAGAGTGTTCGTCCACGTACCCTCGTAGACCGTAAGCGGAAGCGTTAGCACAACACGGTTGATGTAGTCGTACGTCTTCACGATCCGACCGATCCAAGCACCGAACGTACGGAGCCTCCGAGTTCAGCACACGTTCAGCTCGATGACGTCCCTCGAACTCCGATCCAGCCGAGTGTCGAGGGAGAGTTCCGTCAAGACGACGGCATGGTGGCGATCTTGATGTTCTATCGGCAGCAGGCTTCGCCTAAGCTTGCGACGATATGACCGAGGTGGAATATGGTGGAAGGGGCACCGCACACGGCTATGGAGCGATTAAGTAGATCAACTTGTGTCTATGGGTGCCCCTGCCTCGTATATAAAGGAGGGAGGGGGAGGCGGCCGGCCCCCTTGGGCGCGCCAAGGAGGAGGAATCCTCCTCCTAGTAGGAGTAGGATTCCCCTTTCCTACTCCTACTAGGAGGGAAGGAAGGAGGAGATGGGGGGGGGAAGAGGCGCCCTCCTCCTAGTCCATTCGGACTAGAGGAGAGGGGGCGGCGCCCCCCCCTGCGCGCCTCTCTCTTCCCACCTAGGCCCATGTGGCCCATTAACTCTCCCGGGGGGTCCCGGTAACCCCCCCGGCACTCCGGTTTTCTCCGAAAACTTCCGGAACCTTTCCGGTGTCCGAATATAGTCATCCAATATATCAATCTTTATTTCTCGACCATTCCGAGACTCCTCGTCATGTCCGTGATCACATCCGGGACTCTGAACAAACTTTGGTACATCAAAACTTATAAACTCATAATAAAACTGTCATCGAAACGTTAAGCGTGCGGACCCTACGGGTTCGAGAACTATGTAGTCATGACCTAAAACCATTCTAGGTCATTAGCCAATAGCGGGACCTGGATGCCCATATTGGTTCCTACATATTCTACGAAGATCTTTATCGGTCAAACCGCATAACAACATACTTTGTTCCCTTTGTCATCGGTATGTTACTTGCCCGAGATTTGATCGTCGGTATCCAATACCTAGTTCAATCTCGTTACCGGCAAGTCTCTTTACTCGCTCATGTCGTCATCTCATAACTAACTCATTAGTTACATGCTTGCAAGGCTTAGGTGATGAGTATTACCGAGAGGGCCCAGAGATACCTCTCCGACAATCGGAGTGACAAATCCTAATCTTGAATTATGCCAACTCAACATGAACCGGAAACACTGTAGAGCACCTTCATAATCACCCGAGAACGCGTTGTGATGTTTGGTAGCACACAAAGTGTTCTTCCGTACACGGAGTTGCACAATATCATAGTTGCAGGAACTTTGTATAAGTCATGAAGAAAGCAATAGCAGTATACTAAACGATCAAGTGCTAGGCTAATAGAATGGGTCATGTCAATCACATCATTCTTCTAATGATGTGATCCCACTAATGAAATGACAACACATGTCTATGGTCAGGAAACATAACCATCTTTGATTAATGAGCTAGTCAAGTAGAGGCATACTAGTGACTATAGTTTTGTCTATGTATTCACACATGTATCATGTTTCTGGTTAATACAATTCTAGCATGAATAATAAACATTTATCATGATATGAGGAAATAAATAATAACTTTATTATTGCCTCTAGGGCATATTTCCTTCAATCACGTCATCATCGTCGGCCCCGACGGGTCGAATCGGAGGTAACAAGTCATCGCAGCCTGGCAGCACCCGAACCAGTTGAACCCTAAACAAGTTGGGTGGCATCTGGGTACCGTGGAACAAGGGGTTGCCCGGTTGAATGATTTTGCCCTTGGCGACACCGACCAACTCGTTGTTCACGAACTGGAGGAGAGTGCACGGAACGTCGGCGGCGCCCTGCGAAAACATGTAGGGCGTCAGGGATGCCCAGTCAAAGGCAAGGAGATGAAGTCCTCAGCCGAGAGAGGCTTAATTAGTTACCTGATGATGGCGTCGAGCTCGGCTAATGTCGACGCACCGCCAACGGCGGGCGTGCAGTTGACGGAGGGGCCGCTTGCTCCAGAGGTGCCTGCCGGCGTACACCCGGGTGCATTAAGCTCCCATGACGGCGTCGGAGACACCAATGCCGCCTCCGCCGGAGGCACCAATGGCCCCGCCATCGCATTATGCGAGTTGCTGGCCGTGAAGCTAGGAATCGGGGGCGGCCCCTGTTGGCCGCCCGCAATCCACGCACTCAAGCCCGAGATCAAGGTAGGCACAATGGTGGTGATCGTCGCTCCGAGTCGTTGTTCCACTTGCTCTTGGACAATCTCCGGAATCCGCGCCACCTGTGCCTTGAGTTCTTGAACCTCTCGCGCCTGGCTTTCCGAGCTGGTCTTTTTCTCCTTCCGCACACCAGCGGTATAGTATGACCCCCATTTTGTCGACAAGCCTTTGCCGGCCACACGACTAGCTGACGTCGGCTTACTGAGCTTATCCTTGTTCTTCATTACATTCAACGCCCTATTTAGAGTGGTGTCCCAAGGGTTGCTCTTAGTCGACCCAGCGCCATCGCTTTCGATCGCTGCGGAAGGAATGTGAACCATTTAGAAATTTGGCTTCATTAATTAGAATGCAACCATATGGAGCTAATTACGCGGGGGTGTATTCCTTACCAGAACAAGCTCAAGCTGCCTGGTCTTCGGATCCGTGGTAAGCTCCTTTGTTTTTGGGTCCTTCTTGTACCGGGCCGTGAAAAAGTTCCTGGTCTGCTTGTCACCGTATTTATCGAAGAGGGGCGGTAGGCCTTGCTCGGCACGGTCCGCCTCCTCCTTGTCCCATATAGGCTCCGCCACTCAGTAACCGCCGGGACCGAGTGTGTGTTCCCCTATGTTCAGCTCCGCATTTGTTTCCCCACTCACTTGATTGGGAGTTTGCGGTGCTCGAGCAATTGATCTTGAAGTCGTTGTAGTCATCTTCGGTGATCGAAGGATTTTCTCCTTGATCTTCTGATAACTCTCACCTTTCTCGATCATTCTCTTCACATTGCTTTTCCAAGTAGACAGGGCCTTGCTCATCTTCGTGAGGGCAGCATTGTTCACTTTATTCCCTTTGAGGCTTGTGTTTGCAAATTCAGCGGGGAACTTGTATCGCTCGTGCAGCTTCGTGAAGAGGAGGTTGCGCAAATTCCCTCGGTCAGGATGCCTCAGGTTCTCGGTGTTGATCGAGACGGTGCTCCGGACAATGCACCCGAGCTGAAGCGAGTACCCCTTGACTATTCGTTCGGGCGCCGTTGGATTCCCGTTGGAGTCCACTTCGGTAACTTCCTCCTTGAGGGTGACGAGCACGATCGGGCGCCGGTCCTTCCATTGCCTCTTCGGTTGGCTGCCATCTTTGCGTGCGCCGCCATCATCAGTGGTGGCATCCTCGGCGGCACCATCAGTGGTGACATCAGTGTGGTCATCCTCGGCGGCACCATAAGTGGTCTCAGGATCGGTGGGGAAGGCGGCGGCCTCATACAAGTGAGGTTGTTCCTCCATCTCCTGGGACAGCTCCCAGAATGCCTTGCCGCCCAAACCCCCGGCCTCATTGTTGTGGGCCATGTTTCTCTCTAAATAGAAACAAATTTTGGTCAAAAAGTTGGTTATTGTCAAGGAACAAGATCATGGTCTCATCATTTAGGGTTTGTCGACACCGAGGCATCCTAAAATCTAAGCTTTTATCATTGAGGGTTTTACGACGCCGAGGCACCCTAAAAGCCTAAGCTTTCATCATTTCGGTTTTTATCGACACCGAGGCACCCTAAAAGCCATGCATTAGTCACAAGTACGCCGGGGCACTTGATCCTACTTAATTAACTACTACGATACCCCGGCCCATGCATTAGTCACAAGTACCCCATATGTCCTATTTTTTAGCAAAGTCATGCTAAAATTCACGGAAAATTTTAGCATGACCTTTGCTGAAAATAGGACATATAAATACCAATTTGCCGGAATGGAAGTTAATCGACATTCCGCAAACTCAAGGGCCTCTCGGGTACTGCAAAATCATTATCCGGTGGACATGGATGCAATGTCACATGTCACATGGATCCCACACCCACAGGAGCTGGTGAAGCTTCATGTGTATTTCACTTAAAACCAGCCGACTAAAGAGCTTTATGTAGAAAACAAATCACTCCACCAGCTCACACAGGATCATCCCTCTAAGCAATTACTCAAAATGGGCACTAGCAGCAAAATGAACATTTTACAATCTGAACTTTTTTTTGTCATCTATGTGCTCATTTAACTTTGATCCAAATAGTATCAAAGTTCTTAGAAACAAGCAGCTCTGCTAACAAAGAAACGATAAAAATGGGGCTTGCCTTAAGATGGGAAGTAAAGTTGCAAAAATTATCACGCAGAGTAGTAAAAATGGAACATGGCTCAGCATTTGCATTGATAGGAACAAACATAAAATCGAACCATGGGCATCTACTAGGTAGACCGATAATTCTGCATTTAACATATTATCTGAACCGCAAATAGTGTCCGGCATCCTTCAGTAATAACCCAGCATTCTTATGATTACTTAGCAGGGACTAGCAATCCCAACTCCTCTGGATAGAAAATAGAGGCACTTGTACTGAATTCAGCTTGTTATCATAAGTTTTTCTAAAAGGTTCATATAAAGTTTTCGATAATACTTATTAGAAAAGTTATCAGTTGGAAAAGAGTATTAGAGTGGGATGATAACAACGATTGCTTCTGAACACTAATCAAAACAGTTGCTTCTTGGATACTAATTTCCCGACGACGACCGAATCAAGAGGATACTTTGTTTCTGCAGCTAATTAACTTGCATTGACAATGACTTCTCCAAAACAGAATTCACAATTGATGTCCTACTAATCAAACGCTGCCTTCTACTTGCAGACTTTTGGATTGACAAGCTCAAGATGACCTAAGTGGCAATATTATCAACTCGAGCACATCACCAAACAAACTCAACATCATCTGAAGCATCATCTGAAGCACATCACCACAATTCACCAGAGGTTGTTTACATGTTGCAATTTTACTAGGCAGCAGAAACAAATACGAAGCATCTGCACCTAGCCATTAGCAAACAAATACGAAGCTAGCATATACAGACCTATCTCAGAATTAAACTGTACCACTACTTTCTACCAATCGGGAGATCTATGTAGCAAATAAAAGCATTAAATCCTATATAATTTCCTCCACGATCTGCAAGCAGCATAATTTTCTCTTCACAATTGCAAAGAGCAAAGTACCAAGGCTGATCTGACATGTTTCTCTCAGGGCTAAGAAGAAAACAGATGGGCATTTGGGGATTTCCACACTAGTAGAAAAAGGGTCATACGTGAAGCCCAATAGTGCCGGTTTGAATTTCAGCCGGCACTAATGTGCACAATAGCACCGGTTCGTGGCGGCGATCAATAGCACCGGTTCGTGGCGAACCTTTAGTACCGGTTCATGCCATGAACCGGTACTAAAGGATGTGTCGACTTCTTGGTCGTGGTGTGGCCCCACCGTCACCATTTAGTGCGGTTCGTACTACGAACCGGTACTAATGAGGTTATGTCAAGCTGTTTTTAGTCCCACCTCGCTCCCCTAACAAGCCTTTTACCACCTTAAATATGTTATTTCTCAAACTATCACAAGCACTTGGTCTTCATTGAACTCTATGTGTAGAATTTGTGGCCGCAATATGAGTCTTCATCGGTTTATAAATCGTTGATGACTCATATTGACAATTCAGATTGTACACACAAAGATCATTGATGATCAAAGTATTTTTGATGTTATAAGATCATATTGACAGTTTAGACTCTAAAGAAATATAAGATCGTGATGTAAATGCTCTTATATTTTTTACGTTCAGTATGCACCATTCAAAGCGACGCCATCAACTTTCAACCATTTCTGCCTTCATTTGCTATTTTTCATGCATTCAATGATTTGTTTTGAGAACTAAATGATTTGAAACTTGGCATGGTATCATCATTTCACCCACATAGATTGTTCAAAAAAGTAGAGAGGGTTACGGCAAAAACTGGATGCACTTCGTTTACAAACTGGACAATCTCTTTCGAAGTATTCAGGTTTCTGACGAAATTAAACTCATCTGTTACAAAGGCATTTCATTTTTTTAAACATATTAACTCCAGACTTTTTGTGCATTCAGTATGCACCATTCAAAGCGACGCCATCAAATTTCAACCATTTCTGCCTTCATTTGATATTTTTCATGCAAAAGGAAGGAGGAGAAGAAGAAGAAGGAGGAGGAGGAGAAGAAGAAGAAGAAGAAGAAGAAGAAGAAGAAGAAGAAGAAGAAGAAGAAGAGGAGGAGGAAGAAGGAGAAGAAGGAGAAGAGGAAGAAGAAGGAGAAGAAGAAGAAGAAGAGGAGGAGGAGAAGAAGGAGGAGGAAGAAGAAGGAGAAGAAGAAGAATAAGAAGAGGAAGAAGAAGGAGAAGAAGAAGAAGGAGAAGGAGAAGGAGAAGGAGAAGAAGAATAAGAAGAGGAAGAGGAAGAAGAAGAAGGAGGAGAAGGAGAAGGAGAAGGAGAAGAAGAATAAGAAGAGGAAGAGGAAGAAGAAGAAGAAGGAGGAGAAGGAGAAGGAGAAGGAGAAGAGGAATAAGAAGAGGAAGAGGAAGAAGAAGAAGAAGAAGAAGAAGAAAAAAATAAACCAGAAAAGAAATAACTATATAAAAAATTACTCAAAAATAAATAGAAGAAAATAAATAATGCAGAAAAGAAAAAAACTAATATAAAGCAAAAATATTCACAAAGAAACTAAATACGGCAAAAAACTACTCAGAAATAAATAGAAGAAAAAATAAAGCGAGAAAAGAAATAACTATATAAAAAAATTACTCAAAAATAAATAGAATAAAATAAATAATGCAGAAAAGAAAAAAACTAATATAAAGCAAAAATATTCACAAAGAAACTAAATATGGCAAAAAACTACTCGAGAAATAAATAGAAGAAAAAATAAAGCGAAAATAAATAACTATATAAAAATTACTCAAAAATAAATAGAAGAAAATAAGTAATGCGGAAAAGAAAAAAAATAAAAAAAATGTTGGGGCGCTGCCCGGTGAGCCTACCAGTCCTAGGGTGTGCAAATGCAGGCCCAGAAGGGCCAGGAGGCTCACCGGGCAACGCGCCTTATTAGGCCCAGAAGCCTGCTATCTGAGAGGAGTTGAAAAGGCGGCGGCTGGGTTTATAAACCAGTCTCGGCTGCCCTTCGCTTCAGCGAGTGGGACTAAACATAGCGCACCACGGTGGCAGCGCACGGCCTTTAGTACCGGTTGGTGGCACAAACCGGTACTAAAGGCCCCCCCTTTAGTACCGGTTTGTGCCATCAACCAGTACTAAAGGGCCTCGTTTCCCGCCGCTTGGGCTGGCCAAAATTGGCCTTTAGTACCGGTTCGTGGCTCCAACTGGTACTAAAGGCTCCCCCTATACATATGGCACTTACGAAAATTCAGTTATCGCCGCCACCGTTCCACGTTCTCGCTCGATCTCGCCGACGCCTTGCTGCCGTGCCGCCGCTTCGCCGCCACGCCGCCCGTCGTCGTAAATGCCGCCATGCCCCGCCGCCATCATCATCGCCGCCGCCGCCCGCCGTCGTCGCCATGCATCCCGACCGCCTTGCATATCCGTCGTCGTCGCTGCCCTCGACCGCCCGTCGTCATGACCCCGACCGCCGTCGTCGCCACCCGCCGCCGCCGTCGTCGTCGTCGCTGCCCCATCGCGCCACCGTCACGCGCCCTATATACGTATACACACGCATACGTATACACACATACACACACACACACGCATACACACACGCACACACGCACACACATATTTTTTTACTTATTTTCTGTTTTCTATATATAATATGTTTAAATTAGAACTATCTAGTTTATTTTTAGTAAATATAATGCTTTTAGTTGAACTAGTTGAATTAATATATAGATCAACTAGTTTATTTTTTGAAGATGCTTAATTAGTTGAACTTGTTGAATTAATATATAGAACTAGTTTATTTTTATAAGATGCTTAATTAGTTGAACTTGTTGAATTAATATATAGAACTAGTTTATTTTTAGTAAATGCTTAATTAGTTGAACTAGTTGAATTAATATAACTAGTTTATTTTTAGTAAATGCTTAGTTGAACTAGTTGAATTAATAGATTTTTCTGTTAATAGATTTTTTCCTGTTAATAGATTTTTTTCTGTTAATAGATTTTTTGGTGATATTATTATTGAATATGCATGTTTGGTGATATTATTGTTAATAGATTTTTTTGGTGATATTTAGATTGTGTAATTAATTTTGTTCAATTTTAATGATTTTTTGTTCATAGTATTTAGAAAAAAAAAAAGAAGAAGTAGTTTATATATAGTTGAACTAGCATGTTGATTTAATAAACTAATTTATTTTACTATATATAGAAGTAGTTTGTTTTAGTAAGTACTACTTATTTATTTATAGTAAGTGCTTAGTAGTTGAACTAGATAGTTGACTAATAAAACTAAATTATGAGCGTAGGGCGAAATGTCGTACTCATCGGACGGACGATAACCGCCGGGAGTCTGTTGGTGCCACGACGACCGAGGTATCTGCGACAGGTTCATTGAGCTGGACGAAGATCGGCGCTTCAGCATTAAGCTCGAGGAGACCTGCGATGTTCATACGGTACGCAACGACGACAATAGTTTTTTTCGTAATTAAGCATGACTTCAACTATTTTAACGTGTATTTTTCATCTTTCCTAATTCGACTAGCTTATCCCATGCTTTGCAAGACGCTATGTCTTGGAGAGGATGGGTTTTGAAGACCATGAAAATTTCGAAACCAAAAAAATTATCCTAAGTACCGAACATGGTGTGGATTTTCAAGTAAAGTTGTACAATGCTCAGAGTGTAACCCATTTTGGTTGCAAAAATTGGGATGCATTTTGCAAGATGTATGGTCTTGATGAGGGTATGCTTGTCACCATGGATCTTGGTGATCCTACAATCGAGCAAGAGACACCTTCGATTTGGGTCTTTGTGGATACACCTCCAGTTCTTCCCTCATGTGAGCTAAACATAGTTATTAAGTAATTTATATTGTTTATTTCAAAATATAATGTTGACAACTTATCTCCATTGACAGCTTATTTTCATTCTTCAAAGTATGTGCGGAAGATGGTAGGCAGAACGCACTACAATGAAGGCTCGAATTAACTTATCGGGAGAAAACTCATCTGGTCGGATTTTATACTGATCTTGAGAATTACAATATCTACAATCAAACTCCTCAACATTATGGTCAATCGTGCCACTAGTGCACGTGTTGAACTCTGATAACTACCATGGAGATACCTGGTAAGATTATTTTTACTATTACAACATCCGTGCATCTTTTGCACACTTCTTAAACTAGTATATCATTGCTAACTACAAAGTTATAATTATGTTTTTCAACAGATAATCCCGAATGATTGTGTGCCTCATCGATGTATACGCGTGGTAGCCTTCATGTTTTGAACATACGACCAGGTCGTCCTCTGAATCTCAACTGTCCATACGGGTTTCTAAAAGAAGTGGAGACATAACAATCAAAGAATGGAAAAAATGTATGGACAGTCGTAAGGAGCTTCTTGGAAGCAATAAGCGATGAAAGGCAAGAATTGGAGACAGGATGATCGCCATTCTTCATAATGGAGAGTCGGGGTCTATATTGTTTTATGCTATTTTACCTTAAGGGTGTTTAGGTCCTACCGACATTGATGATCATGTGCTAAGAACAATTATGTAGGGTTGGGTTCGATGACTATATATGAGGATGATGATCGTATGACTTATTATTAATAACGAGTAGAAGTTGTATGATGATGCATGATTAGTAGGACTTGTTATTATATATATATGATGATGTAACGATGCAAAAGCATGCATGAGCATGTTATATCTGCGGGTGCAATGATGTATGATGCATAACGTGTACAATGTGTATTATCGTAAAATACCAGCAAACGAAAAAAATTAAAATGGAAACACAGAATTAAATGAAAAAGAAATCATAAAACTAAAAACCCACCAAACCTTATAGTACCGGTTGGTGTTACCAGCCGGTACTAAAGGGCTCCAGGCCCCCGGAGCTGGCTCGTGCCACGTGGTTGCCCTTTAGCACCGGTTCGTGCTGAACCGGTACTAAAGGGGGTGGCCTTTAGTGACCACAAATTAGTGCCGGTTATATAACTGGCACTATAGGGCCTTACGAACCGGTGCTAATGCCCGGTTCTGCACTAGTGCCACAAGCAAGGTCGCCTGACTCAAATAGGTGTCGAGGGCGGCGGGGCGACGGTGGTGTCGGGCGCGACTGGTGGGTGGCGAGGCGGCAGTGGCGTCGAGGGCGGCGGGCGAGTGGTGTCGAGGCGGGGCGACGGTGGCGTCGAGGGTGGCGGGGCGACGGTGGTGTCGGGGCGGGGCGACGGTGGCGTCGGGAGAGGAGATCGGGGAAGGGGATCGCGGGCGAGGGCGAGGGCGAGGGAGAGAGAGGGGATCGGTACGAAGTAGGGGCGACACAATACTAATGGCGCACCACCCCTCGGTGCGCCATAAGTACATACATGCCAATGGCGCACCTCACCCTGGTGCGCCATTAGTATTTTTTATTTTCGCTCGAGCCAACAGTTATCTACCACGACACGATACCGTCAAGTCTTCTCTACTAGCTCGACTGGTCGTGAGCTAGTTCTCACACCAGAGGTCTGGGTTCGATTCCCGTGCTCCACAATTTTTTATGCATTTAAAATGCTGTTTGATACTTATTTGTGTTTAAATATGTTCAAACTTGTTTAAATCATAACAGTAATATTTTTTTTATAAGACAGTAATAATTTTTTAAAAAATATCATCAAACAGTAATGCCGGTGGAGCGGGGGAGGGTGCGGGGGGTCGGCGGCGGCGGTTGAGTAGGGGAGGGGTGCGGGGGGTCGGTGGCGTCGGTTGAGTAGGGGAATTGAGAGGGTGCGGGCGGTCGGCAGTGGCGGCCGGTGGACCGGATCTAGCGAGGTGGGATAGCGATCGAGATGGAGGGGGATCGAGATCGAGTGTCCATGAAATTAAAAAATATTCATGATAGTTCAAAAAGTGCCCATGAAATACAATCGAGAAATGAAGTCTACGATTTAAATACAATCGATCTTAGCTAGCTATCTGTTCACAATCTTCTTGCCCTTCTTTTTCGCAAATGGAGTTCTTCTGTGGAACAGACGTCCTTTAGGTAGGGTGGTCCTGCTTCTTCTTGTGGTGTATGCTGCTACTTCATCATCGTCGTCATGTTCGATCCTCGGTCGCCGTACTTGTCAAGTCTTGCTCATTGGCTACTCCATCCATTACGATGATCTTCCTTTTGCCTCTCCTCACGACAACACGTTGGGCTTTGGTGGGTCGGTAATGAAGAAGCATTGGCCCACTTGGGAAGCCAGTACCATGGCTCATTTTTAGCGGTGACGTTTGCGCCCTTGATCTTGGATTTGGCCGGGTATAACCATGGTGGTGAAATCTGGTCTTCTTTTATAGCGTTCTTGGCCCATCGACACGAACATCGGGACCTTCTCTCCAACAGTAGCTCAGCTCCCAGATCTCCTCGATCCTTCCGTAGTATCTGTCCTTGTCGTTACGGTGTAGGATTCCATCATTACCCGGAGTTCGATAACCATCGCTCTTCATGTCCTTGGCCTCGGTGTAGAATGTGTAGCTGTTGATATAAATGACGCCTCATAGGTCATCGAGTTGTGCTCGGCGCCTGTGACAAAGGCGAATATGAGTTGTTCTTCCACGGAAGAATCCTCATGTAAAGATGCGACAAAAGCTTCGCTTGAACCAACGCGTGAAACATGAGTTGTGCTCTTTGAGTATATCTCCGTCCCGTCCTCTGTTGGCCTCGGTCATTGTCGTCTTCTTAATAAAGGTTTTGTGCTCTACCACCCAAGGATCGACCACGTCTATGTGTTGTAGCGCGACTAGGTTTGCTCTTTCAAAGTCGGCGAGTCGACCCTCGAAGTCGACATGCATTTCGCGGCGACCCTCACGGTGACCCCATCCGGCGAGCCTGCCGAGGTGCCTGTTGACGGCAGACCAATGGGGTTCTCGATGCCTAGATAATTCGTGCGAGAGGAGATGCACTCTTGATCGAAAAGCCCTGGCTATGCTTCCTTCTGGACGTGACATGTTGTGAACGTATCCTTTGATGACACCATTCATCCTTTCGAATGGCATCATGCTGTGCAGGAACGTCGGCCCGAGTTGGATGATATCCTCCACTATATGGACTAGCAGATGCACCATAACGTCGAAGAATGCGGGCGGGAAGTACATCTCAAGCTCGCATAGTATCACCACGATCTCTTCCTGTAGCCTTCTGAGTTGCCTCACGCCAATCGACTTCCAAGAGATGACGTCGAAGAAGTTGCATAGGCCAAATAGCGTTTCACGGACGTGCGCATCCATGATCCCATGGATTGCAACTGGAAGTATCTACGTAATCAGCACGTGACAGTCGTGAGACTTCATCCCGCTAAACTTCTGCTTCGCTGGGTCTAGGTATCTGCTTATCTTCCCCGCGTAACCGTAAGGAAGTTTTACTCCTAGGAGGCAGGTGAAAAACTGCTCGATCTCCTCCTGACTTAGAGTAAAGCACGCGGGAGGGTAGTCATTTCCGGTCTTCTTGGCCTTTTTGCCTTTGCGACGACTTTCTGTGTCCTGCTTTGCCTCATCATCATCATCATCATCATCATCATCATCCTATATAGCGTGAAGCTCCTGCCTGATGCCCATTGATTTTAAGTCTGCCCTTGCTTTCGGCCCATCTTTGGTCCTCTCTGGCATGTTGAGCAGGGTACCAAGCAGACTCTCGCACACGTTCTTCGTGATATGCATGACATCAAGGCTGTGAGGCACACGGTGGATCTTCGAGACGGCAAGTCCCGAAAACAGACCTCGTTTTCCATACCTTCAGCAATGCTCTGGCGCCTTTCGCTTCTTTCCCGGCTCTGGCGCCTTTTTCTTCTTTCCCGGCAGTGGGCAGTCTTTCCAATTTTTCAACAGCTTGTCTATTTCCTCGCCGCTCCTCGTACACGGGTGTTTTCGGGGTTCGGTTTCACCACCGAACAGATCCTTGCGTTTCCTCCACGGGTCATCGTCGCGAAGCCACCTTCGATGTCCCATGAACACAGTTTTCGAAGACCCGGGATCTCTATCTAGCTGGCGATACGTTGTGTCATCCATGCACCTTACGCATCCAGAAAATCCGTGGACTACCTACCCCGCAAGATATCCGTAACCGAGATAGTCGTGCACCATCAACGGCGGAGCCAGGAAATACACACAAGGGGGGCCGAACATTGACCACAACTCCAAAATTTAATAAGGTTTACGGAATTTATAAAAATATATAGAAATTCATACTGAGATAGCAAAATATGTAGTATATAACCAACCAAGTGTTCATAACATAGGCATATCTCTATACATCAATAGGTTGGAAGCAAAATGTACAATTAGACGTTGATGAACTAACAGTTATCACTCGAAGTCCACGCGATGGTCCGTTGTATTGAATTCATCAATAATTGCATCAGTTGAGAATCCTACTGCAATCTCTTTCTCGATGTAGATCAACAAGCAATCTCTTAGAAACATGTCTTCCAGTTTATTTCGGAGTCTTGTTTTAACAACTTTCATTGCCAAAAATGCACGTTCTGTTGTTGCAGTTGAGACAGGTAAAGTGAGAACAAGTCGAATTAACCTGAAAATAAAATCAATTAACACTTGATGTAATGGTCAAAGCAAATAATACAAGAGCGGAAATATTGTATGACCTGTCAATCAAATAATAATCCACTGATTTTCCTGTTTTTGCAAGTTGTTGACAAAGATCTCCTACACTTGACAGATTCTGAAACCTTGGATTTGTAGGTACATCAAGCTCATAATGTTGTAGTTGACATCTCAAATTGTTTCTTTCCTGTTCTGAAAAGTCGGCGGGGTAGTATTTTGAGGCGAGAGAACATACATCATCAATGTTCAATGAACTAAATGAGTCCTTGGGATTCAAAGAATTGCAGAGGATGAGAATCTCTGTTGCTTGTTCGCTGAACCTGCAGTTTAGTTCATGTAGTTGTTGGTCAACTGCAACTGTAAAAATATCATACCGATAGTGATGCTCGGCTGTACTGAGATCATCTGCACGAGACCGAATGAAATCAACATAGTTGTCAGTCATATTTGCAGCAGTAATTCCATGTTTCTGGCAAAACAAATTCACATCACTAATCAACTTAGCCCAGCCATCATCTCTTAGCTGCTGTACCAATTTCTTTGTAGTGGAAACATCATCCATGGCATTCAAAATATCTTGGCATTTCTGCTGTAGTTTCTTGCATAACATATCTGTTATTCCCATCAACTCTTTCATGACATGCAGAATAAATACGAAGTCAAATGACATCATCAACCTAACATCACCAGCAGCCTTAGCTCGTGTAGAAGGTGAAGAACCTGACCCACTAGTAGTAGCAATATTTTTTAGTACCAAAAATGTAGGACCGTAAAGCTTCAAGAGGCTACAAACCGAACCATAGTGAGAACTCCATCTAGTGTCACAAGGCCGCCGCAAAGTTTTGGTCTGGTTTGCTCCACTTCCTGTTTCAAGCTCACTGAGCTCAATGAGATGCTCCATTGCAGCCACTTGATTAGCATGCAGCTCATCATTTCTCTTGCTAGAAGACACAACAGTATTGACAACAAGAGCAAGATGATCAAAAAAATTATGGACTTTGGTTACTTCTTTAGATGCACCAACAAGAGCTAATTGCAATCGATGAGCAAAACAATGAACATAGTATGCGTATGGACACTCTTCCATAAACTTGGCTTGTAGACCGTTCCACTCTCCACGCATGTTGCTAGCACCATCATATCCTTGTCCCCGAATATTTTGAACATCCAAATCATGTTGGGACAAAACAAAATCTATTTCTTCTTTTAAAGTTGCTGAAGATGTATCTTTAACATGAACAAGATCAAAAAAACGTTCTCGATTGAAACCTTGTTTATCAACAAAAACGGAGAACAATGGCCATTTGCTCTCTTTTAGATTCATCTCTTGATTCATCAATAAGCAAGCAAAACTTGGCATCGCCAATTTCATTGCGGATTGAACTTTGCACATCACAAGCCATAATATGCATGATTTCTTTTTGAATTGTTGGTGAAGTATACTTTGCATTTCCTGGAGCATTGCCTAGTACAACAGCACCAACCTCCTCATCATAAGAAGCTATCAGTTTTATCATTTCAAGAAAATTACCTTGATTCTTTGAGCCCACACTTTCATCATGTCCTCGGAAAGGGCAGGCTTGAAATGCTAGCCACCGCAATGTATCAATTGTTGCCCTAAGCCTCAGCCTGTTTGCTCTTATATCTTCTGTTGTTTGTCTCTCCATTAGCTGTTCAATATGGCATTGTTGATTCTTCAAATTGTCATAACATTTGGCCGCATAGTTGTGAGCAGAGTTACAACTATTTCCCATATGAGTTAAGAAAGCACAATTCTTTCCGTTGTTAACCTTTCTCCAATTCTTGAACCCTTTCACAGTGAACACATCTGATCCAACTTTCCCAAGCGGCTTCTTAGAAAACAGAAAACATGGAAAACAAAAGACTGCATTTTTTGTAGGTGAGTATTCTAACCAAGGAAATGCCTTGAACCAATGATATTGAAACCTGCGTGGGTGGCTTTCTGGACCAGTAGGAGGGTATATTTCCTTTTTAAAGTGATATGCTCCACACTTCACATACGCTTTTCTTGATTTCTCTTGGTCATTGACAGGAAGATCCCAAAGTTGGCAACGCAGCCCTGGGTCTCTTTCCACTACCAGAACACCACTACCATCATTGACCCTATTAATTCTAAGTGGAGCCTCTTCTTCTTCCTCCTCCTCAACAGGTTGCTCCTCCTCCCCTCCATCTTCTTCTTTTTCTTCTTCCTCCTCCTCTCCCCCTCCCCCTCCCTCTGCTTCTTCCAAATCAGGACAAGCAACATATGAAACCAATGTCTCATCAAGTCTAATTTTCTTCTTATAGAAAGAATCCATAGTCTTCATTTTATTTTTAGCCATGAGTATCCTACATAGATTAATCACGGTTCTAATAAAAAACCAGATCCACAAATAGATAATACAAATAAGAAGAACAAAGTGCAGATCTGTGACCTTTTACGGATGAGTGCTTCTGATGTGCTCCAAGCGCAGAAGAGAGAATTAAGGAGCGGTTCTTGGGAATTTCCTCCTCTTTCCGCCTTGGTCTTGGAAGAACAGAGAAGGAGAAATAGCGAGGCGCTCAGGAATGAGAAAGAAAAGAATGGGATGGCTCGTGTGTGTGGCTGGGAGTGAGAACAAAAGTCAACAAAGCAAGGCACTTCGATGGGATCTTACATGCACAATACTAGCACTCTATTTTGTCAAAATGCACTTTTGGAGAGAGGCATACAGCAGACCACATGGTTCTCTACATAAATAAGCATAGGTATTAAAAAAAATCCTGCATGTTGGGGGGAGCCGTGGCCCCTGCTGGTCCCCCCTAGCTCCGCCGTTGTGCACCGTCGTGGCGGTCACGGCTCTCATGGGAAATATTCTTTCTGCGGCGCCCCACGTATTGGTGGCATTTTCCACAGCGTGTCAAGCTCCTCTTTCGGCAGCCCCAGATACTGATTGATGTCGTTCCTGGTTGTTTGGCCCTTCAATTAGCATACTCATGTGAATGTACTTCCTCTTCATGCACAACCAAGGGGAAGGTTGTACATCCACACAAACACAGGCCAGGTGCTATGTGTGCTTCTCGGCTGCCAAGCGGATTGACTCCATCGGTGCTCGCGCCCAAAGACGATGTTCCTTGGATCATTCCCAAATTCGGGTATTGAAGTTCAACGCTTGCCACCGCTCGCATCCTTAGGGTGACTCAGCATCTTGTCTTTTTATCTATCTCCGGATCATTTGCGTCATCTTCTCGCTTCTTCTCCTCCCTATCCGCGTGCCAACGCAGGAGCTTTGCTACCTTAGGGCCCTTGAAATACCGCTGCAGACGAGGAGTGATCGGAAAGTACAGACCACTTTTCGAGGAGCTTTCTTCCTCTTATTGTATCGAGTGACACCGCACACGGACATATGGTAGACTCCGCGTGCTCGTCCCGATAAATGATGCAATTGTTCATGCACACATGGTATTTCACGCGGTAAATCTAGAGGACACACGATTTTCTTCGCCTCCTCCAAACTGGTGGGCACTTGTTCCCCTTGGGAAGACGTTCGTGCGAATGACATGTTCTCGTCGAAGCATCGTCGGTCATTTTGTGTTTTACCTTCATCTCGAGCCATGGCGTTACTTTCAAAGGGTATCCTCGGCCTGCATCCTTCATACAATGGAGTAACGCGTCTAACTCAAGTTGATCCATCTTGGCTTTCTCTCGGCGGCAGCTCTTGCGTTATCCGCCCGCTTGAGAAGCGACTCTTGAATATGAGGGTCCTGCACCCAGCCCATCGATGGTCCAGCGTAAATGCGCGCGCGGCATCATCATCATGTCCTGCATCTTCTACATGATGATCGTGTACAGCATCACCGTCGTGATCATCTCACGGGATTCTTTGTCTTCTCGCCCGCCCGAGCCGCGGTGGTTGTCTTCTTGCCCTTCCTCATTTCTTGCTCGCCCCCATGGGCGACTTCGTAGTCATCTTCATCACCTTGCCACCGATAGCCATCCATGAAACCACGCAAGAGCAGGTGGTCCCGCACCTGCCGGAATCCGGTTCGCAATAAGGCTCTTCACTTGCATCTCGACACGGACATCTTATCTCCGTCTCGTTCTTTTGAAGCATCTCGGCCTTCGCGGACCTCAAAAACCTATTCACGATGCCTTCGGTCATCGTGCGGACCATGGTCGCCTGCGGGGTAGAGCAAAACAATATTTTAGAACCAAGAAAAAATTTGGCATGACTTTCCCTAAAAATAGGACCAAAAAGAATGCTTAATGCCAAAATTCTCGCCGAAACGGAAATGAATCAACATTCCGGCAAAATATTGGCAACTATCGCATTTCAAATACCGGTACACCTCCAAACACAAACATGTAGGGGAACGTAGTAATTTCAAAAAATTTCCTACGCACACGCAAGATCATGGTGATGCATAGCAACGAGAGGGGAGAGTGTTGTCTACGTACCCTTGTAGACCCAAGCGAAGCGATCTGGCGTAGAGGAAGTAGTCGACGTTCTCCTCGCGATCCGACCGATCCGCGACGTTACTCGGCGCCCGAGTTCTTGACACACGTACAGCTCGATGGCGTCCCTCGTACTCGATCCAGCCGAGTGTCGAGGGAGAGTTTCACAAGACGACGGCGTGGTGGACGATCTTGATGTTTCACGGCGCGCAGGCTTCGCCTAAGCTTCATGACGGTATGACCGAGGTGGAATATGGTGGAGGGGGCACCGACACGGCTAAGGAACGATCCGTAGATCAACTTGTGTGTTCTAGGGTGCCCCTGCCCCGTATATAAAGGAGGGAGGGGGAGGTGCGGCCGGCCTAGAGGAGGCGGCGGAGGAGTCCTACTCCCATCGGGAGTAGGACTCCCCCTTCCTAGTTGGAATAGGATTGGGGAGGGAAGAGGAAAGGGGCCGCCCCCTTCCTTGTCCTATTCGGACTGGGGGAGGGGCGCGGCCACCCTGGTCGGCCCTCCTCTTCTCCCTCGAGGCCCACTAAGGCCCATTTACCTCCCGGGGTTCGGTAACCTCCGGTACTTCGGTAAATTCTGTTTTCACCGGAACCATTCGAACTCCAAACATTGGCTTCCAATATATCAATCTTTATGTCTCGACCATTTCGAGACTCCTCGTCATGTCCGTGATCACATCCGGGACTCGAACATCTCCGGTACATCAAAATACATAAACTCATAATAAGCATCATCGAAACCTTAAGCGTGCGGACCCTACGGTTCGAGAACAATGTAGACATGACCTAGAACTATTCTCGGTCAATAACCAATAGCGGGACCTGGATGCCCATATTGGTTCCTACATATTCTACGAAGATCTTTGTCGGTCAGACCGCATAACAACATCGTTGTTCCCTTTGTCATCGGTATGTTACTTGCCCGAGATTCGATCGTCGGTATCAATACCTAGTTCAATCTCGTTACGCAAGTCTCTTTACTCGTTCCGTAATACATCATCTCACAACTAACTCATTAGTTGTTATGCTTGCAAGGCTTGATGATGTGCATTACCGAGAGGGCCAGAGATACCTCTCCGACAATCGGAGTGACAAAACCTAATCTCAAATCGCCAACCCAACATCGCCTTTGGAGACACCTGTAGTACTCCTTTATAATCACCCGATTCGTTGTGACGTTTGGTAGCACCAAAGTGTTCCTCCGTAAGCGGAGTTGCATAATCTCATAGTTACAGGAACATGTATATGTCATGGATAAAAGCAGTAGCAACATACTAAACGATCGTGTGCTAAGCTAATGGAATGGGTCATGTCAATCAGATCATTCTACTAATGATGTGACCTTGTTAATCAAATAACAACTTTTTGTTCATGGTCAGGAAACATAACCATCTTTGATTAACAAGCTAGTCTTGTAGAGGCATACTAGTGACATGTTGTTTGTTTATTCATTCACACATGTAATTTCCGGTTAATACAATTCTAGCATGAATGATAAACATTTATCATGAAATAAGGAAATAAATAATAACTTTATTATTGCCTCTAGGGCATATTTCCTTCAGCCTCCCACTTGCACTAGAGTCAATAATCTAGATTACATAGTAATGATTCTAACACCCATGGAGTCTTGGTGCTGATCATGTTTTGCTCGTGGAAGAGGCTTAGTCGGCGGTGCGCAACATTCAGATCCGTATGTATCTTGCAAATCTCTATGTCTCCCACGGACTAAGTCCGGATGGAATTGAAGCGTCTCTTGATGTGCTTGGTCCTCTTGTGAAATCTGGATTCCTTCGCTAAGGCAATTGCTCGAGATTGTCACGAAGATTTTCATTGGACCCGATGCACTAGGTATGACACCTAGATCGGATATGAACTCCTTCATCCAGACTCCTTCATTAGCTGCTTCCGAAGCTGCTATGTACTCTGCTTCACATGTAGATCCCGCTACGACGCTTTGTTTAGAACTGCACCAACTGAAAGCTCCTCCGTTTAGTGTAAATACGTATCCGGTCTGCGATTTAGAATCGTCCGGATCAGTGTCAAAGCTTGCATCAACGTAACCATTTACAATGAGCTCTTTGTCACCTCCATATCGAGAAACATATCCTTAGTCCTTTTCGGTATTTGGGATGTTCTTGACCGCTGTCGATGATCCACTCTGGATTACTTTGGTACCTCCTGCTAGGCTTATAGCAAGGCACACATCAGGTCTGGTACCTGACATTGCATACATGATAGAGCCTATGGCTGAAGCATAGGAACATCTTTCATTTCTCTCTATCTTCTGCGGTGGTCGGGCATTGAGTCTTACTCAACTTCACACCTTGTAACACGTGCAAGAACCCTTTCTTTGCTTGATCCATTTTGAACTTCTTCAAAATTTTGTCAAGGTATGTGTTTTGTGAAAGTCCAATTAAGCGTCTTGATCTATCTCTATAGATCTTAATGCCCAATATGTAAGCAGCTTCACGAGGTCTTTCATTGAAAAACTCTTATTCAAGTATCCCTTTATGCTATCCAGAATTCTATATCATTTCCGATCAGCAATATGTCATCTACATATAATATCGAAATGCTCTGAGCTCCCACTCACTTTCTTGTAAATCTGAGGCTTCTCCAAAAGTCTGTATAAACCCAAATGCTTTGATCACACTATCAAAGCGTTTATTCCAACTCGAGATGCTTGCACCAGTCCATAGATGGATCATTGGAGCTTGCATACTTTGTTAGCTCCTTTGGATCGATAAAACCTTACGGTTGCATCATATACAACTCTTCTTCCGTAAATCCATTCAGAATGCAGTCTTTACATCCATTTGCCAAATTTCATAATCATAAAATCGGCAATTGCTAACATGATTCGGACGGACTTAAGCATCGCACTGGTGAGAAGGTCTCATCGTAGTCAATCCCTTGAACTTGTCGAAAACCTTTTTGCGACAAGTCGAGCTTTATAAACGATAACATTACCGTCGGCGCCGGTCTTCTTCTTGAAGATCCACTTGTTTTCTATTGCTTGCCTACCCTCGGGCAAGTCAACCAAAGTCCATACTTTGTTTTCATACATGGATCCCATCTCAGATTTCATGGCCTCAAGCCATTTTGCGGAATCTGGGCTCACCATCGCTTCTTCATAGTTCGTAGGTTCATCATGATCTAGTAGCATGATTTCGAATAGGATTACCGTACCACTCAGTGCGGATCTTACTCGTTGATCTACGAGGTTCAGTAGTAACTTGATCTGAAGTTTCATGATCAACATCATCAACTTCCTCACTACTTGGTGTAGGTGTCTCAGAAACCGGTTTCTGCGACGAACTACTTTCAAGTAAGGGAGAAGGTACTATTACCTCATCAAGTTCTACTTTCCTCCCACTCACTTCTTTCGAGAGAAACTCCTTCTCTAGAAAGGATCCATTCTTAGCAACGAATGTCTTGCCTTCGGATCTGTGATAGAAGGTGTACCCAACTGTCTCCTTTGGGTATCCTATGAAGACACATTTCTCGATTTGGGTTCGAGCTTATCGGGTTGAAGCTTTTTCACATAAGCATCGCATCCCCAAACTTTAAGAAACGACAACTTTGGTTTCTTGCCAAACCACAGTTCATAAGGTGTCGTCTCAACGGACTTCGACGGTGTTCTATTCAGTGTGAATGCGGCCGTCTCTAGAGCATAACCCCAAAAGCGATAGCGGTAAATCTGAAGAGACATCATAGATCGCACCATATCTAGTAAAGTACGATTCTGACGTTCGGACACACCATTGCGTTGTGGTGTTCGGGTGGCGTGAGTTCTAAACTATTCGCATTGTTTCAAATGTAGACCAAACTCGTAACTCAAATATTCACCTCCACGATCGGATCGTAGAAATTTAATTTTCTTGTTACGATGATTTTCAACTTCACTCTGAAATTCTTTGAACTTTTCAAATGTTTCAGACTTATGTTTCATTAAGTAGATATACCCATATCCGCTTAAGTCATCTGTGAAGGTGAGAAAATAACGATATCCGCCACGAGCCTCAATATTCATCGGACCACATACATCTGTATGTATGATTTCCAACAAATCTGTTGCTCTCTCCATAGTACGGAGAGAACGGGTTCTAGTCATCTTGCCCATGAGGCACGGTTCATAAGTGCCAAGTGATTCATAATCAAGTGACTCCAAAAGTCCATCAATATGGAGTTTCTTCATGCGCTTTACACCGATATGACCTAAACGGCTGTGCCACAAATAAGTTGCACTATCATTATCAACTCTGCATCTTTTGGTTTCAACATTATGAATATGTGTATCACTACTATCGAGATTCATCAAAATAGACCACTCCTCAAGGGTGCATGACCATAAAAGATATTACTCATATAAATAGAACAACCATTATTCTCTCGATTTAAATGAATAACCGTCTAGCATCAAACAAGATCCAGATATAATGTTCATGCTCAACGCAGGCACCAAATAACAATTATTTAGGTCTAAAACTAATCCGAAGGTAGATGTAGAGGTAGCGTGTCGACCGCGATCACATCGACTTTGGAACCATTTCCCACGCGCATCGTCACCTCGTCCTTTGCGGTGTTAAGCAATCCGTAGTCCTGCTTTGAGTTGCAAATATTAGCAATGTAACCGGTATCAAATACCAGTGCTCTGCGAGCTCTAGTAAGGTACACATCAATAACATGTATATCACATATACCTTTGTTCACCTTGCCATCCTTCTTATCCGCCAAATACTTGGGGCAGTTCCGCTTCGGTGACGGTCGCTTGCAAGAGAAGCACTCGGTTTCAGGCTTAGGTCCAGACTTGGGTTTCTTCTCTGAGCGACAACTTGCTTGCTGTTCTTCTTGAAGTTCCTTCTTCTTCCCTTTGCCTTTCTTCTTGAAACTAGTGGTCTTATTGACCATCAACACTTGATGCTCCTTCTTGATTTCTACCTCCGCAGCCTTTAGCATTGCGAAGAGCTCTGCATAGTCTTTACTAACCCTTGCATATTATAGTTCATCACGAAGCCTTTGTAGCTTGGTGGCGTGATTGAAGAATTACATCAATGACACAATCATCCGGAAGATTAACTCCCAATTGTGTCAAGTGATTGTAGTACCCGGACATTACGAGTATGTGCTCACTAATGTAACTATTCTCCTCCATCTTGCAGCTATAGAACTTATTGGAGACTTCATATCTCTCAATCCGGGCATTCTTTTGAATATCAACTTCAACTCTGGAACATCTCATATGCTCCATGATGTTCAAAACGTCGTTGAAGTCCGGTTCTAAGCCGTAAAGCATGGCACATGAACTATAGAGTAGTCATCGCTTTGCTCGCAGACGTTCTTAACGTCGTCGGTTGCATCGGCAAGAAGAGTTGGCACCTAGCGGTGCATCCGGGGCGTAACTCTTACGTGCAGCAATGAGGATAATCCTCGAGTTACGGACCCGATCCGTGTAATTGCTACCATCATCTTTCAACTTTGCTTTCTCAAGGAACGCATTAAAATTCAACGGAACAACAAAGACGAGCCATCTATCTACAATCAAACATAAACAAGCAAGATACTATCGGTACTAAGTTCATGATAAATTTAAGTTCAATTAATCATATTACTTAAGAACTCCCACTTAGAAAAACATCTCTCTAGTCATCTAAGTGATCACGTGATCCAAATCAACTAAACCATAACCGATCATCACGTGAAATGGAGTAGTTTTCAATGGTGAACATCTTATGTTGATCATATCTACTATATGATTCACGCTCGACCTTCGGTCTCCGTGTTCCGAGGCCATATCTCGCATATGCTAGGCTCGTCAAGTTTAACCCGAGTATTCTGCGTGTGCAAAACTGGCTTGCACCCGTTGTAGATGGACGAGAGCTTATCACACCCGATCATCACGTGGTGTGCGGGCACGACGAACTTTGGCAGCGGTGCATACTCGGGAGAACACTTCTTGATAATTTAGTGAGAGATCATCTTATAATGCTACCGTCAATCAAAGCAAGATAAGATGCATAAAAGGATAAACATCACATGCAAATCAATATAAGTGATATGATATGGTCATCATCATCTTGTGCTTCATGATCTCCATCTTGCAGCACCACCATGATCAACATCGTCACCGGCGCGACACCTTGATCGTAGCATCGTTGTCGTCTCGCCAATCTTATGCTTCTACGACTATCGCTACTGCTTAGTGATAAAGTAAAGCATTACAGGGCGATTGCATTTCATACAATAAAGCGACAACCATATGGCTCCTGCCAGTTGCCGATAACTTCGGTTACAAAACATGATCATCTCATACAATAAAATATAGCATCACGTCTTGACCATATCACATCACAACATGCCTGCAAAAACAAGTTAGACGTCCTCTACTTTGTTGTTGCAAATTTTACGTGGCTGCTACGGGCTTAAGCAAGAACCAGTCTCACCCACGCATCAAAACCACAACGATACTTCGTCAAATAGACTCGTTTTAACCTTCTCAAGGACCGGCGTAGCCACACTCGGTTCAACTAAAGTGAGAGAGACAGGCACCCACCAGTCACCTTTAAGCAACGAGTGCTCGTGGCGGTGAAACCAGTCTCGCGTAAGCGTCTGGCGTAATGTCGGTCCAGGCCGCTTCATCTCACAATACCGCTGAACCAAAGTATGACATGCTGGTAGGTAGTATGACTTGTATCGCCCACAACTCACTTGTGTTCTACTCGTGCAAAACATCAAACCATAAAAACCTAGGCTCGGATGCCATTTGTGGGGAGCGTAGTAATTTCAAAAATTTCCTACGCACACGCAAGATCATGGTGATGCATAGCAACGAGAGGGAGAGTGTTGTCTACGTACCCTTGTAGACCCGAGCGGAAGCGATCTGGCGTAGAGGAAGTAGTCGACGTTCTCCTCGCGATCCGACCGATCCCGCGCCGTTACTCCGGCGCCCGAGTTCTTGACACACGACAGCTCGATGGCGCCCTCGTACTCGATCCAGCCGAGTGTCGAGGGAGAGTTTCGTCAAGACGACGGCGTGGTGACGATCTTGATGTTTCACGGCGCAGGCTTCGCCTAAGCAGCGACAGTATGACCGAGGTGGAATATGGTGGAGGGGGCACCGACACGGCTAAGGAACGATCCGTAGATCAACTTGTGTGTTCTAGGGTGCCCCCTGCCCCGTATATAAAGGAGGAGGGGGAGGTGCGGCCGGCCTAGAGGAGGCGCTGGGAGGAGTCCTACTCCCATCGGAGTAGGACTCCCCCTTCCTAGTTGGAATAGGATTGGGGAGGGGAAGAGGAAAGGGCGCCGCCCCTTCCTTGTCCTATTCGGACTGGGGGGGGGGGGCGCCACCCCTGGCGGCCCCTCCTCTTCTCCCTCGAGGCCCACTAAGGCCCATTTACCTCCCGGGGTCCGGTAACCTCCGGTACTCGGTAAATTCTGTTTTCCTCGGAACCATTCGAACTCCAAACATAGGCTTCCAATATATCAATCTTTATGTCTCGACCATTTCGAGACTCCTCGTCATGTCCGTGATCACATCCGGACTCGAACTTCTCCGGTACATCAAAATACATAAACTCATAATAAGCCGCCATCGAAACCTTAAGCGTGCGGACCCTACGGTTCGAGAACAATGTAGACATGACCTAGAACTATTCTCGGTCAATAACCAATAGCGGGACCTGGATGCCCATATTGGTTCCTACATATTCTCTGAAGATCTTTGTCGGTCGACCGCATAACAACATCGTTGTTCCTTTGTCATCGGTATGTTACTTGCCCGAGATTCAATCGTCGGTATCAATACCTAGTTCAATCTCGTTACCGGCAAGTCTCTTTACTCGTTCCGTAATACATCATCTCACAACTAACTCATTAGTTGTTATGCTTGCAAGGCTTGATGATGTGCATTACCGAGAGGGCCAGAGATACCTCTCCGACAATCGGAGTGACAAAACCTAATCTCAAATCGCCAACCCAACATCGCCTTTGGAGACACTGTAGTACTCCTTTATAATCACCCGATTCGTTGTGACGTTTGGTAGCACCAAAGTGTTCCTCCGTAAACGGAGTTGCATAATCTCATAGTTACGAGGAACATGTATATGTCATGGATAAAAGCGGTAGCAACATACTAAGCGATCGTGTGCTAAGCTAATGGAATGGGTCATGTCAATCAGATCATTCTACTAATGATGTGACCTTGTTAATCAAATAACAACTTTTTGTTCATGGTCAGGAAACATAACCATCTTTGATTAACAAGCTAGTCTTGTAGAGGCATACTAGTGACATGTTGTTTGTTTATTCATTCACACATGTATCATGTTTCCGGTTAATACAATTCTAGCATGAATGATAAACATTTATCATGAAATAAGGAAATAAATAATAACTTTATTATTGCCTCTAGGGCATATTTCCTTCAAAACACATATGCAACACCACAAACATATGCAACACCACGAACATACATAGATCTAGCTAGGCCATAAAAAGTGCATGTGCACATTGTTGTAGGGAGAGAACAACATAAATATAGCTTCACCCCTTACTTACCTATCAAAACAAGGTAACTTAACCACTTAATTTGAATGAATCTATGGTGGAAATGAGGTGAAAAAGAGGAGGCACCCGAGACAAGGAGGAGGCGGTGGACAGAATGAAGTGGGGAGAAAGTGAGTATGGGAGGAGAGGCTGTCCAAAATATCTTGTTGCTGCCCACTTACTAATGGCGCACCAACCACAAATCGCCATTAGTAATCCAGGTTACTAATGGCGCACCCCCTGGTGGTGCGCCATTAGTAGTTTTGCCAAAAAAAACATACTAATGGCGCACTACCCCACGGTGCTGTTGGGGAACGTAGTAATTTCAAAAATTTTCCCACGCACACGCGAAGATCATGGTGATGCATAGCAAGAGAGGAGAGTGTTGTCTACATACCCTTGTAGACCGAAGCGAAGCGATCTGGCGTAGAGGAAGTAGTCGACGTTCTCCTCGCGATCCGACCGATACTCGACTTTGGAACCATTTCCCACCCGTCCAAAATATCTTGTTGCTGCCCACTTACTAATGGCGCACCAACCACAAATGCGCCATTAGTAATCCGAGGTTACTAATGGCGCACCCCACGGTGGTGCGCCATTAGTAGAATTTTATAAAAAAACATACTAATGGCGCACTACCCCACGAGGTGTGTTGTTGGGAACGTAGTAATTTCAAAAATTTTCCTCGCTCACGCAAGATCATGGTGATGCATAGCGAGAGGGGAGACGCAAGATCATGGTGATACATACCCGAGAGGGAGAGTGTTGTCTACATACCCTTGTAGACCAAGCCGGAAGCGATCACAACGTAGAGGAAGTAGTCGTTCTCCTCGCGATCCGACCGATCCCGGCGCCGTTACTCGACGCCCAGCGAGTTCTTGACACACGTACAGCTCGATGGCGTCCCTCGTACTCGATCCAGCCGAGTGTCGAGGGAGAGTTCGTCGACCTGACGGCGTGGACGATCTTGATGTTTCACGGCGCAGGCTTCGCTTAAGCTTCATGACCAGTATAACCGAGGTGGAATATGGTGGAGGGGGCACGCGACACGGCTAAGAACGATCTCACGATCAACTTGTGTGTTCAAGGTGCCCCTGCCCCGTATATAAAGGAGCCGGGGGGGGGCGGCGGCCAAAGGAGGCGCGCTGGGAGTCCTACTCCCTCTGGGAGTAGGATTTCCCCAATCCTAGTCCAACTAGGATTCCTGGAGGGGAAAGAGAGAGAGGGGGCCGGCCCCCTTCTCCTAGTCCTAGTAGGACTAGGGAAGGGGGGAGGCGCAGCCCTCTTGGGCTGCCCTTCTCCTTTCCACCAAGGCCCATCGAGGCCCATTTACCTCCCGGGGTTCCGGTGCCGCCGAAACCTCCTTCATGATAAATGTTTATCATTCATGCTAGAATTGTATTAACTTGGAAACATGATACATGTGTGAATGCATAGACAAAACAAGATGTCACTAGTATGCCTCTACTAGACTAGCTTGTTAATCAAAGATGGTTATGTTTCCTAACCATGAACAAAGGAGTTGTTATTTGATTAATGAGGTCACATCATTAGTAGAATGATCTGATTGACATGACCCATTCCCTTAGCTTAGCACACGATCGCTTAGTATGTTGCTACTGCTTTTATCCATGACTTATACATGTTCCCTGTAACTATGAGATTATGCAACTCCTGTTACCGGAGGAACACTTTGGTACTACCAAACGTCACAACGAATCGGGTGATTATAAAGGAGTACTACAGGTGTCTCCAAAGGCGATGTTGGGTTGGCGATTTCGAGATTAGGTTTTGTCACTCCGATAGTGGGAGAGGTATCTCTGGGCCTCTCGTAATGCACATCACTGAAGCCTTTGCAAGCACTACAACTAATGAGTTAGTTGTGAGATGATGTATTACGGAACGAGTAAAGAGATTTGCCAGAAACGAGATTGAACTAGGTATTGATACCGACGATCGAATCTCGCAAGTAACGCATCGATGACAAAGGAACAACGATATGTTGTTATGCGGTCCGACCGATAAAGATCTTCAGAGAATATGTAGGAACCAATATGGGCATCCAGGTCCCGCTGTTGGTTATTGACCGTGAATGGTTCTAGGTCATGTCTACATTGTTCTCGAACCGTAGGGTCCTTGCACGCTTAAGGTTTCGATGACAGTTATTATGAGTTTATGTATTTTGATGTACCAAGGAGTTCGAGTCCCGGATGTGATCACGGACATGACGAGGAGTCTCGGAATGGTCGAGACATAAAGATTGATATATTGAAGCCTATGTTTGGAGTTCGGAATGGTTCCGGGAAAACGGAATTTACCGAGTACCGGAGGTTACGGAAACCCCCGGAGGTAAATGGGCCTCGATGGGCCCTAGTGGAAAGGAGGAGGGCAGCCCAAGCTGGTCACGCCTCCCCCTTCCCTAGTCCTACTAGGACTAGGAGAAGGGGCCGACCCCCTCTCTCTTTCCCTCCGGGAATCCTAGTCCAACTAGGATTGGGGAATCCTACTCCCAGAGGGAGTAGGACTCCCTGTGGCGCACCTCCTTAGGCCGCCGCCCCCCCCTCCCGGCTCCTTTATATACGGGGCAGGGGGCACCTTGAACACACAAGTTGATCGTGAGATCGTTCCTTAGCCGTGTGCGGTGCCCCTCCACCATATTCCACCTCGGTTATACCGTCATGAAGCTTAGCGAAGCCCTGCACCGTGAAACATCAAGATCGCCACCACGCCGTCGTCCGACGAACTCTCCTCGACACTCGGCTGGATCGAGTACGAGGGACGCCATTGAGCTGTACGTGTGTCAAGAACTCGGGCGCCGGAGTGCTTGGCGCCGGATCGGTCGGATCGCGAGGAGAACGACGACTACTTCCTCTACGTTGTGATCGCTTCGCCTCGGGTCTACAAGGGTATGTAGACAACACTCTCCCCTCGTTGCTATGCATCACCATGATCTTGCGTGTGCGCGAGGAAAATTTTTGAAATTACTACGCTCCCCAACGGTGGCATCCGAGCCTAGGTTTTTCTATGGTTTGATGTTTTGCACGAGTAGAACACAAGTGAGTTGTGGGCGATACAAGTCATACTACCTACCAAGCATGTCATACTTTGGTTCAGCGGTATTGTGAGATGAAGCGGCCTGCACCGACATTACGCAGACGCTTACGCGAGACTGGTTTCACCGCCACGAGCACTCGTTGCTTAAAGGTGGTGGTGGGTGTCTGCTCTCTCACTTTAGTTGAACTGAGTGTGGCTACGCCCGTCCTTGAGAAGGTTAAACGGAGTCTATTTGACGAAGTATCGTTGTGGTTTTGATGCGAGGTGAGACTGGTTCTTGCTTAAGCCCGTAGCAGCCACGTAAAATTTGCAACAACAAAGTAGAGGACGCCTAACTTGTTTTTGCAGGCATGTTGTGATGTGATATGGTCAAGACGTGATGCTATATTTTATTGTATGAGATGATCATGTTTTGTAACCGAAGTTATCGGCAACTGGCAGGAGCCATATGGTTGTCACTTTATTGTATGCAATGCAATCGCCCTGTAATGCTTTACTTTATCACTAAGCGGTAGCGATAGTCGTAGTAGCATAAGTTTGGCGAGACGACAACGATGCTGCGATGGAGATCAAGGTGTCGCGCCGGTGACGATGGTGATCATGGTGGTGCAACAAGATGGAGATCATGAAGCACAAGATGATGATGACCATATCATATCACTTATATTGATTTGCATGTGATGTTTATCCTTTTATGCATCTTATCTTGCTTTGATTGACGGTAGCATTATAAGATGATCTCTCACTAAATTATCAAGAAGTGTTCTCCCCGGGTATGCACCGTTGCCAAAGTTCGTCGTGCCCAGACACCACGTGATGATCGGGTGTGATAAGCTCTACGTCCATCTACAACGGGTGCAAGCCAGTTTTGCACGCGCAGAATACTCGGGTTATACTTGACGAGCCTAGCATATGCAGATATGGCCTCGGAACACGGAGACCGAATGGTCGAGCGTGAATCATATAGTAGATATGATCAACATAAGATGTTCACCATTGAAAACTACTCCATTTCACGTGATGATCGGTTATGGTTTAGTTGATTTGGATCACGTGATCACTTGGATGACTAGAGAGATGTCTTTCTAAGTGGGAGTTCTTAAGTAATATGATTAATTGAACTTAAATTTATCATGAACTTAGTACCTGATAGTATCTTGCTTGTTTATGTTTGATTGTAGATAGATGGCTCGTGCTGTTGTTCCGTTGAATTTTAATGCGTTCCTTGAGAAAGCAAAGTTGAAAGATGATGGTAGCAATTACACGGACTGGGTCCGTAACTTGAGGATCATCCTCATTGCTGCACAGAAGAGCTACGTCCTGGATGCACCGCTAGGTGCAGTGCCTCTTGCTAATGCAAGCGCAGATGTTATGAGCGTCTGGCGAGCAAAGCGATGACTACTCTATAGTTCAGTGTGCCATGCTTTACGGCTTAGAACCGGGACTTCAACGACGTTTTGAGCGTCATGGAGCATATGAGATGTTCGGGAGTTGAAGTTGATATTCCAACAGAATGCCCGGATTGAGAGATATGAAGTCTCCAATAAGTTCTATAGCTGCAAGATGGAGGAGAATAGTTACGTTAGTGAGCATATACTCGGAATGTCCGGGTACTACAATCACTTGACACAATTGGGAGTTAATCTTCCGGATGATTGTGTCATTGATGAAAATTCTTCAATCACGCCACCAAGCTACAAAGGCTTCGTGATGAACTATAATATGCAAGGGTTAGTAAAGACTATACAGAGCTCTTCGCAATGCTAAAGGCTGCGGAGGTAGAAATCAAGAAGGAGCATCAAGTGTTGATGGTCAATAAGACCACTAGTTTCAAAAAGAAAGGCAAAGGGAAGAAGAAGGAATCTCAAGAAGAACAAGAAGCAAGTTGTGCTCGGGAGAAGAAACCCAAGTCTGGCCCTAAACCTGAAACCGAGTGCTTCTACGCAAGCGGTCGGTCCTTTGAAGCGGAACTGCCCCAAGTATTTGGCGGATAAGAAGGATGGCAAGGTGAACAAAGGTATATGTGATATACATGTTATTGATGTGTACCTTACTAGAGCTCATGATAGCACTGGTATTTGATACTGGTTACATTGCTAATATTTGCAACTCGAAGCAGGACTACGGATTAAGCGAACAACGGCAAAGGACGAGGTGACGATGCGCGTGGGAAATGGTTCCAAAGTCGATGTGATCGCGGTCGGCACGCTACCTCTACATCTACCTTGGATTAGTTTTAGACCTAAATAATTGTTATTTGGTGCTGCGTTGAGCATGAACATTATATCTGGATCTTGTTTGATGCGAGACGGTTATTCATTTAAATCGAGAATAATGGTTGTTCTATTTATATGAGTAATATCTTTTATGGTCATGCACCCTTGAGGAGTGGTCTATTTCTTATGAATCTCGATAGTAGTGATACACATATTCATAATGTTGAAACCAAAAGATGCAGAGTTGATAATGAAAGTGCAACTTATTTGTGGTACCTTTGCCGTTTAGGTCATATCGATGTAAAGCGCTGAAGAAACTCCATCTTGATGGACTTTTGGAGTCACTTGATTATGAATCACTTGGCACTTATGAACCGTGCCTCATGGGCAAGATGACTAGAACACCGCTTCTCGGTACTATGGAGAGAGCAACAGATTTGTTGGAAATCATACATACTGAGATGTATGTGGTCCGATGAATGTTGAGGCTCGTGGCGGATATCGTTATTTTCTCACCTTCACGGATGACTTAAGCAGATATGGGTATATCTACTTAATGAAACATAAGTCTGAAACGTTTGAAAAGTTCAAAGAATTTCAGAGTGAAGTTGAAAATCATCGTAACAAGAAAATTAAGTTTCTACGATCGATCGTGGAGGTGAATATTTGAGTTACTGAGTTTGGTCTACATTTGAAACAATGCGAATAGTTTGCAACTTACGCCACCGGAACACCACAGCGTAATGGTGTGTCCGAGCGTCGTGTCGTGCTTTACTAGATATGGTACGATCTATGATGTCTCTTCTGATTTACCGCTATCGTTTTGGGGTTATGCTCTAGAGACAGCCGCATTCACATTGAATAGAACACCGTCGAAATCCGTTGAGGCGACACCTTATGAACTATGGTTTAGCAAGAAACCAAAGTTGTCGTTTCTTAAAGTTTGGGGATGCGATGCTTATGTGAAAAAGCTTCAACTGATAAGCTCGAACCCAAATCGAGAAATGTGTCTTCATAGGATACCCAAAGGAGACAGTTGGGTACACCTTCTATCACAGATCCGAAGGCAAAACATTCGTTGCTAAGAATGGATCCTTTCTAGAGAAGGAGTTTCTCTCGAAAGAAGTGAGTGGGAGGAAAGTGGAACTTGATGAGGTAATAGTACCTTCTCCCTTACTTGAAAGTAGTTCATCACGAAACCGGTTTACGAGACACCTATGCCAAGTAGTGAGGAAGTTGATGATGTTGATCATGAAACTTGAGATCAAGTTCTTCTGAGAACCTCGTAGATCAACCAGAGTAAGATCCGCACGAGTGGTACGGTAATCCTGTTCGGAAGTCATGCTACTAGATCATGATGAACCTACAAACTATGAAGAAGCGATGGTGAGCCCAGATTCCGCAAAATGGCTTGAGGCCATGAAATCGAGATGGGATCCATGTATGAAAACAAAGTGTGGACTTTGGTTGACTTGCCCGAGGGTAGGCAAGCAATAGAAAACAAGTGGATCTTCAAGAAGAAGTAGACACGACGGTAATGTTATCGTCTATAAAGCTCGACTTATGCAAAAGGTTTTCGACAAGTTCAAGGGTTGACTACGATGAGACCTTCTCACCAGAAGCGATGCTTAAGTCCGTCCGAATCATGTTAGCGATTGCGCATTTTATGATTATGAAATTTGGCAAATGGATGTAAAGACGCATTCTGAATGGATTTACGGAAGAAGAGTTGTATATGATGCAACCGAAGGTTTTATCGATCCAAAAGGAGCTAACAAAGTATGCAAACTCCAATGATCCATCTATGGACTGGTGCAAGCATCTCGGAGTTGGAATAAGCGCTTTGATAGTGTGATCAAAGCATTTGGGTTTGTCAGACTTTTGGAGAAGCTTTGTATTTACAAGAAAGTGAGTGGGAGCTCTGTAGCATTTCGATCTTATATGTGGATGACATATTATTGATCGGAAATGATATAGAATTTCGGATAGCATAAAGGGATACTTGAATAAGAGTTTTTCAATGAAAGACCTCGGTGAAGCTGCTTACATATTGGGCATCAAGATCTATAGAGATAGATCAAGGCGCTTAATTGGACTTTCACAAAGCACATACCTTGACAAAGTTTTGAAGAAGTTCAAAATGGATCAAGCAAAGAAAGGGTTCTTGCCTGTGTTACAAGGTGTGAAGTTGAGTCGACTCAATGCCCGACCACCGCAGAAGATAGAGAGAAAATGAAAGATGTTCCTATGCTTCACCATAGGCTCTATCATGTATGCAATGCTGTGTACCGGACTGATGTGTGCCTTGCTATAAGCCTAGCAGGAGGTACCAAAGTAATCCAGAGTGGATCATGGACGCGTCAAGAACATCTGAAATACCGAAAAGGACAAAGGATATGTTTTCGTATATGGAGGTGACAAAGAGCTCATCGTGGCAGTTACGTTGATGCAAGCTTTGACACCGATCCGGACAATTCTAAATCGCAGACCGGATCGTATTTACACTAAGCGGAGGAGCTGTCGGTTGGTGCGTTCTAAACAAAGCGTCGTGGCGGGATCTACATGTGAAGCGGAATACATAGCAGCTTGAAGCAGCTAATGAAGGAGTGCGGATGAAGGAGTTCATATCCGATCTAGGTGTCATACCTAGTGCATCGGGTCCAATGAAAATCTTCGTGACAATCTATGGAGCAATAGCCTTAGCAAAGGAATCCAGATTTCACAAGAGGACCAAACACATCAAGAGGCGCTTCAATTCCATCAGGGACTTAGTCCGACGGAGACATAGAGATTTGCAAGATACATACGGATCTGAATGTTGCAGAACCGTTGACTAAGCCTCTTCCACGAGCAAAACATGATCAAGCACCAAGACTCCATGGGTGTTAGAATCATTCTTGTGTAATCTAGATTATTGACTCTAGTGCAAGTGGGAGATGAAGGAAATATGCCCTAGAGGCAATAATAAAGTTATTATTTATTTCCTTATTTCATGATAAATGTTTATCATTCATGCTAGAATTGTATTAACGGAAACATGATACATGTGTGAATGCATAGACAAAACAAGATGTCACTAGTATGCCTCTACTAGACTAGCTTGTTAATCAAAGATGGTTATGTTTCCTAACCATGAACAAAGGAGTTGTTATTTGATTAATGAGGTCACATCATTAGTAGAATGATCGATTGACATGACCCATTCCCTTAGCTTAGCACACGATCGTTTAGTATGTTGCTCTTGCTTTTATCCATGACTTATACATGTTCTGTAACTATGAGATCATGCAACTCCGTTTACGGAGGAACACTTTGGTACTACCAAAGCGTCACAGCGTAATCGGGTGATTATAAAGGAGTACTACAGGTGTCTCCAAAGGCGGATGTTGGGTTGGCGTATTTGAGATTAGGTTTTGTCACTCCGATAGTCGGAGAGGTATCTCTGGGCCCTCTCGGTAATGCACATCACTTTGAAGCCTTGCAAGCACTACAACTAATGAGTTAGTTGTGAGATGATGTATTACAGAGCGAGTAAAGAGACTTGCCGTGCGAGATTGAACTAGGTATTGGATACCGGCGATCGAATCTCGGGCAAGTAACGATACCGATGACAAAGGAACAACGTATGTTGTTATGCGGTCGACCGATAAAGATCTTCGTAGAATATGTAGGAACCAATATGGGCATCCAGGTCCGCTGTTGGTTATTGACCGTGAATGGTTCTAGGTCATGTCTACATTGTTCTCGAACCGTAGGGTCCGCACGCTTAAGGTTTCGATGGCGGTTATTATGAGTTTATGTATTTTGATGTACCGAAGGAGTTCGAGTCCGGATGTGATCACGGACATGACGAGGAGTCTCGGAATGGTCGAGACATAAAGATTGATATATTGGAAGCCTATGTTTGGAGTTCGAATGGTTCCGGTAAAACGGAATTTACTGAGTACCGGAGGTTACCGGAAACCCCGGAGGTAAATGGGCCTCGATGGGCCCTAGTGGAAAGGAGGAGGGCAGCCCAAGCCTGGTCACAAGGCCTCCCCTTCCCTAGTCCTACTAGGACTAGGAGAAGGCCGCCCTCTCTCTCTTTCCTCCCAGGAATCCTAGTCCAACTAGGATTGGGGAATCCTACTCCCAGAGGAGTAGGACTCCCTGCATGCGCACCTCCTTAGGCCGCCCCTCCCCTGGCTCCTTTATATACGGGCGGGGGGCACCTTGGAACACACAAGTTGATCGTGAGATCGTTCCTTAGCCGTGTGGTGCCCCTCCACCATATTCCACCTCGGTTATACCGTCATGAAGCTTAGGCGAAGCCTCGCCACGGTGAAACATCAAGATCGTCACCACGCCGTCAGGCCGACGGAACTCTCCCTCGACACTCGGCTGGATCGAGTACGAGGGACGCCATCGAGCTGTACGTGTCAAGAACTCGGGCGCCGGAGTAACGGCGCCGGATCGGTCGGATCGCGAGGAGAACGACGACTACTTCCTCTACGCCAGATCGCTTCCGCCGGGTCTACAAGGGTATGTAGACAACACTCTCCCTCTCGTTGCTATGCATCACCATGATCTTGCGGTGCGTGAGGAAAATTTTTGAAATTACTACGCTCCCCAACACAAACATAGGCTTCCAATATATCAATCTTTATGTCTCGACCATTCCGAGACTCCTCGTCATGTCCGTGATCACATCCGGGACTCGAACTCCTTCGGTACATCAAAATACATAAACTCATAATAAGCATCATCGAAACCTTAAGCGTGCGGACCCTACGGTTCGAGAACAATGTAGACATGACACGGAACCATTCACGGTCAATAACCAACAGCGGGACTGGATGCCCATATTGGTTCCTACATATTCTACGAAGATCTTTGTCGGATCGGACCGCATAACAACATACGTTGTTCCCTTTGTCATCGGTATGTTACTTGCCCGAGATTCGATCGTCGGTATCCAATACCTAGTTCAATCTCGTTACGGCAAGTCTCTTTACTCGTTCAGTAATACATCATCTCACAACTAACTCATTAGTTGTAGTGCTTGCAAGGCTTGATGATGTGCATTACCGAGAGGGGCCAGAGATACCTCTCCGACTATCGGAGTGACAAAACCTAATCTCAAATACGCCAACCCAACATCCGCCTTTGGAGACACTGTAGTACTCCTTTATAATCACCCGATTACGTTGTGACGTTTGGTAGTACCAAAGTGTTCCTCCGTAAACGGAGTTGCATAATCTCATAGTTACGGTGAACATGTATAAGTCATGGATAAAAGCAGAGCAACATACTAAACGATCGTGTGCTAAGCTAAGGGAATGGGTCATGTCAATCGATCATTCTACTAATGATGTGACCTCATTAATCAAATAACAACTCCTTTGTTCATGGTTAGGAAACATAACCATCTTTGATTAACAAGCTAGTCTAGTAGAGGCATACTAGTGACATCTTGTTTTGTCTATGCATTCACACATGTATCATGTTTCCGGTTAATACAATTCTAGCATGAATGATAAACATTTATCATGAAATAAGGAAATAAATAATAACTTTATTATTGCCTCTAGGGCATATTTCCCTCAGGTGCGCCATTACTAGTTTAAACTAGTAATGGCGTACCGCGGGTGAGTGCGCCATTAGTAGTTTTGCAAAAAAAGGAATAAAAAAATAATAATAAAAAACAACATTAGTGGCGCACTTTCTGGCAGGTGCGCCATTACTAGTTACAACTAGTAATGGCGCACTGCCTATGGATGCGCCATTAGTATGTTAGGACAGGCACACCAGTTCAAAAAAAAATTGATACTAATGGCGCACCATGGGCTAGGTGCGCCATTAGTAGTTTCAACACTAATGGCGCATCATAAGGTGGTGCGCCATAGTATATACTAATGGCGCACCACTTGTCTGGTGCGCCATTAGTGTCAATCCCATCTATAGCCCTTTTTCTAGTAGTGGAATGAATATCTGGCCTTTACATAACCAAATGCACACAGCCAACAAGTCCTAGAAAAGGCATAAGAGATGCCATTTTATAGAAATAACCTCTCCGTCAGAAATTAGTTGACGCTCTAGATACATCAATTTGAGCGTCAACCAATTCTGGTCGGAGGAAGTATAGTAAATACTTCCTCCGTTTTTATTTACTCCGCATATTAGTTTTGGTCAAAGTCAAGCTTTACAAACTTTGACAAAGTTTACAGACAAAAATATTAACATATACAATAACAAATCAATACCATTAGATTCGTTGTTGAATGTACTTCCACGATATATAGATTTGTTATGCTAAATATTTATATTCTTTTCTAGAAATTTGGTCAAACTTTACAAAGTTTGACTTCAGTCAACTCTAATATGCGAAGTAAATAAAAATGAAGGGAGTAAAGGAGATGCCTGACGTAAGTGGCCCAATTCGAAGACTACACTGCCATCAATTCTCTGGCTTGCGTCCAGCGGGAAAAGACAGAACTGTTGGTCGATGCATGGCTCTCGCATGACAAACTGACGGTTCCGAACGGCCGGGCAACCAACCACGTGGCAAATGTGGTCAGCAATCTTCTTTGAAATGGTACAGTCCGAACGTCCGAGCAATTATTCATGTGGATGGCAACGGCATACGCAACGCTTTTTCTAGTGCACTCCATCTGTTTGCACCTCTCTCTTAATAAACACCAAGGCCCAGGGCATAACAGAAAAATGACCAAGGAGTCGGATCTTTGACTGCTCACCCCATTTGTTGTCTTTTTCCGCTTCGTGCAAGGCCGTGGACGAGCAGGAGACGGCAGGGGTGAACTTCATAAATGTGGGTCGAGGGAGGGGGGGGGGGGGTGCCGCGAGTCATGCGCAGAGCGCCGCCGGCCGCAGTTATATGGGAGGAAGAAGGTGAGGTTGAAGATGAATAGTGCCCTGACGTGTTTCTGGCCGTTGGATCAAGATCAAGTGGTCCTGGGAAAAGTGATCGACGCAAAAGACATTTTCAGCTGCTTAATCAGTAGGGGGCCCCTTTTTTCTTTAAACCAGCCTTGACAAAACACTATTTGTTCCTACACACACGAAAAAAACATTACACAGTTGACATTTCCTTTATTGACGTATTTTTATTTGGCCAATCAATACACTCACGGAACTCTACGGATATGTGATACATGACATAGTTTACAAAAGTGAAACACAAGGAGAGAACATTACATCACACCACGCTTCAGCCCACCAGCCTCAGGAGAAAATTGCGCTGATTAAACGGAGACTAATGAACGCTAAAATCAACCTTCTACCAGTCACATAACCACATAGTTTAAAAAAAAACAGTCGCGTAACCGCTTTACATCCTAGCAATCTTTGAGCGCGATCAGCTGGTCGACGACGCCGGGGTCCGCGAGGGTGCTTATGTCGCCGAGCTCGTCCAGCTGCTTCGCGGCAATCTTGCGCAGGATCCTGCGCATGATCTTGCCGCTGCGGGTCTTGGGGAGCCCCGGCGCCCAGTGGATCCTGTCTGGCGCTGCAAATGCCCCGATCTGAAACGCAAGGAAAAAAGAAACGCATGAATGACTGGCAGCAAACAGCATTGAAGGAGCTCAGTTGCCCATGTTTTAATTCTTTGCTATGTCTTCCTAGCCAACATAAGATTGGCACTAGCATGTTCATCTGGCTGACAAAGAGTGTTAAACTAATTTGCCTGAACTACAGGCTTCGTGATAACAGCTGGTGAAGTGGTGATTGTAGAATTGGGCACCTTCGCAAATTGTGTTTGGATTGGTCAGGTCTCACTTTGTTCTAAACAATTTTCGCATGCTGAATAGACAAATTTTAAGCATCGGGTCACACTTTCATGTAAAGGCGGAATTTTATTTTCTGATAGTGTAAATCGCTTTCGAATGGAAGATGTGAAACATCCAAAAGTATCACGAAAATACCTGAGTGCGGACTTTTGATATGAGGCTCTTTCGTAGTTCTTCACTGTAAGGAACGCCATCCACCAAAGTTACAAAAGCATATATTCCCTGACCCTTGACCTGACGTACTTCTTTTATTAGGAATTTGAAGCGGATAATATGACAACAAGAACTGTATATGATGGGATAGAGAATATAATGGAAGTACAGGTAAGGATAAGTAAAGTATCGGTGGGTCATACCTCATGTTCAACACCAACAACAGCGGCCTCTGCACACTGTGGATGCGAAACCAAAGCAGACTCAACCTCTGCTGTGCCAATTCGATGCCCACTACATATTCAAATGTGCAAGATAACTCAGTTGTAGCATAACAATATGCAACAGCCACATACTGAACTGAATTTCTAGCAAACAACAAATGAAACGAAATAAGCAGCTTACCTAACGTTGATAACATCATCTACTCTTCCAGTAAGCCAGTGGTAACCATCTTTGTCCCTGAGATAAACATATTATTTGCTAAACTGTTTAGAGAAAGAGAAGTAAGCTATATTGCGGAAAACTGAAATACAATTGGATCTCATAACATGTTTGGTGGAAATACTTCAACAGGTTACCTGCTGCAACCATCACCAGTAAAATAGTAGCCAGCAAAAGGTTTGAAGTATGTCGTCTCATATCTGTCATGATCTCCATAGAGGGTCCGGAAAGCCCCAGGCCATGATTTTTTAATGCAAAGATATCCGCTACATTCTCCTTCAATCTCCTGTCCTTTCTCATCAACAATGACCGGCTGTAAACCGTACAAATAGCAACGAGTATTAGAGAAAATGTGTGGTCATATGTCTGTAGTTCACAGATAAAGTGTGTTTACCTGCACACCAAAGAAAGGAAATGTTGCAGAACCCGGTTTCTGAGGCCAGGCACCAGGTAAAGGAGTCATCTGCAGAGAGCATTTACAACAGTTTAAATATTGATTTTGAGATTGGTCGCTTAATCGTCCCATGAAAAAGAATTATGAGAAGTGTCAGCTATTAAAAGGCACTTACCATGAAGCCTCCAGTTTCAGTCTGCCACCAAGTATCTGATATGGGGCACTTTGAATCCCCAACAACATTGTAGAACCATCTAAAATGAAGTAAAACACGCATGAGAACAACCTCTTATAAGTGTCCCTGGATAGTATTATTCTTTTAACACTTGATAACTTATCCATGTACCTCCATGCACTAGGATTAATTGGCTCACCAACGCTTCCCAGGACTCGGAGAGATTTTCGAGAGTAGCGTGTAACATACTGCAAAAACATATCAGGCAATAAGTAAAAAAAGCAACATCCACACCAAACATACATATAAAAATGATTTACAGAGTGACCACTATCATTTTTTTATGCTATCGAAATCATATTACAGCCAGTGTGTTATTTTCAGTTTTTCATATTTGTAGTCTCCTGGTTAGATTCTTTCCAACCATCATTTGCAATAAATAGCTTGCTGTAGTTGTTCCGTAAAAAACATATCATAGAATCCGATAGTTAAGAGCTCAATCTTGGAGAACAAGTGTTTGTCGATTAATCACTAAATCTAATAGTTTTGCACAGTAGAAACAGCTCGAAAATCTTCAGGTTGTTAGGTCATAGGAGCTTCTTAGCAAGTCAAGTAATTACATATTTAATAAGCAGTGGGTGAATTATTGGTATGTTATGTTAGGTTGACTGGGTTGTCAGATGCAGATATATTGTTATAAAGGCAGACAAGCTCCAAAGCACACACTTCCAACAATCACCGAACAGTTCAATTCGTGCTCACTACAACTAGTTGTTCAGGAAATGTTGAGATCTAGTAGTAAACAGTAAACACCGAGAGAATATTGAACTTGATGGTTGATTTGCAATCATTTAAGATTTTAATTAGATGACTTAGAATAGTGAATAGTTCTTCCCTCCATTCAAGACAACCAGATTGACAGACAAGCATAGTAGGGGTCTTAAACACAATGCCATCCAGCATCAATGGCTGGTTCACATTACTGGGAGCTGGCTTAAAGAACATCATGCATACCTCATCACCATCGCGCATGAGTGAACGGACGAGTGTTGGCGCGGTATAAAATATCGACACCTTGTACTTGTCCACAATGTCCCAGCACCGACCAGCATCAGGGTAGTTCGGAGTCTACATGTGCATGATTCAAAGGCATATTTAGGCATAGTACAATTAAAATCAAGCCCGAGAAAAATTATCGAAGCAAACAAATTGAGTTTTAAGAAATACATATAACAAGTACAATTTCTAAACATAAAAGTCTAGTGGATTGTTATGAATTGTCAGATAAAAGGACACATCAAACATAATGACAACCCGAAAACATAAAACCACTGAGTTTTCTTCCATTAATCAAATTTGGATTGAGCTGACATAACTTCACAATATCCTAACTAGAAAAGATTTTAGAAATATATACCCCTTCAAAAACAAGAACTGCAGCTCCATTCAGGAGTGGGCCATATGTCACATAGCTATGTCCAGTAATCCAACCACAGTCCGCAGTGCACCTGATGCCAACAAACAATGGAAGGTATAAGGGAAAATAGCAATTTCTATTAGTAGTTCCCAAACAAAGGACATGCTTTATATTCATATAAGTCAAAAACAAAATCTTATGTTTACCAGTATATGTCTGTTGGCTTGTAATCAAATGCATACTTAAATGTTGTTGCAGTATACACCATATAGCCCCCAGAAGTATGCATAACACCCTACAAATTTATTAACAGAGGTTAATAATCGAGTGACGTGACAACAGGTTAATCTAGTGTAGCTTAAAGTACCTTTGGTTTTCCGGTGCTGCCACTCGTGTACAAAAGAAACAATGGATCCTCCGCATCCACCCATTCCACATCACACTTGGTAGGAAAATTGGTCACAACATCCTGAAAGATATGTCCAAGGAACAATGGTTAATTGATTTGCTGTTATCTGAGGATGCAGGCCTGCCCTGAAATACATGGTGCATATTGGAAATGTTGACAAGCTGCTGTTGCAGGGGTAAAAAATGCACCTGCCACCAAACATCCCTTCCCGCTTGCCATTTTGTGTCCTGCCTCTTCATTACTGACTGGTTCTCATATGTCAAACAAATACCTGCTCAGCACAACAGCAGTGACTAGTCAAAATCAGCAAACCACATATTCACAGCATTCAGTTCTATATGGATCTGTCAATGATCTGTAAGTCATCATAAATACTGATCCCATTGTCCACCACTGACAATATATGGATCTGAACCTAATTTTCACAACAACACAACATTAAACCCCGTAATGGCAAGCGTGAGTGCTGCCACGGAAGCCCAACAATAGCTCAAATTGTCTATGCAGTATAAAAGTCATTCCTAGTACATACCTACAGAGAATCCATTCTTCTCACTTTCCACCAGAGCAGCATCGACTATATCTTTGAGAAAAATGGGCTTGGGTCCCCTTTTCACGGCATTGCAAGTGAGCACAAGCTTAGGCTTGCAATCAACGATCCTTTGGGCCAGCGAATCGGCAGAGAAGCCAGCAAACACAACCTGAAGGGAAATTTGGGGTGCATCGCATCATAAACGCAAACAGGACCAACCAGGATAACAAATGGAGCTTGCAGCTGCAGCGCTTACCGAATGGACAGCACCGATACGGGCACATGCAAGCATGGCAATGGGAAGCTCCAGTAGCATCGGTAGGTAGATGACCACAGCATCCCCCTTGCCGACACCAACACTTTTCAAGTAATTGGCAAGCTAGCAGAAAGCATAAAACAACAAATTCAGATTCAGCACCTTCCCCAAACCTCCAAGACCAAGAGCGCCGACGTCCCATAGCACATTTATTATACATCCACAAAACAATCAGATATAGGCATATGCATCATTACCTGGCAAACCTTCTCCAGGAGCTCAGAATAGGTGAGCTTTCCATCCTGACCGGGCTCGTTCCCCTCCCAGTACATTGCAATCTTGTCCCCATTCCCAGCCTCGACGTTGCGGTCGACGGCATTGTAGCATATGTTGGTTTTGCCCCCTTTGAACCACTGGCCAACACCAAGAACCGTCACATGATTGGCAGTCACCAGAAATGCTAAATTCAGTCAACAGCCATAAATCATAAGACACCTACACTGATGTGGACGGGGCCCTTGCTGACGTCGAGGTTCTCAGAGCAGACCTCGCTGGGGTTCCACTTCTCCTTCCAGTAGAAGGCGTCGGCGATCTCCGACCAGAACCCGGCCGGGTCCTTGATGGACCTCTCGTACATCTCCTTGTACTGCGCCACACACCAAGAGAGATCACAATCATCTTTAAGAAAACGCAGCAGGAAAGGAATGAAGCACTGAAATCAAGATGATTGCATCCTAGCACTGTTGCTATCTCTGCGTACGATCTGTCGGTAGAACACAAACTCCGCAATGTCCCTTTCTTAGTGGCTTTTACCCGCCAGGAGCCATGTCTTGATCATGATCAGGACAAGACATTTTTGGGCTAAAGCAAGCACCGCAGTTGACAGCAAGAGCAGTATGTAGCGATCGAGGAGCAGTGGGTGCATATATGTACCTGCTTGGGGGAGGAGACGAGCGCGGAGGCGGAGAACTCGGGGCTGGGGAAGACGAGGTCGTGCTCCTCGTCCGCGAGCGACTCGCCGAGCACGACGGCGCTGATCCCGGAGATGGTCCCGGCGCCGGAGGGCAGCTCGGACATGGACTCGACGTGCCGGAGCTTGTCCGGGGTCCCGCCCGCCTGCTGGCCCGCGGTGGCGGCGCCCATGGCTGGGTCAGGCGACGGCGGCGTGGGGACAGAGGAGGGGACGGGGCAGGGGCGGGTGGAGGTGGGAGATGCAGTGAGATCCAGATCCGGGCGGGGGCGGGGGCGGCAGCAGCGATGGCTGTATAAATAAACGATCTTTGAGCGGGGCGAGAGCGATCTCTCGGCGATCTCCGAGCGCGAGCGGCGACTCCCCGCCCACCACCCTCCCTTCTCCTCCGCCTCTGCTGGCTGCTGGCTACCGGCCCAGTCGTGTGTTGACTTCCCTCCTCTCCTCGCCACTGCCAGACACGGAGGGGATAGCGACCGGCGCAACCGCGACTAGTAAAATATTGGCAGGTACGGGGTGGCGACGCGCGGCTGGACGGGCCGGCGGCTTAGCTAAGCCGCCGGTCAGCGGCAGCGGCGGCACCCGCTCCACGTGAACCCGGAGCCGCGGCGGGTGGCGCGGGGCGAGATCGCGGAGGTTGGTGTGATGAGCGGCTTGGGTCGGGTTGGGTCGCAACTAGGCGCGACCACGACATGACGGCTTCAGGCGTGTTTGGAATTGATTCAGCAGCTCCGCAAGAAAAATTCCTTTTCAGGCCGTGATGTGACTTGCCACCGAATAATTGGTCATTTCTTCCTTGATATTGATATTGGTTCATGAATTAATCCCCTCTCCACGCCGCCGCCGGTGGCGGATCCAGGAATGGAAATTTACCGGAGCGGCCAACGACGGCGGAGCTTGGGGGGGTGCTACGACCACCGTTGGTCGCTGGGTAAGGGGGTCACCCTGCTCCACCATCGGAGACCCGAGATGGAAGTTTGTTTGGGCGGTGATGTTATGTTTGTTGGTCGGTAGGAAAGGGGGTTACCCCGCTCTGTCGTCGGAGATCCGAGGCGGCCACCCCGGCTTGCCCCGGTGACGGGATCATCACCGCTCTCGCTTATCATGCTCGGCCTAGCCGTTGGATATGTAATTCAAAACGTGTCATTGAAAACAAAAGTGTCGTTGGTATTAAAAACAGGCGTTTTCGCTTATTTAAATTTGAAAAGTTGGAGAATAATTGTGCATGAGAACGGTAGAGAAACGTGGCATGGCCCCACTTGTGAGGTGTGCAACACCACACGACGAGCGCTCTTTGTTCCTTTGTTTACCTGGGGCTTATTTGATTCAAAGGTTTTCCATGAAAATTATAGAGGGCTTGGAAATTCCATCTATATTGGTCTTTTCATTTGTAGGATTAAATATATCTTTTTGTTTGTTATGTAGGATTAAAAAATCCCTAAGGATTCCTTTTAAATACAATTCATAAGAAATGTAGCTTCCACTCAAACACCTTGAAAACATCACTTGGTTTTTCTGTGGCACGATCAAATCCATTAAAATCCTGTTGAATCGAATGGCTAAGTTTTTGGTAGATTTTTTTTTTTTTTTGCAGGAGCAAATAAAACAAATAAGTATGATGGGTTTTATATAGAAGTTTGGTTAATTCGATGTGACGGCAACGCAAGCAGCAGCAACAACAACAACATGGGGCAGAAGTACCAACAACAATGCCAAGGCTGTGACCCTCTTGTTAATTCGGACTAACCATACAATGTTTGGTGAGATCTAGCTACCGCTCTGTTTGTAAGCGTCTCTTTCATGTACTACTTGACAGCCCAATGATAAGATAATAATGTCATCAGACCATTTCACGTATACAAAAAGGTTGTGAGTGTAGTCTAAGCATTGATCTGATCTACCTAACGGTCCCACAATTTTGATATTTTTAAGTGCTTTTTTAAAGCTACCAGCACTTTCTTATATTTAGAGAAAAAGAGCATGCTAATTTCGTGACGGCAATACTTTCCTGAAGAAGGACACACCTATTTTTGTAACGTTGTGAAAAGGCTCGAGACAAGTCTGTCTTTAAATTATGAAAATCGTCAATTGGCCTGAATTATAGCGACCAACAACCTAACAACTTACCAAAGAAAGAAAACAGCTAATGCAACTTACGGAAGAAAGAGAACACCTACTAATAGACAAAGCCTACAAATGGCATGTTCTTGGACAAAAACAAACACGCCCAAAACAGAAATAAAACATAGCTTGCAAAGTCGATGATGTCGTCCGCCACGATATACACAAACTGAAATACTATACTTTAGTAGTACGACTTCACATAAGACATTCAACAGTGTAATTTCCTCGCTGAGGAATGACGAACGGATTAAGGATGAGGATTGAAATTGAGACATGGAGAGAAGGAAGAAGAACATGCGGAAGGGAGTGAGATTTGTTCTCATTAACTAGTTGACAAGTTTAACAGTTGTCGTTTGAACTTGCAACTGGACGCGGGCCATCTGGTCCCAAGCTCAAATGCCTCCTGATGAATAGTAAAAAAAGAATTTTTTTTCCTGACAAATGTTTTGTGTGCTTGCAAAAATTTATCATGAAATGACATTCATGAAAGTTGTGGCAAAAAAATGATAATCCAAAAATGCTGTTTTAAAAAGATTTTCGAGTGCTGTTTCTTTTTACCATGACTTCCACAACTGTCATTTCATGATGAAGTTTTTCAAAAAAGCTCTAAAAAATTGTCAAAGTTTGCTACAGGAAAAAAGAGGATTTTTTAAAGTTTTTTAAACTGTTCATTAGTTTTTTTAGAATCTTTTAACTGTTCATTAGGTAGGAACAGAAGAGGACTTTCGCTTACAACCGCACTCCCACACCACTCGTAAGCACAAATAGACTCAACCCATCACGGCCCAGTGCTTAAAAAAAACCATCCCGGCCCAAGGCCCATGGAAGGCAACGCAAGAGTTTTTCAACGGAAATTACGTACGCAACGATTTATTCATCGCAGCGCACTCCACTAACTGCTTTGCTCGCTCTGGAAGTCTGGATCGAGGAGGCTTCTCTTCTTCATCGCCAAAAAAAAAAAAAAAAAAGTGGAGGCTTCTCTTCTATGCCTGTGCCATCGCTGGGTCCGGCGATGAGGATGGCGACGTCTGCCTTTTATCCGGCCGCCGGAATCATCTGCCGATGCGACGCGAAGCAAGCAACTGATCGACTACGACGACGACGACGATGAGGCCATGAGGGGTAGGCGGATCAATCACTCCTCGAGACGCTGAGCACGACCGTATATACGTGTCCGTGCCGAGCGTGGCTACACATGACACTATGAACGATAGATGTCCCTCTTGGTTGCCAATCGCGATCCGCGCGCGCGCATGTCGTCTCCGCCAAACTGAAAGCGGTTGGTCATTGTCGTGTATGCATATGATGCATCAACCAGTTCGTGTGCGCCGCAGACCTTTCCTACATTCGGAGCATCTGCAACCGGGTCTGCGGACAGCGACATATGCCGGCGTGTTCTGTTTCTCCGTGCTGTTCGCGGCCGTGCTCTTCAGTGCCGGCCGTCCCAAATCCATACAATTCATGCAACTGCCTAAATAACATAACAACGTAGACCCATTTTTATTTACTTCGCATGTTAGTTTCGACTTAAGTCAAACTTTATAAAGTTTGACCAGCTTTGTAGAAATTTTACGGTAACAAATTTATATCATGTGAAAAATATATACACTAGATAAAGGGAGAGGGCCGCCGGACGTCCCCATTTTCTCGCCGGTCCCTTCCCCTCGCGGTCACCGGAGCAGCGGCAGTATTCGCCCGCATAGGCATCGACGGTCGGAGGGTCTTCGTCGTGTCGGTGCTACTCGTGCCGATGTCGGATGATAGCGAGATGATGCCCGCGAGACAATGGGCCCCGTGAGGTCCTTCGCGAGACGGGCCGCTTTTCCCCCGGCGGCCGCCTTCTCCTTTGCCCCGTGCTCGGGCATCGCGTAGGTGCGGCAAGACCTCATGCCTGTGCAGGAGAAGCTAGCCTATATCGCCCTTTTGCACGGTGCTGCCTCTTGTGTGTGTGGCTTTTGCTTCCGGTTCCCGTGTCCTCGTCTGCTAGCTCGGTGCCGGCATGAGAACCCAGTGCTGCACCACAGGAGCAGGGTCCATAGGGGTAGGCGAGGGGCGTGGCCAGCGATGGATATGCAGCGGCGCGGAGCGCGACAAGCTAGCGCGGTTGACCATATTGCATCGTTGGGCCACTGTAGAGGACGTGGAGCTTGAGCTCCCGCCCCTGTCCATCCGCAACCGCTGAAGGGCAATGTGGAGCGCGAGCTCCTCGTCGCTTGGTGCCTCACTGTCAGAATCCTCCTCCTTCAAGAGCTCGTCCCAATCGATGGGATCAGACTCGCTGTCGGATGCGTTGCCGGCTTGGCTGTCCGAGCTGGCCATGGTGGAGGGGAGGGGAGGGAAGGAGACATGTAGTGGAAACGGAGCGAAGCGATTTTGCTATTATTGTGGAGCAGAGTGATCTTGGAGCGGAGCAATGTTGCCCGCAAATCGCCCCAAGTTTGGTTCTGATTTATGGGATTTCGGACGCCCGGGTTGGTCTGGTCAAGTTTGGTGTCGCCGTTAGGTGACAAAAAAGTCTGGACTGAGATGGTTTGGTGATTCACGTTGGAATTGCCCTAATTTGTGTTGACTCTCAGTTACTTTATTCCTGTCTCGTAGATTATGCGACTTCGCCTTGATCATTTTCCGTTGATGAGAGAGAGAGGGAGGAGGGAGGGAGGGAGGGGAGGAGGGAGGAGGGAGAGAGAGAGAGAGAGAGAGAGAGAGAGAGAGAGAGAGAGAGAGAGTCATCTCGCTACTACTATGGCTCGACCACCTATTCGGAATTCGAAGACTGTGAGAGAACCTGGCCGGTTTCTATGGGGTATTGATTTAGTCAATCACTTTCTGGCTGCTTACAAACAAAGATATGCAACTTGTGTAATTTCATCACAATCGACGCACTCAACCTATTTATAAGTTGGGATCCATTCTGCAAATGAAGATAGAATCACAGAGAGAGAGAGAGAGAGAGAGAGAGAGAGAGAGAGAGAGAGAGAGAGAGAGAGAGAGAGTTATTTTCTAAGTCTTCATGGGACCAATATATTTGCAAGTGCTCATGCAGTGCTATGAACATCTCATTTCATATAGTTCTGAGATTAGTCATTTATCTGCTTAGTTATCTCACATTCATTTAAACTGGTGTCATGACTGCAAGCATATTGTATCAGTCAGAGTTCAGGTATGGCATTGTACGAGTTCTTCGATAGGGACAACGCTTGTTTCGAACAGGTTAGCGGCGATGGATCCTAGGAGCGACCCATACTAGCAAGTCAAGTTATCGTACCCCAGGGGGACCAACCAAAGGGCTCTGCTTTTCTGGAACCCGTCCCATGTGGTTCTGGCAGCCGTCGAAGTTGAAGTACCACCCCCCCCCCTCCCCCAACATTGTAAAAGTGTGAAATTTCCCCCTTTTCCTGGGGCAGGAAGCATGTTGGTCGTATGTCAAACCAAGAATTTATTTGTCCATTTCTATTGTATCTGTTTTCATTGTTCCTTTTTTTCATTTTCGTTGAATTCGGTCTTGCCAATTATTACCTTCTTTATCCTTTGAATCCAGTTCATCTGTTGATATACACCATCATATCACCTTATTAATTTTGAAGCATCTGTTTACTGAGTACGAGTCATAGTCACCCTTGCTTCCTCTATTTTCTTTTGTAGTCGTAGATTAACATAAGAATGTGCGGGAAGCGACTAGCAAATGTAATGTATTTAGTCAGCTACTGTAAATGCGAAAAATTTGTAATGTAAATATATAAGCGAAAATACTAGAAAAAAATACTCTCATGAATAGTAATTTTGAAGAAAAAATACTAGAAAAAAAAATCAAAAAATTCGGGAATTTTGGGGGTACCATACTTGGCTGACCATTGTACTAACATATTAACTTTCGTGAAGAAATAACACCAATGGTGTTCTTAGTGAAGAAAATATAATCAGGGCCTTACTTTCATCAAACAGTGTTTTATAATATAGTTTTGGTTTTGTCATTTTTGCCTAGAATATCGTGAATGCCACTTCGTTGTGAAACTTCATACACGAGTATAGCAATTGCCTACGTATGTTCCAAAAAAAATAAATCAAATTTTTATTTTTTTATTTTTTTTGAATTTACTATTCATAAAGGGTGCGCGTGGAACCATGTTTACCTATCCACTGCTGATTTATGCTTCTTAATCTCCCCTTTTGTGACTATAGGCCACCAGATGAATAGGCGCGCAGCGGCTATCTCGCCTAGGCCCGGCACAAGGCGTGACAACCGCCCACCGTGCGCAATTGCATTAACATATTACTTGCAATACCTCAATTGAAAAAGAATCATCTTAAAACATAAATCAAGAGAAAAATAGTACTATGAAAAGTTGATAAAAAAGAAAAACTTAAAAGAAAACAAAATGCTAATGCCACTCGGCCAAGTCTCTAACCAACCACACCCTGTATCGTAACTCGTAACTACCACTATAGATTCATCCCAGGATTACCCACCACAAGAATTACATTATTATTGCTGTGCGCGAGGGTGATACACCTCTACGGCACAAGATAAATTTCTCTTACAAAAAAGGATCAACGCTTCAAAATCCACTCGTCTCATCTCTGACATCCGCTGTCACATTACTCTGCTTGCTTGGCCATCATTCCTCATACAATCTTTCTGTATGGAATTGGCTCCCGATGGCAGAAAATGGACCCTAAACCGAGCAAGAACCCTCAAGATGATGAGATCTCGCCGCCGGCGAAACCTTCAACTGGTCTAGTACATGAGAGACCTGCAGGACGTCAGCTGACAGATCGGCGGCAGATCCCAGAGCGAGTCGCAGGGGTCGTTCCCGATGTCGAACCCGTCGTCCTGCTCCTGCTCCTGGACGACCCCGCTCATGATGGCGCCGCCGGGCGACGCGGAGTCTTGATCTTGCTTCTCCGGCCTCGCCGCGTCCGCGATCACCCGGCACTCGGCCACGTTGCGTCGCGCGGCGAGCGTCGGGGCAGCGGGGCTGAGCGTTGCGGGCCATGGCTGATGCTCGAGGTGCTGGTGGAGCTGTTCGCCTCCGTGGTTGATCCACTGGTGGTAGGTCATGTGGTTGGAGAGGCCGGGAGTGGGGGTGTGGTGGGCGGCGGCTCCACCGGCGCTCATGGCGAAGCTGATGGTCGAGCTGGTGCTGCTGGTGCTGTTGTTACCGGCGCTGGCATTACTAGCTGCCGTGGCGAGGCTGATGGTAACAGCGGGCTTCTGGGGCGGCGCCCGCGGCGGCGGCGGCGAGGCGCTCTTCTTGAGCTTCTTGTGGGTGAGCAGGGTGCGGATCCTGGAGGCGAGCGGCGAGTCCGGCGGCGAGGAGGCGGCGGGGGGGGCGGCGGTGGCGAAGTTGGTCCGCGTGTTGGAGCCCCGGAGGAGGCAGGCGGCCTCGTCGTAGGCGCGCGCGGCCTCCTCGGCGGTCTCGAAGGTGCCGAGCCACACCCGTATCTTGTGCGTGGTGTCCTTGATCTCCGCCACCCACCTCCCCGACGGCCGCTGCCGCACCCCGACGAACTTGCACTTGCTGCTGCCCCTCCCCTTCGCCGCCGCCGCCGCCGCCTTGCCCACCGCCGCCTCGTACTGGCATTGCTGCTGCTGCTGGAACTGGAGCTCCATTGATTGATATAATTCTCTCTCTCTCGGGTCTGGTCTGAAGTCTGAACTTTTGCGGGAGGAGGTTGTGCATGAATTTAAGGGAGGGGAGGTGGTGGGGCGAGGTCGTGGGGGGCTTGTCATGGCGCGCATGTCCGTAATGGCGAGATCTTTGTTAGTGGGGTAGCGGGAGGCTGAGTTTTCTAGGGGCGCTAGACGTTGAATCCCGTGGGTTATCTCGATGTTTGATGTGGTCGTACGTCGTGGCTGGCATGTTTGTCCTCTCCCCAGGTTGACGACAGCGCCCTTTGTTCTCAGGCCGGGCGACGCGCGCTACGTGTCTCGCTGCCGCGCCATGCATGTCCTCGCCGAGGAAGGAGCGAGCGACCGAGCGACGTGGAGAGGATGAAGAAGAAGATGTGACGAGGAGGGGGGAGGGAGGGAGGGGGTCACGTTTTCCGTCGAATTGATTCATTAATTCCTTGTGTGTTAGAGCCCGCGCACTACTGCTGAGTAGTGATGACCGCCGTTAGTTTATTGATGCTTCTTTTGGGGACGCCATTTGTCAGGTGCCTTGATGATTGGCAGTTGCAATCAGTTGCAGTCTTCGCCGAGCGAGCTCAAATATGAATTTGGCTGGTCATTGTCATGTAGGAGTATATACAAAATTCAACATGCATCTGCCTGCTTCAGTAGTGGTTCTTCGCCCGTGCATTTCAAATGTTAAACCACTCCGGCCGGTAGACCTGTCCAGCGTTCTCTTCGTGTGCAACATGGCACGCATAAGGAAAAGGAAAACGATGCTTAAACTTTTCTTTTAGGAAGGTCAAACACCATATATTAAGTAGGGCAGGCCCGTAGAAATATATCTTTGTAGAGAATGAAAAATACATATAATTTTTTGGGATGCCGAAGCCTTCTCCCTTTTGCATCCATCGGCATCGCGCCGTGAGCAAAACTCGTAGCCGCCTCTCAGCCTCCGTCTCAGCAGAGCAAACTTGTTTAAATCCAGAAGCCTGTAAAAGCAGCGGCCGAAAAGTTGTCATGGTATACCAGAAGGTGGAGGCGGCTGTGGTCTGCATAGTAAAAACTCCAAAGACCACGAGTATCAACCAAATTTAGACGGGTCCACGGGAGACCAAAATCAACCGCATACATGAAGATCCACTGAAGACACACCTCCACCGACGCTAAGCGCACCGACGAAACGAGAATAGGAGAGGACACTATTCCTACATTGGAATGACACCTCCACCTCGCCACCCCAACCAAGACACAAAGACTACCTGGCAAAGCCAGGCTGGATCGCTGCTAAAGGTTGTCGACATGCTAAATGTGAGCGTCAGCCTATACCCTTCACCGCCGCCGCCAACCCGCAATCCCATAACGGCACCGCATGGCCTCGTTGCATACAACAACTCCACTACGATGTAATGTTGGTGCCACTCCGTCGTGCACACGCAAGCCTCGTGTCAATGCGCACCACATTAGCCGTCCATCCCCGCCATACCAAGCCTCCCTGCCAGAACACCAACCATGAGTAGGACCTCCCTGTGGGCGTCGACATCGTGCAGACTTAGGCGGACAACACACTTTGGCAGCGACAAGGGTGATATGAGATGTCCTGGCGGTTGTGTTGGCGATCTAAGTTACAACCATACCATGCCTAATTCAATTCTTGTTGTTGTAAGAGTGATGTGTGCCCGCATGGGCGATTTTTTTCGTGTTGCTCGCGGGTGTTGCCGAGAGAGAACGGAGAATAGAGAATTGCCACCGACGTGGAGCATTTCTTGTCTCTCCCGTTATGTATTTGTAGAATGCATTACAATAGCAGAGCTTGCATACGCGTACATACACTCTAACCCCTACAAACACATGGACACATGCACGCCCTACCCCTATGAGCACATCCAAAATAGTGAGCCTACAAAACATCTTGAGACTGACGAATTCATCACAGCGCCTCATAGTCGACGAGAACATCTTCTCCCATTGAACCAACATCGCCGGAAAGCCTAAACTAAAGCCAGAAAAATACGAACACTTGTGCCAAATCTAGGACTTGAACTTTGTTGGGCTGGTTGGGCCACAAAGAAGCTAATCATCTAGCATGTTCAGTTCGCATACTTGTAGAATATAACATTGCAACGTGTAATCTTAGTCTCTTCACAACAATTTAGGTATGTATCAGGTTTATTTTCATGTGCCACAGCTTTTTATCTCCATGGTCCACGTGTCATAGGGTTAGTCTTTTGTCAAATCCCATCACAGTTGTGGTGGTTATTTTGTTCATCACACTTTTTTTTTGCCAAATCTTGTCACATCATTGATCCAATTTGATGACCTATACAAGGTAGACCTCACCAGAAAGTTGTCGAGTAACAACAAGTGATTGAGTTCATTAGTTCCTCCTAGAAAATTATTAGCTCTAGAGATATGGTAACATGGAGAAACCAGATATGGGTGTAAATTTGCATTTTCCACGTGTACATTTGTGTTTCCCATAGTAGACAACTCACAAATAAGATATTTATCCAGAAGTCACTACGGTAAGAAAACTTGGGAATCTTTCGACGTTTAGATTTTTGGATAGGAAATCTAGCATGTTTAGATATTTTAAACCAATGCTAAGTGAGGGAGTCCTGGACTAGGGGGTATCCGGACAGCCGGACTATCAATATCCGCCGGACTCCCAGACTACGAAGATAGAAGATTGAAGACTCCGGCTCGTGTCCGGAAGGTACTTTCCTTGGCGTGGAAGGCAAGCTTGACGATACGGATATGCAGATCTCCTACCATTGTAACCGACTCTGTGTAACCCTAGCCTCTCCGGTGTCTATATAAACCGGAGGGCCTTAGTCTGTAGGACAACATACATCTCAACAATCATACCATAGGCTAGCTTCTAGGGTTTAGCCTCCTTGATCTCGTGGTAGATCTACTTTTGTACTACCCATATCATCAATATTAATCAAGCGGGGCGTAGGGTTTTACCTCCATCGAGAGGGCTGAACACGGGTAAAACATTGTGTCCCTCGTCTCCTGTTACCATCCGCCTAGACGCACAGTTCGGGACCCCCTACCCGAGATCCGCGGTTTGACACCGACATTGGTGCTTTCATTAAGAGTTCCTCGTGTCGTCACCGATAGGCTCGATGGCATCTTCAACCATCAACGCTGTCGGTGAGACTTTTCTCCCGGACAGATCTTCAGATTCGGCGGCTTTGCACTGCGGGCAATTCTCTTGGCCTTACGAGCAGATCGAAGCTTCGCCCGCCGTCGAGTCGATTTGGAAGCTTGAACTTCACGGCCGATGACGCGGAGATTTCATCTTCGACGGACTCGAGCCACGACCAAGCGCCCGCCCGTGGACGATGGGCATGATCTAGCTCGCCACGGACGGTGCTTTGGAGGTCCTTTCGAACCCACTCCGGCTACTAGCGGAGCCGATCGCCGTGGCGGGGCGGTGGATAGCGCCGCCACAGGGGCTTCAACATCTGGCGATGGGCGAATACCAATCTCGTCCCCTGCGAAACTCGTGATCCCGAGACGCCGGACTCCTCGCCGGACTCCGAGCCTCCCGCGCCCCTGCCAATTAAACCGGATGGGCGCCGGTTATGGAATTCACCGCCGCGGGCATCTTTCAGCACTCGCCCTTTGGCGATATCCTGAATTCTCTGAAGCGTCTCTCGCTATCGGGAGAATCTGGCGAACTATGGCGGGGCGGTTGGAGTTCAGACAACGAAGAAATTGAGCCCACCCACCTCCCACTTTGTAGCCACTGTCGAGGATCTAACCGACATGCTAGACTACGCCTCCGATGACATCGACGCTATGGAAGATGATGCCGGAGACGATCAGGACCCAGCGCCCACAGGGCACTGGAAGGCCACCTTGTCATATGACGTCTACATGGTGGATACCCCAAAAGAAGGGGATGGCGAAAAAGCAGTGGAGGACGATTCTCTAAAGAAATAGCCTAAACGCCAACGTCAGCGGCGCCGCTCTAAAACCCGCCACAACAAGAATGAAGATTCCGGCACAGGAAATAACAATACCCCAGAGAGTGCCGAAGACAAACCCCTCCAGCAAGACTCAGCGCAGGAGGATGCAGAAACAAGCCCCAATGACGACGAACTCGAGGAGCCCGTCGAACAAGAGCTTTTCAAACGCAGGCTCATCGCTACTGAGAAGAAGCTGAAGAAAGAAAAGCGGGCTCAACACAGTGGAAGACGCGCTCGAATGAGATGGAGCAAAGTACTCAAGACCGCAGATAAACACGGAGCGGCCACCAATCGAAGAGCTACCCAAAGCGCAAGCTGCTCCCGAGTTCGACGAGGAGGCCATAAAGCCCCCACCGTCCAATGGCCCAGCCAGTCCATCTACGGACCCAAAAGACATCCCCAATAAGCAAAGGAACACGTCAAGTGTCCAGCGATAGCGGCGCATACAAGTGCAGGGCGCAGACACCCACTATGCTTCACTAACGAGGTCTTTGGATCATGAATTTCAGCAGGGTTTAAACCCATAAACATAGAAGCTTATGATGGAACAACGGACCACAGAGTGCGGATAGAAGACTATATCTGCATATACATATGGCGGAGGAGATGATCTCACGCCATAAAATATCTACCCTCAAGCTTAAAGGGCCAGCCCGTCATTGGCTCAAAAGCCTCCCGTAAAATACTCTTTGGAAGTTGGGAAGAGCTCGAGGAAGCGTTTAGAGCAAATTTTCAAGGGACTTATGTCCGCCTCCGGATCTGAGATGACCTAAGTCACATAACTCAACAGCCGGTGAGTCGGTGGCGGAAATTTGGAACAGGTTCCTTACCAAAAAGAACCAAATAGTCGATTGTCCGGACGCGAAGCCTTAGCAGCTTTTAAGCACAATGTCCGAGACGAATGGCTCGCCAGACACCTCGGTCAAGAGAAACCGAGGACAATGACCGCATTAACAAGCCTCATGACCCGCTTACATGGTAGAGAGGATAGTGGCTGGCAAGATGCAGCACCAGCTGACCCAAGTACATCCGAGATAAGAGATGGAAATGGAAAATCACGGTAGAGAAAAAGCAGCGCCGAAATAAAGAGAAAAGCCCAAAAGCACGGCGATCGGCGTCGGATTTAAAAGCTCACGGCCAAATAGTAAAACTCAGCCCCTCAAGGATGACAATGACGAACCGTCTAACCTACACAAAATTTTGGGTCGGATATGTCAAATCCACAATACCCGGAAGGCCGCAAATCACACCCACGAGGATTGTTGGGTTTTCAAACAGTCCGCCGACTAAATGCGAACACAAGGGGCTCGACGCGTCAGCGAAGAAGATAAACCCGCCACCGTGGCACCGGAAAACAAAAGACTTTCCCACAAGGGGTCAAAGCGATAAACTCACTTCATGTGAGGACACGGAAAAACAAGGCGACACTTTTTAAAAAGAGCTTCGCACGGTCCAGCCCAACAAACTATAGAGATTGGATATCAAAACCAATCACTTTCGACCACTGGATTATTCGAAGCGTTAAAGCGCTGGAAGGACTCCCGATCTTGAATCCGATCATAGACGGATTGCAATTCACAAACGTCCTAATGGACGGAGGCAGTGACTTAAACCTGCTATATTCAAATACAATCCGTCGAATGGGGATAGACCCTACAAAAATTCGACACAGCCGCACTTCCTTCAAAGGAGTGACGCCAGGCCCTTACGCCAAGTGCACAGGCTCGATATTACTCGAAGTCGTGTTCGGATCGCCGAACAACTTTCGACGCGAAAAGTTAATTTTCCATATCGTCCCATTCAAAAGTGAATATCAAGCACTATTGGGACGAAAAGCTTTTGTCCGCTTCAACGCTATACCACATTACGCGTCTCTTACACTTAAGATGCCCGGTCCACATGGCGCCATTTCAGTGCGCGGGTCATTTAAAGACCCCGGACTCGGATAGACGAATCCGGACTCGGAAAGCTAGGGCTCCCTAGCCGCATACCCTCTCACAAGGGCTGCGCGCACAACTAACGCGATGAACAACGTGCGTACCCGCCCGTGATAACGGCGAGCGGAGACACAGTGCGAGCGTGCAGAGGGACCCGTCGCAAGGATTCTTTTCAGATTAAGACCCTACGTAGACCTTTTTATTACTGTCTCTTGTTGTTAAATCTCCCTCGGCTTCTTCCTATAGCCAAGGCGGAGCCTGAGGCTTTGGCATCGGCCGCATCAGAAGACAATGCCCGTACCTGGACACAAGGGGCTTAGGGCATAATTCTGCCCGTTATCATAAAGTCCGAACACCTTCGAGAGTGTTCGACGTCTCAAGTTGGGCATTATATGCATCAGCTACGAATCATGTCTTTGGTCAAATGTTGGGTTTGCCCGGCTCCTGTGTTTTGCTGCCTTACGTTCCGTATCATCCGGCTAACGCGGCACCAGGAGAACTACTGCGATTGTGCCCCGGTTAATTTGGCGAGCACCTCGATGAAAGCGAAAACTAACTGTCATGATATAGCGAGAGTCTGGTCAGCCACTTGATCGACTATCGGAATATTTAGAATTCCCCGCCTTGACGAAGGACCGCTTCCCGGTCAGGCACATACGCACCCCGAATCCGGAGACGTGCGGTGTCATTAGGGGCTATATCGTAGCCCCACCCTCGAGCTCCATTGGCTAAGTGAAAGAAATAAAGCACCATAGTCCGGATTGCCTCGTTCGCTACGCTACCACCTCCTTATAACAGGACCGAGACGTCGGATTAAGTGTGAAAAAGCGCTATTTTGCGAACACCCCAGCACCTTGTGCAAGGGGCAAGTCAAGATCGTGCATCTTCGGGATATACACAAGTATCGAACGGTCAGACAGAGAAGTTTTACTACTTGGACGCACAAGTATAAAAAGCATTCATACTATAATCATTAATTTACAAGGTATTGCGTTCATTTGAACGTTACATTCTTTGAGCACTGCGCCTCTACTTTACGAGCACTGCGCATGACTTCTCCGAAGTAGTGCTCGGCAGGGAGCCGGCTTTCATCCGGACCCTGGGCGGCAACGGCGGTGGCATCCATCTCTGGATAATGCACTTTTACACGTGCCAGAGCCATCCGCGCGCCCTCGATGCAGGCCGACCGTTTCATCTCCTTGATATGCGGCACCGCCCCAAGGAAGCGCTGCGCAGGGCGAAGTAGCTCGTCGCCTTGGACCCTCTCGGCGGACATGGGCCACGACGTCGATCATGGCCATCCGGACAGTCTATTCAGTTCGCCCATTCGCCAACCTGTCCGTCGAGGAAGAGCGCGATCCGGGCTGTGGAATTGAGACCAATACAACTCTTCCGCCTCGTGATCCCCTTGGCTCCGGAAGTGCCGCGGCATCGGCCGCACTCGCAGCCAAGTCCATGTACGGATCCTCCGAACTCCACAGCCGCTTAAATTGAGCGTACTTGGCATCCATAAATCGGTGACGCATAAGAAAAGGCTTGCCAGCCACGATTTCTCCGGCTTGGCGCAGCTCCTCCTTCATTGCCCGCATTGCAGAGCGGGCATCCTTGGCTTCGGCGGTGGCCTTCTTTAGGTCTTCCCGCTCCGGTAGGCGCTCCTTTTCAAGAGCCTCGCTACGGTCGGTAGCATCCTTTAATTTCTTGGCCAATTCGGCCACCTCCGCCCTGCTTAGGCAGTGCGCGACCTTTTCGGCCTTCAACTCTTCGGCCGCCCTCGCGGCAGCCGCATTACTCCTTCGGGCTTGCTCCTTAGCCTGAGCAAGCTCGGCCCGAAGGCTCTCCACAGCAGCAGCACTGTCTGTATAAACAGCATATCACTTCTTAGAGGAGGGCTTTAACCCACTCAATAAAGCGGCTGCGGAGAATTTATTTACCTTGCGACTCGTCAAGTCGCCGATTGACAAGTGCGATATCAGCATCGCCATGTCCAAATTGTCGACTCGATTAAAGAATCGATCGATCCGGCTGGCCCCGGACTATCCGCCACCAGATCGAACGGCGGTATTCATTACCTGAGATGTTTAGATTTTCGATCCTCGGCACGCTGTCGTCTCCGACAACCCACCGCATCTCAGGGGCTACTATCTATACAGGGCGCATTTTTTATATGCACAACTGTTAAAAAACAAAGGGGTGCGCCATTTTCGCATACCTCAAATCCCGCCAGCAAACTCATGGCAGCATCACGCAATCCGCTTTCAGCGGACGAAATCCTTCCAACCACCATACGCATTAACGCACGGTGATCTTCTGAAATGGACGCCCTCTCAAGCAAACTCTTCAGTTCTCCCGGCCGGATTCTGGTGGGTGTTGAACTCTTTGGCCCCTCCGGACTCGGGAACACCCTCCGCGATGACACTTCGGGCTCGCCTGCCTCATCTGGCGGCGCGGCGACGGGCGCGTCGCTCTCCATCATCTCCGGAAGAAGATCCCCCGAGGATGAACTCATCTGAGATGGCTGCAGATCCGAACTGCGACATAAATATTTCGGTTACCTACAGAAGCATAAACGAAGGTACTTCCTTATTAAAACTTCCTCTTTCATACTCACGGCTCGTTGGAGGGCTGGTCCTTGGGCGATGATTGCGCGTCCGGATTCTCTCCGGACGCCGGACCACCCGGCGGAGATTTCTTCCCGGGCTTAGGGGCTTTGACCTCCGGATCTTCGGAGGCGGTCCTCTTCTCTCTATGAAGGGAAGGATCCTTGGCTCCCTCCTCTTCAGTCGCCTCTTTGGACGAAGTATTAGCTCCTTTATCTCCCCCGTCGCCCCCCTCTGTGGGCGCAACCTCCAACATTCTGACCAGCACGGGCTCCAGTGCGGTCTCTGGGAGGGGGGCCGGACACCTTATCAGCCTTGATTGCGCCACCCATTCCTGTAAAAGATAAAGGGTCGAGACGATCTTTTGAAAGGCATACAAATAGAATGTCCGGGCTTTGAGCTATTTACCTGAGTATCCGGGCGATCGCGGCTTAGTCCCGCATCCTCGGCCAAATCCGGACACGCCACCTGCGGTCCGAAGAACAGCTCGTACATCTCCAAGGGTGTTGCACCCATGAAATTTGGAGGATACGAGGTCCCTCGGATTGAACTCCCATAAGCGGAGAGGACGACGTTTGCGTGGTAGGAGGTGCCTAGTTAGCATGACCTGCATCACCTTGACCAGGTCAATCTCCCTTGTTTAGAGGTCTCGAATCCGGCCCTGTAGCGCGGGCACGTCCTTGGACGGCCCCCAGTTGAGCCCTTGGTTGACCCACGACATCAGCCGCCGTGGAGGTCCCGAGCGGAAAGAGGGCGGCGGCTTTTGCTTGCTGCCCCTAGGAACGGTGATGTAAAACCACTCCTGCTGCCACAATCTCTGTTCCTCTTGGAAGGAACCTTCGAGCCACGGGGCGTCGACCTTCCTGCTTATGGTCGCCCCGCCACACTCCGCTTGGCGCCCCCCGATCATCTTCGGCTCCACCTTGAATGTTTTCAGCCACAGGCCGAAGTGGGGGATGACGCGGAGGAAGGCTTCGCAGACAATGATGAATGCGGAGATATGGAGGATGGACTCCGGAGCCAAGTCGTGGAAGTCCAGCCCGTAGTAGAACAGGAGCCCCCTCACGAAAGGATCCGTCGGGAAGCCTAATCCCCGACGGAGGTGAGATGCGAAAACGACGTATTCGCCGGGCTCGGGGGCTGGCACGGCCTGCCCTGGGCAGCAACCTGTGGCGAAACCAGAGGCAGTGCACTTGGCCTCACGCAACTTCAATATGTCCTCCTCCGTGACGGAGGAGGGCATCCACCGGCCCTGGAGGTCGGAGCCGGACATTGTTGTGGATCCGAAGCGCTCGAATCTGAAGCTCTAGGTGTTGGAACTGGGAGCAGAGGAAAGATTCGGTGCGAGGTTGAAAGACAAGGACAGACCTTGGTCCTCTTATAAAGGGGGAAGAAATACCAAGGGCCGTCTCCGTGACCGTTTGGGATTCCCCTTCGATAGAGGAGGCGTGGCGACGGGAACGGTTGGGTTACCCACGCACGTATTGATGAGGATCCCGGAATAAAAGGGAACACGATCTCTGCTTCGACAGGACGTGCCAAGGAAACCGCTTCACTAAACGCGCTGAGGCGGAATAATAAAAACAACTCAAAACGGAGACTTGGCTGCGGTGTGATGTCGCGCCGCATAAATACGTCAGCAGATTGAGCCAAGTGTAGTTTATCCTCTCTACGTTGGAATGTGGAAATTATTTTGCAGAGCCGGACACTATCCTGGTGTTCATTATCTTCTCCGAATTATTCAAGGAGGGGAACCCGCCTTGCAATGCCGAACATTATGCACGCCGGACTTATCGTCATTGAAGACTGGTTCAGGGGCTACTGAGGGAGTCCTGGACTAGGGGGTATCCGGACAGCCGGACTATCAATATCCGCCGGACTCCCAGACTACGAAGATAGAAGATTGAAGACTCCGGCTCGTGTCCGGAAGGTACTTTCCTTGGCGTGGAAGGCAAGCTTGGCGATACGGATATGTAGATCTCCTACCATTGTAACCGACTCTGTGTAACCCTAGCCTCTCCGGTGTCTATATAAACCGGAGGGCCTTAGTCCGTAGGACAACATACATCTCAACAATCATACCATAGGCTAGCTTCTAGGGTTTAGCCTCCTTGATCTCGTGGTAGATCTACTCTTGTACTACCCATATCATCAATATTAATCAAGCAGGACGTAGGGTTTTACCTCCATCGAGAGGGCCTGAACCTGGGTAAAAACATTGTGTCCCTCGTCTCCTGTTACCATCCGCCTAGACGCACAGTTCGGGACCCCCTACCCGAGATCCGCCGGTTTTGACACCGACACTAAGGTATTGGCACATGTTAAAAATCGAATGTACCTTGAGCACCATAGAGAGAATCATTTCTCTCCTTGCTATGTGAGAGTATATGTAGTAGAAGAAGGGAAGATAATTACATTATTGGCACTCATTTTATATTGCAGTAATCAATATCATTGGATGGACATGGTTTGGCGGTAGAGATCATTGGATACATCGAACCATTGTTTAAAATATATAAGTGTAGGTAAGCGGCAAATGGTATGAGGGTGAGACTATATCTATGGGACTTACACGAGCAACCTCTTTGTAGTGTGATGAACTGATGTGTTGCGAGTGTTCAGATTATGTTAATGATATTTATACACGTGATACGTTCACTAGAAATTGAAGTGAGCCTTGTGCGGTGTGTGATTTGGAGCAAAACTCGTGCGTGTGAGTTAGCACATATGTTGTGGTGTGTCTTTGCACGTATGTCATCTCCGACATTTAAATACTAGCTAATTTTCCATACACTAGCTATGTGAAACATTATATACTTTCAGAAGGAAAAAATAAGTAAAACAAGACTATTGTCATCTTAAAACAAATGAGGGATAATTTTTTTCCAGGGTCATCTTGAAGAGCGGGACTTTTTTCCTTTCCTCTAAAATAATAATAAGAACCAACATATTAATTCATACACCAACCATCCACTTTATAAATTGATTTCACTATCATTCTCCCACCGAGAGAAGTAGATTTCACTTTGGTATATTTTAATGGAAGTTTTCTTCTTATTTTTTGAACTATTTTGTGACTATGTAATTCAATCACACCTCCCCGCACATCGTCCACACCGAAATGCTGAACAGCCGAGGGAAACACTGTCGGCTTGACATATTTAAGAGAACTAAATGACTTAGCATCACATCACGGGCGGGTGGTATGATGGTTTGCAACAGGTAATTTGGTTCATCACGGGGCTTGCAGTTGCTTAACTTGATCTGTCAACCCTAATCCTCAGTTGTGTGGATGGTTTATCTGTCTATCTTTTTCATTGATCCAACAAGCATAAGGAAGAAGTTCAAGAATATGATTGTAAATCTTTAAATTTGGGTGGGCATTATGATCCGTTCGTACTTCTTTTAATCATGGTTATAATCCCAACACAATGTGATTCCAAAGGAATCACCAATCAGTGCAATGAAGTGTTTGGGCCCAGTTGTCCTCTATGGCTGCAACCTCTGCCTCTAACCGATCAAAATGGCGAGCCTAGCAACAGACACCAAAGATTACCCAACCCACATGGTCACGGAGTACCATTCCTTGGTAAATAAAGCTTCAACATGTCCATACTTCTAGTTGGTAGCATGCACCACTTGCCTTTATGCTTCAACCAACTCGGTGCTTCGCCTGCTTTGAAATTGTTTTTCACTTGCTAATATCCAATTATAGGTATTGTTGTATAATTTGCAAGGAATGGACATAGATAAAGATAAATGACTCAGGTCTCTCTAGAGGCAAGAGTTCCTATTTGATGTGCGTGTTTAGTGTGGATGTGCCGAATTCGCCCGAGTAACATAATTATTGAGGATGCACGCTATATAGCTGGCCACTCGGTACTTTCATATTTTTTTTTTGGAATACTTAAGAGGAGTAGGGCGTTTTGGAGGCCAAATTTTTGGAAAAATAAGAAAATAAAAAAATAGTTTCAATTTTTTTTTGAAAAAATATACATGCATACAAGGGTTTAATATGTACCTCTGTAAAATTTTAGGATGAAATACCTTGAAATGCGAGCTGCACAAAACAAAATCATGGACCTTGGGAATAGAAAGTGATGTGCTAAAAAGCCACAATTTTTTTGTCGCTCTCATTTCAACGTGTTTCGTCTTGAAAATTTACACTCATGTGCATTATGTGTCTAGATACATGTGTGTTTTTTCAAAATATTGAAATGTCGAAATATGGATTTTAAAATTTTCAGATTCGGCCTCCATGAAGCTCGGCCACCATTTCGCATTTTCGACTTAAGGGTTGCTACAAAATGTGAAATAGATTCAGAACATTATAAATATATCTATCTATCATGACACAAAATTTCAGAACAAAGCTCAAAATATGTAGCCCGAGAAACTAAGAAAACAAATCTCACATCAATAGTGTAAATGGGCCGAATTCACATCGTAGATTGAACTAGCAACTACTCCCTCCATTCAGTAATGTAGTGTGTAGATTCTCAAAAAAAAAGTAATGTAGTGTGTACTGTTTTTTCAAAAGTCAAACCTTCTAAACTTTGACCATATTTATAAAGGAAATTTGTTTATTTGGAATATCATATTCATATCATTAGATGCGTCATGAGTTATATTTTCATATTTGGAATATGGATTATGAGTTTGGATCTGAATTTGTGACATGACTCATACAATGTCTCTCTAGGTCCTCAATATTTCCTGTAATTTACAATAATTTCAGGATGAGATTTTTAATATTGAGTGCCGAAAATACCTCAAACACGAAGTATGTGATACCTCATCTCCCCTTATACTATCACACAAGAATCCTATTATTCACCTGTAGCAAATGATAGGAGTCAAATAACCTGAAGTGCCACCGGCCCGTGGTCCTAGTTTCTCTATATTGTTTTGATTCTTTATATACTTTCCTTTGTTTTCTTTTCACTTGTGTTATATTCTTTCCCCTTGTTTCTTTCTTTCTTTCTTTATTAGCAAAATCTCAAACTCTCTTAGGACTATATGAACATTTATTTTAAAATAGGTGAATTCTTCCTATCTATAGTCTGATATGACGCTATCGTCAGACTTCTCGACTGCCATCGATTCGAGTAGAATCTCATTGTGAAGATACCCCTAATTCACGTGCTTCACATGAAAAAAAAGAGCTAACGACCCACATCGTTTGCACGTGACTCCCTCACTAATCACAGTCTGTATCCCACTACCCTTTCTCCTCACATCTCGGAGGAAACCTCGCCGCCAATCGCACCACCTCGGCTCTCACCTCCCGCCTCTTTCTCAACTCGCCCCACCTCCACTCACATCACACGCACCTTCCCCGAGCTTGCCATCAACTGCACTAACCGCCCCGTCCTCTTCGACGTCAGTGTTCACCAGCAGCCTCCTTCTCACCTAATCGTCAAGCAGCACATCCAACTCACTGCCCACATCTATTCCCCTACTCCTTGGCAGTCACTCCACCATCCTCTCCACTGATAGATCCTCTGGGAGACATTGCAGGTGCATCATCCCGACATTAGGGATTCAAGTCCCCCGATGTCAAATTTATTATGTCATTAGTGCTTTGCTCTATTACCCGTCGAATGAATCGGCTGCGCCCGAAGGACCTGTAGTGGCTTTCAACATTTGAAATGCCCTATCTCAAAATCAAAGGTATTGTACTATGTCAATCGCCCCCGATTTGATAATTTGCAATTGCCACATTCCAATTTTGTTTCTAATTCATTGTCTTCCGAGTACTGATTGGTATTTATGTCCTTTGTCTGCCTAGTATTGTTCTGTTCATCTATTAGGTTATGAATCCTCATACAATTTTGCAGTTGGATTCTTTACACCATTCGATCACCCATATATATGGAGGCAGACAATCATGCTTGTTACCTAGTCTGAATTAGCAATTTTTCAAATTAAGATGAGATTTTTTTGGCAAAAGAATCTTTCAATGCTTCATGTACATAGAACTTCTACAAATATGGGTCACAACTGATAGCAGATTCAAATTTTAAAATTTCATTCTCCGAACTAACGCTAATAATGCACCCATTGTATTATTTTCCGGCTTCTTACAAGGGTCCTTCCATATTGTAGTTAGTTTGTTTTGATGGACTAATGAAATAATTCCATTTATCAACATAAATTTGGTTCTTTTATGGAAGTTAGCGACACAGAAGATGCATCCTTATCTTACTGCGAGGCCTAGTTTTTTACCCATTCTCTATTTTCTATGCTTCGTAACAAGATTAGTTATGTTGAGTTCCCACGTTTTCGTGCTTCCCGTGATTTTTCCAGAAATGTGCCTCCCCATTTGGCGGCCATTGTTTTTCCATTTAACTTTCATATTTCCATTTTTCTAAGTAATGCTACCTATGAACACAATGCTACTTATGAAGGAAATATGCCCTAGAGGCAATAATAAAGTTATTATTTATTTCCTCATATCATGATAAATGTTTATTATTCATGCTAGAATTGTATTAACCGGAAACATAATACATGTGTGAATACATAGACAAAACTATGGTCACTAGTATGCCTCTACTTGACTAGCTCATTAATCAAAGATGGTCATGTTTCCTGACCATAGACATGTGTTGTCATTTGATTAGTGGGATCACATCATTAGAAGAATGATGTGATTGACATGACCCATTCTGTTAGCCTAGCACTTGATCGTTTAGTATATTGCTATTGCTTTCTTCATGACTTATACAAAGTTCCTGCAACTATGAGATTGTGCAACTCCGTGTACGGAAGAACACTTTGTGTGCTACCAAACGTCACAACGAATCGGGTGATTATAAAGGTGCTCTACAGGTGTTTCCGAAGGTTCATCTTGAGTTGGCATAATTCGAGATTAGGATTTGTCACTCCGATTGTCGGAGAGGTATCTCTGGGCCCTCTCGGTAATATTCATCACTTAAGCCTTGCAAGCATGTAACTAATGAGCTAGTTATGAGATGACGTATTACAGAACGAGTAAAGAGACTTGCCGGTAACGAGATTGAACTAGGTATTGGATACCGATGATCAAATCTCGGGCAAGTAACATACCGATGACAAAGGGAACAAAGTATGTTGTTATGCGGTTTGACCGATAAAGATCTTCGTAGAATATGTAGGAACCAATATGGACATCCAGGTCCCGCTATTGGTTATTGACTAGAGACATGTCTCGGTCATGTCTACATTGTTCTCGAACCGTAGGGTCCGCACGCTTAAGGTTTCGATGACAGTTATATTATGAGTTTATGTATTTTGATGTACCGAAGGTTGTTCGGAGTCCCGGATGTGATCACGGACATGACGAGGAGTCTCGAAATGGTCGAGACATAAAGATTGATATATTGGACGGATATATTTGGACACCGGAAAGGTTCCGGGAGAGTTTGGGAATATACCGGAGCTCCGGGAGGTTACCGGAACCCCCCGGTAAGTATATGGGCCTTATTGGGCCCAAGTGGGAGGAAGGGAGAAGGAGCAAAGGAGGGGGGCCCGCCCCCAAGCCCAATCCGAATTGGGGAGGGGGGCCGGCCCCCCTTTCCTTTCTCCTTCCCCCTCTTCCTTCCTCTACTAGTACTCCTTCCTTCCCCCTCCAACATGTATTAGGAAAAAGAGGGGAAACCTACTTGGAGTAGGTTTCCTCCTCCCTATGGCGCGCCCCCCCTTGGGCCGGCCACCTCCTCCCTCCCTCCTTTATATACGGGGGTAGGGGGGCACCCTAGAACACACAAGTTGATCATTGATCGTTCCTTAGCTGTGTGCGGTGCCCCCCTCCACAATATTACACCTCGGTCATATTGTAGCGGCGCTTAGGCGAAGCCCTGCGACAGGAGAACATCAAGATCGTCACCACACCGTCGTCTTGTGGAACTCCCCTCGAGCCTCTACTGGATTGGAGATCGAGGGTGCGTCATCGAGCTGTATGCGTGTCAAGAACTCGGAGGTGCCGGAGTAACGGTGCTTGGATCGGTCGGACCGGGAGGACGTACGACTACTTCCTCTATGTTGCGTCAACGCTTCCGCTTCGGTCTACGAGGGTACGTAGACAACACTCTCCCCTCGTTGCTATATCATCACCATGATCTTGCGTGTGCGTAGGAATTTTTTTGAAATTACTCGTTCCCCAACAAATGGCATCCGAGCCTAGGTTTTATGCGTTGATGTTATATGCACGAGTAGAACACAAGTGAGTTGTGGACGATATAAGTCATACTGCCTACCAGCATGTCATACTTTGGTTCAGCGGTATTGTTGGATGAAGCGGCCGGACCGACATTACGCCAGACGCTTACGCGAGACTGGTTTTACCGCCGTGCTATGCACACAGTGACTAGCGGTGTCTGTTTCTCTAACTTTACTTGAACCGAGTGTGGCTACGCCCGGTCCTTGTGAAGGTTAAAACGAGTCTATTTGACAAACTATCGTTGTGGTTTTGATGCGAGGTAAGAACGGTTCTTGCTAAGCCCGTAGCAGCCACGTAAAATTTGCAACAACAAAGTAGAGGACGTCTAACTTGTTTTTGCAGGGCATTTTGTGATGTGATATGGCCAAGACGTGATGCTATATTTTATTGTATGAGATGATCATGTTTTGTAACGAAGTTATCGGCAATGGCAGGAGCCATATGGTTGTCGCTTTATTGTATGAAATGCAACGCATCTGTAATTGCTTTACTTTATCACTAAGCGGTAGCGATAGTCGTAGAAGCAATAGATGGCGAACGACAACGATGCTACGATGGAGATCAAGGTGTCGCGCCGATGGCGATGGTGATCACAAGCGGTGCTTGGAGATGGAGATCACAAGCACAAGATGATAATGGCCATATCATATCACTTATATTGATTGCATGTGATGTTTATCCTTTATGCATCTTATCTTGCTTTGATTGACGGTAGCATTTTAAGATGATCTCTCACTAAAATTATCAAGAAGTGTTCTCCCCGAGTATGCACCGTTGCCAAAGTTCGTCGTCTCGAGACACCACGTGATGATCGGGTGTGATAAGCTCACGTCCATCTACAATGGGTGCAAGCCAGTTTTGCACACGAGAATACTCGAGTTAAACTTGACGAGCCTAGCATATGCAGATATGGCCTCGGAACACGGAGACCGAAAGGTCGGCGTGAATCATATAGTAGATATGATCAACATAATGATGTTCACCATTGAAAACTACTCCATCTCACGTGATGATCGGTTATGGTTTAGTTGATTTGGATCACGTGATCACTTAGATGACTAGAGAGATGTCTGTCTAAGTGGGAGTTCTTAAGTAATATGATTAATTGAACTTAAGTTTATCATGAACTTAGTACCTGATAGTATCATTGCTTGTCTATGTTTGTTTGTAGATAGATGGCTCGTGCTGTTGTTCCTTGAATTTTAATGCGTTCCTTGAGAAAGCAAAGTTGAAAGATGATGGTAGCAATTACATGGACTGGGTCCGTAACTCGAGGATTATCCTCATTGCTGCACGAGAAGAGTTACGTCTGGAAGCACCGCTGGGTGCCGAAGCCTCGTCGCTTGATCTAACCAGCGACGTTAAGAACGTCCCGCGAGCAAAGCGATGACTACTCTATAGTTCAGTGTGCCATGCTTTACGGCTTAGAACCGGGTCTTCAACGACGTTTTGAACGTCATGGAGCATATGAGATGTTCCAGGAGTTGAAGTTAATATTTCAAGCAAATGCCCGGATTGAGAGATATGAAGTCTCCAATAAGTTCTACAGCTGCAAGATGGAGGAGAATAGTTCTGTCAGTGAACATATACTCAGAATGTCTGGGTATAACAATCACTTGATTCAACTGGGAGTTAATCTTCCTGATGATAGTGTCATTGATGTAATTCTTCAATCATCGCCACCAAGCTACAAGAGCTTTGTGATGAACTATAATATGCAAGGGATGAACAAGACTATTCCGAGCTCTTCGCGATCTTTGAAAGCAGCGGAGGTAGAAATCAAGAAGGAGCATCAAGTGTTGATGGTCAACAAGACCACTAGTTTCAAGAAGAAGGGCAAAGGGAAAAGAAGGGGAACTTCAAAAGAACGGCAAGCAAGTTGCTGCTCAAGAGAAGAAACCCAAGTCTGGACCTAAGCGGAGGCTGAGTGCTTCTACCGCAAGCGATCGGTCACCGGAAGCGGAACTGCCCCAAGTATTTGGCGGATAAGAAGGATGGCAAAGTGAACAAAGGTATATGTGATATACATGTTATTGATGTGTACCTAACTAGAGCTCGTAGTAGCACCTGGGTATTTGATACTGGTTCTGTTGCTAATATTTGCAACTCGAAACAGGGACTACGGAATAAGCGAGCACTGGCCAAGGACGAGGTGACGATGCGCGTGAGAAACAGTTCCAAAGTTGATGTGATCGCCGTCGGCACGCTACCTCTACATCTTGTTGGGGAACGTTGCAGAAAATTAAAATTTTTCCTACGGCTTCACCAAGATCCATCTATGAGTTCATCTAAGCAACGAGTAATGGGAGAGAGATTGCATCTACATACCACTTGTAGATCGCGTGCGGAAGCTTGCAAGGTGATGATGGAGTCGTACTCGAACGTGATTCAGATCACCGATGTCCAAGCGCTGAACGGACAGCACCTCCGCGTTCAACACACGCACGGGACGGCGGCGTCTCCTCCTTCTTGATCCAGCAAGGGGAAGGAGAGGTTGAGGAAGACAGCTCCACCGCAAAGACGACGGCGTGGTGATGGTGGAGAAGCGAGACTCGGCGTGGCTTCGCCGAGCTCTTACGGAGGAGGAGATGTGTTGGGAGGGAGGGCTGCGCCTTGGGAGTTGGTACAGCAGCCCCCTCCCTCCCCCTTATATAGGCCCCTGGTGGCGGCCCTGGAGATCCAATCTCCAGGGGGGGCGGCGGCCAAGGGGGTGGAGTGCCCCCCAAGCCAGGTGGGGCGCCCCCCCACCCCTAGGGTTTCAACCCTAGGCGCAGGGGGTGGGCCTAGGGGGGCGCACCAGCCCCCTGTGGGCTGGTTCCCTTCCCCCTTTGGCCCATGGGGCCCTCCGGGATAGGTGGCCCCACCCGGTGGACCCCCGGGACCCTCTCGGTGGTCCCGGTACTTTACCGGAAACCCCCGGAACTTTCCCGATGGCCGAAACACCACTTCCTATATATTATTCTTTACCTCCGGACCCTTCCGGAACTCCTCGTGACGTCCGGGATCTCATCCGGGACTCCGAACAACATTCGGTATTCACATACTAGTCTTCCTACTAACCCTAGGCCACCGAACCTTAAGTGTGTAGACCCTACGGGTTCGGGAGACACTTGAGACATGACCGAGACGACTCTCGGGCAATAACCAACAGCGGGTCTGGATACCCATGTTGGCTCCTACATGCTCCTCGATGATTTCATCGGTTGAACCACGATGTCGAGGATTCGATCAAACCACGTATGCAATTCCTTTGTCAATCGATGCGTTACTTGCCCGAGACTCGATCGTCGGTATCTCAATACCTTGTTCGGTCTCGTTCATGGCAAGTCACTTTACTCGCACCGTAATGCATGATCCGTGACCAACACCTTGGTCACATTGAGCTCATTATGATGATGTATTACCGAGTGGGCCCAGAGATACCTCTCCGTCATACGGAGTGACAAATTCGATCTCGATCCGTGTCAACCCAACAGATACTTTCGGAGATACCGTAATGCACCTTTATAGTCACCCGATTCGTTGTGACGTTTGATGCACCCAAGGCACTCCTACGGTAACCGGGAGTTACACGATCTCATGGTCGAAGGAAGAGATACTTGACATTGGCAAAGCTTCTAGCAAACGAACTATACGATCTTTTATGCTATGCTTACGATTGGGTCTTGTCCATCACATCATTCTCCTAATGATGTGATCCCGTTATCAACGACATCCAATGTCCATAGTCGAAACCATGACCATCTATTGATCACAACGGGCTAGTCAACTAGAGGCTCACTAGGGACATATTGGGGTCTAAGTGTTCACGTGTATTACGATTTCCGGATAACACGCTTATAGCATGAACAAAAGACAATTATCATGAACATTGAAATATAATAATACTTTTATTATTGCCTCTAGGGCATATTTCCAACAGTCTCCCACTTGCACTAGAGTCACTAATCTAGTTACATTGTGATGAATCGAACACCCATAGAGTTCGGTGTTGATCATGTTTTGCACGTGAGAGAGGTTTAGTCAGCGGATCTGCGACATTGGATCCGTGTGTACTTTGCAAATCTCTATGTCTCCATCTTGAACATTTTCACGGATGGAGTTGAAACGCGCTTGATGTGCTCGGTCTTCTTGTGAAACACAGGCTCCTTGGCAAGGGCAATAGCTCCGGTGTTGTCACAGAAGAGTTTGATCGGCCCCGACGCATTGGGTATGACTCTAGGTCGGTGATGAACTCCTTCACCCAAATCGCTTCATGCGCTGCCTCCGAGGCTGCCATGTACTCCGCTTCACACGTAGATCCCGCCACGACGCTCGCTTGCGGCTGCACCAGCCATCGCTCCACCATTCAACATATACACGGATCCGGTTTGTGACTTAGAGTCATCGGATCTGAGTCGAAGCTAGCGTCGGCGTAACCCTTCTGACGAGCTCTTCGTCTCCTCCATAAAGCGAAACATGTCCTTTGTCCTTTTCGGTACTTCGGGATATTCTTGACCGCTGTCCGGTGTTCTTTGCGGGATTACTTTTGTATCTTGCAACCAAGCTTACGGCAAGGTTTACATCGGGTCCGTACACAAAGCATGGCATACATAATAGATCCTATGGCTGAAGCATAGGGATGACACTCATCTCTTCTTTATCTTTTGCCGTGGTCGGTGGTCGAGCTGAGCTCAATTTCACACCTTGTAACATAGGCAAGAACCCTTTCTTGGACTGATCCATTTGAACCTCTTCAAAATCTTATCAAGGTATGTGCTTTGTGAAAGACCTATGAGGCGTCTCGATCTATCCCTATAGATCTTGATGCCTAATATATAAGCAGCTTCTCCAAGGTCCTTCATTGAAAAACACTTATTCAAGTAGGCCTTTATGCTGTCCGAAGTTTTGTATCATTTCCCATCAAGAGTATGTCATCTACATATAGTAGGAGAAATGCTACTGAGCTCCCACTCACTTTATTATAAACGCAGCTTCTCCATAAGTGCAGATAAAACCAAACGCTTTGATCATCTCATCAAAGCGAATGTTCCAACTCGAGACGCTTGCACCAGTCCATAAATGGATCATTGGAGCTTGCATACTTTGTTAGCGTTCGAGGATCGACAAAACCTTTCGCTGCATCATATACAGCTCTTCCTTGAGATGTCCGTTAAGGAATGCCGTTTTGGCGTCCATCGCCATATCTCATAATCATAGTATGCGGCAATTGCTAACATGATTGAACGGACTTAAGCTTCGCCACGGAGAGAATGTCTCGTCGTAGTCAATCCCTTGAACTTGTCGATAACCCTTAGCGACAAGTCGAGCCTTATAGATGGTAACATTACCATCCGCGTCCGTCTTCTTCTTAAAAATCCATTTGTTTTCTATTGCTCGCCGATCTTCGGGCAAGTCTGTCAAAGTCCATACTTTGTTTTCATACATGGATTCTATCTCGGATTTCATGGCCTCAAGCCATTTGTTGGAATCCGGCCCGCCATCGCTTCTTCATAGTTCGAAGGTTCATTGTTGTCTAACAACATGATTTCCATGACAGGGTTGCCGTACCACTGCAGTGCGGGCGTGTCCTCGTGGACCTTCGAAGTTCAAGAGTAACTTGATTCAAGTACCTTGATCATCATCATTGTTTTCCTCTTGATTGGTGTGGGCATCACAGAGCGGTTTCTGCGCTGCACCACTCTCCCGTTCGAGAGGTAGTACTTCATCGAAGTTCTACTTTCCTCCCACTTACTTCTTTCGAGAGAAACTCTTTCTCCGAAAGCATCCGTTCTTGGCAACAAAGACCTTGCCTTCAGATCTTAAGTAGAAGGTATACCCGACAGTTTCCTTAGGGTATCCTATGAATCGCATTTTCCGACTTGGGTTCGAGCTTTTCGGGTTGAAGTTTCTTCACATAAGCATCGCATCCCCAAACTTTTAGAAACGATACTTAGGTTTCTTCCCAAACCATAATTCATACGGTGTCGTCTCAGCGGATTTAGGCGGTGCCCTATTTAAAGTGAATGTAGCTGTCTCTAGAGCGTATCCCCAAAATGACAATGATAAATCGGTAAGAGACATCATAGACCGCACCATATCCAATAGAGTGCGATTCGACGTTCGGACACACCGTTTATTTGAGGTGTTCAGCGGCGTGAGTTGTGAAACGATTCCACATTTCTTTAAGTGTGTGCCAAATTCGTGACTTAAGTATTCTCCTCCACGATCGATCGAGGAACTTTATCTTTCGGTCACGTTGATTCTCCACCTCATTCTGAAATTCCTTGAACTTTTCAAAGGTCTCGGACTTGTGTTTCATTAAGTAGACATACCCATATCTACTCAAGTCATCGTGAGAGTGAGAACATAACGATATCCTCCATGAGCCTCAACGCTCATTGGACCTTTTACATCGGTATGTATGATTTCCAACAAGTTGGTTGCTCGCTCCATTGTTCCGAGAACGGAGTCTTGGTCATTTTGCCTAAGAGGCATGGTTCGCATGTGTCAAGCGATTCATAATCAAGAGACTCTAAAAGTCCATCAAGCATGGAGCTTCTTCATGCGCTTGACACCAATGTGACCAAGGCGGCGAGTGCCACAAGTATGTGGGACTATCGTTATCAAATTTACATCTTTTGGCATCCACACTATGAACATGTGTAATATTACGCTCGAGATTCATTAAGAATAAACCATTGACCATCGGAGCATGACCATAAAACATATCTCTCATATAAATCGAACAACCATTATTCTCAGACTTAAATGAGTAGCCATCTCGTATCAAAGCGAGATCCGGATACAATGTTCATGCTCAAACTTGGCACTAAATAACAATTATTAAGGTTCAAAACTAATACCGTAGGTAAATGTAGAGGCAGCGTGTCGACGGCGATCACATCGACTGGAACCATTCCCGACGCCGCGATCGTCACCTCGCCCTTCGCCGGTCTCCGTTTATTCCGCAGCTCTGCTGTGAGTTACAAATATGAGCAACGGCACGGTATCAAATACCCGGGAGTTACTACTTAGTCTCGGTAAGGTACACATCAATTACATGTATATCAAATATACCTTTGGTGTTGCCGGCCTTCTTATCCGCTAAGTATTTGGGGCAGTTCCGCTTCAAATGACCCTTCCCTTGCAATAAAAGCACTCGGTCTCGTGCTTGGGTCCATTCTTTGACTTCTTCCCGCAGCAAGCTTTGCGGCGCGGCAACATCCTTGCCGTCCTTCTTGAAGTTCTTCTTCCCTTGCCCTTCTTGAACTTAGTGGTCTTATTGACCATCAACACTTGATGTTCTTTCTTGATTTCAGCCTCTGCTGACTTCAGATTGAGTACACTTCAGAATGGTCTTCACCATCCCCGCATGTTGTAGTTCATCACAAAGCTCTTGTAGCTTGGTGGAAGAGGCTGGAGGATTCTCATCAATGACCGCCTCATCCGGGAGGTTAATGTTCATTTGGGTCATACGGTTGTGCAACCTGGACATCTTGAGGATGTGCTCACCGTGTAACTGTTTTCCTCCATCTTACAAGCTGTAGAACTTGTCGAGACATCATATCTCTCGACCGGGCATGAGCTTGGAAAACTAGTTTCAGCTCTTGAACATCTCATATGCTCCGTGATGCTCAAAACGCTTTTGGAGCCCGGTTCTAAGCTGTAGAGCATGCCGCATGAACGAGGGAGTAATCATCGAATGAGTCCGCCAGACGTTCAAATCGTCTTTTGTTTTGGGAGAACAGTGGGTCACCTAACGGTGCTTCTAGGACATCTTGTTTCTTGGCAGCTATGAGGATGATCCTCGGGTTCGGACCCGATCCGTATAGTTCTGCCATCATCTTTCAGCTTGGTTTTCTCTAGGAAGCGTTGAAGTTCATGTTGACATTAGCGTTGGCCATTGATCTACAAGACATATTTGCAAAGGTTTTAGACTAAGTTCATGATAATAAAGTTCTAATCAAAATTATGAACTCCCACTTAGATTAGACATCCCTCTAGTCATCTAAGTGTTACGATCCGAGTCGACTAGCCCGTGTCCGATCATCACGTGAGACGGACTAGTCATCGTCGGTGAACATCTTCATGTTGATCGTATCTTCCATACGACTCGTGTTCGACCTTTCGGTCTCCGTGTTCGAGGCCATGTGCGTACATGCTAGGCTCGTCAAGTTAACCCTAAGTGTTTTCGCTGTAAAACTGTCTTACACCCGTTGTATGTGAGCGTAAGGATCCATCACACCGATCATCACGTGGTGCTTAGAAACGATTTAACTGTAGCAACGGTGCACGCAGTTAGGGAGAACACTTCTTGAAATTTTGTAAGGGATCATCTTATTTACTACCGTCGTCCTAAGTAAACAAGATGCATAAACATAATAAACATCACATGCAATTATATAGTTGTGACATGATATGGCCAATATCATCAAGCTCCATTGATCTCCATCTTGGGCTCCATGATCATCTTGTCACCGGCTTGACACCATGATCTCCATCATCATGATCTCCATCATCGTGTCTTCATGAAGTTGTCACGCTAACGACTACTTCTACTTCTATGACTAACGCGTTTAGTAATGAAGTAAAGTAGTTTACATGGCGTTCTTCAATGACACGCAGGTCATACAAAAATAAAGACAACTCCTATGGCTCCTGCGGTTGTCATACTCATCGACATGCAAGTCGTGAATCCTATTACAAGAACATGATCTCATACATCACAATTCATCATTCATCACAACTTCGGCCATATCACATCACATGATCAATCGCTGCAAAAACAAGTTAGGCGTCCTCTAATTGTTGTTGCATCTTTTACGTGGCTGCGATTGGGTTCTAGCAAGAACGTTTTCTTACCTACGAATCACCACAACGTGATTTTGTCAACTTCTATTTACCCTTCATAAGGGCCTTGTTCATCGAATCCGCTCCAACTAAAGTGGGAGAGCAGACACCCGCCAGCCACCTTATGCAACTAGTGCATGTCGATCGGTGGAACCGGTCTCACGTAAGCGCACGTGTAAGGTTGGTCGGGCGCTTCATCCCACAATACCGTTGAGCAAGAAAAGACTAGTAGAGGCAAGTAAGATGACAAGATCAGCGCCCACAACAAATTGTGTTCTACTTGTGCATTAGAGAACTACGCATAGACCTAGCTCATGATGCCAGCGATGGGGAGCGTTGCAGAAAATTAAAATTTTTCCACGGCTTCACCAAGATCCATCTATGAGTTCATCTAAGCAACGAGTAACGGGAGAGATTGCATCTACATACCACTTCTAGATCGCGTGCGAAGCTTGCAAGGTGATGATGGAGTCGTACTCGAGCGTGATTCAGATCACCGATGTCCAAGCGCTGAGCGGACAGCACCTCCGCGTTCAACACACGTGCGGGACGAGCGGCGTCTCTTCCTTCTTGATCCAGCAAGGGGAAGGAGAGGTTGAGGAAGACAGCTCCACCGGCAAGACGACGGCGTGGTGATGGTGGAGAAGCGATCTCGGCGAGGCTTCACGAGCTCTTACGGAGGAGGAGATGTGTTGGGAGGAGGGCTGCGCCTTGGGAGTTGGTACAGCAGCCCCTCCTCCCCCCTTATATAGGCCCCTGAAGTGGCGGCCCTGAGATCCAATCTCCGGGGCGGCGGCCAAGGGGTGGAGTGCCCCAAGCCGGTGGGCGCCCCACCCCTAGGGTTTCAACCCTAGGCGCGAGGTGGGCCTGGGGCGCACCAGCCCCTGTGGGCTGGTTCCCTTCCCCCTTTGGCCCATGGGGCCCTCCGGGATAGGTGGCCCCACCCGGTGGACCCCCGGGACCCCTCCGGTGGTCTCGATACTTTACCGGGAGACCCCGAAACTTTCCCGATGGCCGAAACACCACTTCCTATATATTATTCTTTACCTCCGGACCCTTCCGGAACTCCTCGTGACGTCAGGGATCTCATCCGGACTCGAACAACATTCGGTATTCACATACTAGTCTTCCTACTAACCCTAGCGTCACCGAACCTTAAGTGTGTAGACCCTACGGGTTGGGAGACACGCAGACATGACCGAGGCGACTCTCGGGCAATAACCAACAGCGGGTGCGGATACCCATGTTGGCTCTACATGCTCCTCGATGATTTCATCGGTTGAACCACGATGTCGAGGATTGATCAAACCACATATGCAATTCCTTTGTCAATCGATGCGTTACTTGCGAGACTCGATCGTCGGTATCTCAATACCTTGTTCAGTCTCGTTACCAGCAAGTCACTTTACTCGTACCGTAATGCATGATCCCGTGACCAACACCTTGGTCACATTGAGCTCATTATGATGATGTATTACCGAGTGGGCCCAGAGATACCTCTCCGTCATACGGAGTGACAAATCCGATCTCGATCCGTGTCAACCCAACAGATACTTTCGGAGATACCGTAATGCACCTTTATAGTCACCCGATTACGTTGTGACGTTTGATACACCCAAGGCACTCCTACGGTAACCGGAGTTACGATCTCATGGTCGAAGGAAGAGATACTTGACATTGGCAAAGCTTCTAGCAAACGAACTATACGATCTTTTATGCTATGATTACGATTGGGTCTTGTCCATCACATCATTCTCCTAATGATGTGATCCCGTTATCAACGACATCCAATGTCCATAGTCAGGAAACCATGACCATCTATTGATCACAACGGCTAGTCAACTAGAGGCTCACTAGGGACATATTGGGGTCTAAGTGTTCACACGTGTATTACGATTTCCGGATAACACAGTTATAGCATGAACAAAAGACAATTATCATGAACATTGAAATATAATAATACTTTTATTATTGCCTCTAGGGCATATTTCCAACACATCTACCATCGGGATTAGTTTTAGACCTAAATAATTGTTATTTGGTGCCTGCATTGAGCATGAACATTATATCTGGATCTTGTTTGATGCGGGACGGTTATTCATTTAAATCAGAGAATAATGGTTGTTCTATTTATATGAGTAATATCTTTTATGGTCATGCACCCTTGAAGAGTGGTCTATTTTTGTTGAATCTCGATAGTAGTGATACACATATTCATAATGTTGAAGCCAAAAGATGCAGAGTTGATAATGATAGTGCAACTTATTTGTGGCAATTGCCGTTTAGGTCATATCGATTGTAAAACGCATGAAGAAACTCCATACCGATGGACTTCTGGAATCACTTGATTATGAATCACTTGGTACTTGCGAACCGTGCCTCATGGGCAAGATGACTAAAACACCGTTCTCCGGAACTATGGAGAGAGCAACAGATTTGTTGGAAATCATACATACATATGTATGTGGCCCGATGAATGTTGAAGCTCGTGGCGGATATCGTTATTTTATCACCTTCACATATGATTTAAGCAGATATGGGTATATCTACTTAATGAAACACAAGTCTGAAACATTTGAAAAGTTCAAAGAATTTCAGAGTGAAGTTGAAAATCATCGTAACAAGAAAATAAAATTTCTGCGATCTGATCGTGGAGGAGAATATTTGAGTTACGAGTTTGGTTTACATTTGAAACAATGCGGAATAGTTTCGCAACTCACGCCACCTGGAACACCACAAAGAAATGGTGTGTCCGAACGTCGTAATCGTAATTTACTTGATATGGTGCGATCTATGATGTCTCTTACCGATTTACCACTATCATTTTGGGGTTATGCTTTAGAGACGGCCGCATTCACGTTAAATAGGGCACCATCAAAATCCGTTGAGACGACACCTTATGAACTGTGGTTTGGCAAGAAACCAAAGTTGTCGTTTCTTAAAGTTTGGTGCTGCGATGCTTATGTGAAGAAACTTCAACCGGATAAGCTCGAACCCAAATCGAATGTGTCTTCATAGGATACCCAAAAAACTGTTGGGTACACCTTCTATCACAGATCCGAAGGCAAAACATTCGTTGCTAAGAATGGATCCTTTCTAGAGAAGGAGTTTCTCTCGAAAGAAGTGAGTGGGAGGAAAGTAGAACTTGATGAGATAACTGTATCTACTCCCTTATTGGAAGGTAGTTCATCACGAGAACCGATTCCTGTGACAACCACACCAATTAGTAAGGAAGCTAATGATATTGATCATGAAACTTCAGATCAAGTTTCTACTGAACCTCATAGGTCCACCAGAGTAAGATCCGCACCAGAGTGGTACGGTAATCCTATTCGGAAGTCATGTTACTTGACCATGATGAACCTACGAACTATGAGGAAGCGATGATGAGCCCAGATTCGCAAAATGGTGGAGGCCATGAAATCGAGATAGGATCCATGTATGATAACAAAGTATGGACTTTGGTTGACTTGCCCGATGATCGGCAAGCCATTGAGAATAAATGGATCTTTAAGAAGAAGACCGATAATCGATGGTAATATTCTCGTCTATAAAGCTTGACTTGTTGCGAAAGGTTTTGACAAGTTCAAGGGGTTGACTACGATGAGACTTTCTCACCCGTAGTGATGCTTAAGTCTGTCCGAATCATGTTGGCTATTGCTGCATTTCATGATTATGAAATTTGGCAAATGGATGTCAAGACTGCATTCTTGAATGGATTTCTAGAAGAAGAGTTGTATATGATGCAGCCGGAAGGTTTTGTTGATCCAAAAGGTCTTCGACAAAGTATGCAAGCTCCAACGTTCCATTTATGGACTGGTGCAAGCATCTCGGAGTTGGAATAAACGTTTTGATAGTGTGATCAAAGCATATGGTTTTATCTGAGACTTTTGGAGAAGCTCTGTATTTACAAGAAAGTGAGTGGGAGCTCTGTAGCATTTCTAGTTTTATATGTTGATGACATATTATTAATTGGAAATGATATAGAATTTCTGGATAGCATAAAGGGATACTTGAATAAAAGTTTTTCAATGAAAGACCTCGGTGAAGCTGCTTACATATTAGGCATCAAGATCTATAGAGATAGATCGAGACGCTTAATAGGACTTTCACAAAGCACATACCTTGACAAAATATTGAAAAAGTTCAATATGGATAAGGCAAAGAAAGGTTTCTTGCCTATGCTACAAGGTGTGAAGTTGAGTCGAACTCAATGCCCGACCACAGCAGAAGATAGAGAGAAAATGAAAAGTGTTCCCTGTGCTTCAGCCATAGGCTCTATCATGTATGCAATGCTGTGTACCAGACCTGACGTATGCTTAGCAATAAGCTTAGCAGGAGGTACCAAAGTAATCCGAGTGGATCATCGGACAGCGGTCAAGAACATCTGAAATACACGAAAATGACTAAGGATATGTTTCTCGTATATGGAGGTGACAAAGAGCTAGTCGTAAATGGTTACGTCGATGCAAGCTTTGACATCGATCCGGACGATTCAAAATCGCAAACCGGATCGTGTTTTTATTAAGCGGTGGAGCTGTAAGTTGGTGCAGTTCTAAACAAAGCGTCGTGGCGGGATCTACATGTGAAGCGGAGTACATAGCTGCTTCAAGCAGCAAATGAAGGAGTCGGATGAAGGAGTTCATTTCCGATCTAGGTGTCATACCTAGTGCATCGGGACCAATGAAGATCTTCTCGTGACAATCTTGGTGCAATTGCCTTGGCAAAGGAATCTAGATTTCACAAGAGGACCAAGCACATCAAGAGACGCTTCAATTCCATTCGGGACCAAGTCCAAGTGGGAGACATAGAGATTTGCAAGATACATACGGATCTGAATGTTGCAGACCGTTGACTAAGCATCTCTCACGAGCAAAACATGATCAGCACCAAGACTCCATGGGTGTTAGAATCATTACTATGTAATCTAGATTATTGACTCTAGTGCAAGTGGGAGATCAAGGAAATATGCCCTAGAGGCAATAATAAAGTTATTATTTATTTCCTCATATCATGATAAATGTTTATTATTCATGCTAGAATTGTATTAACCGGAAACATAATACATGTGTGAATACATAGACAAAACTATGGTCACTAGTATGCCTCTACTTGACTAGCTCATTAATCAAAGATGGCCATGTTTCCTGACCATAGACATGTGTTGTCATTTGATTAGTGGGATCACATCATTAGAAGAATGATGTGATTGACATGACCCATTCTGTTAGCCTAGCACTTGATCGTTTAGTATATTGCTATTGCTTTCTTCATGACTTATACAAAGTTCCTGCAACTATGAGATTGTGCAACTCCCGTGTACCGGAAGAACACTTTGTGTGCTACCAAACGTCACAACGTAACTGGGTGATTATAAAGGTCCTCTCATGTGTTTCGAAGGTTCATGTTGATTTGGCATAATTCGAGATTAGGATTTGTCACTCCGATTGTCGGAGAGGTATCTCTGGGCCCTCTCGGTAATATTCATCACTTAAGCCTTGCAAGCATGTAACTAATGAGTTAGTTATGAGATGACGTATTACAGAACGAGTAAAGAGACTTGCCGGTAACGAGATTGAACTAGGTATTGGATACCGACAATCAAATCTCGGGCAAGTAACATACCGATGACAAAGGGAACAAAGTATGTTGTTATGCGGTTTGACCGATAAAGATCTTCGTAGAATATGTAGGAACCAATATGGACATCCAGGTCCCGCTATTGGTTATTGACTAGAGACATGTCTCGGTCATGTCTACATTGTTCTCGAACCGTAGGGTCCGCACGCTTAAGGTTTCGATGACAGTTATATTATGAGTTTATGTATTTTGATGTACCGAAGGTTGTTCGGAGTCCCGGATGTGATCATGGACATGACAAGGAGTCTCGAAATGGTCGAGACATAAAGATTGATATATTGGGACGGATATATTTGGACACCGGAAAGGTTCCGGGAGAGTTTGGGAATATACCGGAGCTCCGGGAGGTTACCGGAACCCCCCGGTAAGTATATGGGCCTTATTGGGCCCAAGTGGGAGGAAGGGAGAAGGAGCAAAGGAGGGGGGCGCGCCCCCCCAAGCCCAATCCGAATTGGGGAGGGGGGCCGGCCCCCCCTTTCCTTTCTCCTTCCCCCTCTTCCTTCCTCTACTAGTACTCCTTCCTTCCCCCTCCAACATGTATTAGGAAAAGAGGGAAACCTACTTGGAGTAGGTTTCCTCCTCCCTATGGCGCCCCCCTTGGGCCGCCACCTCCTCCTCCCTCCTTTATATACGGGGTAGGGGGCACCCTAGAACACACAAGTTGATCATTGATCGTTCCTTAGCCGTGTCGCGGTGCCCCCTCCACGATATTACACCTCGGTCATATTGTAGCGGCGCTTAGGCGAAGCCCCGCGACAGAGAACATCAAGATCGTCACCACACCGTCGTCTGACGGAACTCCCCTCGGAGCCTCTCTTGGATTGGAGATCGAGGTGCGTCATCGAGCTGTACGCGTGTCAAGAACTCGGAGGTGCCGGAGTAACGGTGCTTGGATCGGTCGGACTGGGAGGACGTACGACTACTTCCTCTACGTTGCGTCAAGGGTTCCGCTTCGGTCTACGAGGGTACGTAGACAACACTCTCCCCTCGTTGCTATATCATCACCATGATCTTGCGTGTGCGTAGGAAATTTTTTGAAATTACTACGTTCCCCAACAACTTACTAGGGTGTTTCTACTTAGTAAACATTTAGTTTTGTTCCTCTATGAAATGCTTCTATCCATCATGAAGTGATAATCGATTCAGTTTGTAGGTTGACAACACAACTGATGCATCCTCAAGATAGTACCAAGGTTACTTTCTTATCAACTATTAATGATATATGCTTCATACCAAGTTCCCTAATGTTGAGTTCCCATATTTATATGCTTCCTACATTCTTAATGTATCATGCTCAACAAATAAGATTTCTTATTTCTCATGTCTTGCTTCCATACAACAATTTTCCTCAAATAGCGGATGCATGCTTCTTTAAATGTATGCAACCAAATTTTGCGGGCCAAAATCTTTCCTACCAATTATGTAGATTTCTCAACTAAAATTTATATGCTTCTAGTGCATGATAGCATCAAATCAAAAAAATGGTGTTAGCAATGTTTCTAATTTTTTTTGATTTATCACATACTTTTCTACGATGACGAGGGTGGCGTTCGGAAATCAAGGTTGTCTGTGTCTACTTCAGAGATGATGAGTCAAATTCGCACAATATTGTCACGGATCAGACTTTTGCAGTATAACTTCAAACAAGACATAGTGAAGATGATCAAAATGCTCGGGCAAGGGCATCTCAGCTTCTGTCTGGGATCAGACCTTCCATCACATGATGTCTAAGTCACTTTTGAATTAGCAAAATTTGACGAGTGGAAGAAATTTGACTTTTCCTATTGAAGCATACTCTCCATTTGACAGTGGTAAATTTTTTGCAAGCAAAGACTTAATTCTAGTTGAAACCATGTGTACTTCCACTGAGAATATTTTTTTCTCCATGTTGGAAGCAAGATAATAATCATTTGGAAGTAATTTTCTAGTCGATGGAAACAAGTTGTGATGCTTCTCATACATGTGGATAATTTCCTTTTTGATGGAGGCAAGTCCAAAGCAATTATCTAGGTGATGGAAGCAAGATAGTGTGATGCCTCTGAAACAAAATATCACGTTACATAAGGACGCAACATTTTGGCTCCCGGGCTCAAATGAGCCTGGGAGTGAATAGTAAATTCGCGAAAAATACTAGAAAGATCAAAAAAATTGTGGTGAAAGATGATTGACAGCGTGATGTTCGTGCAAAATTTCAGAGCATTTGGACATCTGAGTAGCTCTCAGCAAAAAAGACAAATTTAAGGCCCGTGAAAATGTGTACAGTTTTTTACTGTTCAGTCCTGATTTTTTTTTGCCGAGAGCTATTCAGATGTCCGAATGCTCTAAAATTTTGCACTAATAACAGGTACTCAAGCATCTTTCACCACAAAAAAATTCAGAATTTTTTGAATTTGTTTTCTATTTTCTTTTATTTTACTGTTCACCGGGTGCTTCTAAGCTCGGGTTCCGGATTGAATTATCGATTACATAGGACATATAATGTCAAATAGGTTGAAGCTGATTTTATTCACCATAGAAGCAAATTCTGTGATGAACGTAGACATACTATAATTTTGTTTCAAAGTCGGTGAACTCATACAAAAGATTATAGACAAGGGTGTACAGACTTATTATTTGTATCGGATGCAAATTTGCGTAATGTTTGGTAAAACAAATACCCTAAAATATGCGTCATTTCATAAAGCCAAGGACCCCATGCATATCGGCTGTTAATCCCACGGAATCAGGGAGTGAAGCAGCGATCGATAGTTTCACACATGCTTAAATCATCAGATCCAACGAACATCTTGCTTCCGATCCGACGGTCTACAAGTAGTCTGATGAACCCAAACTCTCAGTAGTCTGATGGCTAGCAGTGCCCTTTGAAATATGCCAACATTTTGTTGTTGAGCTCATGAACATTTATTTGCATAAATCCGAATATTTTTCTAGAATACTGAATCTGAACATTGAATGCAGAGATACATAAGACTCTTGTAAGTATGCTATCATTTGATTTTGAACTCATATATACCCATTTTCAAATACATGAACATTTATTGGCAAATACAAAAACACATTTTATTAGTATATTTTTGTAACAATTGTTTGAAAACAAGTAAAATAAATAAATAATTCACATTTAGTTACCCTAAATGTATATATTAAAGATTATACATGGGTTAATTGGTGGTAATAGAATTGCATCTCAACATGGAAGCACTCTGTGTTGCCAATTGTGGCTGGCAAGTTTAGGAGCACTCACACCATTCCACATGCTGGACCTCGTCGTTGAGCTGGAATTTTATGTATCTACTTTCTTCAATACACATTGTACATTTTTGGTATATGTCTAACATATCTTTTAATAAAAGTTTATTTTTTAATAAAATATTAATATTTTTTGAATACGTTGTCAACATTTATCAATCCAAAATTAAAAAAAAAAAATCAAAAGTTTCATTAACATGTTTCAGAGACAAGCTTAACATTTGTTGAAAACATAGTCAACATTTGTCATGCACATTTAACATTTTCCAATGCTAGATTAACATTTTTTCAAATACCCGATTAGTTATTTGTGAATATGTAGTCACATTATTCAAATGCTTTATTAACATTTTTCAAATACATGGACAACTTTTTCATAAACATTGTATTTTTTATATACAAGAGAAAAAAAATTCTCTACACACATTTAACATTTTGGAAGTTCTTGGTTAACATTTTTTGTTATATATTTATTTAGAATCTTTGGTAGTATTAACAATGTAAAAAAAGAAAGCAAATCTAAATGTAAAAATAAACGAGGTTGTGGCCTGCCGCGCGCCTTGCCTGGCCCAGCTCACGCCTCTGGCAGGCAGCGCTCACGTGCAAGGTAATTTGGGCCAGGCCATTTAACACACATCTTAGTTGAACGCGTTGATTAATCTAAAAAATAGTTGAACGCGTTGCCTTTGCCAAAATCAGAAAAATTACATCTGTTTAGAAGAAAGTCATCATTTTTTTCAAAATAGTTCATATATCTGAAAAAATTTCATGACTTTGAAAGAAAGTTCATGAGCTTACAAACGTTTATCGGTTTTCAAACAAGTTCATGAATTCGAATTTTTTTACCAATTTAAAATTCTTCGATTTTAAAAAGGTCATCAATTTTGGAAAAAAAAATCCAAGATTAAAGAAAAAGTTCACAGATTTTGAAAAAGGTTGCTAAAAACTAAAAAAATTGTTCACAAATTTGAAAAAGGGTCTAAATTTTGAAAAGATCACTCAAACTTAGCAAAAAACTTAAAAGGTTTGGCGAATTTGAAAAAATTATAAATTTGAGAAATCTGTATGAATTTCAAAAAAGAAACTGAAAAAAAGCTGAAAAGAAAAGCTGGCCAAACAAAACCGGAAGAAAAGGAAAAACCGGGGTCCTTTGTTAGCGTTACAAATTTGACAACAAAAGGAAAAAAGAGTAGATAGGCACGAAAGTTGTGTTGTCCACTTTGTTATCGCACTTATCACTGAACCGTAAGGTTTCGAGATTCAAATCTCACGTACGGCAGGGTCCAAAATTGAGTTTTTTTTTTATTTTAGTTTTTATTATGTTTTTGGTTTGTTTCTTTCATTTTCTTCATATATCTTTGGAAGTAAATGTAACCATTTCTAAAGTACACATACATTTTTTCCCAACTACATGAGCACTATTATGAAATTGCATGGGTTTTCCAATGAAAAGATGCAACCACTTTTCGAAGTTATATGGAGAATTTTTAGAAGTGATTTTTTTTTCAAAATTGCATCAATATTAAAAAAATATAACTAGTTTTGTTTACGATTGTAGGAACATTTATCTCAATACATGATTTTTTAATATTTAACCACTTTTTGATTAAATGGGCATTTTCGAATTATATGAACACTTTCCTTAGTTGCATGACCATTTTGAAAATACATGAGAAGTCCATTAAAATCATGTATATTTTAAAAAGTACAATACACTATGATTACTTATTGTTTTTATTATGTACATATATTTATCATGCAAATAACATGTATAGATATTTTTATATTTAATGAATGTTTCACATATTTCTAGTATTAAGAAGATTATAGTTTATATTTTCTGCTAAAAGTCCAAAAAGGAAAAAAAATACTTTTAATTTATGAGCACCCATTCGGGCATATATATAGCTGAAAATAGGTGCTATAGCACACTAGTCTGATCCAGTACAAAAACTGCATGGGATTTCAAAGCCCATAACTTGGATTCGTCATGTGCCTTAAATAAAAAGTTTATTTTCTTTAAGTTGGTCTGCATCTTTTGCTCCATTGATCAATCCAATTTTCCTCATCAAATAAGCCATTGTCTGCCTACACTAGGACTATAAATTTCCTTCTATCGCGATCTCCTCCATGAATAGGCGGCGATAAGAGGACAACTATGGATTGAGGGATGGAAGAATAATTGGCTTCTCGAAAGGACATTGTCTCTAGCACCCGTTGAGGTGAAGGAGATGCTACCATTAGATAGGTGGAAGGGGAGGAGGAGAATACATCCATTTTGCATCACTATTTCTATAATTACTCATTATTGGGAATGTTTTTCAAATTATAATCAACCCTTATGCCTTTTACATAATATTTTGCAAGTTACAACAAGGAGGGGTGACGGAGTATTCGAAACGGGGTTTTCACAAGTTCTCAGACGAAAGCTGATCTATGGCCCCCGCTTGGTCTAGCACATTGATCGGCTTCGAAAGGGGGCAGACCATGGGGATTTTTTTCTTTGTTTGTGTTAGGGTAGGTCATAACAACATGGAAAAGCAAATTTGACCCCATATTTAACAAGATTCCCTCCCATTGGGGGTTTCACACTATAAGTCGACATTCTTCATGTCAGATAGTTTTTTGTGAAGGAAGACCCACATCAAAGTTGCATATAGGATTTTCCCACCTTATAGATCTATGGGCCCCGCTTGCTCTAGCCCTTTGTCGGCTTCAAATGGGGTAGACCATGGATATTTTATCTTTGTTTGTGCAAGGATAGTTCATTGCAACATGTTAATCCCAAATGGAGCCTCAATTTTGACAAGATTCCCTCGATTGCCTTGAAGTGGGGTTTTCACACTATAAGTCTAGATCCTTTGTGCAATAGTCTTGTCTTTGAAGGAAGTGTCACATCTAAGTTGTGTATTGGCTCTATCCACATTACACCAACGTTATATACATGTATTAGGGGCAAATGAAAGTGGGAGGTTTTCTGACCATCCCAGCTAGCGCAATTTCCAAGGAATCCCTGATATGTGGGCCACGTCATCCTGTCCTTTGACCGACTTCGAAGGGGGGGGGGGTGGTAGACCATGGGGATTTTCTAATTGTTTGTGTTAGAGCATGTCATAGCAACATGGAAGCCAAAATTCGTTGGTCATTAAAATACAATTAAGTTGATTGCATTTGCCTAGTCATATTTTAGTGCATGGCACAAATTCATAGCTATTTCTGTTTGAAGTAGGCAAATTAAGAAGTTGTTGATACATGTATGATGCCACAAAACATAGCTTCATCCCATAATATGTTAGGAATGCCCACACCATGCTGAGATTTAGTCAAATCTAAATAGTTTGAGTGTCTTTCAGTTTTTGTGAATTATAATTGGTAATACATAATTTACATGGTGACTCCTTCAATATTGGCATTCAAACTCTTATAGCTGTTAACTTGCAAATTTAATAAGTGTTAACCTCTAGACTCCGAAATAAACCGGTTGTAGTTTTTGTATGATTCCATATGTTTGTTCATGTAATTTCCATGCATATTTGGAAAGATAAGAGACGAATGTAATTAACCATTTACTTTTCATTAGAGTATATACAAAAAATCATTTCAGAATGCAATAAGTAAATATAAAATGCAATGGAACACATTAAAAAGCCATTTTTTGCATTAAGAAATAGCTTTGCAAAAAATATGCAACGTATAAGCTGAGTGTTCCAATACATACACTCGGCTTCTAGAAAACACTGTCACGGAGCCGTCAACCACCTCGGTGATGGCCACGTGGTATGAACCTTTCCTGGGGTGGGTGTGTAAGCCGTGCTATTTTTGGTTATATATGCCGAGAATTTCCTATAAGCCGAGCATATTTTTTGTCACTCTCGGCTTACATCCTTATAAGCCGAGGTCGAATTTGTTGACGTGTTTTCGTATTTCAATACTCGGCGTATAGGCATATAAGCCGAGTACCCGTGAATTTAAGCTCGGCTTACATCGAGATACACCATAACTTTTGATTTTCTTGTAGTGTATTCCAAAACCCGTGGTAATTTTGTAGTACTAAGAACTCTAGTCCCGACCTGTCCTTAAGGTTAACTGAGAGTTTAGAAACTCTCTCCTTCACTCGCAGCATGTGCATGGTAGAGCAGCCATCACCTCCTTTTTTATACTTCTCACGTGATGTGTTTCTTATTGGCTTTTGCTTATGTTCGTAGAACTAGCAGCTAGCATCCACCGATATGCGGAAGTTTAAAACACATCCCCATTTATCAGGAAGCCTTCACGTGTACTCAGCGTAAAGACATATAAGAGGGTTTAGATCACTAAAATAGTGATCTAAACGCTCTTATATTTTTTTATAGAGGGAGTAATTTTTAAATCTCTCGTAAGCTGTTTTATCCACAAGGGTGTTCAAATAAACGAGTACAAAATATGTAACCATGAGTTTGTGAAACTTGTGTTTTTTTCTCTCCTGTGTTAACACACAATCTAAGCCAAATAACAGCAACAACAACAACAACAAAAAATACTCTACTAAATAGTAAACACTGAAATTGCCAAAAGCCCCTTGTTTTTCCAAAACTGCAAATTACTATAGTATCGATCAGTTTATATATTATGGTATTTCATGGCTACATGTTATGATATTGTAGTTTTCAGTATTTTTGTTTTAAAAATTATTTTTTCTCCAAACATAAACTAGAAGTATCTAACAAAAGAATATCTTCAATATATAAGAGTTAAGTGTATATGTTTCATTTAATTTTATTTGAGTTTGGGCTGGCATACAAATGACATACATACTAGATCAGCCACTACCGGACTCGCGGCCTATGCCTACAGCCAAGGGCCGTCGGCATAGGTCATTTGTCGTCGGCATAGATCTATGCCTACGGCTGCCGTCGGCATAGCCCCGTCGGCGTAGATCACGTCAGCGTAAATGTGTCAGACCGTCGGCGTAGTATAGCCGTCGGCATAGGGGCCTATGCCGACGGCCGTGGGCCAGCCATCGGCATAGTTTAGCCGTCGGCAGTGTTTTCCGCCTGACGGCAACGGACGGCGCCGTCAAAAGCGCTGACGAACCAGGGGACGACATGTGGCAGAGGTATGCTGACGGCTTTGCCATCGGCATAGATGGAAATCTATGCCGACGGCAAAGCCGTCGGCATACCTCTGCCACGTGTCGCTTCGGTGTGCATCCTGGTGGCAGGGCTATGCCTATGACAAAGTCGTAGGCATAGTCCTCGGCCAGGAGCTACCACATGGCATTTATGCCGACGGCTTTGCTGTAGGCATAGATGCAACCATATATTCATGAATAAACAAGACAAGTGATATTGCAAAAACTGAATAAAAGAAACTATATTCATAATAAATGAAGCATTGCAATTATTTGGCCTGAATAATAAACAATAGACTTTATTAATATGAATGTCAACTACAAGCATTCAGGAATTACACTTAGAGGAAAAGGAAATAAAAGAAGAAAGGAAAAGTCCTAAACTAAACCTATACTAAACTATCTACTTCATCTTCTGCTTCTTTCTTCTAGTTCATCAACCTGCAAAACAAGAAACAACAAATAGGAAAAACTTGATTAAGGTTAAAATGTAGCATTCCCTTTAGGGAAATGCCTTTGTTGTAGGAGCTAGCACTTAGGAGTTTGGAAACATTAGTCAAACCCCAATCAGATTTAGTTGATAAAAGAAACATTAGAAGAGAGCCAACACTGCATAAATGGAGCCAATGGAACAGTAACCAGCAAGGCCAAAAGGAACAGGTTCAATTGGCAGTAAGGAGTAACCCAATAGAGAAGTAAAGCCAGCAAAGTATAGATCAAAGCTAAACCCAAAGATCAACTCAAATTAGCACTAACTCCATGATTGGGGGATCCCTCGATTAAGCTTGGGTTAGTTTTCAGATGAAATCCAACTAACCCACTACTAACCAACTAACCCAGAGGTAGGGTTTGAAGTAGGCATTGTCCTCAGGCAACCTAGTAGTGCTAGGACTATTGCATCATTGAATCAAGTAGTGCAGCATCTGCTGTTAAGTAATGGTGAGAGCCTCAAGACACCATCATTGGCATGGCAAGATTAAGGAGCACCTGTTCTTATCAGTGAGAGTATGAGAGAGAGAAAGAAAGTGAAGAGACCAGTGTAGCATCTGTTCAAATCAGATTTAAGAGAGACGGAATTGGCAAGGAAAGATACAGTCCATAACCTACAAGAATAAATAGGCCATTGATAGCACATTTACTAAACATCTACCGTAAGCAGAAGTGCAAAACACATACACCCACTTACACATGGGTACTATTCTGTATATAGGTACACAAGCACAACACATGGACCTGGTATAGATAGGAGTATAAGCATGCATCTAAATCATCTGAAACATCTGAAATAGCTAAAGCAAAGAAAGAGTTAACACTACATGCAACCATGAGGACTATATCCTGTACAATATACAACTAAACCACCAGTAGATGATGTACTAAACCATACAAGAAATAGCAATACATGGTATTTAGATAAAGACTAGTATATATCAAACACACATACCAGCTTGAAAGAGAAACTATAATTTTATACCACTACAGGAGCAAATCATGAACTAACGAGTAATTGCAGTAAAGAGATGAATCAGTATATGTTGATCAATAAGAAAGTTACAGCTATATACAAATGAAGGACTATATCCTTTATAAGGTAACAAAGAAACAGTAGCACTTGTACATATGATGATATGAATAAATAGAACCAGCAGCCAACTAATAAAGAAACTAGCATGTGCTATATGACAGGAACAATAACATATATAAGACCAAGATAACTGCAGTGATAGACCAACAGTAGCATAGAATTTCTTGTAATCAGTCCATAGACATGAACTAGAACTAGAATATGAACATGTAAAGCAGCAGGAGCATAAGTAGACCAAAGTCCACATTGCCAAATCCATAAAGATAGCACAGTAATGAATTGAGCTAATAATAGGTGAGCCAACCTTCACCAAGCACTAACAGGACACGCGGAGGAGCATCAAATCGACCATCACATGCCCAAAGAGAGTAGTACGAGCAGGGGAGCAGAGGGATTGAGGAGCTTACCATCAGCAACGCCACCACCATGGTTGCGGTGTGGCCAAATCACCGCGGTCGCACGGTGGCAGGCGATAAGGTAGTCGAGGCTGATGGATCTGGGGCAGAAGCACCACAGGCAAAACTCAGGAGGCGCTGGTGCACAAGGAGGCACGGGAGGTGGCGCAGGCGACTAGATCAACGAGCAAGAGCACGCCGACGACAAACCTCTCCCCACCACCGAAACCCTAGAGAGGGAGAACCGATGGGGGCGACCACGGGCGGCAGGGAGAAGCGAATCGAATGAGTGGAGGAGGTAGACCGGCTGAACGGGGAGCCCTGGGTAGCTAGCTCAGTGACAGAGCTCGCCGGAGTAGGCTGGAATCGGTCGGCGACCGAGGCGGCAATGTGAGGCGACGAAAGAGAGAAGGGGATCAAGAGATAGGGGCTCGGGATCGAGAGAGAGGGGCTGGGGATCGAGAGAGAGGGGCTCGGGATCGAGAGAGAGGGGCTTGGGAGCTCGCCGGTGCCTGCCTCGCTACCCGCTGGCCTCGCCGTCGCCGGAGGTGAGGTGGCGGTCAAAACCCTAGCTAGCACGGGGGACGATGGAGGGCAGGAGCGCCGATTCTAGACGGAGGGGAAGGAGGTGTGGAGCTTGGGGAGCTCGGGGGGAGTGCTTCCCGTTGCCGGAGCTCACCGGAATAGGCCGGCGTGGGTGGTGGCGGCGGCGAGGGAGAGGGGTTCATGGGGGAGAGAGGAGCGAGGTCGCGAGACAGAGAGGGAGGAGGCGTTCGGTGGAGTTGGGTGGGCTCTATCTCGTGGGCTCTTTTTTTTTCTCCTTTTCTCTAGATGGATGGATGGATGGCTGGATGGATGTGGGGTGGAGAGCTAGATGGATGGTGTCGGTGTCAAAACCAGCGGATCTCGGGTAGGGGGTCCCGAACTGTGCGTCTAGGCGGATGGTAACAGGAGACAAGGGACACGATGTTTTTACCCAGGTTCGGGCCCTCTCGATGAAGGTAAAACCCTACTCCTGCTTGATTGATATTGATGATATGGGTAGTACAAGAGTGGATCTACCACGAGATCAAGGAGGCTAAACCCTAGAAGCTAGCCTATGGTATGATTGTTGTAATGGTTGTGTTGTCCTCACGGACTAAAACCCTCCGGTTTATATAGACACCGGAGAGGGCTAGGGTTACACAGTCGGTTACAATGGTAGGAGATCTACATATCCGTATTGCCAAGCTTGCCTTCCACGCCAAGGAAAGTCCCATCCGGACACGGACGAAGTCTTCAATCTTGTATCTTCATAGTCTTGGAGTCCGTGACGATGATAGTCCGGTGTGCGGACACCCCTAGTCCAGACTCCTCGGTAGTCCCCCGAACCAGGCTTCAATGACGATGAGTCTGCACGCATATTGTTCGGCATTGCAAAGCGGGTTCCTCCCGAATAATTCATAGAAGATTGTGAACACCAGGATAGTGTCCGCTCGCAAATAAATTCCACATTCCACCGTAGAGAATAATATATACACAAGTTCAATCTGCGGCGATTACGTGGCATGACGTCACACCACCACCAAGCTTTACTTGAATCGTTTTTATTATACCACCTCGGTAGCGTTTAGCGGCGGTTTCTTGGCACGTCTTGTCGAGCGAGATCGTGTTCCCCTTATTCCGGGATTCCCATCAATATGGACGTGGGTAACCCAACCACGCCATTGATGGTGGCGCTTGGGAGATAAGCGAGTTTTACCAGGCCGGTGGAGACGCATAGTCTTCGTCCGCCTATATATGAGGGGATAAGGATCCACCTTTTTACCTATGCCTTCTTCCTCCTTTGCTTATCCATCTCCGCGCACTCGAGCTCCAGCGCCCAAGTCCGCACATCTCGTCTCGACCTTCTCCAGCCATGTCTGGAGTGGGAGGCAAGTGGTTGGCCTCCTCCGTTACGGAGGAGCACATCGAAAAGCTGTGCGGCACCGGATACCTTTCCAGCGACATCGTGCACCGTCGGGCAGCTCATCCCCACCCTCAGGCCCCATGAGAGGGTCATATTCCTTACCCACTTCCTCCGCGGACTGGGCTTCCCACTTCATCCCTTCGTCCGGGGGCTCATGTACTATTACGGCCTGGATTTCCACGATCTGGCGCCGAACTTCATCCTCAACATCTCGGCGTTTATCGTCGTGTGTGAGGCCTTCCTCTGCATCCGGCCTCACTTCAGCTTGTGGCTCAAGACCTTCAACGTCAAGCCGAAGGTGGTGAAGGGCGCTCAAGCGGAGTGCGGAGGCGCCATGGTGGGCAAAATGCCCAACGTCACCTGGCTCGAAGGGGCCTTCGTGGAGTCCGTCAAGGGATGGCAATCGGGGTGGTTCTATATCACCGAGCCGCGTGACCCTAAATGGGCAGCGGCCCCCCGAGCTTAGATCTGGTATCCCCATGCAGCTCACCTCCTGGAAAGAGAAGGGCTTGCTACGGGTCAGTTCGGAGGAGCTGACAGGACTCCAGTCCTGTCTTCAGACCTTGGTAAACAAGAAGCTTACGCTTGTCAATGTGATCCAGGTCATGCTCGTCCGCCGGATTCTCCCCTGCCAACAGCGGGCCTTCACTTTGTGGGGTTCGATCCGCACAAAGATGGACCACTGGCGGGCTCTTCGACCTGACGTCTGAAGCTGCACAGAGGGTGCTGTTCAAGGGCAGAGAAGTGTTGGGGAACGTTGCAGAAAATTAAAATTTTTCCTACGGTTTTACCAAGATCCATCTATGAGTTCATCTAAGCAATGAGTCATGGGAGAGTGATTGCATCTACATACCACTTGTAGATTGCATGCGGAAGCGTTCAAGGGGATGGTGATGATGGAGTCGTACTCGCCGTGATTCAGATCACCGATGACCAAGTGCTGAACGGACAGCACCTCCGCATTCAACACACGTACGGGACGGACGACGTCTCCTCCGTCTTGATCCAGCAAGGAGGAAGGAGAGGTTGAGGAAGATTGCTCCAACGGCAGCACGACGGCGTGTAGGTGTTGGTGCGAAGATACTCGGCAGGCTTCGCCAAGCACGTAACGGAGGAGGAGAGGTTTTGGGGAGGGGAGGGGCTGCGCCTTGGGTTGTGTTCAGCAGCCCTCCCCTCACCCTCTATTTATAGGGGAAGGGGCAAGGGGGGCCTACCCCTCTAGATGGGATCTAGAGGGGGGCGGCGGCCAGGGAGGGGGGACTTGCCCCCCAAGCAAAGGGGCGCCCCCCTTAGGGTTTCCCCCCAACCCTAGGCGCATGGGCCCAAGGTGGGGGGCGCGCCCAGCCCTCCAGGGACTGGTTCCCTACCCCTTGTGGCCCATGTGGCCCTCCGAGAGGGGTGGCCCCTCCCGGTGGACCCCCGGAACCTCTTCGGTGGCCCCGGTACAATACCGATATGCCCCCGAAACTTTCCGGTGTCCGCATGACAACTTCCCATATATAAAACTTCACCTCCGGACCATTCCGGAACTCCTCGTGACGTCCGGAATCTCATCCGGGACTCCGAACAACATTCGGTAATCACATACAAGTCTTCCTAATAACCCTAGCATCACTGAACCTTAAGTGTGTAGACCCTACGGGTTCGGGAGACATGCAGACATGATCGAGACAACTCTTTGGTCAATAACCAACAGCGGGATCTGGATACCCATGTTGGCTCCCACATGTTCCACGATGATTTCATCGGTTGAACCATGATGTCGAGGATTCGATCAAACCCCGTATACAATTCCCTTTGTCAATCGGTACGTTACTTGCCCGAGACTCGACCGTCGGTATCCCAATACCTCGTTCAGTCTCGTTACGCAAGTCACTTTACTCGCATCAGTAATGCATGATCCGTGACCAACCACTTGGTCACTTTGAGCTCATTATGATGATGCATTACCGAGTGGGCCCAGAGATACCTCTCCGTCATACGGAGTGACAAATCCATCTCGATCCGTGTCAACCCAATAGACACTTTCGGAGATACCGTAGTGCACCTTTATGGTCACCCAGTTACGTTGTGACGTGTGATACACCCAAAGCACTCCTACGGTATCCGGGAGTTACACGATCTCATGGTCTAAGGAAGAGATACTTGACATTGGAAAAGCTCTAGCAAACGAACTACACGATCTTGTGCTATGCTTAGGATTGGGTCTTGTCCATCACATCATTCTCCTAATGATGTGATCCCGTTATCAACGACATCCAATGTCCATAGCCAGGAAACCATGACTATCTGTTGATCAACGAGCTAGTCAACTAGAGGCTCAGTAGGGACATATTATAGTCTATGTATTCACACGTGTATTACGATTTCCGGATAATACAATTATAGCATGAATAAAAGACAATTATCATGAACAAGGAAATATAATAATAATCCTTTTATTATTGCCTCTAGGGCATATTTCCAACAGTCTCCCACTTGCATTAGAGTCAATAATCTAGTTACATTGTGATGAATCGAACACCCATAGAGTTCTGGTGTTGATCATGGTTTGCTCGCGAGAGAGGTTTAGTCAGCGGATCTGCGACATTCAGATCCGTATGTACTTTGCAAATATCTATGTCTCCATCTTGAACATTTTCACGGATGGAGTTGAAACGACGCTTGATGTGCTCGGTCTTCTTGTGAAACCTGGGCTCCTTGGCAAGGGCAATAGCTCGGTGTTGTCACAGAAGAGTTTGATCGGCCCGGCGCATTGGGTATGACTCCTAGGTCGGTGATGAACTCCTTCACCCAAATTGCTTCATGCGCTGCCTCCGAGGCTGCCATGTACTCCGCTTCACATGTAGATCCCGCCACGACGCTTCGCTTGCGGTTGCACCACCTCTTGCTCCACCATTCAACATATACACGTATCCGGTTTGTGACTTAGAGTCATCGGATCGTGTCGAAGCTAGCATCGGCGTAACCCTTTACGATGAGCTCTTTGTCACCTCCATAAGCGAGAAACATGTCCTTTGTCCTTTTCGGTACTTCAGGATATTTTGACCGCTGTCCGATGTTCCTTGCGGGATTACTTTGGTACCTTCCTACCAAACTTACAGCAAGGTTTACATCAGTGCAGTACACAAAGCATGGCATACATAATAGATCCTATGGCTGAAGCATAGGGGATGACACTCATCTCTTCTTTATCTTTTGCCGTGGTCGGGGATTGAGCCAAGCTCAATCTCACACCTTGCAACACAGGCAAGAACCCCTTCTTGGACTGATCCATTTTGAACTTCTTCAAAATCTTATCAAGGTACGTGCTTTGTGAAAGACCTATGAGGCGTCTCGATCTATCTCTATAGATCTTGATGCCTAATATATAAGCAGCTTCTCTAAGGTCCTTCATTGAAAAACACTTATTCAAGTAGGCCTTAATGCTATCCAGAAGTTCTATATCATTTCCCATCAAGAGTATGTCATCTACATATAATATGAGAAATGCTATAGAGCTCCCACTCACTTTCTTGTAAACGCAGGCTTCTCCATAAGTCTGAGGATTGAAATGCTTATTATATTTAAGACTTACAACTTGCGCAAATATGTTGAGACCCCCTATGTGCCTCCATTTGACCCCTTGCACCCTACCATGGATGAAGAGCTTGATTTGCTTCGTAACCTTAGAACTGTAAATCTTATCATTAGAGGGTTACCCGATAACTTGCTTAAGCTCGTTACAAACTTTGAGTGCGCCTATGCTATGTGGAAGTTCTTGGAAGAACTTTATCCGGACTACTCTTTGAGAGGTCTTGATGAAATTCTATACAAGACTATTGAATTTGATATGATGCGCTTTAATGATCCCAACTTTGATAAATGCTTCTTTGAGCTTCGTGATCTTATGAAAAGAAGGGTGATCCGGTCTTATCAATATTCTAATTAGAAATGCTCTTGTATTGCATTCCGATGATTATTGTCACATTGACAAAACTAATGCAAGTGGTTATCAAATTGACCTAGGTGTTGATGATGAACAATCTATGGGTCAATATGATGATGAGCATGAGCATGATGATGACTCCGATTCGGACACCGAGCTAGACAAGATCATGAAGAGTCTCAATCTTATGGCAAATCTGAGAGACTACATATCCGGTGGAAAAGAGTGGATTCTTGATAGTGGATGCACCGACCACATGACCGGAGACGAAGACATGTTTCGAGAGCTTGCAAAGAACGATGGTCCACGCAAGTATGTGACTTTTGGAGACAACTCCAAGGGTAAGGTACTTGGCCTTGGTAAGGTTCAGAGAATCTTCAAAACCTTTGCCAGAAAGGCCCAAAATCAATTTGAGGTGAAGATCAAGAAAGTTCGGAGTGACAATGGAGCGGAGTTCAAGAACGCTAATGTAGACTCTTTTCTCGATGAGGAAGGATTCTACATGAGTTCTCGACTCGTACACTCCTCAACAAAATGGAGTTGTTGAGAGGAAGAACCGAGCAGCTCATAGAGATGGCGAGAACGATGCTTGATGAATACAAGACATCAAGCATTTTTGGGGGAAGCGGTCGAGACAGCTTGTTATGCTATCAACAGGCTTTATCTTCATAAGCTCCTCGGCAAGACATCATCTGAGCTCCTCACGGTAACAAACCCCAAGTGGGATACTTTCGTGTCTTTGGTTCAGAATGCTATATCCTTGATAAGCATCGTCGGTCTAAATTTGCTCCTAAAACTCATGAAGGCTTTTTCTCGGTTATGGATCAAACTCCCACACCTACCGTGTCTACAATAATTTCACCGAAAGGTTGAAGAGACGGTAGACGTGAAGTTTGATGAATCTAATGGCTCGCAAGTAGAGCAAATGCCTATTGATGTAGGAGACAAGGACCCATCGGAAGCCATCCAAGATTTATCTATTGGAAAGATCCGTCCCATGGAAGTGAAGGAGAGTACCTCATCTACATATGTGGAGCCCCTACCTCACGGCAAGATGAACCTCAAGGCAACATGGAGGCCTCCACAAGTGGAACTCACCAAGATGAGGAAGTGCAACAAGAAGATCCACCACAACCTCCTTCTCCACCGCCTCAAGACAACACCAACAACAATGAAGAAGAAGAAGAGGAAGATGAAGATGATGAGGAAGCTCAGCCACAACCTCAACAAAAGCTATCCCGAGTCCGAGCAAGAGTCAAGAAAAATCATCCCGTGGAACAAATGATGAACGACATCGACTCCGGGAGAATTACTCGCTCTAAAACTCGCTTAGCTAACTTTTGTGAGCATTACTCATTTATCTCTAGTATTGAACCTATGAAGGTAGAAGAAGCACTTGAAGACCGGATTGGGTGAGCGCTATGCACGAAGAGCTACACAACTTTGAGAGGAACAATGTATGGACTTTGGTAGAGAAGCCCAAGGATGATCAAAACGTCATTGGAACCAAATGGGTGTTTCGGAACAAGCAAGATGAAGATGGACAAGTCATCCGCAACAAGGCTCGTCTCGTAGCTCAAGGTTACACACAAGTTGAAGGTATGGACTATGGTGAGACCTATGCCCCTGTTGCTAGACTTGAGTCCATTCGCATTCTTCTTGCTTATGCCAATCACCATGATATTACTCTCTATCAAATGGATATCAAAAGTGCTTTCCTAAATGGTGACATTGAGGAGGAAGTATTTGTGAAACAACCTCCGGATTTGTGAATCCCAAAAGCCTAATCATGTTTACAAGTTGCACAAAGCTCTTTATGGTCTTAAACAAGCTCCTAGAGCTTGGTACAAATCTTGACTAGCTTTCTTCTTGAAAAAGGCTTTGAGATTGGAAAGATAGACTCAACACTGTTCACTTAAAAGGGTTGATGGTGAACTATTTGTGTGCCAAATATATGTTGATGATATTATCTTTGGTTCAACTAACCCTCATTTTAGCGAGAAGTTTGGAAAGCTCATGTCGGAGAAGTATGAGATGTCCATGATGAGTGAACTCAAATTCTTCCTTGGGTTGCAAATCAAGCAATCTAAGGAGGGTACCTTTGTCTCACAAACAAAGTACACCAAGGATCTCTTCAAGAAGTTCAACATGCAAGAAAGCAAAGGTATGAGAACCCCATGCCTACAAGTGGACATAATGACTTGACAAAAGATGGAGAACCCGTTGATCAAAAGGTTTACCGATCTATGATTGGTTCTCTACTATATCTTTGTGCTTCTCGTCCTGACATAATGTTGAGTGTATGCATGTGTGCTCGATATCAAGCAGCCCCTAAAGAATGTCATCTTAAAGCTGTTAAAGGGATTGTGAGATATTTGATACACACACCAAACTTTGGCATTTGGTATCCTAAGAGGGCCTCTTTCGACCTTGTTGGCTATTCCGACTCGGACTATGCCAGAGACAGGGTTGATAGACAGTCAACTTCGGGTACGTGTCAATTCCTTGGTCGATCCCTTGTATCTTGGTCCTCCAAGAAACAAAATTGATATCATTATCCTTGCCAAGCGGAATATATTGCTGCCGGTTCGTGTTGTGCTCAATTACTATGGATGACACAAGCGCTTAAGGATTATGGGATACATGTGAGACATGTTCCTTGCTTTGTGACAATGAGAGTGCGATTAAAATTGGACACAATCCGTGCAACACTCTCGAGCGAAACATATTGAAGTTCGTCACCATTTCATTCGTGATCACATTGCCAAGGGTGACATCAATCTTAAGCATGTTCGTCTTGACAAACAACTCGCCGATATCTTTACAAAACCTCTTGATGAGAAAGTGTTTTGTCGCTAAGGAGTGAGTTGAACATCATTGATGCTTCAAACTTGGAGTGAGAACTCCATTGATGCATGCAAGGCATGAGCCCACTTGACTAATCCTTGATATTTCTCTTATGATGGTGATCATATGTCTTGGACACATTTGCCTCCTTGTATTGCATCTAACTCCTTGCAGGTACTTGGATGATCTACATTCCACAAGATTACCACACACTCAAATCATGAGTAATCTTGTCATTGACCAAGTATCTAGCCCTTTGGGATGTTGAGTTCAAGGAACAAAATTCCACATATCCTTTTTGACATTTTATACATCTAGTATTTCACTCTTGTCATCTTGGATATCCTTGAGTATTTCCTTGCCTGCCTAACCCGTGTAGGAAGATGAACTACACAAATGGAAATGGCGCTCCAACTTCACATTCAATGAGCACCTACATCAAGTTCACCTACATGAACAAAGCAACAACAAGCCCAAGGTATGTTCTTCACATCTTTAAGGAGCTTTGCTCAAAGTCATGAGTACAAGCAGCTTCATAAGATGTGATCACATCGAATGCTTAATCGAAAAATGGCAACCCCATTTTGAGCTTAAATGATGAGTATGACCTATGATCAAATGTCCTCATTTGACTCCTAAGTCAATATACTCAAACATAGGTGACCTTGTCGCCGACCTTTATCTAGATGAAGTACATATGTTTTGGAGTCTTTCTATTTTTTCTTATTTTCTCTCATTGAGTTTTTCATTTAAAAAAAAACTTCATCTAGGAATCTTTTTCATTTCTATTCTTCTGTCTTTGTGAATATCCTTTTGGCTCTGATCAATTCCTCGAAAATCATTCACAAATTCATTGCAAATCCTTTGAAACATTCCTCGCAAAGTGAGCTGCATTATTTCTGTATTTCCTTGGAATTAAACTCGGCGTCACCGATTTAAATATTTCGGTCTAACCGAAAAGGATCTGCCCTAAGTCCCTGACTTTCGGACCCACCGATCCATCCTAATTCGGTGTCACCGATTTATTTCTTCCAGGATATCATCTTCTGCAGCTCCACTCAATGACTCTCTATACATGTTTTTTTTGCCCTGTTGTGATTCTTAAGGATCCCACTTCTTTCTTTCCATCTTCCCTAACCTTCCTAGTTTGCTGTCCTTTTCGGCACTTGATGTCAAAGGGGGAGAAGACTTAGGGGGAGAAGAGAAGATTTAGGGGGAGAAGAAGAGCAATCTTACCTTAAGGGGGAGATAATCACATCAAAGCTTTGCCGTGTTTTTCCTTATACGAGAATTTCTTGCCGTATTTCACATTGGACATTACAATTGGCGTCATTCTCATTTGGCATCATTCTTTTGATTTTGCTCTTTCCATCAAAACCCTTGATCTGAGAAAACTCAAAGGGAGAGGAATCTTCACAATTGATATCTTATGGAAAGCAAAATCTCTCGAGTTCATTGAAAATCTTTTAGTTTGGAGACATGTTTGCTGATTCAAGCTTGTGCTCAATATGAGACACTCTTTATACATGTCATCCTGGCTTGGTACTCTTGATGTTCTTGCAGTTGGTTGAAGAAATACTCTTGTGTTATCTAACATTGTTTTCCCAAGTTTATCTCTTCAGGTACAATGCCAAGGAACCTCAAGGTAAGTATATGCACCTTGCAGAATGTGCATGATGGTGACTTGCTTGTGAATACTTGTTTGCAAGAAATCACCATGCACATATGCATTATCACTCACTTCTTTTCATCTGCTCTGATGCATATAGCCAAGCTGCATGTAGCACATCTTGCTTCTCTCTTGTGTGCTTGTGGTAGTCCAAAACCATAATTTATGAAAATCTTGCACACTTGTAGGGGGAGCCTGTGTACTACATGTTTGTCAAAGCTTTCGTGATAATTCTGTCCTTCTTTCAATAAGCTTTGATGTCTTGTTTTGTGTGTTGCCATCAATTACCAAAAAGGGGGAGATTGAAAGCACATTTGCTCCTTGGGTGGTTTTGGTAATTAATGACAACATACTTTGTGGTTGGACTAATGCTTTTATCAAGTATGTTTCAGGAAATTCAATCACATTGGCATGGCAAAAGGACTGAAGAAGTGGACCCCTAAAAAATGCTAAGGCAAGCATTGGCAAAAGCTAAAGACTCCATTTTTGGTTTAGTGATCCAAGATCACATTGAGTCCATAGGAAAAGCCAATACTATTAAAAGGGGATGAGGTTATGATGATGATCTGGTTGCTCAAGTGCTTAGTGATACATCTCCTAAACTATCAGCAACTTTCACTGCCATATACACTCATAAGTAGTCTCGGTCCCACCGATTTTCCAAACTCAGTCACTGCGAGATGAACCACCTCAGCCATAAGCCAAACCCTAGAAAACTCGGATTTTCCGATTGAACTCGGTCTCACGAAACTTGAGTTACCAAGCTTACGTAACCTTACGTCATCAAATCGGTGTCACCGAGATGATGAAGTCGGTCCCACCATAATTGGCTTGCTCTTGTCATTGCACGAATCGGACTAACCGAGATTGTATTTTCGGTCCCACCGAAAATCCCAACGTTCACATTATTTGAACTTTCGGTCTCACCGAGTTGTCAACTTCGGTCCCACCGAGATTGCTCAGATGTGTGTAACGGTTGGATTTTGTGTGGAGGCTATAAATACCCCTCCACCCCCTCTTCATTCGTGGAGAGAGCCATCAGAAAGAACTACAACTCCTACCTTACATTTCTGAGAAGAGAACTAACTACCCTTGTGTTGAGATCAAGTTGCTCCACTCCCACCATATGAAGCTTGATCTCTAGCCTTCCCAAGTTGCTTTCCACTCAATCCTTTCTTCCACCACAGCCAAATCAGTGAGGAGAGTTGAGTGTTGGGGAGATTATCATTTGAAGCACAAGAGCAAGGAGTTCATCATCATCTACACCATCTATTACCTTTTGGAGGTGGTGCCTCCTAGATTGGTTAGGTGTCGCTTGGGAGCCTTCACGAGATGTGGAGTTGAACCAAGAAGTTTGTAAGGGCAAGGAGATCGCCTACTTGTGAAGATCTACCCCGAGTAAGGCTAGCCCTCCGTGGGCGAGGCCATGATGGAATAGACAAGGTTGCTTCTTCGTGGACCCTTCGTGGGTGGAGCCCTCCGTGGACTCTCGCAGCCGTTACCCTCCGTGGGTTGAAGTCTCCATCAACGTGGAAATGCGATAGCACCACCTATCGGAACCACGAGAAAAATCACCGCGTCTCCAAAATTGCGTTTGCTCTTCTCCACCTCTCTTTACTACATGTGCAATTTACTTTCCGCTGCCTATACTCTAGAATTGCATGTGTAGGGTGATGCTTGACTTGATCATAATTGTGAATCTGCCAAAAAACTGTTCTTTGTCAAAAGGCAGAATTTTTATATTGTCAAGTAGTCTAATCACCCCCCCTCTAGACATACTTTCGATCCTACAAGTCATTTTGGCTGTGGTGGAAGAAAGGATTGAGTGGAAGGCAACTTGGGAAGGCTAGAGATCAAGCTTCATATGGTGGGAGTGGAGCAACTTGATCTCAACACAAGGGTAGGTAGTTCTCTTCTCAGAAATGTAAGGTAGGAGTGGTAGTTCTTTCTGATGGCTCTCTCCACGAATGAAGAGGGGGTGGAGGGGTATTTATAGCCTCCACACAAAATCTAACCGTTACACACATTTGAGCAATCTCGGTGGGACCGAAGTTGACAACTCGGTGAGACCGAAAGTTCAAATAATGTGAACGTTAGGATTTTCGGTGGGACCGAAAATACAATCTCGGTTAGTCCGATTAGTGCAATGACAAGAGCAAGCCAATTTGGTGGGACGACTTCATCACCTCGGTGACACCGATTTGATGATGAAGGTTACGAAGCTTGGCAACTCAAGTTTCGATGAGACCGAGTTCAATCGAAAATCCGAAGTTTTCTAGGGTTTGGCTTATGGCTGAGGTGGTTCATCTTGGTGTGACTGAGTTTCGAAAATCGGTGGGACCGAGACTACTTATGAGTGTATATGGCAGTGAAAGTTGCTGATAGTTTAGGAGATGTATCACTAAGCACTTGAGCAACCAGATCATCATCATAACCTCATCCCCTTTTAATAGAACTCAAGGAAGCTATCACTCCAACTCCGACTACAATCAAGATGAAGGTGTTGCCGGTCTTGCTCTTGTATCCTCCAACTCCAACTCCTACGGCTTATTTGATTCACCAAATGAGGGAATTGGAAGATGCTTCATGGCTAAAGGCCCCAAGGTATCACACCCTGAATTCATTGACTTCAATAGTGATGAGGATGACTTGCTTGGTGAAGATGAGCTCTTACATGATAAATCCAATGAACCTAGTAATGATGAACATGCTAGTAGTCTTTATAGTCGAGAAGAGTCGAATGACAATGCTATGAAGGAGATTGAGCGTCTAACTAAAGAACTAAACACTCTTAAGTTAGCTCATGAAACAACTCAAGAAGATCATAGAGAGCTCCTAAGATCTCATGAGAAGCTACGCTCGAGAAGCTCACTCTAGAGCAAGAACATGAGTTTCTAAAAGCAATCAATGACGATCTTCAAAGAAGAGTTCTTCATATCTTGCCAAACGACTTCTCTTGTCTAATTTCTTGCCACCCATTAAGACTAAGCATGACAAGCATAAGAAAAATTCTTTCTCTAGTAGTAACAATAACCATGCTAAATCCAATATTGTTGCTTCTAGTAGTTCTCTTGATTCCACTAACAATGTTTCAAGCCAAGTTACACTTGAGCAAGAAAATAGTTTATTGAAAGGGATTATAGAGTAAGGTGTCTAGAAGAGCCTTGCGGAAGCAAGAACTTTGAGGAAATTGTTACGCAAGCAAGGAAGGCACGGAAGAATCAAAGAATTGGTTTTGAGCGAAAGTTCAACGCCGAAGGTGTTGAATGGGAAGAAGGTCAATATCCTACTCCACAGTTTGTTTCTCAAAAGGAGAAGTATGATCCTACTTCTTCCAATGTGGAACAAGCTCAAGATGATCTTCCACCACAAGACCACAAGCTAAAAGGCAAGGACAAGCTTCAAGAGGAGATTGATGCATTTGTTGAAGCACCTCAAGCCATGGTCAAGTGGGTTCCCAAGGAAACGTCAAGTTCTACTTCATCAAACTCAACTACAACCCCAAGGATTCCCATCAAGATGATGTGGATCCCAAGAAGAAGAACTAGAAAGTTCTTGAGGGTGACTCCGCCAACATACTTCACTCACATTCATTTTGGCAAAAACTTGTGCAATCAACTTCCACATCGTGCACTAGTTCATGGAGTCACAAACCCTCTTGTTGGTAAGTCAAGGGACAAGGTAATCATTGCTTTCATGGACATCATCTATTGTGAACTTCAATCTATGTCCATGGATATCCTTGTTTGTTCCTTGTGGGACTAACCCATGTAGGTATTGAAAGTGCCCGAATCCAAAGGATAGCTCCCAACTCTTGATGATCTCCATCAACATTGAGCATCCACATCTTCAAGGTCTACATGAAGTCTTCTACGACAACCCAAGGTTAGTTTGACCCTTTAAAAGGGGTTCTCACATCTAGGGGGAGCTTTGCTCTAAAAAATTGAGTTAAAGCATCTTCAAATGATGTGAACACATCAATGCTTTATGTAAAAGTGGTAACCCCACTTGTGCTTAAACGATGAGTATGACCTATGATCAAATGTTCTCATTTGGCTCCTAAGTCAATATACTCATATAAAGATGACCTAGTCATCGACAAATTGTGTGTTAGTTGCTAGAGTTTTTTTGTTGTGCATGTTTGACACATATTTCATTTGCTATCTTATTGTGTGAGCATGTTGGATGCATGATTTTATCCATTCGAGGACATCCATTTGTTGTTTTGGTCGTTTTGAGTTTTCTGACCAAATGGATGAACAAGAATGCCTAAGTACCTCCCCTAGCTATCTATGCTTTCTTGTCTCAAATTCTATTCATGCTTACATCACAAACTTTGAACAAGTCATTTTGGACCCTCGGGTGAGGAGCACTCGGAGCCACCGATCCGTCAAGGGCTAACTTCCAAAACCTTCTAATTGATTTCGGTCGGACCAACTCACTCAAACTCGGTCGAACCGAAAGCATTTAGACGATCTAGGTTTTCACCTCGGTGAAACCGAGTTGTGATTTTCGGCGTGACGAAGTGCATAACTCGCCTAGCGATTATCCATCTCGGTGCCACCGAGTTTTACAACTTCGGTCCCACCGACAACAAAGGGGTATATATACTCGAGGGGCGCTGCGTTGATTTATCCTTCAAACGTTTCGCCCCACCCTTCTTTGCCGTCGCCTTGGTCTCCGGATCGTCGCCGTAAATGCCGCTCAGGCGCCCTCGCCGCAGTCTCGTCGCCGTCAAGCGGACATCTCCTCCGCGCCGTTGCCGCTGTAGAAAAACTCCACCAAGTTAGGGTGAGTTTTGATCCCACGTGCTCCCATCTCCGATTCAATGCACGTTTGGTTTGCCTAGTATCTTGCATGACGATTGAAATCCTCCTGTACCGATTAGTTCGTTTGGACTAGATTCGAGTAAAAGTTTTAGGGTTAGGTTTCATGAACACATCTTGGTGAGACCGATTTTACATTTTTGGTATGACCGATTTGGCCTATGGCCATTGTGATCTGCACCCTTCGGTCCAACCGAAGTTGTGCAAATCGGTGTGACCGAAATGAGGATTTTGTGAAACCCTAGTGTTTCGGCAGAGGACGAAACCCACTTGGTCAAACCGAAAGTGTGTGAAAGCTCTGTTTTACACTTGGATTCACCAAATCTTAAGCTCGATCGACCGAAATGTCTTCTGTGAAAACCTAATACTAGAATTTGAACTCATTTTTTTGCAAAAACTTCTGCGTTTGTGATGACTCTTCTTCTCTGCCTACACCTTATCTATTCACAAAGTTGTCGCCATGTCGGATGCGGTGTGATCGAACAGGTCGAGACACCCATTGCGAGACATTCCGAGGCGGGCACTAGTCCACGATCCTAGCAGCTCATCTGATGATGGTGAGAGGAGTACACCAAGTGGCTTGCCTCCTGCAGCCACCAGAGCCAGAAAGAAGAGGAATTCAGATGATGAGGATTCTGATTTTGTTGTTGAGGAAGAGGTAACCTCAAAGCCTAAGAGGAAGGTTGTTGCCAAAGAGCCACAAGGTCAACAAACTAAGAAGGGCACCAGCAAAGTCAAGCAGTCAACTGTTGCTAAGAAGATGAACTTGGGAGAGGCAGCTGCAAGCAAAGTGAAGAAAACCTCCAAGAGAAAGAGGATAGTGCATGATGCAGCAGAAGAGGATGAGGATGAGGAAGCAAAGCGGGAGAAGGAAGAGCTTATGCGTGAGATGCAGGATGACTTAGTCCATGATGCTTATCAACAGACTGCTCCGGTTCCCACAGGACCCCGATCAGCTGCTATTCCAGTGACAGACACCAGGACTACAGCTTCAGCACCTCCCACAGTTCCAGCAGTTACTCCAACTCCAGCTCCTGTGACCACTCCTCCAGCACAGACATCAGCTGAAGTCTTCGCCGATGCTGTCATATCCACTCCGACATCAACCAGCACGGAGCCGCCAGTGAGACTCCCGGTGGCGCTTAGCTCTATGCTTTTTTGAACTTTTGGTAACTTGTTGCCAAAGGGGAGAAATTGTATAGATCATAGGACTTCGAGAGAGAGAGTCTTTGTTGTCTTTGCGCTTTTGCTCTTTCGTTTTTTTGCGGTTTCTTTGAGATACTTTTGGTTTTTCGAGACATTGATGTGTTTGATACTCGTTTGATTCTACCTTAATGAGTGCTTGGTCGTACTATGCTTTAATGTGTGCTTAATGCTTATCATATGCCATTCCTATCTTGTATGACCATTTACTCATGTCTTGGTGATTAGGTGCATCTGTTCATTCTTATCATTTTGTGCGCTCCACCAAGATGTATGTGACATGGAAGAGTGACCCATGATCCTAATCGATTGTGCATTTGCATTCAAGCGCAAATCTTAAATAATGCACAAATTTAGGGGAGCTCTTGCTTATCACATACTTCTCAAAGCGATGATATTATTCATTGATTATATCCTTTGTCGAGCTTTGATCTATATGTTGTCATCAATTACCAAAAGGGGAGATTGAAAGTGCAACTAATCCGGTCTTCCCATTTGCCTACCTCTCCATTCTCTCAGAACTACCACTCCTACCTTACATTTACAGAGAGACTACCTACCCTGCAGGACCAATTTCCCACCCATGAACCATTCTCAGTCAAGAATCACCTTCCAAATTGCTTGTTTTCCACTTCTCTCCACATGCATGTATTTCCGCTGTTTATGTCTAGAATTGCATGTGGGGGTGATTAGACTACTTGACAATATATTTTTATAAATAGTCTAATGCCTAGACATTTTGACAAAGAATCAGAGCCAAAAGGTTTTAGAAATGAAAAAGATTCACAATTATGATCAAGTAAGAAAAATAGCATCAAAACATATGTACTTCATCTAGATAAAGGTCACATGCAATTCTAGAGTATAGGATCAAGAAGGTGAGAGTGTCTAAATTGCACATGTAGATAAAAAGAGAACAGTGCAGAGCATAACACACAAGTCAAGCAACACATGCAATTTTGAAAGTAAATTGACAAGTAGTGAAGTTTTTCTCGTGGTTCCGTGGTTCCGATAGGTGGTGCTATCGCATTTCCACGCTGATGGAGACTTCAACCCACGAGGGTAACGATTGCGAGAGTCCACGGAGGGCTCCACCCACGAAGGGTCCATGAAGAAGCAACCTTGTCTATTCCATCATGGCTACGCCCACTGAGGGCTAGCCTTACTGGGGTAGATCTTCACGAAGTAGGCGATCTCCTTGCCTTACAAACTTCTTGGTTCAACTCCACATCTCGATGGGAGGCTCCCAAGCGACACCTAACCAATCTAGGAGGCACCACCTCCAAAAGGTAATAGATGGTGTAGATGATGATGAACTCCTTGCTCTTGTGCTTCAAATGATAATCTCCCCAACACTCAACTCTCCTCACCGATTTGGTTGTGGTGGAAGAAAGGATTGAGTGGAAAGCAACTTGGGAAGGCTAGAGATCAAGCTTCATATGGTGGGAGTGGAGCAACTTGATCTCAACACAAGGGTAGGTAGTTCTCTTCTCGTAAATGTAAGGTAGGAGTGGTAGTTCTTTTCGATGGCTCTCTCCACGAATGAAGAGGGGTGGGAGGGTATTTATAGCCTCCACACAAAATCCAACCGCTACACACATTTGAGCAATCTCGGTGGGACCGGTTGACAACTCGGTGAGACCGAAAGTTCAAATAATGTGAACGTTGGGATTTTCGGTGGGACCGAAAATACAATCTCTGTTAGTCCGATTCGCAATGACAAGAGCAAGCCAATTTCGGTGGGATCGACTTCATCATCTCGGTGACACCGATTTGATGATGTAAGTTACGAAGCTTGGCAACTCAAGTTTCGGTGAGACCGAGTTCTGAATCAGAAAATCCGAGTTTTCTAGGGTTTGGCTTATGGTTGAGGTGGTTCATCTCGGTGTGAGTGAGTTTGGAAAATCGGTGGGACCGAGACTACTTATGAGTGTATATGGCGTTGAAAGGTCGATAGTTTAGGAGATGTATCACTAAGCACTTGAGCAACCAGATCATCATCATAACCTCATCCCTTTTAATAGTATTGGCTTTTCCTATGGACTCAATGTGATCTTGGATCACTAAACCAAAAATGGAGTCTTGAGCTTTTGCCAATGCTTGCCTTAGCATTTTGAGGGGTCCACTTCTTCAGTCCTTGCCATACCCATATCACTGAACTCTCTGAAATGATTCTCAAGTAACTATTAGTTCAATGATATATATGTTGTTATTAATTACCAAAACCACTCGGGGATTAGTTGCACTTTCAATTGTAGGATCGAAAGTATGTCTAGAGGGGGGGTGATTAGACTACTTGACAATATAAAAATTCTGCCTTTTGACAAAGAACAGTTTTTGGCAGATTCACAATTATGATCAAGTCAAGCATCACCCTACACATGCAATTCTAGAGTATAGGCAGCGGAAAGTAAATTGCACATGTAGTAAAGAGAGGTGGAGAAGAGCAAACGCAATTTTGGAGACGCGGTGATTTTTCTCGTGGTTCCGATAGGTGGTGCTATCGTACTTCCACGTTGATGGAGACTTCAACCCACGGAGTGTAACGACTGCGAGAGTCCACGGAGGGCTCCACCCACGAAGGGTCCACGAAGAAGCAACCTTGTCTATTCCATCATGGCCTGCGCCCACGGAGGGCTAGCCTTACTCGGGGTAGATCTTCACGAAGTAGGCGATCTCCTTGCCCTTACAAACTTCTTGGTTCAACTCCACATCTCGACGGAGGCTCCCAAGCGACACCTAACCAATCTAGGAGGCACCACCCTCCAAAAGGTAATAGATGGTGTAGATGATGATGAACTCCTTGCTCTTGTGCTTCAAATGATAATCTCCCCAACACTCAACTCTCCTCACTGATTTGGTTGTGGTGGAAGAAAGGATTGAGTGGAAAGCAACTTGGGAAGGCTAGAGATCAAGCTTCATATGGTGGGAGTGGAGCAACTTGATCTCAACACAAGGGTAGGTAGTTCTCTTCTCAAGAAATGTAAGGTAGGAGTGGTAGTTCTTTCGATGGCTCTCTCCACGAATGAAGAGGGGTGGAGGGTATTTATAGCCTCCACACAAAATCCAACCGTTACACACATTTGAGCAATCTCGGTGGGACCGAAGTTGACAACTCGGTGAGACCGAAAGTTCAAATAATGTGAACGTTGGGATTTTCGGTGGGACCGAAAATACAATCTCGGTTAGTCCGATTCGTGCAATGACAAGAGCAAGCCAATTTCGGTGGGACCGACTTCATCATCTCGGTGACACCGATTTGATGATGTATGATTCTGAAGCTTGGCAACTCAAGTTTCGGTGAGACCGAGTTCGAATCGGAAAATCCGAGTTTTGTAGGGTTTGGCTTATGGCTGAGGTGGTTCATCTCGGTGTGGTGAGTTTGGAAAATCGGTGGGACCGAGACTACTTATGAGTGTATATGGCAGTGAAAGTTGCTGATAGTTTAGGAGATGTATCACTAAGCACTTGAGCAACCAGATCATCATCATAACCTCATCCCCTTTTAATAGTATTGGCTTTTCCTATGGACTCAATGTGATCTTGGATCACTAAACCAAAAATGGAGTCTTGAGCTTTTGCCAATGCTTGCCTTAGCATTTTGAGGGGTCCACTTCTTCAGTCCTTGCCATACCCATATCATTGAACTCTCTGAAATGATTCTCAAGTAACTATTAGTTCAATGATATATATGTTGTTATTAATTACCAAAACCACCCGGGGATTAGTTGCACTTTCAATCTCCCCCTTTTTGGTAATTGATGACAACATATAGATCAAAGCTTCGACAAAGGATATAATCAATGAATAATATCGTCGCTTTGAGAAGTATGTGATAAGCAAGAGCTCCCCCTAAATTTGTGCATTATTTAAGATTTGCGTTTGAATGCAAATGCACAATCGATTAGGATCATGGGTCACTCTTCCATGTCACATACATCTTGGTGGAGCGCACAAAATGATAAGAATGAACAGCATGCACCCAATCACCAAGACATGAGTAAATGGTCATACAAGATAGGAATAGCATATGATAAGCATTAAGCACACATTAAAGCATAGTGCGACCAAGCACTCATTAAGGTAGAATCAAGCGTAGTATCAAACACTTTGAATGTCTCGAAAACCAAAAGTATCTCAAAGAAACCGCAAAAGAACGAAAAGAGCAAAAGCGCAAAGACAAACACTCTCTCTCTCGAAGTCCTATGATCTATACAATTTCTCCCCTTTGGCAACAAGTTACCAAAAGTTCGAAAAAGCATAGAGCTAAGCGTCCTTTGGGGACTCTGCTGGCGGCTCCGTCTGGGTTGATGTCGGAGTGGATATGATGACATCGGCGAAGACTTGGTGATGTCTGTCTTTGGAGGAGTGGTCACCGAGCTGGAGCTAGAGTAGGAGTAGCTTCTTTGAACTGTGGGAGGTCTTGAAGCTGTAGTCTGGTGTCATCCTTTGGAATAGCAGTGATCGGGTCTGTGGGAACCGGAGCGATCTGTTGATAAGCATCATGGACTAAGTCATCCTGCATCTCACGCATAAGCTCTTCCTTCTCCGCTTTGCTTCCTCAATGTCCGCCTCGAGCTTGTTGTGTCACTTGCACTTGATCGACTTCACGTCCGAGCGTGGATCTTGTCCTCAACAATCCTCTCTAAGCTCTCCGAGGCTGTTCAATGCTGGCGGCGTTGTTCAATCCTTTGAGTAGCTTCAAGAATTTGCTCTCCAAGCTCTTTGGTTTAGCTGCTGCTTCTTCTTGCTTCCTTGTCAGCTTTGGCTTTCTTGGCAGCTTCAATCTTGGCTTGACCTTCAACAGATGTCGGATCCTCCTCATCCATCACAACATCATTGTCTTCATGCTCTGGCTGCAACGGTAAATGTTCTCTATCCAACAAGAATGTGCCCGTGCCAAACTTGGCATTGATAAGCATCTGAATCATGGGCAAATCCACATGACCTTTTCTGGTCAGTTGCAGTCCTCTTAATGGTCTCTACCATCAAGTCCATCACCTTGAAAGGTGCCTTCTCATCAAGTATGTGCAGCATGTTGATAGAGTATCCTCTGATCATGCGATGATCTCCAGATTTGGGCATCAAGGTATGCCTCAAAATGGTATTAGTGGTAGGTAAGCCTGCACGGAGATAGTAGATCGAGCCGAGCTTCCAGATTTCCAAATCCTTTCTTTGGAATCTCTTTGTACATGTTCTTCATGGATTCATGATTCTTCTTTGGAATCCCATATACATCTATATCATCTTCTCGTTGCACTGGAGCATTCAGAAGTTCTGCCCATTCTTCAACAGATGAAGAAAATCTTTGGCCTTCAGTCATCCATATAATCTTTCCATCAGGGTAGAAGTGAGCTGTGGCATAGAATTTCATTATCATCTCATCATTCCAACTGGTCAATTTCTCACCTACAAAGTCTGCAACACCACATGCAGTGAAGCTTTCATGCACATGTGGAAAGAAATCTCTGTGCTCTTCGCTGTCAATGTACTTCCAGTCAACATATCGGGTGTCTGCGACTATGGGCTTCTTGTCCATCAAGACGGTCTCATAGAAGTCCTGCTGCTCTACGGTGTGAAATCTGGGATCTCAGCAGTTCTTCTCCTCACGGCATATGGGTCAGTTTGTCTCCATAGCCTAAGACCTTTATCTTTCCTTGCCTTCATATCCTCGGCTTGAGGATGAGCATCATTATGTAGTGGCAGTTTTGGACGAAGTTTACAAAAGCGGTGCTTCATCGTCGACACACTGGTGGCACATCATCCTTATTCTTTTGAATATTTGGAATGTTCTGACGGTCTTCTTGGGCTTGGCGGCGAGCTTTCTTTGGAGCTGCCTTAGCTGGAGCAGATTGCTTGGGCTTTGATGTGGCTCCGGCCTTAATGGCATCACCCATGAGCTTACGCTTCGAGGAGGAGGCTGTGGTGCTTCCTCATCCTCATCCTCTTCTGCTGCATCATGCACTATCCTCTTTCTCTTGGTGGTTTTCTTCACTTTGCTTGCATTTGCCTCTCCCAAATTCAGCTTCTTAGCAACAGTTGACTGCTTGACTTTCTTTGGTGCCCTTCTTAGTTTGTTGACCTTGTGGCTCTTTGGCAACAACCTTCCTCTTAGGCTTTGAGGTTACCTCTTCCTCAACAACAAAATCGAATCCTCATCATCTGAATTCCTCTTCTTTCGGCTTTGGTGGCTGCAGGAGGCAAGCCACTTGGTGTACTCCTCTCACCATCATCGGATGAGCTGCTAGGATCGGGACTAGTGCGCCTCTGGAATATCGCAATGGGTGTCTCGACCTGTTACATTATCCACGGCATCGACATGGTGACAACTGTGAATAGATAAGGTGTAGGCGAGAAGAAGAGTCATCACAAAGCGAAGTTTTGCAAAAAAATGAGTTCAAATTCTAGTATTAGGTTTTCACAGAAGACATTTGGTCGGACCGAGTTTAAGATTGGTGAATCCGAAGTGTAAAACAGAGCTTTCACACCACTTTCGGTTTGACGAAGTGGGTTTCGATCTGCCGAAAACACTAGGGTTTCACAGAATCCTCATTTCGGTCACACCGATTTGCACAACTTCGGTTGGACCGAAGGGTGCGATGCAATGGCCATAGGCCAAATCGGTCATACCGAAAATGTAAATCGGTCTCACCGAGATGTGTTCGGCGGAAACCTAACCCTAAAACTTTTACTCGAATCTAGTCCAAACGAACTAATCTGGTGTACAGGAGGATTTCAATCATGGCAAGATACTAGGCAAACCAAGCGTGCATTGAATTGGAGATGGGAGCACGAGTGGGATCAAAACTCACCCTAACTTGGTGGAGTTTTTCTCTGGCGGCAACGGCGCGGAGGAGATGTCCGTTGGCGGCGACGGAGACTGCGGCGGCGAGGGCGACAGGCATTTACGGCGACGATCCGGAGACCAAGGCGGCGGCGGCAAAGGGGTGGGGGCTAAAGCGTTTGAAGGATAAATCAGCGGCCCTCGGAGTATATATACCCTTTCTTTGTCGGTGGGACGAGTTGTAAAACTTCGGTGGCACCGAGATGGATAACTGCTAGGCGTTATGCACTTGATCACGCCGAAAATCACAACTTCGGTTTCACCGAGGTGAAAACCTAGATCGTCTAAATGCTTTCGGTTCGACCGAGTTTGAGTGAGTTGGTCCGACGAAATCAATTAGAAGGTTTTGGAAGTTAGCCCTTGACGGATCGGTGGCTCAAGTGCTCCTCACCCGGAGGGTCCGAAAATGACTTGTTCAAAGTTTGTGATGTAAGCATGAATAGAATTTGAGACAAGAAAGCATAGATAGCTAGGGGAGGTACTTAGGCATTCTTGTTCATCCATTTGGTCAGAAAACTCAAAACGACCAAAACAACAAATGGATGTCCTCGAATGGATAAAATCATGCATCCAACATGCTCACACAATAAGATAGCAAATGAAATATGTGTCAAACATGCACAACCAAAACTCTAGCAACTAACACACAATTTGTCGATGACTAGGTCATCTTTATATGAGTATATTGACTTAGGAGCCAAATGAGAACATTTGATCATAGGTCATACTCATCGTTTAAGCACAAGTGGGGTTACCACTTTTACATAAAGCATTGATGTGTTCACATCATTTGAAGATGCTTTAGCTCAATTTTTAGAGCAAAGCTCCCCCTAGATGTGAGAACCCCTTTTAAAGGGTCAAACTAACCTTGGGTTGTCGTAGAAGACTTCATGTAGATGTTGAAGATGTGGATGCTCAATGTTGATGGAGATCATCAAGAGTTGGGAGCTATCCTTTGGATTGGGCACTTTCAATACCTACATGGGTTAGTCCCACAAGGAACAAACAAGGATATCCATGGACATAGATTGAAGTTCACAATAGATGATGTCCATGAAAGCAATGATTACCTTGTCCCTTGACTTACCAACAAGAGGGTTTGTGACTCCATGAACTAGTGCACGATGTGGAAGTTGATTGCACAAGTTTTTGCCAAAATGAATGTGAGTGAAGTATGTTGGCGGAGTCACCCTCAAGAACTTTCTAGTTCTTCTTCTTGGGATCCACATCATCTTGATGGGAATCCTTGGGGTTGTAGTTGAGCTTGACGAAGTAGAACTTGGCGTTTCCTTGGGAACCCACTTGACCATGGCTTGAGGTGCTTCAACAAATGCATCAATCTCCTCTTGAAGCTTGTCCTTGCCTTTTAGCTTGTGGTCTTGTGGTGGAAGATCATCTTGAGCTTGTTCCACATTGGAAGAAGTAGGATCATACTTCTCCTTTTGAGAAACAAACTGTGGAGTAGGATATTGACCTTCTTCGCATTCAACACCTTCGGCGTTGAACTTTCGCTCAAAACCAATTCCTTGATTCTTCGGTGCCTTCCTTGCTTGCGAACAATTTCCTCAAAGTTCTTGCTTCGGCAAGGCTCTTGTAGACACCTTCTCTATAATCCCTTTCAATAAACTATTTTCTTGCTCAAGTGTAACTTGGCTTGAAACATTGTTAGTGGAATCAAGAGAACTACTAGAAGCAACAACATTGGATTTAGCATGGTTATTGTTACTACTAGAGAAAGATTTTTTCTTATGCTTGTCATGCTTAGTCTTAATGGGTGGCAAGAAATTAGACAAGAGAAGTCGTTTGGCAAGATATGAAGAACTCTTCTTTGAAGATCGTCATTGATTGCTTTTAGAAACTCATGTTCTTGCTCTAGAGTGAGCTTCTCGAGCGTAGCTTCTCATGAGATCTTAGGAGCTCTCTATGATCTTCTTGAGTTGTTTCATGAGCTAACTTAAGAGTGTTTAGTTCTTTAGTTAGGCGCTCAATCTCCTTCATAGCATTGTCATTCGACTCTTCTCGACTATAAAGACTACTAGCATGTTCATCATTACTAGGCTCACTGGATTTATCAAGCAAGAGCCCATCTTCACCAAGCAAGTCATCCTCATCACTATTGAAGTTAATGAATTCAGGGTGTGATACCTTGGGGCCTTTAGCCATGAAGCATCTTTCAATTCCCTCATTTGGTGAATCAAATAAGTCGTAGGAGTTGGAGTTGGAGGATACGAGAGCAAGACCGGCAACACCTTCATCTTGACTGTAGTCGGAGTTGGAGTGATAGCTTCCTTCGGATTGATTGTCGGAATCGGAGCCGAAGACCCATTCACCTACATGAGCTTGATGTTTTCTTCTTGTGTAGCTCCTCGATGACTTGTCTTTCCTCTCCGAATCCTTGCTTCTCCCAGAGGGTCTTCGTTCATAACGATCATCTCTGCTCCTTCTCTCTTTCCGAGGTGACTCATCTCTTGAGCTTCTTCTTCTTGGAGATTCTTCTCTTCTCTTGTGGGGAGCCGTACACTCATTTGAGTAGTGTCGGGTCTTCCACAATTGTAGTGATTCGATCACGACTAGAAGATCTCTTTTCATCATATGATCTAGACTTTGAGCTTCTCTCTTTGCCTCTATTCTTGTAGAATTTGTTGAAGTTCTTGACCATTAGGCTTATCTCTTCATTGGAAACTAACTTGTCACTTGAGGTTGTGGGAGCATCACTTGTAGCTTTGTAAGCACCACTTGACTTGTTGTGAAGCTCTTCCTTATCCTTAAGTGTCATCTCATGAGCAACAATTCTTCCAATGACTTGGTTGGCTTGAGATTCTTGTAGTTTGGCATCATTTGGATCAAAGTGCACACGGTGTCATACTTTCCATCAAAAGCTCGAGAATCTTCTTGATGATGAATCGGTCGGTCATTTCTTCGCTTCCTAAGCCGGCAATCTCATTTGTGATGAGAGCAAGCCTAGAGTACATTTCAGCGACTCCTTCACCATCCTTCATCTTGAACTTGTCAAGTTGACCTTGAAGAATATCTAGCTTTGATTCCTTCACGGACTCGGTACCTTCATGCATTTCAACCAAAGTATCCCAAATCTCTTTTGCATTCTCAAGGCGGCTGATTTTGTTGAACTCCTCGGGACACAAGGCATTGAAGAGAATGTCACAAGCTTGAGCATTGTTTTGCAACATCCGCAATTCTTCCGTTGTAAGCCGCGATCCGGAACTTTTCCTTCCTCGAAGAATTCACCTTGCATACCAACACAAATAATGCCCCATGCGGCTGGGTTATGACCAAGAATATGCATTTTCATTTTATGCTTCCAACTAGCAAAATTTGTACCATCAAAGTAAGGACCTCTCTGAAAATTACCCTCACTAGGCGCCATACTCTCCTAGGTTGTGAAACCAAGCTTATGGAGTCAATGCAATGAAACCAATACAATGGAGACCAAAGCTCGATACCACTTGTAGGATCGAAAGTATGTCTAGAGGGGGTGATTAGACTACTTGACAATATAAAAATTCTGCCTTTTGACAAAGAATAGTTTTGGCAGATTCACAATTATGATCAAGTCAAGCATCACCCTACACATGCAATTCTAGAGTATAGGCAGCGGAAAGTAAATTGCACATGTAGTAAAGAGAGGTGGAGAAGAGCAAGCGCAATTTTGGAGACGCGGTGATTTTTCTCGTGGTTCCGATAGGTGGTGCTATCGTACTTCCACGTTGATGGAGACTTCAACCCACGGAGGGTAACGGCTGCGAGAGTCCACGGAGGCTCCACCCACGAAGGGTCCACGAAGAAGCAACCTTGTCTATTCCATCATGGCTCACGCCCACGGAGGGCTAGCCTTACTCGGGGTAGATCTTCACGAAGTAGGCGATCTCCTTGCCCTTACAAACTTCTTGGTTCAACTCCACATCTCGACGGAGGCTCCCAAGCGACACCTAACCAATCTAGGAGGCACCACCCTCCAAAAGGTAATAGATGGTGTAGATGATGATGAACTCCTTGCTCTTGTGCTTCAAATGATAATCTCCCCAACACTCAACTCTCCTCACTGATTTGGCTGTGGTGGAAGAAAGGATTGAGTGGAAAGCAACTTGGGAAGGCTAGAGATCAAGCTTCATATGGTGGGAGTGGAGCAACTTGATCTCAACACAAGGGTAGGTAGTTCTCTTCTCGAAATGTAAGGTAGGAGTGGTAGTTCTTTCGATGGCTCTCTCCACGAATGAAGAGGGGTGGAGGGTATTTATAGCCTCCACACAAAATCCAACCGTTACACACATTTGAGCAATCTCGGTGGGACCGAAGTTGACAACTCGGTGAGACCGAAAGTTCAAATAATGTGAGCGTTGGGATTTTCGGTGGGACCGAAAATACAATCTCGGTTAGTCCGATTAGTGCAATGACAAGAGCAAGCCAATTTCGGTGGGACCGACTTCATCATCTCGGTGACACCGATTTGATGATGAAGGTTCAAAAGCTTGGCAACTCAAGTTTGGTGAGACCGAGTTGAATCGGAAAATCCGAGTTTTCTAGGGTTTGGCTTATGGCTGAGGTGGTTCATCTCGGTGTGGTGAGTTTGGAAAATCGGTGGGACCGAGACTACTTATGAGTGTATATGGCGGTGAAAGTTCTTGATAGTTTAGGAGATGTATCACTAAGCACTTGAGCAACGGATCATCATCATAACCTCATCCCTTTTAATAGTATTGGCTTTTCCTATGGACTCAATGTGATCTTGGATCACTAAACCAAAAATGGAGTCTTGAGCTTTTGCCAATGCTTGCCTTAGCATTTTGAGGGTCCACTTCTTGATCCTTGCCATACCCATATCCTTGAACTCTCGAAATGATTCTCAAGTAACTATTAGTTCAATGATATATATGTTGTTATTAATTACCAAAACCACCCGGGATTAGTTGCACTTTCAATCTCCCCTTTTTGGTAATTGATGACAACATATAGATCAAACTTCGACAAAGGATATAATCAATGAATAATATCGTCGCTTTGAGAAGTATGTGATAAGCAAGAGCTCCCCCTAAATTTGTGCATTATTTAAGATTTGCGTTTGAATGCAAATGCACAATCGATTAGGATCATGGGTCACTCTTCCATGTCACATACATCTTGGTGGAGCGCACAAAATGATAAGAATGAACAGCATGCACCCAATCACCAAGACATGAGTAAATGGTCATACAAGATAGGAATAGCATATGATAAGCATTAAGCACACATTATAGCATAAATGCGACCAAGCACTCATTAAGGTAGAATCAAGCGTAGTATCAAACACCTTTGAATGTCTCGAAAAACCAAAAGTATCTCAAAGAAACCGCAAAAGAACGAAAGAGCAAAAGCGCAAAGACAACAGCACTCTCTCTCGAAGTCCTATGATCTATACAATTTCTCCCCTTTGGCAACAAGTTACCAAAAGTTCGAAAAAGCATAGAGCTAAGCGTCCTTTGGGGACTCTCTTTGGCGGCTCCGTGCAGGTTGATGTCGGAGTGGATATGACAAAGATCGGCGAAGACTTGGTGATGTCTCATCTTTGGAGGAGTAGTCACTTTGGAGCTGGAGCTAGAGTAGGAGTATGCTTCTTTGGAACTGTGGGAGAGTCTTTGAAGCTGTAGTCACGTGTGTCATCCTTTGGAATAGCAGCTGATCGGGGTCTGTGGGAACCGGAGCGATCTGTTGATAAGCATCATGGACTAAGTCATCCTGCATCTCACGCATAAGCTCTTCCTTCTCCGCTTTGCTTCCTCAATGTACGCCTCGAGCTTGTTGGCAATCACTTGCACTTGATCGACTTCACGCCCGGGCGTGGATCTTGTCCTCAACAATCCTCTCTAAGCTCTCCGAGGCTGTTCAATGCTGGCAGCGTTGTTCAATCCTTTGAGTAGCTTCAAGAATTTGCTCTCCGAAGCTCTTTGGTTTAGCTGTCTGCTTTTCTTTGCTTCCTTGTCGACTTTGGCTTTCTTAGCAGCTTCAATCTTGGCTTGACCTTCAACAGATGTCGGATCCTCCTCATCCATCACAACATCATTGTCTTCATGCTCGCTGCAGCGGTAAATGTGCTCTATCCAACAAGAATGTGCCCGTGCCAAACTTGGCATTGATAAGCATCTGAATCGTGGGGCAAATCCACATGACCTTTTACGTCACCACAGTCCTCTTAATGGTCTCTACCATTAAGTCCATCACCTTGAAAGGTGCCTTCTCATCAAGTATGTGCAGCATGTTGATAGAGTATCCTCACGATCATGCGATGATCTCCAGATTTGGGCATCAAGGTATGCCTCAAAATGGTATTTGTGGTAGGTAAGCCTGCACGGAGATAGTAGATCGAGCCGAGCTTCAGATTTCCAAATCCTTTCTTTGGAATCTCTTTGTACATGTTCTTCATGGATTCATGATTCTTCTTTGGAATCCCATATACATCTATATCATCTTCTCGTTGCACTGGAGCATTCAGAAGTTCTGCCCATTCTTCAACAGATGAAGAAAATCTTTGGCCTTCAGTCATCCATACAATCTTCCCATCAGGGTAGAAGTGAGCTGTGGCATAGAATTGCATTATCATCTCATCGTTCCAACTGGTCAATTTCTGACCTACAAAGTCTGCAACACCACATGCAGTGAAGCTTTCATGCACATGTGGAAAGAAATCTCTGTGCTCTTATTTGTCAATGTACTTCCAAATCAACATATCGGTGTCTGCGACTATGGGCTTCTTGTCCATCAAGACGGTCTCATAGAAGTCCTGCTGCTCTACGGTGTGAAATCTGGGATCTCTGGCAGTTCTTCTCCTCACGGCATATGGGTCAGTTTGTCTCCATAGCCCGAGACCTTTATCTTTCCTTGCCTTCATATCCTCGGCTTGAGGATGAGCATCATTATGTAGTGGCAGTTTTGGACGAAGTTTACGCAAAGCTGGTGCTTCATCGTCGACACTGCCTGGTGGCACATCATCCTTGTTCTTTTGAGACGCTGGAATATTCCTGACGGTCTTCTTGGGCTTGGCAGCAGGCTTTGCTGGAGCTGCCTTAGCTGGAGCAGATTGCTTGGGCTTTGATGTGGCTCCAGCCTTAATGGCATCACCCATGAGCTTCTGCTTCTGAGGAGTAGGCTGTGGTGCTTCCTCATCCTCATCCTCTTCTGCTGCATCATGCACTATCCTCTTTCTCTTGGTCGTTTTCTTCACTTTGCTTGCAGCTGCCTCTCCCAAATTCAGCTTCTTAGCAACAGTTGACTGCTTGACTTTGCTGGTGCCCTTCTTAGTTTGTTGACCTTGTGGCTCTTTGGCAACAACCTTCCTCTTAGGCTTTGAGGTTACCTCTTCCTCAACAACAAAATCAGAATCCTCATCATCTGAATTCCTCTTCTTTCTGGCTCTGGTGGCTGCAGGAGGCAAGCCACTTGGTGTACTCCTCTCACCATCATCAGATGAGCTGCTAGGATCAGGACTAGTGCCTGCCTCTGGAATGTCTGCAATGGGTGTCTCGACCTGTTACGATCACACCGGCATCGACATGGTGACAACCTGTGAATAGATAAGGTGTAGGCAGAGAAGAAGAGTCATCACAAACGCAGAAGTTTTGCAAAAAAATGAGTTCAAATTCTAGTATTAGGTTTTCACAGAATACATTTGGTCGGACCGAGTTTAAGTTTCGTGAATCAAGTGTAAAACAGAGCTTTCACACCACTTTCGGTTTGACGAAGTGGGTTTCGATCCCGCCGAAAACACTAGGGTTTCACAGAATCCTCATTTGGTCACACCGATTTGCACAACTTCGGTTGGACGAAGGGTGTAGTGCAATGGCCATAGGCCAAATCGGTCATACCGAAAATGTAAAATCGGTCTCACCGAGATGTGTTCGGCGGAAACCTAACCTAAAACTTTTACTCGAATCTAGTCCAAACGAACTAATCTGGTGTGCGGGGAGGATTTCAATCATGGCAAGATACTAGGCAAACCAAAGCGTGCATTGAATCGGAGATGGGAGCACGACTTGGATCAAAACTCACCCTAACTTGGTGGAGTTTTTCACGGCAACAATCGCGCGGAGGAGATGTCCGTTGGCGCGACGGAGACTGCGGCGAGGGCTGACGGCAACGGCGACGCGATCCGGAGACCAAGGCGGCGGCGGCAAAGGGGTGTGGGGCTAAAGCGTTTGAAGGATAAATCAACGCAGCGGCCCTCGGAGTATATATACCCTTTGTCTGTCGGTGGGACCGAGTTGTAAACTTCGGTGGCACCGAGATGGATAACTGCTAGGCAGTTATGCACTTGATCACGCCGAAAATCACAACTCGGTTTCACCGAGGTGAAAACCTAGATCAGTCTAAATGCTTTCGGTTCGACCGATTTTGAGTGAGTTGGTCTGACCGAAATCAATTAGAAGGTTTTGGAAGTTAGCCCTTGACGGATCGGTGGCTCCGAGTGCTCCTCACCCAGAGGGTCCGAAAATGACTTGTTCACAGTTTGTGATGTAAGCATGAATAGAATTTGAGACAAGAAAGCATAGATAGCTAGGGGAGGTACTTAGGCATTCTTGTTCATCCATTTGGTCAGAAAACTCAAAACGACCAAAACAACAAATGGATGTCCTCGAATGGATAAAATCATGCATCCAACATGCTTACACAATAAGATAGCAAATGAAATATGTGTCAAACATGCACGACCAAAACTCTAGCAACTAACACACAATTTGTCGATGACTAGGTCATCTTTATATGAGTATATTGACTTAGGAGCCAAATGAGAACATTTGATCATAGGTCATACTCATCGTTTAAGCACAAGTGGGGTTACCACTTTTACATAAAGCATTGATGTGTTCACATCATTTGAAGATGCTTTAGCTCAATTTTTTAGAGCAAAGCTCCCCCTAGATGTGAGAACCCCTTTTAAAGGGTCAAACTAACCTTGGGTTGTCGTAGAAGACTTCATGTAGACGTTGAAGATGTGGATGCTCAATGTTGATGGAGATCATCAAGAGTTGGGAGCTATCCTTTGGATTCGGGCACTTTCAATACCTACATGGGTTAGTCCCACAAGGAACAAACAAGGATATCCATGGACGTAGATTGAAGTTCACAATAGATGATGTCCATGAAAGCAATGATTACCTTGTCCCTTGGCTTACCAACAAGAGGGTTTGTGACTCCATGAACTAGTGCACGATGTGGAAGTTGATTGCACAAGTTTTTGCCAAAATGAATGTGAGTGAAGTATGTTGGCGGAGTCACCCTCAAGAACTTTCTAGTTCTTCTTCTTCGGGATCCACATCATCTTGATGGGAATACTTGGGGTTGTAGTTGAGCTTGACGAAGTAGAACTTGACGTTTCCTTGGGAACCCACTTGACCATGGCTTGAGGTGCTTCAACAAATGCATCAATCTCCTCTTGAAGCTTGTCCTTGCCTTTTAGCTTGTGGTCTTGTGGTGGAAGATCATCTTGAGCTTGTTCCACATTGGAAGAAGTAGGATCATACTTCTCCTTTTGAGAAACAAACTATGGAGTAGGATATTGACCTTCTTCCCATTCAACACCTTCGGCGTTGAACTTTCGCTCAAAACCAATTCCTTGATTCTTCCGGTGCTTTCCTTGCTTGCGAACAATTTCCTCAAAGTTCTTGCTTCCGGCAAGGCTCTTGTAGACACCTTTCTCTATAATCCCTTTCAATAAACTATTTTCTTGCTCAAGTGTAACTTGGCTTGAAACATTGTTAGTGGAATCAAGAGAACTACTAGAAGCAACAACATTGGATTTAGCATGGTTATTGTTACTACTAGAGAAAGAATTTTTCTTATGCTTGTCATGCTTAGTCTTAATGGGTGGCAAGAAATTAGACAAGAGAAGTCGTTTGGCAAGATATGAGGAACTCTTCTTTCGAAGATCGTCATTGATTGCTTTTAGAAACTCATGTTCTTGCTCTAGAGTGAGCTTCTCGAAGCGTAGCTTCTCATGAGATCTTAGGAGCTCTCTATGATCTTCTTGAGTTGTTTCATGAGCTAACTTAAGAGTGTTTAGTTCTTTAGTAAGACGCTCAATCTCCTTCATAGCATTGTCATTCGACTCTTCTCGACTATAAAGACTACTAGCATGTTCATCATTACTAGGCTCACTGGATTTATCAAGCAAGAGCTCATCTTCACCAAGCAAGTCATCCTCATCACTATTGAAGTTAATGAATTCAGGGTGTGATACCTTGGGGCCTTTAGCCATGAAGCATCTTCCAATTCCCTCATTTGGTGAATCAAATAAGTCGTAGGAGTTGGAGTTGGAGGATACGAGAGCAAGACCGGCAACACCTTCATCTTGACTGTAGTCGGAGTTGGAGTGATAGCTTCCTTCGGATTGATTGTCGGAATCGGAGCCGGAGACCCATTCACCTACATGAGCTTGATGTTTTCTTCTTGTGTAGCTCCTTGATGACTTGTCTTTCCTCTCCGAATCCTTGCTTCTCCGAGAGGGTCTTCGTTCATAACGATCATCTCTGCTCCTTCTCTCTTTCCGAGGTGACTCATCTCTTGAGCTTCTTCTTCTTGGAGATTCTTCTCTTCTCTTGTGGGGAGCCGTACACTCATTTGAGTAGTGTCCGGGTCTTCCACAATTGTAGCAGTTTCGATCACGACTAGAAGATCTCTTTTCATCATATGATCTAGACTTTGAGCTTCTCTCTTTGCCTCTATTCTTGTAGAATTTGTTGAAGTTCTTGACCATTAGGCTTATCTCTTCATTGGAAACTAACTTGTCACTTGAGGTTGTGGGGGCATCACTTGTAGCTTTGTAAGCACCACTTGACTTGTTGTGAAGCTCTTCCTTATCCTTAAGTGTCATCTCATGAGCAACAATTCTTCCAATGACTTCGGTTGGCTTGAGATTCTTGTAGTTTGGCATCATTTGGATCAAAGTGCACACGGTGTCATACTTTCCATCCAAAGCTCTGAGAATCTTCTTGATGATGAATCGGTCGGTCATTTCTTCGCTTCCTAAGCCGGCAATCTCATTTGTGATGAGAGCAAGCCTAGAGTACATTTCAGCGACTCCTTCACCATCCTTCATCTTGAACTTGTCAAGTTGACCTTGAAGAATATCTAGCTTTGATTCCTTCACGGACTCGGTACCTTCGTGCATTTCAACCAAAGTATCCCAAATCTCTTTTGCATTCTCAAGACGGCTGATTTTGTTGAACTCCTCGGGACACAAGGCATTGAAGAGAATGTCACAAGCTTGAGCATTATTTTGCAACATCCGCAATTCTTCCGTTGTAGCTTCGCGATCCGGAACTTTTCCTTCCTCGAAGAATTCACCTTGCATACCAACACAAATAATGCCCCATGCGGCTGGGTTATGACCAAGAATATGCATTTTCATAAGCCAAACCCTAGAAAACTCGGATTTTCCGATTGAACTCGGTCTCACGAAACTTGAGTTGCCAAGCTTCATAACATACATCATCAAATCGGTGTCACCGAGATGATGAAGTCAGTCCCACGAAATTGGCTTGCTCTTGTCATTGCCGAATCGGACTAACCGAGATTGTATTTTCGGTCCCACGAAAATCCTAACGTTCACATTATTTGAACTTTCGGTCTCACCGAGTTGTCAACTTCGGTCCCACGAGATTGCTCAAATGTGTGTAAGCAGTTGGATTTTGTGTGGAGGCTATAAATACCCTCCACCCCTCTTCATTCGTGGAGAGAGCCATCGAAAAACTACCACTCCTACCTTACATTTACGAGAAGAGAACTACCTACCCTTGTGTTGAGATCAAGTTGCTCCACTCCCACCATATGAAGCTTGATCTCTAGCCTTCCCAAGTTGCCTTCCACTCAATCCTTTCTTCCACCACAGCCAAAATGACTTGTAGGATCGAAAGTATGTCTAGAGGGGGGGGTGATTAGACTACTTGACAATATAAAAATTCTGCCTTTTGACAAAGAACAGTTTTTGGCAGATTCACAATTATGATCAAGTCAAGCATCACCCTACACATGCAATTCTAGAGTATAGGCAGCGGAAAGTAAATTGCACATGTAGTAAAGAGAGGTGGAGAAGAGCAAACGCAATTTTGGAGACGCGGTGATTTTTCTCGTGGTTCCGATAGGTGGTGCTATCGTACTTCCACGTTGATGGAGACTTCAACCCACGGAGGGTAACGGCTGCGAGAGTCCACGGAGGCTCCACCCACGAAGGGTCCACGAAGAAGCAACCTTGTCTATTCCATCATGGCTCACGCCCACGGAGGGCTAGCCTTACTCGGGGTAGATCTTCACGAAGTAGGCGATCTCCTTGCCCTTACAAACTTCTTGGTTCAACTCCACATCTCGACGGAGGCTCCCAAGCGACACCTAACCAATCTAGGAGGCACCACCCTCCAAAAGGTAATAGATGGTGTAGATGATGATGAACTCCTTGCTCTTGTGCTTCAAATGATAATCTCCCCAACACTCAACTCTCCTCACTGATTTGGCTGTGGTGGAAGAAAGGATTGAGTGGAAAGCAACTTGGGAAGGCTAGAGATCAAGCTTCATATGGTGGGAGTGGAGCAACTTGATCTCAACACAAGGGTAGGTAGTTCTCTTCTCGTAAATGTAAGGTAGGAGTGGTAGTTCTTTTCGATGGCTCTCTCCACGAATGAAGAGGGGTGGAGGGGTATTTATAGCCTCCACACAAAATCCAACCGTTACACACATTTGAGCAATCTCGGTGGGACCAAAGTTGACAACTCGGTGAGACCGAAAGTTCAAATAATGTGAACGTTGGGATTTTCGGTGGGACCGAAAATACAATCTCGGTTAGTCCGATTCGTGCAATGACAAGAGCAAGCCAATTTCGGTGGGACCGACTTCATCATCTCGGTGACACCGATTTGATGACAGAAGGTTACAGAAGCTTGGCAACTCAAGTTTCGGTGAGACCGAGTTCTGAATCGGAAAATCCGAGTTTTCTAGGGTTTGGCTTATGGCTGAGGTGGTTCATCTCGGTGTGACTGAGTTTGGAAAATCGGTGGGACCGAGACTACTTATGAGTGTATATGGCAGTGAAAGTTGTTGATAGTTTAGGAGATGTATCACTAAGCACTTGAGCAACGGATCATCATCATAACCTCATCCCTTTTAATAGTATTGGCTTTTCCTATGGACTCAACGTGATCTTGGATCACTAAACCAAAAATGGAGTCTTGAGCTTTTGCCAATGCTTGCCTTAGCATTTTGAGGGTCCACTTCTTGAGTCCTTGCCATACCCATATCAATGAACTCTCTGAAATGATTCTCAAGTAACTATTAGTTCAATGATATATATGTTGTTATTAATTACCAAAACCACCCGGGATTAGTTGCACTTTCATCAAGCATAAACCCAAACGCTTTGATCATCTCATCAAAGCGAATGTTCTAACTCGAGATGCTTGCACCAGCCCATAAATGGATGTTGGAGCTTGCATACTTTGTTAGCGTTCTTAGGATCGACAAAACCTTCGGCTGCATCATATACAGTTCTTCCTTAAGATGTCCGTTAAGGAATGCCGTTTTGACATCCATCGCCATATCTCATAATCATAGTATCGGCAATTGCTAACATGATTGAACAGACTTCAGCTTTTCTACGGAGAGAATGTCTCGTCATAGTCAATCCCTTGAACTTGTCGATAACCCTTAGCGACAAGTCGAGCTTTATAGATGGTAACATTTCCATCTCGTCCTTCTTCTTCTTAAAAATCCATTTGTTTTCTATCGCTCGCCGATCATCGAACAAGTCTGTCAAAGTCCATACTTTGTTTTCATACATGGATTCTATCTCGATTTCATGGCTTCAAGCCATTTGTTGGAATCTGGGCCCGCCATCGCTTCTTCATAGTTCGAAGGTTCACCGTTGTCTAACAACATGATTTCCGGGACGGGGTTGCCGTACCACTCAGTGCGGGCGTGTCCTTGTGGACCTCTGACGGTTCAGTAGCAACTTGATCCAAGTACCTTGATCATCATCATTATTTTCCTCTTCGGTTGGTGTAGGCATCACAGGAACATTTTCCTGAGCTGCACTACTTTCCCGTTCGAGAGGTAGTACTACATCGAGTTCTACTTTCCTCCCACTTACTTCTTTCAAGAGAAACTCTTTTTCCAGAAAGAATCCATTCTTGGCAACAAAGATCTTGCCCTCAGATCTTAAGTAGAAGGTATACCCAACGGTTTCCTTAGGGTATCCTATGAAGACGCATTTTTCCGACTTGGGTTCGAGCTTTTCAGGTTGAAGTTTCTTGACATAAGCATCGCATCCCCAAACTTTTCGAAACGACAGCTTAGGTTTCTTCCCAAACCATAATTCATACGGTGTTGTCTCAACGGATTTAGACGGTGCCCTATTTAAAGTGAATGTAGCTGTCTCTAGAGCGTATCCCCAAAATGATAGCGGTAAATCGGTAAGAGACATCATAGACCGCACCATATCCAATAGAGTGCCATTACGACTTTCGGACACACCGTTTCGCTGAGGTGTTCCAGGCGGCGTGAGTTGTGAAACGATTCCATATTTCCTTAAGTGTGTACCAAATTCGTGACTTAAGTATTCTCCTCCATGATCTGATCGTAGGAACTTTATCTTTCGGTCATGTTGATTCTCTACCTCATTCTGAAATTCCTTGAACTTTTCAAAGGTCTCAGACTTGTGTTTCATTAAGTAGACATACCCATATCTACTCAAGTCATCAGTGAGAGTGGGAACATAACGATATCCTCCGTGAGCCTCAACGCTCATTGGACCGCACACATCGGTATGTATGATTTCCAACAAGTTGGTTGCTCGCTCCATTGTTCTGGAGAACGAAGTCTTGGTCATTTTGCCCATGAGGCATGGTACGCATGTGTCAAATGATTCATAATCGAGAGACTCTAAAAGTCCATCAGCATGGAGCTTCTTCATGCGCTTGACGCCAATGTGACCAAGGCGGCAGTGCCACAAGTATGTGGGACTATCGTTATCAACTTTACTTCTTTTGGCATTCACACTATGAATATGTGTAATATTACGCTCGAGATTCATTAAGAATAAACCATTGACCATCGGGCATGACCATAAAACATATCTCTCATATAAATAGAACAACCATTATTCTCGGATTTAAATGAGTAGCCATCTCGTATCAAGCGAGATCCGGATACAATGTTCATGCTCAAACTTGGCACCAAATAACAATTGTTAAGGTTTATAACTAATCCCATAGGTAAATGTAGAGGTAGCATGCCGTGGCGATCACATCGACCTCGAACCATTCCCGACGCGCGATCGTCACCTCGCCCTTCGCCGGTCTCCGTTTATTCCGCAGCTCTGCTTTGTGAGTTACAAATATGAGCAACGGCACCGGTATCAAATACCTGGGAGTTACTACGAGTCTTGGTAAGGTACACATCAATTACATGTATATCAAATATACCTTTGGTGTTGCCGTCCTTCTTATCCGCTAAGTATTTGGGGCAGTTCCGCTTCAAATGACCCTTCCCTTGCAATAAAAGCACTCAGTCTCAAGCTTGGGTCCATTCTTTGACTTCTTCGATGTAATCGGTTTACAGGCGGCGGCAACATCCTTGCCGTCCTTCTTGAAGTTCTTCTTCCCTTGCCCTTCTTGAACTTAGTGGTCTTATTGACCATCAACACTTGATGTTCTTTCTTGATTTCAGCCTCTGCTGACTTCAAAGATTGAGTACACTTCAGAATGGTCTTCACCATCCCCCGCATGTTGTAGTTCATCACAAAGCTCTTGTAGCTTGGTGGAAGCGGATTGGAGGATTCTCAATGACCGCCTCATCTGGGAGGTTAATGTTCACTGGGTCATACGGTTGTGCAACCTGACATCTTGAGGATGTGCTCCTTGTGTAACTGTTTTCCTCCATCTTACAACTATAGAACTTGTCGGAGACTTCATATCTCTCGACAGGGCATGAGCTTGGAAAACTAGTTTCAGCTCCTCGAACATCTCATATGCTCCGTGATGCTCAAAACGCTTTTGGAGCCCGGTTCTAAGCTGTAAAGCATGCCGCCTTGAACGAGGGAGTAATCATCGGTAGAAGACTGCCAAGCGTTCATAACGTCTTGGTTCTTCGACGGGGCGTCACCTAGCGGTCCTTCTAGGAAATATTGTTTCTGGCAGCTATGAGGATGATCCTCGGGTTAGGACCCGATCCGTATAGTTGCTGCCATCATCTTTCAGCTTGGTTTTCTCTAGGAACGCGTTGAAGTTCATGTTGACATGAGCATTGGCCATTTGATCTACAAGACATATTTGCAAAGGTTTTAGACTAAGTTCATGATAATTAAGTTCATCTAATCAAATTATTATAATGAACTCCCACTCAGATTAGACATCCCTCTAGTCATCTAAGTGTTACACGATCCGAGTCAACTAGGCCGTGTCCGATCATCACGTGAGACGGACTAGTCATCGTCGGTGAACATCTTCATGTTGATCGTATCTTCCATACGACTCGTGTTCGACCTTTTGGTCTCTGTGTTCCGAGGCCATATCTGTACATGCTAGGCTTGTCAAGTTAACCCTGAGTGTTTTGCATGTGTAAAACTGTCTTACACCCGTTGTATGTGAACGTAAGGATCTATCACACCCGATCATCACGTGGTGCTTCAAAACGACAAACTTTAGCAACGGTGCATAGTTAGGGGAGAACACTTCTTGAAATTGTTGTAAGGGATCATCTTATTTACTACCGTCGTTCTAAGTAAACAAGATGCACAAGCATAATAAACATCACATGCAATTATATAGTAGTGACATGATATGGCCAATATCATATAGCTCCTTTGATCTCCATCTTCGGGGCTCCATGATCATCCTTGTCACCGGCACGACACCATGACCTCCATCATCATGATCTCCATCATCGTGTCTTCATGAAGTTGTCACACCAACGACTACTTCTACTTCTATGGCTAACGCGTTTAGCAATAAAGTAAAGTAATTTACATGGCGTTCTTCAATGACACGCAGGTCATACAAAAAATAAAGACAACTCCTATGGCTCCTGCCGGTTGTCATACTCATCGACATGCAAATCGTGATTCCTATTACAAGAACATGATCTCATACATCACAATATATCATTCATCATTCATCACAACTTCTGTCCATATCACATCACATGACAATTGCTGCAAAAACAAGTTAGACGTCCTCTAATTGTTGTTGCATCTTTTACGTGGCTGCAATTGGGTTCTAGCAAGAACGTTTTCTTACCTACGAATAACCACAACGTGATTTTGTCAACTTCTATTTACCCTTCATAAGGACCCTTTTCATCGAATCCGCTCCAACTAAAGTGGGAGAGACAGACACCCGCCAGCCACCTTATGCAACTAGTGCATGTCTGTCGGTGGAACCGGTCTCACGTAAGCGTACATGTAAGGTTGGTCTGGGCCGCTTCATCCCACAATACCGCTGAAGCAAGAAAATACTAGTAGTTGCAAGCAAGTTGACAAGATCCACGCACACAACAAAATTGTGTTCTACTCGTGCAATAGAGAACTACGCATAGACCTAGCTCATGATGCCACTGTTGGGGAACGTTGCAGAACATTAAAATTTTTCCTACGGTTTCACAAAGATCCATCTATGAGTTCATCTAAGCAACGAGTCATGGGAGAGTGATTGCATCTACATACCACTTGTAGATTGCGTGCGGAAGCGTTCAAGGGGATGGTGATGATGGAGTCGTTCTCACCGTGATTCAGATCACCGATGACCAAGTGCTGAACGGACAGCACCTCCGCGTTCAACACACGTACGGGACGGATGACGTCTCCTCCATCTTGATCCAGCAAGGAGGAAGGAGAGGTTGAGGAAGATTTCTCCAACGGCAGCACGACGGCGTGGTGGTGTTGGTGCAGCAGTACTCCGACAGGGCTTCGCCAAGCACGTAACGGAGGAGGAGAGGTGTTGGGGAGGGGAGGGGCTGCGCCTTGGGTTGTGTTCAGCAGCCCTCCCCTCACCCCTCTGTTTATAGGGGAAGGGGCAAGGGGGGCCGACCCCTCTAGATGGGATCTAGAGGGGGGGCGGCGGCCAGGGAGGGGGGACTTGCCCCCCAAGCAAAGGGGGCGCCCCCCTTAGGGTTCCCCCCCCCCAACCCTAGGTGCATGGGCCCAAGGTGGGGGGCGCGCCCGGCCCTCCAGGGGCTGGTTCCCTGCCCCTTGCGGCCCATGTGGCCCTCCGAGAGGGGTGGCCCCTCCCGGTGGACCCCTGGAACCTCTCCGGTGGCCCCGATACAATACCGATATGCCCCCGAAACTTTCCGGTGTCCGCATGACAACTTCCCATATATAAAACTTCACCTTCGGACCATTCCGGAACTCCTCGTGACGTCCGGAATCTCATACGGGACTCCGAACAACATTCGGTAATCACATACAAGTCTTCCTAATAACCCTAGCGTCACCGAACCTTAAGTGTGTAGACCCTACGGGTTCGGGAGACATCTGAACATGACCGAGACGACTCTCGGTCAATAACCAACAGCGGGATCTGGATACCCATGTTGGCTCCCACATGTTCCACGATGATTTCATCGGTTGAACCAGGATGTCGAGGATTCAATCAAACCCCGTATACAATTCCCTTTGTCAATCGGTACGTTACTTGCCCGAGACTCGATCGTCAGTATCCCAATACCTCGTTCAGTCTCGTTACCGACAAGTCACTTTACTCGTGCCATAATGCATGATCCCGTGACCAACCACTTGGTCACTTTGAGCTCATTATGATGATGCATTACCGAGTGGGCCCAGAGATACCTGTCCGTCATACGGAGTGACAAATCCCATTCTCGATCCGTGTCAACCCAACAGACACTTTCGGAGATACCTGTAGTGCACCTTTATGGTTACCCAGTTATGTTGTGACGTTTGATACACCCAAAGCACTCCTACGGTATCCGGGAGTTACACGATCTCATGGTCTAAGGAAGAGATACTTGACATTGGAAAAGCTCTAGCAAACGAACTACACGATCTTGTGCTATGCTTAGGATTGGGTCTTGTCCATCACATCATTCTCCTAATGATGTGATCCCGTTATCAACGACATCCAATGTCCATAGCCAGGAAACCATGACTATCTGTTGATTAACGAGCTAGTCAACTAGAGGCTCACTAGGGACATATTATAGTCTATGTATTCACACGTGTATTACGATTTCCGGATAATACAGTTATAGCATGAATAAAAGACAATTATCATGAACAAGGAAGTATAATAATAATCCTTTTATTATTGCCTCTAGGGCATATTTCCAACAAGAAGCCCCCGCGTCCGCGACTGAAGATCGCGGATTCAGCACCAAGCGCCCGGCCGGCGAGGTAAGCTTTGTTATCCTCTAGGGGACAGTTATTTTCTTTCATAGTTTAATTTTATGTGGGATCTAAAACTCCCAATGCCTTTGACAGGACTGGCAGAGGACGTCCGGACAGGTAGACTGTCCGGCTCCCCTTCCCGAAGACCCAACGGACGCCCGTTTAACGGGGCTGCTAGTCCCGGCACTCTACATGGTGCCGAAGAAGAAGGCCAGGGAACTCGAAGAAGTTCCCGGCGCCAGGTGATATCGGACTCATCGTCCGATGGCTCCGAGGCGGACTCTTCCCCCGAAGACGAGGAGGAGAAAGAGGACTCTCTCCCAGAAGAGGGAGAGAGGAAGAGGAAGGCTTCCCCAACGGGGGAGGCCGAAGGGTCCAAGAGGGGAAGGACTCTTCCCCCGGACAGCTCCGCCAACGCCAATGTTGGCGATGATGAGTGGCCCTCAAGGGCCAGGCCTCCGGCAAGATCGTCAGTATCCGGATTCCTGAATGGTTTATAATATCTCCTTTGTGTCACATAGTGTCTTTCTAATGCCGCACACTACTTGTAGTCCGTCCGATGATGATCTTCCCGCTTCGTCGAGCGGGTCCTTGGCTCCGTCGGACGTGGATTCCATTCCGACCGCCTCCACCCCTCGTGCTGACGACGCCGAGGTGGGATCCCAGGAGGGGACCCATCAGGAGGAGGCTCCGGAGGTGCCGCAAGGCGGCCTCCCGGACTTTGTGCCGGACTCCATGCCGGAACCCGCAGTGGTTCCAGAGTCCGGCAGGCGGCCCCTTCGTAAGAAGGGCAAGACCGTGACGCCGGCAGCCTCTGCCCAACCGCAGGCGCCGGACAACTTGTTGGAGGCGCTTAACGGCGCTTCCATCGAGGAAGAACACCGCACTATCATGAGTGCGGTGATTCAAAAAGTTCAGCTCGCCAAGAGCGGGCTGAGCTAAGCCTGCAGTAGCCTTCTAACAGGCTTTGAGGTAAGAAGCTTAAAATATGTAATGTAATACCGCATCGACAGTAGCCCTTGATGCTCGGTCCGGTGTTCGGAAAGAAAACCCGGATTGAGTATCTAAAAAAGATATACGCAGGAGTGCTAAAAATTGTGTCAATATGGGTTTGCAGGCTGCACTGCTGACCTCTGTTGCACTGACTGCGGAGGTCGGTGCTTTGAAGCAGGACCTCGAGCGGTCCGAGCAAGAGCTCGGCCTGGCCAAGAGGCAGCTCGAGGACAAAGAAGGTGAGTAACACCACTTTTAAGTTTGTACCTTACAGAAAAGGATTTTGGTTGCAATAGAAATAACAAGGATAACGTGGGTATTGCAGGGGCCACGAACGAGGTGGCGACCCTTAAGGAGGCCGTGTCCACGGGCGAGCATAATCTTGACACGAAGCGGGCGCGAGAAGCAGGAGGCGCGGGTGGCGGAAGTGCGGCAAGAGCTCCAGGCTCTCATGGAAAAGCATGAGAGTTTGGAGTGCGACTCGAAGACTCGAGAGTTCGAGCTTGCCTCGGCTTTTGAAAGTGCCAAAGCCGCTAAGGCCGAGGCCCATAAGGCCCTCCAGGAGATTGAGGAGGTGAAGAAAATAGCGGCGGGTAAGGCATTTTTCATGCAAAGCAAGCATGTGAATGTAAATTACTTGTTACTTACCCGAATTCGGAGCTCTCCAGGGGCATTTGCAGATCTGCCTCGCAGCGTGTCTGATGCCGCCGCATTCTACCGGGCCGAGGAGGGGAGCTCAACAGAGAAGGTCTTCTTGTCTCAGTACGCTGAGGCCGGACACCCGGTGCCCCCTAGCGACCAGCTGAAACAGCTGGTCGAGCTCCACAAGGTAGCCGAGCAGGCCATGAAGGGCCTCATAGTCCGGATATGGCCTGGAGAGGCCATGCCTGGGAGCTACTTCAGCCTCGTGCGGCGGCTGGTGGATGCATGCCCCTGGGTGGAAGTCATCAAGTGCTCCGCCTGCATTGAAGGTGCCTGTCGGGCACCCTTGCCCGTGCAAAGGTGCATTGGGGCAGGCTGGATGCGGAGAGGCTTATCACTGACGCGCCGCCAGCGGGCAAGGAGTACCGTACGCCCGAGATGTACTATAAGACTGTCCTGAAGGGTGCCCGCAAGATTGCGGATGAGTGCCCCAGAGATGTAATTATTGAGTAAACTCGCAATGTGTTATCCTGTGCGCTGAAAACTTTGTTCATATGCGCTAAACAATGCTTATTGATTTAAAATATTACCTTCATGCGGCCGTTTATAAAATCGAGAGATGGCAAGTCGTCGGCTTCAGCCCCCATGCCACAAAGTTTGGGGTGTTAGGGATAAACTTGAGCACTCTTGTTCCCATTTTGGGTCCATCTAGGAGGCGCTCAACACAACGAACAAGGCAACCGGACTTATAATGCTTGAACACTCTCACTTAGCCATAGAATTCTATAATTTTAAATTTGGTGAAGCCCCTAGTATTCGAAGACCGAATTGGGGCACTATCACGCTGGGCGGACACAGCCGGTTCCTCGCTCAAGCGGCATAAGTCTTTAAGGACTCGAAAAGACCTCTCGAACAGCGACCATCTCTCGCCTTATCATGACAGACAGTTTAGCTTTCCTCCGAGGGCTCAAGCAGCTCAACCGGGCGCTATCGCAGTGGTTCTCCAGTGCTACCTTAGCCGATGAACGGGGCGTAAGGTACCAAAACATGGGAGCAGGCAAACCCAACTATTGACCCAAGACATGATTCGAGCCGGCGCGTATAATGTTATAAGTTCGGGGTGCCGCACTTGTGAAAGTGTTCGGGCTTATCACACCATAATGCGGGGAACATAAGCCCCTGGTGTATTCGGCCGTACCAAAATGTACGGGTGCGAGATGCCATGAATGAACATATATAAGAAAAGAAATGCAATTGTAAGCAAAAAGTGCTGCATTGTTTATTCAAGGAATTCTGCTATGAGTGCAGAATGATACAAATAGTGCGGTAAGCAAGTGATTGGACTAATTTAACATGTCCCCCTCCAGGGGTGGTGCTACGGACTGGTGTATTTAGCAAATTTTAATGCTCATAATAGAGACCACCCGAGTGTTCGTCGTAGCCTTTGTCCCTCCCTGGCTGTTGCATCGTGAGTTCGACAGATCTACTGCCTGACAGGGCCTCTGGTGAACGGAGTCCTGTGGAATAAAAAAGAAAGAGTGACACACTTGGGAGCCCCTGGTGTGGTTAAGCCGCACTCTGGGTCTGTCGTGGTCGTGCCCCTCCCCCTATGCCCATGGTACCTCCAGAGCATAGTGATGTACGCGAAGAGCTGGTCTTGCAATCATGCGAGGGCTGGGATTGGGGCCGCATTGCTACGCGTTCTCGGAACGTGCCAGGTGGTCTTGATTGATGTTACTTCGGGCGTGTTTGGCCATGTCCGGTCGTTTAACAGCCGGACTCAAAAATTGCCTTAAAAGGCTGCTCAGATGCCATCGCGAGAGCATTGTGTGTTCCTCCGTTCGAAGGAGCGTTCGGTGTTTCCGTTGACCGTGATGACTCCACGAGGGCTGGCATCTTGAGCTTAAGGTATGCATAATGCGGCACCGCGTTGAACTTTGTAAACGCGTTCGTCCGAAAGCAGGCGTGATAGCCACTTCGAACGGGACTATGTCAAAGATTAATTCCTCGCTTCGAAATTATCCGGGATCCGAAGACCACTTCAGTGTGGTGAGCCTGCATAATTGGCCTCAACACTGGTATGGCGCTTTAAAGGTCGTCTTTGTAGGTTTAATCCTTGAGGGTCTATGCCCATCTTGCGCCTTTGTATCGATAAAGCAGGTTCAGGCTGCTGCCGCCGTCCATCGAGGACTCTAGTGAGGTGAAATCCATCGGCGATTAGGTCTAAGACCAATGCGGCGAACCCACCATGAGGATCTTGGTAGGGTGGTCCCTTGATCGAAAGTGATCGGGCAAGAGGACCATGGATTGAACTTGGCGCGGCTAGCTCCATCGCGTATCGTCCCTAAGTGCGTTCCGCTCCCTCTTGGGTATATGTGTTGCGTATATCATGTTTACCGTCCGCACTTGTGGAGGGAAACCCTTCATCCTCATTGTTCGGGCGGCCGAAGTCTCTTCCTCGTCGTCATTGTGCAGCCCTTGTCATTGTTTTCGACAATTAACTTGCCTGCACTGCTTGAATACCCAACAGTCTCTGTTGGTGTGATTAGCTGGCTTTTGAAGTGCTATGTATCCGCAAGAGCGGTCGAGTATTCGGTCCAAATTGGACGGACCCGGAGTAGTTCTTTTGAATGGCTTCTTCCGCTGACCGGGTTTAGAGCCTCTGAATCCGGCGTTGACTGCCGTATCCTCATTGTTATCGCCGTTAATGAGGCGTTTGTTTTTGTTTCGTCGCGACCTACCATTGTGGTCCTTAGTATCCGGACTGTCAGCATTTTTGCTGAGGTTGTTGCTACGAGCTAGCCAGCTGTCCTCTCCCACACAGAAGCGGGTCATAAGTGATGTGAGGGCTTCCATGGATTTCGGCTTTTCCTGTCCTAGGTGCCGGGCCAGCCACTCATCGCGGATGTTATGTTTGAAGGCTGCGAGGGCCTCTGCATCCAGACAGTCGACAATTTGATTTTTCTTTGTTAAGAACCATGTCTAGAACTATCCGCCGATTAAATGCGGCTGCTGAATTATGTGGCTTAGGTCATCGGCGTCGGTGGTCGCACATATGTGCCACGGAAGTTGTCGAGAATGCGGCTTCCGTGTCCTCCCAACACCCAATGACTCAAGGGCAAGCTGTTAAGCCAATGCCGAGCTGGTCCTTTAAGCTTTAGTGGGAGATACTTGATGGCGTGGAGATGCCGCGCGGGCCATATGGATATGAAGGAGATAATCTTGATCCAAACCGCGGGTCTGCTGTGCCATCGAGGATTCAATGTTCACGGGTTTAAACCCTTGAGGATTTGATGATCCATTACTTCGTCGATGAAGCATAGTGGGTGTCTTGGCGCCTCTATATTGAGCAATATCACGGCGTAGCTCAAGAGAGCGTTGTCTGCTGTGTTGGCCCGGCGAGATTCTTTGTATCCGCGCGACGGTAGTCGTGGGTGGGTAGGGGCCCACGTGGTCCGTAGATAGATCTGGAGTGTCTTGCCTTGTCCTCCAATATGTCTCGCAAGTCCGGCGCATTCCCTCATGGCCGTACTTTTCGGCGATGCGGGTACAGTCTGAAGGAGGGCCTAGATGCCTCTCTGTCGCGGCCACGGGGTGGTAGATCTGCCGTATTGTGCGCTGGTGATGAAGGTTTGTATGCTTCCTCCTCTAGTCAGGGGAGCAACTTGCGTTTTGGATAACTTTTGGAGGGGCGTTCGAGTTCATACTCTTCGGCCGCGAGGACCTCGGTCCATCTGTCGGCCAGCAAGTCTTGATCAGCTTGAAGCTGTTGTTGCTTTTTCTTTAGGCTATTTGCCGTGGCGATAAGCCTGCGTTTAAAACGCTCTTGTTCGACGGGATCCTCCAGCACGGCAGATTTAATTGCGTTGTTGAGGCTTGCCTCGTCTCCGGAGGGAGGCATGTAGTTTTCATCCTCTTAAATGCCGCTCTCTCGAGGGCTGGCTTCCCGATCCTCCTATGCTGAATCTTCTTTGGAGGGGTTGTCTTCGGCACTCTCTGGGGTGTTATTATCTCCGGTGCCGGAATCTCCATTCTTACTGTGGCGAGATTTAGAGCGGCGCCGCTGACGTCGGCGTTTGGGCTGTTTCTTAGAAGAATCTGCCTCCGCTGCTTCTTCGCCATCCCCATCCTTTGGGGTGTCCACCATGTATATGTCGTATGACGAGGTGGTCTTCCAGTGCCCTGTAGGCGCTGGTTCTTGATCGTCTCCGGCATCGTCGTCCATACCGTCGGTGTCTTCGGAGTCGTAATCTAGCATGTCGGTTAGATCGTCGATAGTGGCTACAAAGTGGGTGGTGGGTGGGCTTTGAATTTCTTCGTCGTCCGCATCCCAACCATCCTGACCGCAGTTCGGCCAGGGATCTCTTGATAACGAGAGATGCTTTAGCGAATTTAGGATGTCGCCAAAGGGTGAGTGTTGAAAGATGTCCGCGGCGGTGAACTCCATGATCGGCGCCCAATCGGATTCGATTGGCAGGGGCGCAGGAGGTTCGGAGTCCGGCAAGGAGTCCGGCGCCTCAGAGTCGCGAGCTTTATAAGGGACAAGGTTAGTATTCGGCTCCATCGCCGTAGAGTTTGCAGCTCCCGAGGCGGTGTCCAGCCACCTGTCCCCGATCTGCGCGGTCGGCTCCGAACTATGGGTCGGAGCGGATCCGTGTGCGGCCTCCAAGGCGTTGTCCGGTGGCAGAGTTAAATCATGCCCATTGTGACAGTGCGGCACGCTCGGCTGCGGCTCGAATCCGTCGAAGATCAAGTCTCCGCGGACGTCGGCCGTGAAGTTTAGGCTTCCAAACCTGACCTGATGGCCAGGGGCGTATCTTTCAATCTGCTCCAGATGGCCAAGCGAATTGGCCCGCATGCGGGCCGCCGAATCTGAAGATTTGTCCGGGAGAAAAGTCTCACCACGACGGCGTTGTTGTTGATTGAAGAAGCCATCAAGCCTATCGGTGACGATACGAGGAACTCTCAATGAAAGCACCAATGTCGGTGTCAAAACCGGCGGATCTCGGTAGGGGGTCCCGAATGCGTCTAGGTGGATGGTAACAGGAGAAAAGGGACACGATATTTTTACCTGTGTTCGGGCCCTCTCGATGGAGGTAAAACCCTACCCCGCTTGATTGATATTGATGATATGGGTAGTACAAGAGTGGATCTACCACGAGATCAAGGAGGCTAAACCCTAGAAGCGAGCCTATGGTATGATTGTTGTAATGGTTGTGTTGTCCTACGGACTAAAACCCTCCGGTTTATATAGACACCGAAGAGGGCTAGGGTTACACAGAGTCGGTTACAATGGTAGGAGATCTACATATCCGTATCGCCAAACTTGTCTTCCACGCCAAGGAAAGTCCAATCCGTACACGGGACGAAGTCTTCAATCTTGTATCTTCATAGTCTTGGAGTCCGACTAACGATGATCGTCCGGCTGTCCGGACACCCCCTAGTCCAGGACTCCCTCAGATGGATATGCGCCGCGTCATCGATCCATGGCACAAACGTTTCCACCAATAGGAATCAAGCTCGTGCAATTGTGTTCTCCCTTTGTTTTTCTTATTTTTTACTCTCTTGGACCGTTGAAGGAGAACAAGTGCTAAATGTGTCCACGCCGGTGAAGGGTCTGGTGTCCTCTGGCCTCGCCGCCATCGAAGCAGCGCTAGAGGTGGAGGCCATCGAAACCCTAGCCACGAGGTAGGGTTGTGGGTGGACGGAAGGAGCGGATCCTGACGCATGGATGGACGCGGCAGGACGAGGTCCGGTGGACCCGGCTGCCGGCGATCTGTGAGGGGAGAGGAGGATCACAGCGGCATGCCGGATCCAGCCACTTGTAAACTGCACCATCTTCGAGTTAGTATCTTGCTATAGAGAGAGAATGTTTCGGTTTGTGAAGGAACTGCGCTGCCTATTGCTCTGTTGACCTCAAAAATTCTCATGCTCTCAAAGGGGGCCATTTCATGACACGTGCCAGGACATGGCATTTTTCGGGCCCGCCTGGATTATTTGAGACATTTACTGCATCCGTAGGGTTTCAATGTGGGGAATTGCAGATCAGCACGACGGCCACCTGAAATGATGTCCAGAAGTGGTTTGTAAAATCATATATGATGTCTTTGCAGCATGCATTGGCCTAGTGCAACCAAAGAAGGAGGAGCCCCACAACCGGGGGGGGGGGGCGAATGTACCTTGGTGGCATGCCAGATCAAGCCGTAAAAATCTGTGGAAAATCATACGATGCCGGAAATCCTCGGGACCCAGCATAGTGTCTTCATATGCCCCGTGTAGGGTGTGGTAAAAGTTTGAGCGCGTTTCGCAGAAGCTTGATCGGAGGCCGCTTGTAAACTGCAGCATCTCCGAGTTAGTATCTAGCTATCGAGAGAGAACGTGTCTGGTTTGTGAATGAAATGTGTTGCCCGTTCCTCCATTGGCTATTTCAACCCTCCATCGCACTTGTATACATATATTAAGACACAATGCAAGTTTGGGTACCATTGATACCCCCAAGGCCCCCGACCGACCTAATCCTAGCCCGGTTGACCCGAAGATCTAGGCCTTTGACTTTCACCGGACGGCCTTTGACCAACGTACTTTTCCACCTGGTTGTGATAGGTCGGCCCATAGGAACATTTCAAAGCAAGGTCTGGGCCCAACACACCAGCGGACCTCCCTTGTGTCGACTCGATGCGGCCATCCCCCCCCCTGCAAGTGCCGGCGGCAGTGCCTTCCGTGAAGGGGGTCACACTCCGGAGCCGCATGTCTTTTGTTTGCACCTGACAGCACACTTCCAGACATGTAAGATGATCTGGCGCAAGATTTTGTGGCATAGCTAGCCCCCAAAGGCCCCCGACCACACTCGTAGACATGCGAAGAACAATCCATGGTGGGTGATTTTTTCACATACTCCTGCATCTTACAAAAATATAAGAAATTGCCACACATATTATATCATATGTGTCTACACTGTGTAAAAATCTCATGAATTGATTACGCTCCAAGTGTCCAGGAATATTCATGCAACGCCAAAACCGCATAAGGATTACTTCGATTGCATCGCCGTTCATGAGGGCGAAACTCACACCGGAGCCGCGTATTGCCTCTTTAGACATGGCACCACATCTTTCGACATGTATGAGGACTCGTCGCGATGCTCTGGTGGCATTGTCCCCCCCCCCCCCGAAGGCCCCCGGTCAGCCGAACCCTGGACAAGTTGACCCAAAAATCTTCGCCTTTGACTTTCATCGGACGAGCTTTGACCAATGGACGTTTTCACCTGGTTGTGATAGGTCGGCCCATAGGAATACTTGAGAACAAGGTTTGGGACAAACCCACCATAAGATTCCCTTCGTGTCAACCCAACATGGCCGTTTCCTCCCTCCAAGTGACAGCGGCATCGGCGTCCATGAAGGGTCACACTCCTGAGCCAGTTGCCTTTGCACCCGCCACCACAATCCTTGAAACAATCTGATGAAGCAAACATGATTTAAGTTTGTTCAATTTTGAAACATAGTATAGCACATAATACTTTCAAGATTCTGATAAAAAACCATATAAATTTTGTCAAAATCAATCCAAGTATCAATTACTTATGATTTTAATAAAGCAGAAGGACCTATATGCAAAAGTACAGGAGGCGACATTTCTAACATACTCAAAAACAAAAAACAAAGTGGATATTCATAATCTATGGAAAATTCTACCCTAAATCTATGTATAATTTGTGTATGTTTAAGTTTAGATAACTTAGATTTAAATTAAACAAAATTTAACTCAAAAAATAAAAACAATTTAAAATAAAAACTATGCCTACGGCTTTGCCGTCGGCATAGCTCTGCCACGTGGCAGCTCCTAGTAAAAAAATATAGATAATATCTATGCTGATGGCCGCCGTCAAGGCCGTCGGCATAGATTTAACGGCGTCAGCCCGCTGTTTGTCCCTAGGCCACCAGGGCCACATCTATGCCGACGACCTAACTATGCCTACGGCCACCGTAGGCATAGATCGATATATGCCGACGGCCTAACTATGACTACGGCTGCCGTAGGCATAGATGGAGGTATGCCGACGGCTTCTCTATGTCAACGGCTTTTCCCAGGCCGTCTGCGTAGCTCGAGTTATGCCGACGGCCCCGACAAAAAGCCGTCGGCATAGATAAGGCCGTAGGCATATAGGGTTATTCCGGTAGTGAGCTTTAATAATTAAAAGAGTTTATTAAAGACCACAGGCACTTGTTGCATTGTGAGTGAGTGCAGCAATCAGAGTCACTGGACTACCCTCACCCTCAGGAAATGTGTGTATCAGCTGCCCCGGTTTCCCCATTTTCTCCAGTGTAACCGATGCTGAGAAATCATCGTTGCCCTCGAGATTCTTGAGCTGAAAAATGGTAAATGTAGCCAGCACAGACTTCAACTTATTGGTGTTGAGTTGGCTGCAGCTGGTAGCTGTATGCATTGTGTTTATCCAGCAAAAGCTTCGACCACTTTGCAGGGGGCACAGAAACTGCCTAGTTGAGATGTGGTCTGTTGGCCCAACGAGGAACTCCCGGATGGGAAGCCACTTGGTACTACCGTCCATGGGCAGGGAGAAGAGCGTGATTGCATCCTCATTGTTGCTCCTGGTTTTCGTACAGGCGGCAAACATGCGATGGCAGAGGGGGGCCGCCGGCCCTATGAAAGGCAGGTTACTGCCGTCGACAAGTTCCCATGTTTTCCTCGCGACATGGAAGACGTAGGTGCCCTCCTCTTGCTGCAGGGAGAGGAAGATGCGCCCGTCCACGGCGGCATAGGACCCGACGCAGACCTCCAGCGGATTACGGAACTCGATCGGGGTGAGCCTGCAGGGGAAGAAAGGCGACGGCGGCAGCTCCTCCCAGTAGGCGAAGCACTCCTTCTCAGTGCCGTAGGGGTAATTAATGGAGGGGATGCCGTCCTCGAAGCTTAGGACCTCGAACCACGGCACGAAGTCCGCCCAGGGCACCACCCGGGGGGGGCGTGTGATGGCGTAGAGCATGCCCCCGTGCGAGATGAGGACGGGCTGGTGCTTGGGGGACAGGACTGGCGGGCCCTGGATCACCTCCGACGTGCCGGCGTCGTAGGTGACGGTGGTCTTGCCGCCGACGCCAACGATCCAGTCGCCGCCATGGTTTGAAGAATTCACGGCGACGAAGGACATGCCCGGCGCGCCGAAGGGTGCCCCGGCGTGGCTCGGCGGCTTGATTACCTCGCACTTGTTCTCGGTCTCGTGCTCCACCACCAGGTACAAACCATTGGGTGGTGGTTGATCTCGCGGCTCTCCTGCTCTTGCTCTCTTTCTCAGCCCCTGCTCTCCTCCTCCTCCTCCTCCTCTCGATCTGGTCTCCATGTTCTCGTCTGCAGCGAACGGGGCGAGTTCATTAGGCCTTGTACAATGGAAGGTGCTTAGAGAAATAAACCAGACTTTTCTTAAACACCGGTGCTTATTTGTACCGACTAGACGCTTAACTAAGCGCCTCTCCTGTAGAAATAGGCACCGGTGCTTCAGAAAAATCCGGTTTATTTTTCTAAGCATCTCTCTAAGCACCTCCCATTGTACATAGGGTATCACGCACAAACAGGGGCGAATGGCGGTTTTCTCTCGGATCAATTGGATTGGATGCGGTCCTCTTCCTTAAGGGGGTAGTATTTTTTTTGGAAATGGAGTTATACCCCCGGCCTCTGCATCATAATGATGCATGCAGCCATCTTATTAAAAGTTCGCAAAGTAACACAAAGTCGTCAAAGTATTACAGCTCGCAAGTGGAGCGAAAAAAAAACAGAAACAAAGTTCATGCCGACAAACATAACCGGAATGGCAAAAAGGAGGATCCTAGACTCCTATCTTGTTATGCAACCGCCATCCGAACCAGTTGAATAAAGCCCGTGCTACCATCTCCCAGTGGTTGCACCCAGTAACCAACGGCTCCCTGGATTCCATAGGAGTGAGTAAGGACCACGTACGGATCCAAGCAGTAGCTCCAAAGATGACCTGCAAGAAAGATAAATTGTTTTGTCTGTTAAATATCAAATCGTTCCTGCAATTCCATATAGCCCACAAAAGCGCACATATTCCGATCCAAATACGCCCACCGTAGTATGTTCAACCCCAGTTAACCACGTTCCAAACAATGTTGTAATGTCAACTGGAGGAGTAATGTTAAAGGCTATATAAATCGATCTCCACAATAATTTGGCGAGTGGGCATTCAAGAAATAGATGTTGTATTATTTCATCATGATCACAAAAACAACATCGTGGACTACCTACCCATCTCCTCTTGATTAAGTTGTCTTTGTAAGAATTATTTGTTTGTGGACAAACCACATAAAAAATTTAATGCGCAAAGGAACCTTAATATTCCAAATATGCAACGATCTCGAGATTGGGCCAGAATTAATCAGATCCATATAAAAAGATTTTACCGTAAAAACTCCGTTCCTAGCTAGTTTCCATTGCGTCGAATCTGGTTGGTCGGAGAGTTGAACATCTATCAATCTCCGAACCAAGTGCATCCATGCATTCCAACGCTCATCTGAACTGGATATTCAATGGACTCGTATGTAGAACGGTGCCTACGTAATCCTCCTTACGTTGCACTATGTTATACAGGGTGGGATACTGGATGGCCAGGGGCGTCTCTCCTAACCATGTATCCTCCCAAAACCTTGTTGACATCCCATTGCCAACTAGGAATTTGACCCTTCGAAAGAACAAGTCCTTCACTCTCATGAGCCCTTTCCAGAATGGCGAGTCGGTTGGTCTCATGGTAACCTGAGCTAGTGTTTTTGACTGTAGGTACTTATTACGCAAAAATCTGTGCCCACATGCCCTCCGGCTCAGTCTAACCGGTAGAGCCATTTGCTCATAAGGGATTTGTTCTTGATCTCTAAGTTCTCAATACCGAGCCCGCCCTGGTCTTTTGGTCGACAAAGAATGTCCCATCGCGTGAGACGGTATTTCCTCTTGGCCTCATCTGACTGCCAGAAGAATCGGGATCTGAAGAAATCAAGTCGTTTCCGTACCCTTTTGGAATTTCGAAGAATGATAGTAGGAACATCGGCATACTAGTCAGTACTGAGTTAATCAGCACTAGCCGACCTCCATAAGACATGAGCTTACCCTTCCAGCAGCTCAGCTTTTTCTCTATTCGATCTTCGATACATTTCCATTCTTTATTAGATAACTTACGGTGATGGATCGGTATGCCTAAATAACTAAAAGGTAAAGAACCCAATTCACATCCAAACAATTGTCTATATGTATCTTGTTCGCCTTTGGCCTTCCCAAAGCAGAACAGTTCACTTTTGTGGAAGTTTATCTTTAAGCCAGACAACTGTTCGAATAGGCATAAAATAAGTTTCATATTACGTGCCTTAGCAATGTCGTGATCTATAAATAAGATAGTGTCGTCAGCATACTGTAGAATGGATACTCCTCCATCAACTAGATGAGGAACTAACCCCTTCACTTGCCCATGCTGATTTGCCCTGCCAATGAGAATGGCTAACATATCAGCCACTATATTAAACAGGAGAGGAGACATAGAATCTCCTTTTCTCAAACCCTTGTGTGTCAGAAAATAATGACCGATATCATCGTTAACCTTGATTCCGACACTACCCTTCTGGACTTGAGAAGCCACTTGGTTCCGCCAGACCTCGCTAAATCCTTTCATGTGCATTGCCTGTTGTAGGAAGGACCACTTTACTTTATCATACGCCTTCTCAAAATCCACTTTGAAGATAACCCCATCAAACTTCTTCGGATGGATTTCATGTAACGTTTCATGCAAAACGGCCACCCCTTCCAGTATTTTCCGCCCTGGCATGAATGCTATTTGGCTCGGCTGTATGACTAAATGCGCGATTTGTGTCAATCTATTGGTCCCTGCCTTTGTGAAGATTTTGAAACTCATGTTAAGAAGGCAAATTGGCCTGAACTGTTCAATCAGAACCGCCTCTTCTTTCTTTGGCAATAACGTAATCATACCAAAGTTAAGATGAAACAACTCTAAATGACCGTTAAAGAAATCATGAAACATAGGCATAAGATCATCTTTAATAATGTGTCGACATTTCTTATAGAATTCAGCTGGAAACCCATCTGGTCCCGGTGCTTTATTTGATTTCATTTGTGAGATTGCATCCAGAATCTCCTTCTCAGTAAATGGTGCAGCTAAAATATCGTTCTCTTCTACCTGGAGCTGAGGAATATCTCCAATAACAGTTTCGTTTAAAGTCATCGTACTAGCTTTCGGATGGCCAAACAGTTGTTTATAATAGTTAGAGATATAAGCTTTCAGATTCTCATGCCCCAAAATTGTCCCCTCGTCTTGTTCAAGCTGAATGATTTTCTTATTCCTATGTTTGCCATTCGCAATCATATGGAAAAATTGTGTATTGTCATCCCCTTGGACAACTTTAAGCACTTTGGCATGCAGTGCCCATTTGAGCTCCTCCTCTCTAAGAAGAGCTCATAGGCCTTGATCAGCTTCGGACTTGGAACTTTGCTCATTTACCGTAAGCAGATTAGTTTCAGCTTTTAAATCTAAAGCTTCGATCAAACGAGTAAGTCGCTCTTTTTCTTGTTTGTAAATCCCACTCTCATTTCTGGCCCAACCTCGCAAAAACTATCTCAAATGTCGGATCTTATTTTGCCATCTCTCAAGACTAGTGCTTCCACTAACAGGAATGGCCCATTCGCGCACAATGATCTCCAAAAAGTTTTCTTTCTCGAACCAGCCAAGTTCAAAAGAGAAAGCATTCTTGTTTGCAATATGTGTAGCCTCTCCTGAATCTACAAGCAATGGTGTATAGTCCGAGATCGCTCTTTGCATCGCATGGACCGACACCAAAGGATATTTTTGTTCCCATTCCACACTAGCAAGTACCCTATCCAACTTCTCATAAGTTGGAGTGGGCAACGAGTTGGCCCAAGTAAATTGTCTACCGTTGAGTTTGATTTCTCTCAAATTAAGACTCTCGATAATCATATTACACATCATAGCCCACCGACCATCAAAATTGTCATTGTTCTTTTCATCTCTCATCCGAATTATATTGAAATCACCACCAACTAGGATTGGTAGATTCTCATCTCCACAAATCCACACCAAGTCAGCCAAGAAATCTGGTTTAAGTTCAGGTTGTGCTGCTCCATACACAGCCACAAGAGACCATCGGAACCCATCCAGTTTTGATCTCACCCGAAACTTAACCGTAAAATCTCCCCGAACCACGTTAAGGACCTCAAGTGTTTCAAGACTATGCTCCATGAATCCTCTTCCGGAGGAGAGACCGAGAGACACACGGGCAAGATTCTTTTAAAAAAAAACTGGAGACGAGCCACATTGTTTTCCATGATTAACTGGAAGATGGGCCAGAATCTTCCAGTTTGGACTGGAGGGGATGGTTGGTCTTTCAAGGCCGCGGCGACTATATCTCGCTTTACGCGAGATGGAAGGGCTCATAGGGATTCGATCCCAGGTCTGCATGGTCTACGAGTCTACGTCGCTGATACTGCAAAGTAACGGGATGGTGGATCCTGAACCAACGAGAAAGAAATTGTCCATGGACGACACGACACCTTCCAACGGACGGAAATCACGTCAAGCTAGGTAGCTACTGCACTCTGCCGCTCTGGATTAAGGAGGATACGTATGTGCCGTCGCTGAATCTAACGACGATGGAGCCTGGAGGGCAACCACCAATCAACTTTGACAAATGTTTTTAAGTGTTTGTAAATTTTCATCATGAGATAACATTCGTGAAAAGCGCGGCAAAAAAAAGTTCTAGAAAATGCTTTCGAAAGTAGTATTTTTTTGAAGCATCGATTTTTCCTTTTGCCATGCCTTCCACGAATGTGATCTCATGATGAAAATTTACAAGCACTTAGAACATTTGTCAAAATTTACCAAAAAAGTCAGATTTTTTCTTTTTTACTATTCGTCCAAGCTCATTTGAGCCCGAGCTTAGATACTCCATGTCTGAGGGATTGCCGATATGTTTCCGTTACACTATTTTGGGGGGCAGACATGGTTGGTCCTGTGATTTTAGTGGTTCAGGGCAAAACAAGAATACAGGCTTATGGTGAGAGTAATATAAGTAGTAACATGCATGTCACATAAGCAAAAAAAAAAGTGATGTGTCGTGTAATTAAAGAAAAGAGAGACAAATAAAGTAACAGAACAAGTTACCATCATATAGCACTTCCTAATGAAAATGACTTCACAAACCAATAAATAAAAGTCTCTATGTTATCACACTTATGACACTACCCACTATGTTACGTACCCACTAGTACCATAGACTAGTAATTTATGCATGTTATTAGTCTAAGTTACTCCCCCACTATGACTAGCCTCCATATAAACAGTCCATACGACTAATGTGAAATGACACATATACTCCGAATAATCTTATCTTTACTGCATAAAAATCATATTTTATTGATTAAATTAATGGTCAAATTTGACATAATACGAGGATGGCTAACAAGTCCGGATGAAGGGAGTACAAGTGTGGTGATTTCATTAGATGTGTCACGCCCCGAGACCGGGCCTAGGCAAGATAGCCGCCACGCGCCTATAAACCAGGGGGCCTATAGTCAAGCAAGACGTCATTAAGTAGGCATAAACCAACACTGGATCCTGAAAGCTCATATATTCGCTTTACAAATTTCTTCACATTTATGAATAGCTCGATAAATTATTCTCTAGTCACTTCCCACACACTTGACCATCCTATTATAAATGAGGATGTGTTCTGGACGTATTTATGTTAATACATTAGATGTAAAAAAAATGAGAAAGCAACTGTAAGTATAAGGCTAGTCATAGTGGGAGTAACATAGGTAGTAACATGCATTTACATGCAATCCTAACTAGGAAAATTGGTGAGTTGGCACACTATTAAATGAGAAACGAGAGAAGGTGATAACATATTATGTAACCATCACATAGCGCTTTCCAAGAAACAATGAGCCTATACACTAATAAATGCAACAGTCCATGATACTACCTCTAAATTACTTTGTACTATGAAGATAGTAACATAGACTAGTGACATATGTATGACACTAGTTTAAGTTACTCCCCATTATGACTAGCCTGACAAGTCATACTTAGCAAGCTAATCATACACAGTCACATAAATTGCAGAATAAAATGCTTTAAAAAACTAATTAAAACATTCTAAAGTTATTAGTTAAGCTTTTGAAATCATGGTGCCACACATGAAGGTAAGCTTCCCGAACCAGAGGGTGTGTTGCCTGTAGGTTGCCGAGTATTGGGGGCTGCGGCACCTAATTCATCTCATTTCCAAGCAAACAGTTTAGCCTTGCCCATGGTTAGATGCTTTATCAATATCTATAAAATGAAATCGAGAACAAGGAGCTCCTTTAATCCAAAAAATAGGTATGGTATCTTGGACACCAGCTCGTTGATTGACAATCGATCCTAGCCCAGAAATCCATGTTTCCCTATGACATCTTAATTTCAACTGAAATCACGCAACCCTTTGTGGCTTGCTAGTGTATCCACTTCTATTGCCTCCGATCAAGGGTGTTCAATTCTTTTGTTATTGGATCTGATGATGGGGAGGGGGATGTTTGACTTTTTGTGTTCTTCATTGATTGCTATAAGAGATTTACTTTCGATACCAAGTACTTCCTCCGTCACGGTTTAGAAGGCGTGCTTGGAAATTCTCTATGACCTAGGTGGTTATCTATTGGTTGTGAGATGGGCTAAAAAATAGCATTCACACTACGCATGCATATAGAAATAGTATATCGGAGTACTAATTAGCTATTAGAAATAAATATAATACGCCCTAAACCTTGTCTATTATGGAAATGCACGCAAATTTAACTGTGCCTTCTAAACTGTGACGGAGGGAGTACAAATATTGCAAACATTATCAACTTGTTGTTGTAACCACTAACATGCATTAAGGGTCATGTCGATTGGTCAATCTGCACTCTAGAATCATAGTAATCTGCTACTGAATATTACACTAGAACTCGTGCTAAAAAGATTTTCTAGATAATATGTTTTAAGGGCCTCACCGGACTGCAAGAACTTTAAAATGCAGGAATACAAAAAATAAGGATTGAGAAGATATACACCACCGAATCATGTAGGCACTCAAAATACAAGAATTCTATGGTATGTGTCTTTGGATGAAACAAACACAGTGATTATGGAGAATTGATGAGAGAAGATAGAGAGAGATAGAGCAAAGGTGCATTGGACTTGTCAAAGGAAAATTAAAAGGAGGTTTGAGTTCATGTTCAAATTCGTATTGAATGAGGTGCATGGGGAAGGATTCCATAGGAGTCTAGTAAGCCCTATCGTTTGATCCAAAGGGCTTCCATACAAAAAATATCCTTACCATCTGAATTCTAAAAAATTCCTACAGTCTAAAGAGGCTCTAAAGATTTCTATCAAGATATTTAAGGGTATTGAAATATACAAGCACACACATAATTATATGCATATTCACTATGTAATTCATGCAAACTTCAAGATTTAATCCAAGGAGTCTTGCAATTTATTACTTTTATTTCTTTTCACAATTACGGGCATCCTTTTCAAAATCTCATTGACAACAATTGTCTAAAAAATGTAGTTTGAACTGCAGAGGTAGTTTAAAACCTGCAGAGCATAGATGTATTTTCAATAATATACATTACATTACAAACAACAATACAATTAATATGTAACAACATTTTTGTTAACTATACCAAGTAAATAATATGGAATATTTATCAGTTATGGATGTACCATAATTAAAAGAAGTTACACACAAATATAAAAGTTTAGTTTAAATTATATTTATTTTAAGAAGTGTCATATCAAAATTTGGTTACATAATCCTTCCCGTCTGTCACCTCCTGTCGAGGTTCTCGGGGCAGACCTCGCTGGGGTTCCACTTCTCCTTCCAGTAGAAGGCGTCGGCGATCTCCGACCAGAAGCCGGCCAGGTCCTTGATGGACCTCTCGTACATCTCCTTGTACTGCGCCACACACCAAGATAGATCACAACTTTAAGGCATCACAATCATCAGTCCAAACGCAGCAAGAAAGGAAAGGAAACACTGAAATCAAGATGAAAAATGCATCCTGGCACCCAGTCGATGTTGCTATCTCTGTGTACGATCCTGTCGGTAGAACACAAAATCGGCAATGTCCATGTCTTGCTGTCTTTTATCTGCCAGGAGCCATGTCTTGATCATGATCAGGACAAGACATTTTTGTGCTAAACTAAAGCAAGCGCCATGGTTGATTGACAGCAAGCGAGCGATCGAGGACCAGAGTGGGTGCGTGCGTATATATGTATGTACCTGCTTGGGGGAGGAGACGAGCGCGGAGGCGGAGAACTCGGGGCTGGGAAAGACGAGGTCGTGCTCCTCGTCGGCGAGCGACTCGCCGAGCACGACGGCGCTGATCCCGGAGATGGTCCCGGCGCCGGAGGGCAGCTCGGACATGGACTCGATGTGCCGGAGCTTGTCCGGGGCCCCGCCACTGCTGGCTCATGTGGCGGCGCCCATGGCTGGCCCAGCGGCGGCAACGCGACGGGAGTCGAGGAAGGGGACGGGCAGGTGGTGTTGGGGAACGAGTAATTTCAAAAAATTCCTACGCACACGCAAGATCATGGTGATGCATAGCAACGAGAGGGAGAGTGTTGTCTACGTACCCTCGAGACCCGGCGAAGCGTTCTGGCGTAGAGGAAGTAGTCGACGTTCTCCTCGCGATCCGACCGATCCCGGCGCCGTTACTCGGCGCCCGAGTTCTTGACACGGTACAGCTCGATGGCGTCCCTCGTACTCGATCCAGCCGAGTGTCGAGGAGAGTTTCGTCAAGACGACGGCGTGGCAACGATCTTGATGTTTCACCGGCGCAGGGCTTCGCCTAAGCTTCAGCGACGGTATGACCGAGGTGGAATATGGTGGAGGGGGCACCGACACGGCTAAGGAACGATCCGTAGATCAAACTTGTGTGTTCTAGGGTGCCCCCTGCCCCGTATATAAAGGAGGGAGGGGAGGTGCGGCCGCCCAGAGGAGGCGCGGGAGGAGTCCTACTCCCAGGAGTAGGACTCCCCCTTCCTAGTTGGAATAGGATTGGGGGAGGGAAAGAGGAAGAGGCGCCGCCCCCTCCTTGTCCTATTCGGACTGGGGGAGAGGGCGCTTGCCACCCCTGGCGGCCCTCCTCTCTCCCTCGAGGCCCACTAAGGCCCATTTACCTCCCGGGGTTCCGTAACCTCCGGTACTCCGTAAATTCTGTTTTCACCGGAACCATTCGAACTCCAAACATAGGCTTCCAATATATCAATCTTTACGTCTCGACCATTTCGAGACTCCTCGTCATGTCCGTGATCACATCCGGACTCCGAACTTCTTGGTACATCAAAATACATAAACTCATAATAAGCATCCATCGAAACCTTAAGCGTGCGGACCCTACGGTTCGAGAACAATGTAGACATGACCTAGAACTATTCTCGGTCAATAACCAACAGCGGACCGGATGCCCATATTGGTTCCTACATATTCTACGAAGATCTTTATCGGTCGACCGCATAACAACATACGTTGTTCCTTTGTCATCGGTATGTTACTTGCCCGAGATTCGATCGTCGGTATCCAATACCTAGTTCAATCTCGTTATCGCAAGTCTCTTTACTCGTTCCGTAATACATCATCTCACAACTATCTCATTAGCTGTAGTGCTTGCAAGGCTTGATGATGTGCATTACCGAGAGGGCCCAGAGATACCTCTCCGACAATCGGAGTGACAAAACCTAATCTCGAAATACGCCAACCCAACATCCGCCTTTGGAGACACCTGTAGTACTCCTTTATAATCACCCGAGCACGTTGTGGACGTTTGGTAGCACCAAAGTGTTCCTCCGCAGACGGGAGTTGCATAATCTCATAGTTACAGGAACATGTATATGTCATGGATAAAAGCAGTAGCAACATACTAAACGATCGTGTGCTAAGCTAATGGAATGGGTCATGTCAATCAGATCATTCTACTTATGATGTGACCTTGTTAATCAAATAACAACTCTTTGTTCATGGTTAGGAAACATAACCATCTTTGATTAACAAGCTAGTCTAGTAGAGGCATACTAGTGACATATTGTTTTGTCTATGCATTCACACATGTATCATGTTTCCGGTTAATACAATTCTAGCATGAATGATAAACATTTATCATGAAATAAGGAAATAAATAATAACTTTATTATTGCCTCTAGGGCATATTTCCTTCAGTCTCCCACTTGCACTAGAGTCAATAATCTAGATTACATAGTAATGATTCTAACAACCATGGAGTCTTGGTGCTGATCATGTTTTGCTCGTGGAAGAGGCTTAGTCAACGGGTGCGCAACATTCAGATCCGTATGTATCTTGCAAATCTCTATGTCTCCCACGGACTAAGTCCCGGATGGAATTGAAGCGTCTCTTGATGTGCTTGGTCCTCTTGTGAAATCTGGATTCCTTCGCTAGGGCAATTGCTCCAAAGATTGTCACGAAGATTTTCATTGGACCCGATGCACTAGGTATGACACCTAGATCGGATATGAACTCCTTCATCCAGACTCCTTCATTAGCTGCTTCCGAAGCTGCTATGTACTCCGCTTCACATGTAGATCCCACTACGACGCTTTGTTTAGAACTGCACCAACTGACAGCTCCTCCGTTTAGTGTAAATACGTATCCGGTCTGCGATTTAGAATCGTCCGGATCTGTGTCAAAGCTTGCATCAACGTAACCGTTTACGATGAGCTCTTTGTCACCTCCATACACGAGAAACATATCCTTAGCCCTCTTCAGGTATTTCAGGATGTTCTTGACCGCTGTCCAGTGATCCACTCCTGGATTACTTTGGTACCTCCCTGCTAAACTTATAGCAAGGCACACATCAGGTCTGGTACACAGCATTGCATACATGATAGAGCCTATGGCTGAAGCATAGGAACATCTTTCATTTCTCTCTATCTTCTGCGGTGGTCGGGCATTGAGTCTTACTCAACTTCACACCTTGTAACACAGGCAAGAACCCTTTCTTTGCTTGATCCATTTTGAACTTCTTCAAAATTTTGTCAAGGTATGTGCTTTGTGAAAGTCCAATCAAGCGTCTTGATCTATCTCTATAGATCTTAATGCCCAATATGTAAGCAGCTTCACCGAGGTCTTTCATTGAAAAACTCTTATTCAAGTATCCCTTTATGCTATCCAGAAATTCTATATCATTTCCGATCAGTAATATGTCATCTACATATAATATCAGAAATGCTACAGAGCTCCCACTCACTTTCTTGTAAATACTGAGGCTTCTCCAAAAGTGCAGTACAAACCCAAATGCTTTGATCACACTATCAAAGCGTTTATTCCAACTCCGAGATGCTTGCACCAGTCCATAAATGGATCGCTGGAGCTTGCACACTTTGTTAGCTCCCTTTGGATCGATAAAACCTTCTGGTTGCATCATATACAACTCTTCTTCCGTAAATCCATTCAGAATGCGTCTTTACATCCATTTGCCAAATTTCATAATCATAAAATGCAGCAATTGCTAACATGATTCGGACAGACTTAAGCATCGCCACGGGTGAGAAGGTCTCATCGTAGTCAATCCCTTGAACTTGTCGAAAACCCTTTGCGACAAGTCGAGCTTTTATAAACGATAACATTACCGTCGGCGTCGGTCTTCTTCTTGAAGATCCACTTGTTTTCTATTGCTTGCCGACCCTCGGGCAAGTCAACCAAAGTCCATACTTTGTTTTCATACATGGATCCCATCTCAGATTTCATGGCCTCAAGCCATTTTATGGAATCTGGGCTCACCATCGCTTCTTCATAGTTCGTAGGTTCATCATGATCTAGTAGCATGACTTCCGAATAGGATTACCGTACCACTCAGTGCGGATCTTACTCGTTGATCTACGAGGTTCTGCAATAACTTGATCTGAAGTTTCATGATCAACATCATCAACTTCCTCACTACTTGGTGTAGATGTCTCAGAAACCGGTTTCTGCGACAAACTACTTTCAAGTAAGGGAGAAGGTACTATCACCTCATCAAGTTCCACTTTCCTCCCACTCACTTCTTTCGAGAGAAACTCCTTCTCTAGAAAGGATCCATTCTTAGCAACGAATGTTTTGCCTTCGGATCTGTGATAGAAGGTGTACCCAACTGTTTCCTTTGGGTATCCTATGAAGACACATTTCTCCGATTTGGGTTCGAGCTTATCAGGTTGAAGTTTTTTCACATAAGCATCGCATCCCCAAACTTTAAGAAACGACAACTTTGGTTTCTTGCTAAACCACAGCTCATAAGGTGTCGTCTCAACGGATTTCGACGGTGTTCTATTCAGTGTGAATGCGGCCATCTCTAGAGCATAACCCCAAAACGATAGCGGTAAATCTGTAAGAGACATCATAGATCGCACCATATCTAGTAAAGTGCGATTCGACGTTCGGACACACCATTACGCTGTGGTGTTCGGGTGGCGTGAGTTGCTGAAACTATTCCGCATTGTTTCAAATGTAGACCAAACTTGTAACTCAAATATTCACCTCCACGATCGGATCGTAGAAATTTAATTTTCTTGTTACGATGATTTTCAACTTCACTCTGAAATTCTTTGAACTTTTCAAATGTTTCAGACTTATGTTTCATTAAGTAGATATACCCATATCTGCTTAAGTCATCTGTGAAGGTGAGAAAATAATGATATCCGCCACGAGCCTCAACATTCATCGGACCACATACATCTCGTATGTATGATTTCCAACAAATCTGTTGCTCTCTCCATAGTACCGAGAACGGGTTTCGGTCATCTTGCCCATAAGGCACGGTTCGCAAGTGCCAAGTGATTCATAATCAAGTGACTCCAAAAGTCCATCGGTATGGAGTTTCTTCATGCGCTTTACACCGATATGACCTAAGCGGCGATTGCCACAAATAAGTTGCACTATCATTATCAACTCTGCATCTTTTGGTTTCAACATTATGAATATGTGTATCACTACTATCGAGATTCATCAAAATAGACCACTCCTCAAGGGTGCATGACCATAAAAGATATTACTCATATAAATAGAACAACCATTATTCTCTCGATTTAAATGAATAACCGTCTCGCATCAAACAAGATCCAGATATAATGTTCATGCTCAATGCAGGCACCAAATAACAATTATTTAGGTCTAAAACTAATCCGAAGGTAGATGTAGAGGTAGCGTGCCGACCGCGATCACATCGACTTTGGAACCATTTCCCACGCGATCGTCACCTCGTCCTTTGCCGGTGTTAAGCAATCCGTAGTCCCTGTTTGAGTTGCAAATATTAGCAGCAGAACCGATATCAAATACCAGTGCTCTGCGAGCTCTAGTAAGGTACACATCAATAACATGTATATCACATATACCTTTGTTCACCTTGCCATCCTTCTTATCCGCCAAATACTTGGGGCAGTTCCGCTTCAATGGACGGTCGCTTGCGGTAGAAGCACTCGGGCCAGGCTTAGGTCCAGACTTGGGTTTCTTCTCTGAGCAAGCAACTTGCTTGCTGTTCTTCTTGAAGTTCCCTTCTTCTTCCTTTGCCTTTCTTCTTGAAACTAGTGGTCTTATTGACCATCAACACTTGATGCTCCTTCTTGATTTCTACCTCCGCAGCCTTTAGCATTGCGAAGAGCTCTGCATAGTCTTTACTAACCCTTGCATATTATAGTTCATCACGAAGCCTTTGTAGCTTGGTGGCGTGATTGAAGAATTCATCAATGACACAATCATCCGGAAGATTAACTCCCAATTGTGTCAAGTGATTGTAGTACCCGGACATTACGAGTATGTGCTCACTAATGAACTGTTCTCCTCCATCTTGCAGCTATAGAACTTATTGGAGACTTCATATCTCTCAATCCGGGCATTCTGTTGGAATATTAACTTCAACTCTGGAACATCTCATATGCTCCATGACGTTCAAAACGTCGTTGAAGTCCCGGTTCTAAGCCGTAAAGCATGGCACATGAACTATAGAGTATTCATCGCTTTGCTCGCCAAACGTTCTTAACGTCGTCGGTTGCATCAGAAGCAGTTCGCACCCAGCGGTGCATCCGGGGCGTAACTCTTACGTGCAGCAATGAGGATAATCCTCGAGTTACGGACCCGATCCGTGTAATTGCTACCATCATCTTTCAACTTTGCTTTCTCAAGGAACGCATTAAAATTCAAACGGAACAACAGACGAGCCATCTATCTACAATCAAACATAAACAAGCAAGATACTATCGGTACTAAGTTCATGATAAATTTAAGTTCAATTAATCATATTACTTAAGAACTCCCACTTAGAAAGACATCTCTAGTCATCCAAGTGATCACGTGATCCAAATCAACTAAACCATAACCGATCATCACGTGAGATGGAGTAGTTTTCAATGGTGAACATCTTATGTTGATCATATCTACTATATGATTCACGCCGACCTTTCGGTCTCCGTGTTCCGAGGCCATATCTGCATATGCTAGGCTCGTCAAGTATAACTGAGTATTCCGCGTGTGCAAAACTGGCTTGCACCCGTTGTAGATGGACGTAGAGCTTATCACACCCGATCATCACGTGGTGTCTCGGCACGACGAACTTTGGCAACGGTGCATACTCAGGGAGAACACTTCTTGATATAGTGAGAGATCATCTTAAAATGCTACCGTCAATCAAAGCAAGATAAGATGCATAAAGGATAAACATCACATGCAAATCAATATAAGTGATATGATATGGTCATCATCATCTTGTGCTTCGTGATCTTCATCTCCGCAGCACCACCATGATCACCATCGTCACCGGCGCGACACCTTGATCTTCATCGTAGCATCGTTGTCGTCTCGCCAATCTTATGCTTCTACGACTATCGCTACCGCTTAGTGATAAAGTAAAGCATTACAGAAGCGATTGCATTGCATACAATAAGGCGACAACCATATGGCTCTCGCCATTGCCGATAACCGGTTACAAAACATGATCATCTCATACAATAAAATATAGCATCACGTCTTGACCATATCACATCACAACATGCCCTGCAAAAACAAGTTAGACGTCCTCTACTTTGTTGTTGCAAATTTTACGTGGCTGCTACGGGCTTAAGCAAGAACCAGTCTCACCTACGCATCAAAACCACAACGATACTTCGTCAAATAGACTCCGTTTTAACCTTCTCAAGGACCGGGCGTAGCCACACTCGGTTCAACTAAAGTGAGAGAGACAGCACCCACCCGTCACCTTTAAGCAACGAGTGCTCGTGGCGGTGAAACCAGTTCTCGCGTAAGCGTACGCGTAATGTCGGTCTAGGCCGCTTCATCTCACAATACCGCTGAACCAAAGTATGACATGCTGGTAGGTAGTATGACTTGTATCGCCCACAACTCACTTGTGTTCTACTCGTGCAAAACATCAAACCATAAAAACCTAGGCTCGATGCCTTTGTTGGGGAACGAGTAATTTCAAAAAATTCCTACGCACACGCAAGATCATGGTGATGCATAGCAACGAGAGGGAGAGTGTTGTCTACGTACCCTCGTGACCCGGGCGAAGCGTTCACAGCGTAGAGGAAGTAGTCGACGTTCTCCTCGCGATCCGACCGATCCGGCGCCGTTACTCGGCGCCCCGAGTTCTTGACACACGACAGCTCGATGACATCCTCGTACTCGATCCAGCCGAGTGTCGAGGAGAGTTTCACAAGACGACGGCGTGGCGACGATCTTGATGTTTCACCGGCGCAGGCTTCGCTTAAGCTTCGCGACGGGATGACCGAGGTGGAATATGGTGGAGGGGGCACCGACACGGCTAAGGAACGATCCGTAGATCAAACTTGTGTGTTCTAGGGTGCCCCCTGCCCCGTATATAAGGAGGAGGGAGGGGAGGTGCGGCCGGCCTAGAGGAGGCTGGGAGGAGTCCTACTCCCACCGAGTAGGACTCCCCCTTCCTAGTTGGAATAGGATTGGGAGGGGAAGAGGAAAGGCGCGCCCCCCCTCCTGTCCTATTCGGACTGGGGGGGAGAGGGCGCTGCCACCCTGGCGGCCCCTCCTCTTCTCCTCGAGGCCCACTAAGGCCCATTTACCTCCCGGGGTTCCGTAACCTCCGGTACTCCGTAAATTCCTGTTTTCACCCGAACCATTCGAACTCCAAACATAGGCTTCCAATATATCAATCTTTACGTCTCGACCATTTCGAGACTCCTCGTCATGTCCGTGATCACATCCGGACTCGAACTTCTTCGGTACATCAAAATACATAAACTCATAATAACCGCCATCGAAACCTTAAGCGCGGACCCTACGGTTCGAGAACAATGTAGACATGACCTAGAACTATTCTCGGTCAATAACCAACAGCGGGACCTGGATGCCCATATTGGTTCCTACATATTCTACGAAGATCTTTATCGGTCGGACCGCATAACAACATACGTTGTTCCTTTGTCATCGGTATGTTACTTGCCCGAGATTCGATTGTCGGTATCCAATACGTAGTTCAATCTCGTTACCGGCAAGTCTCTTTACTCGTTCCGTAATACATCATCTCACAACTATCTCATTAGCTGTAGTGCTTGCAAGGCTTCATGATGATGTGCATTACCGAGAGGGCCCAGAGATACCTCTCCGACAATCGGAGTGACAAAACCTAATCTCAAATACGCCAACCCAACATCCGCCTTTGGAGACACCTGTAGTACTCCTTTATAATCACCCGATTCGTTGTGACGTTTGGTAGCACCCAAAGTGTTCCTCCGGCAGACGGGAGTTGCATAATCTCATAGTTACAGGAACATGTATATGTCATGGATAAAAGCAGTAGCAACATACTAAACGATCGTGTGCTAAGCTAATGGAATGGGTCATGTCAATCAGATCATTCTACTTATGATGTGACCTTGTTAATCAAATAACAACTCTTTGTTCATGGTTAGGAAACATAACCATCTTTGATTAACAAGCTAGTCTAGTAGAGGCATACTAGTGACATATTGTTTTGTCTATGCATTCACACATGTATCATGTTTCCGGTTAATACAATTCTAGCATGAATGATAAACATTTATCATGAAATAAGGAAATAAATAATAACTTTATTATTGCCTCTAGGGCATATTTCCTTCAGGTGGGAGATGCGGTGAGTAGCTTCTAGACAGCTCCACCTTGGCGCGCGGATTTGAACTTAGTGTGACAGAAAAATTGATATATATTGGTCTGGAAGGTTGGCTTCTAAACTGTTCCGCCTGGGCACGCGGGTTTGGCAGAAAAATTTGAATTTGGGAGGCGCCACGGGAGGATGGCAGTAGCCAAGAATAGCCCGCCGGTGGAGAAGGGGAAGGAGTAGTCGACGCCGCCGCTGAGGATGAGCATCTCGTAGCCGGTGGCGTACTTTGCAGCAGTCAGTGTTGGAAGGGAGGGGGAAGGGGCGGATGAGACATCGAGGGGGCGGGGGGTCTGCGGGAGAGGAAGAGGCGTCAGGAATGTACTGCGTCGGCGGCGGACCTGCGGCGACCACCGTCGGAGGAGATAGGTGAGCCGGCGGAGGAGACAACAAGGAGGAGGGGAAGTGGCAGTGATGGTCTACCATAGGCCTTCTGTAGCAGAGGAGGGGGCAGTAGAGGCGTCGGTAGACGGACGGCGTGGTCAGCCTGCTTGCCGAGGTCGACATCGGATGAGATGGGGAAGGGGGCGAGGGGACGACAAGGAGGATGGGGTCGTGGCGGCGGTGGGAGATGGGGCCGAGAGAAGGCACAAGAGGGCTGGGGTTGGATGGCGCCGGCAGAGGCCAGATCGCCGAATCCATTCCAGCACTGCCGGCGGTGGTTTACGGCACCCCCTGATTCTGGATTTCTGGAGAAGATGGTCAGATAAGGTGGGGCAAGAGAGTTGAACAGGAGAGACAGGTTGGAGGGCTCATCTGCAAATGTGTGATGAATAGCGGGTGTTTTCTGCAAAATTTGCCACATATTGCTTATGGTGCGTTGGATGCAGATCCAACGATCGTAAACGACAGATGGCAGGCACACCATCATCACCAACTCAGACTTATATATATATATACGGATCGCTCCAACTCAAAGTGCTTGCCAAAGGATAAAGTGTAAAAAGGAAAGGTGATGATCACCATGACTCTTGTATAATGGTACAAGATAAAAGTAAAAGATAGGCCCTTCGCAGAGGGAAGCATAGGTTGTCATGCGCTTTTATGGTTGGATGCACAAAATCTTAATGCAAAAGAACGTCACTTTATATTGCCGGTTGTGATAAAGACCTTTATTATGCAATCTGTCGCTTTTATTTCTTCCCTATCACAAGTTCGTATAAGGCTTATTTTCATCGCATTAATAGATCATACATGTTTAAGAAGCAATTTTTATTGCATGCATGATGACAACTTACTTGAAGGATCTTACTCAATCCATAGGTAGGTATGGTGGACTCTCATGGCAAAACTGGTTTAAGGGATGTTTGGAAGCACAAGTAGTATCTCTACTTGATGGAAAGAATTTGGCTAGCATGAGAGGGAAAGGCAAGCTCAACATGTTTGATGTCCAAGACAATATAACGTTTAGGATATAGGAAAACATAACCCATTAAGTTGTCTTCCTTGTCCAACATCAACCTTTGAGCATGTCATATTTTAATGAGTGCTCACAACTACAAAAGATGTCCAATATAGTATATTTATATGTGAAATCTCTCTTCCTTTAATATTCTTTCATTAATTGTTCAAGTGACCAATGCTGCGTTTGCTGGCTTTCAATAAGTTTACTACCTATACTTATTATGTGTGAAGTCATTACTTCCCATGTTATAAGCATATGAAACATATATAAATTTAGATTTATGATATTCAATTCATTCAACCATTTACTCATAGGACATATGTGAAGCACATGAGTAAATGGCAAACTACTACAAAAAGATATAAGTGAAGAACACTGAGTATTCAAATAATTAACTAGCCATGGGAGGATCCTTTTTCATTCAAGATTTCAGATCCAATGATTTTATTCAAACAGAAAGTAAAATGAAAATATGCTCCAAGCAAAACACATATCATGTGACGAATAAAAATATAGCTCATGGTAAGGTATACCCCTGGTTTTGAAGACGAAAGAGGGGATGCCTTCAGGGGCATCCCCAAGCTTAGGCGCTTGACTCTTCCTTGAATATTACCTTGGGGTGCCTTGGTCATCCCCAAGCTTAGAGTCTTTCCACTCCTTATTCTCCTCATATCGATATCTCACTCAAAACTTGAAAACTTCAATCACACAAAACTTAACGGGACTTCGTGAGATGGGTTAGTATGATAAAGAGTAAATCATTCACTTTGGTACTGTCAAAGACAAGATTCATAACTGTTCTCACACAATGCCTACTGTACCATATCATTTCTACAATTTATATTGAGCAATCTAATCCATAGAAACTAGAAAACAAGCAAACTATGCATTAAAAACAGAATCTGCCCGAAACAGAACAGTCTGTAATGATCTGAACAACAACCATACTTCTGTTACTCCAAAAATTCTGAAATACATTGGTGGGCGTGAAAAATTTGTCTATTAATCTTCTGCAAAACGAATGAACTCAAAATCACTCTTCTGTAAAATATGACAGCTAATCTGGTGAGCGCAAAGTTTCTGTTTTTTTACTGCAAGATCACATTAACTTTCACCCAAGTCTTACCAAAGGTCTTACTTGACACTTTATTGAAACAAAATCTATAAAACATGATTACTACAGTAGCTTAATCATGTGGACACACAAAAACAGTAAAGGTAAATATTGAGTTGTCTCCCAACAAGCGCTTTTCTTTAATGCCTTTTAGCTAGGCATGATGATTTCAACGATGCTCACATAAAAGATAAGAATTAAAACATAAAGAGAGCATTATGAAGAATATGACTAGCAAATTTAAACCTAACCCACTTCCTATGCCTAGGGATTTTGTGAGCACACAATTTAAGGGAACAAGAATCAACTAGCATAGGAAGGCAAAACAAGTATAACTTCGGAACTTTAAGCACATAGGGAGGAAACTTGATATTATTGCAATTCCTACAAGCATATATTACTCCCTCATAATAATTTTAAGTAGCATCATGAATGAGTTTAACAATACAACCATCACATAAAGCATTCTTTTCATGATCCATAAGCATAGAAATTTTACTACTATCCACATAAGCAAAAATTCTTCTCATTTGAAATAGTGGGAGCAAACTCAACAAAATAACCGTCATGTGAGGCATAATCCAATTAAAAGTTAAAATCATGACGACAAGTTTCATGGTTAACATTATTATTTATAGCATACATGTCATCACATTAATCATCATAGATAGCAACTTTGTTCTCATAATCAATTGGAACCTCTTCCGAAATAGTGGAATCATTACTAACTAAAGTTGACACTCTTCCAAAACCACATTCATAAATATCACACTAAGATTCAACACCCTCCACAATAGTGGTATCACTAATTCCTAAAGTTGACACTCTTCCAAACCCACTTTAGATGATAGTATTATTCATGCTCCAAAAGATATAAGTGAAGATCATGGAGCATTCTACAATTAATATAGACTAACCAATATCCAAGCTCAAAATATATAAGTGAAGCACACGAAGCATTCTGTAAAATCATACTCAAAAGATATAAGTGAAGCACATGAAGCATTCTATAAATCAATGAAGGGCTATCTCATACTAACATGGTTCCTAAAGAAAACGAAAAACACAAGGGACACAAATCATGTGAACAAAACAAAAACCGAGGTATACCGATAATTGTTGAAGAAGAAAGATGGGATGCCAACCGGGGAATCCCCAAGCTTAGATGCTTGAGTATCCTTGGAATATTTACTTGGGGTGCCTTGGGCATCCCCAAGCTTGAACTCTTGCCTCTCTTTATTCTTCTCACATCGGTAACTCCTCGTTCTTAGAACACTTCATCCACAAAAACTTAACAAAAACTTTCTGAGATCCCTTAGTATAATAAAGCAAATCACTACCTTTAGGTACTGTTGCAAACTCATTCCAATTTCATATTAGCACTTTATATACTGTATTCCAACTTCACCATGGTTCATACCCCCCCCCCCCGATACTACCCATGGATTCATCAAAATAAGCAAACAACACATAGAAAACAGAATCTGTCAAAAAAAGGACAGTCTGTAGTAATCTGGAAATTTAGTAAACTTCTGTAACTCCAAAAATTATAAATAAAATTTTAAAAATTTGTACAGAAGTAATGTGCAAGAAATTTCAGACCCATTTAACTTTTCAATAAAAAATGTAAATTCACGCGCTACAGCCAAAGTTTCTGTTTTTGTACTCCACATAGTAAACAAGCAATCTAATCATCTTAAAACCAAAGCTTGGCACATTATTTTTATAATACAATGGATATATACAAGGGGATAATTATTTACAGAGAAACTTCCATGAAAAATTCCATTGTTTCAATGATCATGAACACAAGTGCTCAAGGTCGACCCTCACTTCTCCAATGCATAACTTTCCAATCACTTCTCTTTTAGAAAAAATTTAAGGCATATGAGGCAAGTGCATCTTTTTGTATTTTCATTTTTTTTTGATTTTTTGCATGTTTCACCCACAACTAAGTAAATAAAAAAGGGGAAATAAAAACTACTTAGTGAAGAAAGCAAACAAGCATACACGAGAATATCAACCCCATGCTATTGTTCCCCGGCAACGGCGCCAGAAAAGAGCTTGATAATCCCCAAATGCAGGGAATCATCGTAGAAATTCCCAAAGGTGGAAGTGATAAGTACTGAGTGTCGAACCCACAAGGAGCCGAAGGTAAGATCAAATATTCTCTCAAGTGCTATCTGCCACTGATACGACTCTACGTACACCAAACGTTTGCTTCCAACTAGAAACGAGAAATAAAACTATGTTGTGGGTATGAAGAGGATAACTTTGCATGGTATCGGAGTGCTAAAATATAAAAGTAGGTGCTGTTATCATAAAGTTAGAATATATTACTAACTATTATAAATAGCGAGTGTGGAATAATGATGGGTCGGTGCGCAAAATTATCCTAGGCAATCGTTAACAAGACCGGTAGTCGTCATTGCAATTTCATATGAGGGAGAGGCATAAGATAACATACTTTCTCTTCTTGGATCATATGCACTTATGATTGGAACTCTAGCAAGCACCCGCAACTACTAAAGATCATTAAGGTAAAACCCAGCCATACATTAACATATCAAGTCCCCTTTATTCCCATACGCCGTGACCCACTTATGCGTGTTTATGCTTCTGTCACTCAAGCAACGCAGGCAATAAGTAAACCATGGACATATTGCAACACCCTACAGCGGGAATCCATCACGCTTGCGCAACACAGAGGGCACAATATAGGACAGCACCAAAATAAATCATACAACTCATACCAATCTAGGTCATCAATCAACCCAAAGACAAAGGATATCTACTCAAAACATCATAAGATGGCAACACATCATTGGATCATAATATGTGGCATAAAGCACCATGTTCAAGTAGGGATTACAGCGGGGTGCGAGAGAGTGGACCGCATAAAAGAGATGAGGATGGTGATGATGGTGATCTTGATGAAGACGATCACCGCGGTGATGATTCCCCTCCTGATGGCACTCAGGCACCACCGAGAGAGAGAGAGGAGAAGTTCTCCCCCTTGTGCTTCCTCCTCCATGGCCTCCCCTGGATGGGGAGAGGTTCCCCCTCTGGTCCTTGGCCTTCATGGCGATGATGGCCCCTCCAAGATCCTTCCCCATGGCCTCCGGTGATGATGGCCCCCTCCAGCAGGGTGCCAGAGAGGGCCTAGATTGATTTCTTGTGGCTACAGAGGCTTGCGGCGGTGGAATTTCCGATCTAGGTTATTTTCTGGAGGTTTGGGTATTTATAAAAGAGGTTGGTGTCGAGGACAAGTCAAGGGGCCCCACAGGGAGTCCACGAGGCAGAGGGGCGCACCCACCGCCCCCCACCACCACCCTCGTGGAGCCCACGGGACGCCCCTCCGGTAGATTTTTGTTCCAGTATTTCTTATATTTTCACAAAAAATCTCTGTTGATTTTCAGCGCATTCCGAGAACTTTAATTTCTGCATAAAAACAACACCACGGTAGTTCTGCTGAAAACAGCATCAGTCCGGGTTAGTTCTAATCAAATCATACCAAACCCATATAAAACTATTGTAAACATGGCATGAATACTTCATAAATTATAGATACGTTGGAGACGTATCAGCCACCGAAGCGGAGTATGTGGTTATCGGTAGTTGTTGTGCTCAACTTCTATGGATGTGGCAAACTTTGAAGGATTACGGTGTCACTTGTGACGAAGTGCCCCTTTGGTGTGACAATGAAAGTGCCATCAAGATATCTCTCAACCCGGTGCAACACTTCAAGACGAAGCATATTGAGATTCGGTATCACTTCATCCGGGATCACATTAGGCGAGGGGAGATCAAGCTCAAGTATGTATGTCAACACTCATGATAACCTTGCAGATATTTTCACAAAGCCCTTGGACGAAGCAAGATTTCGCGAGTTAAGGCATGAGCAAAATATCATTGATTCGAGCAATGTAGCTTGAACCCTTGCACACCCCACCATACTCAACGTGATATCTTGTTTAGGTATAGGCATGGACATAGGGGGAGTGTTATTCTCTCAATGAACTCTCCCTCCCCCATTACGCATAAATTGATCAACTCTTTCACATTAGCCATTGTGATGATACTTGTGCTTCAAAGACGAGTTTTGGTCATGGGCATAATTCTTCGCGGTGCCATACCAATTGACTCAAACATAAGTGGCTCCGGCCACCGCCCTCTCTGTGAAGAGGTTGTGTTTCGTTTTTGGTCCTTGTTGTCGTTTGCTCTTCTCTTTGTGTCGTGTTTGTGTTTGTGTTGTCTCTTATGCTCTCCTCTTGGTGTGTTCGGTGTCTTTAAGGTTGCATTGCAAAGGTCGTTTCCCTCTTTTTGCGAAACTTGCACTCTCTTGGGGGTATGGTACTACCGTGGCAAGCCACGGTACTACCATAGGAGTGGATTGCTCTGTCCGTGCACAGTTGCATACTAGACACGATACTACCGCCCAGCGAGCGGTACTTCCACCCGGGCGGTACTACCACGATGACCTGCGGTACTACCGCACTGTCGCGAGCAGGTGCGGGTTAAGAGCGGGCCAGGGGGAGTTCCACCCCCCCCCCCATACCCATTCATCTCTTTTAAGTTCGGGATACTAGGGTACCCCTACTCTAGTACACCGACAGGAGCCCCCGGGCCTGGGCCACACACGGTGCCGAGCGCTGTTGGGCCAGGCCCAAAACAGGGCACGGGCACGCGCGGCCTGGGTTACGCCGTATCTTACTCCGTATCCACCGCGCCCTCCCCAAACGGCACGCGTTGAATGCGGCGTCGTGGGAGAGATCGTGGGTGGTTTCTTTATTCGGAAAGACGGAACGTCCGCCCCTCCCTCTTTATAAGCAGGGGAAACAGGGGTAGTTCGCCCATCTCGCCGGTTGCTATTCCAATCTCAGAAACCTCCGCCGCTCCCCCCTTCTTCCCAAAGCTGAAAGAGAGCAGCGCTCCACCCCCCATCGCCACCAGCAACACCAACGCCGTCGATCTCCCCCACCACCTCCGCCATGGCTCCGCAAGCCGGCAAGGGGAAGGTCGTGAAGTCGACCGAGGCGCAACGGCTCGCGGCGCTGCGAAAGGAGCAGGCAATCTTCCCCCCAAGCTCGTCGCGAAGGAGCTAAGGGAGTATTACTACCTCTTCTGGTCGACGGAGACGCGAGCGCATCCGCACACGAAGGTACTCTCAGCCGCCGCTTCGGAACGGGCTCCGAATGGATATCCCTTCTTCGCGTTGTTCTTCTACTGCGGGCTCTGCCCGCCTTTCTCTGAGTTTTTCTGCGACATTATGAACACCTACGGGTTTCGCCTCCTTGACTTCACCCCCAATGCCGTTCTGACCATGGCAGTTTTCGCACATCTCTGCGAAAACTTTGTCGGAGTCTATCCAAATGTAGCTCTTTTTCGCCACTTCTTTATGCCCCGAGTTGAGAGAGGGGAGCCTTTATCCGGCGGAATCGCCTGGATCTCGATAGCCGCAAGAAGGAAGCTTATACGGAGGAGAGCTCGCGGCAAGTGGGAGGAATGGAGAGCTGACTGGTGCTGGATTGTCGAGGAGAACCGCAGCCATTTACCGCCCAGCGCCAAGCCCGATGGCGCGGCAACGATTGAGCAACGTGGCCCGGAAGGCGATAGGGTGAAGATTGCCGTCACTTTCGGATCCTCGCCTCGAGCTTGCGGGCTCCTTGAGGCGCCGTTGGCACAGATTTTCTTCGCCGCCGACGCCCCCTGCAGGAGAGGAGGAGACCCGCCTGGGAGTTCCAGAATGCGGCGGACATCATGAGGCTGCGCCCGGGCCTCAACTTCAACTTCACTGTCCTGGAACTGGACGCGATGCTCCTGGAACTATTCAAGCACGACCCTCAACATCCCGAGGTGTTCAGGTTGCCGAAGGGTGTCGTTCCACTGTGCAACAACTCCTCGCTCGACCGCATTCGTGCAATGATGCCGCTGTGCAATTCGCATGGAATTGTCCCAACTTGGCAAGAGCCTGCAGACGACGTCGTGCAGGAGTTCTTTGACGGCTTGGTAGAAGTGCCGGTCCGCTTCGATGAGCAGAAGAGCCTTACTCGCGACACCACCGATGCGGAGATGCAACGCATCGCCACTAGGCTGGAAGAGGCGGCGGCAGCCGCTGCCGCGGGCGAGTTTGGATTCACCGTAGAGGAGGCAGAGGCAGCAGAGGCGGCAAGCCTTGCCGAGCGAGAGGAGCTTGCCGGCGAGGGAGAGCTTGCCGGGCCTGAAGTCGAGTCGAGCGATCCCGCCGAGGGTGCGAGCGGCTCGTCGAAGACCAACTCCTCTTCCTCCTCATCTTCAGGCAGCTCGTCGCCAACAGAGCCCCCAGCTCCACCAAGAAGGCGTCTCCGCAAGGCCGGGGACATAGCGGGGCGACAGACGAGTCAACAGCCGCCGCGCCGCGCGACACGCTCTACCGCGGCAAGCACTGTTGCCGCGGGAGCACCTCACGCCGCTGCGGCAACTGGAGCGGGTCCTCCCGGACCGCCGCTTCTGCTCCTGCCGCTCCTCATGCCGCGGCGGCGGCCAGAGCCGGGTCGTCTCAGACCACCGCCACTACCCCCGCCAAGCGGCTAAGGGAACCTACTCCTCCGCCTTGTCGCGCCGAAGGTGGGCCGGACTTCGACCTCTCCGCGCTCAGCTCCGACGAGGAAGAAGAAGAGTAAGATTCTTTGTTGTACTTGTAGTTCTTCAATTCTTGTTGTTTTGTCTTGTATCTGATTTGCTTTACTCCGAACCCATTCCTTTTCAGGACTCTGGCCCAGAGAGCGGCGAAGAGAGCCAAGGTCTCGGTGATTGTCATCGAGGACGAACCCACCGCGACGGCAGGGGATGTGTCCGAGACCAGCTTGCCGGACCCGGCATCTATTCCCCAAACCAGCCCCCAGCGCAGCCCCCAGCGTAAGTGTATGGTTTACTACCCGCTATTAGGCGCGCATGGGTGTTCTTTCTTTGCTGACATCTGACTATTGGTTTGTGTAGGAGCAGAGCAGCCTCACCAGGAGCGCCCGGAAGCCGCCCCCGACATGCCATCTGCTCCGACTACACCGCCAAGGGAGGGTTCCCCGGCAAGGGAGCGTTCTCCGGCAAGGGACAGCACTAGCGACCCCCCGTTGGCGGAGACCGTGACTGTAGAGCCCAGTACAGGTAATCCTCTTGCCTGAAAACTTCCCTTGGGTTCTTCTTCTTCTGATCTTCTTTTTGGATATTTGCTTGACTTTTCTCCCTTTTTCGGTCGTCAGATCCATCTGCCACGGAGCCGATGGAGACCGAGGTCGCCGGCGGGGAGAACGCGCGCGGCAATACCGACGACGCCGCTGCCGCCGAAGAAGTAGCCGGCGTCGATGATCCCGCCGGCGAAGAGGCCGCCAAAGCTGCTGCCACTGAAGCTGGCGAGGGGTCTGGCGATTGCACTGACGGTCCCGAGGCCGCAGGAGCGCCAGGTGCTACGCCGACCGCTGATCCCTCCGCCGCTGCCGCAGCGTCAGGCTCCGAAGAGCCCTAGCCCGGCGCCTATTTGAAGGCCGGCGATGGCGTCTTCATCAAGCTCCCCTGGGCGTCAAGCTCCAGGGCGCCGGTCGAAGGAGAAACCTTTGATGGAGAGGTGCTCTCTTCCGCTAGGCTGACGCTGGTTGATGCGCCAAGCAGCAGCAGCAGCGAGTCTGAGGAGGAGCGGCTGCTGCGGAAACTATTGTCGCTCTACCGCGCTCGACAGGCCAAGCTGGTATCCCGAGAAGCGCTTGTCGCGAAGGCGGGAGTGGATATCGAGAAGCGCGCGGAGGAGCTCCGGGGTCATATCCAGGAAGCTCTCCGGTCGCTGGCAGAGGCGCGGGAGCAACTTGCCGAGGAGCGGAAAGACTTCCTCCTCGAGAAGGCTGAAGTTGAAGAGCAATAGCGGCTTGCCGCCGAGAAGCTGTCTGCGCAGGAGGGCGAGTTGGCAGAGCAGAATGTCAACCTTGATAGCCACGAGGAGAGCTTGCTGCGCGCGAGCAAGCATTTGGTGGGGCTCTCAAGGAAGCAGAGGATGCTGCCGCAGCTGCCGAGGCCGCCAAGAAGGAGCTGGAGACGAAGGTGGCGCAGCTGGAGGCCGATCTCAAGGCGAGCGGTGAAGAGCTTGCCGCGCTCAAGCATGAGCGCAAGAAGGACGCCTACACTCTTGGCGAGCTGCAAGGTCGTCTCGTCGAGAAGGGCAAGGAGCTCAGCGCCGCCAAGGACTCCAACGCAGATCTTGAGTTGAAGCTGACTACTTTGACCAAGACGCTGGACGGCGCCAGGGAGCAGGAGGTGGCCTTGAAGGAGAAGATCAAGGCCGACGAGGCGCTGCTGGCGAGTGCTGCTGCCTCCCAGAACACTTTTAGGGAGAATGTGGAGCACTGGACAGAGGGTCTCGTGGATGTTGCCGCAGCCATCGACAGGGAGCTGGCGCAGCTGGGGATGGAGGATCTCGGGTATCCCTCCGATGAGAACCTCCAACCCAGCGTCAAGCTCACCTTGTTCTTCAAAGGCATGGCGACGGCCCTCCAGCGACTCCGGGAGAAGATCCCAAAGCAGCTGGCCGATGAGTCGCGCAAAATCTGCGGGGGAGCTCTTCAAAAGGTGTTGGTGAAGGTGGCCTTCCGCAATCCGGGCCTCAACCTCACCAACGTCCTCAAGACCCTGCCGCCGGATGCTGATCTGGAAGCGCTCAAGACCCTTGTCGCACCCATTGTGGACAAGGTGAGTGGGATCTAGAGGGTTGAGGGCGATCGCGTAGATTAGGCCGCCCGTTTTCTCCTTTTCTTGTCGCTGCTGATCATGTTATGAGAACAATCTGTTAGAGCCGCGACAAGCTATCTTGTAATATAACTCTATTTTGGGTAGCGATTGCTATGTTATTTCCTTTACTTGATTCCTTCCCTTGTATGTTTTTGCCCTACGCTTTTAGGGAACTTGACGGTGCAGGCACCTTAGCCGCGAGCGCTGAGTGCGGGACGTCAGCAGCCTGCTGGCGGTGCCGCTACCGACAGGTCCCTTGTCGCAACTAGTCGCAGCTCACTTAAGTTGTTGAGCGGACTCGAAACAAAGTAAGGGCACAACTAGTTACGAGTTGGTTCCTCCGCGCACAGGTTTTCCATACAAAGCACGATCGTTCGAGGAAGATAACTTAAAAATTTTAAAATTGATTGCTCAAACATTGGCAACTTAGCTTTTCTGTTGTTTGCTTCCCGGTAAGGCGAAACTTTCTTGAACGACGCCTTGTCCGCACCATTATCTTCTCCTTTCCCCCCAGCAAACTTGTGGGCGAGGGAACCTTCCTTTCTTTGAGAAAAAGAAAGAAGAGAAAATAAAGATATGGAGCCTTACGGCTCGTTATTGCTTACCGGGGGTAGGCGCTGCACAAAGTGTCAGATAACACATGCAAAAAATAGAAAGCATGAATTGACAAGATGTGCGAGCACATGAGCTTTACTTATGCACGGGTCTGCGCGGCTTTGTACAAAGGATTACATGCAATAGCGGCAAGACTTGTACAAAAGGTGGTTCTTGGAACAAGTTCCGACAACCGCGCTTCTCTGAGTAAAACTTACGAAGATGCTCAATGTTCCGGAGTTGCTCACCGAATGCCATCTTCGGTCTCAAAGCGATGACAGCGCCGAGCCTAGTGACTCGTTTCACCGGTAAGGGCCTTCCCACTTCAAGCGTCAACTTGTTGGAATTCTTGGCGGACTGAACGCGCCGAAGAACAAGGTCGCCTTCCTCGAGACTTTGGCATTAACTGCGGCTATGGTAGCGGCGCAAAGCTTGCTGGTATCGAGCAGCTCAGACAATGACTGAAGACGGTCTTCCTCAAGGAGCGGTCGTCATCTTGTCGCAGCTGCTCTTGCTCAAGCTCATCATAAGCGAGCACTCGAGGTGACCCGTATACGAGTTCCGTGGGGAGAACTGCCTCTGCTCCATAGACTAGAGCGAAAGGTGTCTGGCCGGTGGCTCCATTTGGCATCGTCCTGATCGACCAAAGAACCACCGGCAGCTCCTCAATCCAGTTTTTTCCGCACTTGCACAGCCTGTCGAAAATCCTGGTCTTGAGCCCGCGCATCACTTTAGCATTTGCCCTCTCCGCTTGACCGTTGCTTCTCGGGTGAGCAACAGAAGCGAAGCAGACCTTGGCGCCAAGATCTTGGACGTACTGCATGAAGGTGCGGCTCGTGAATTGCGTGCCGTTGTCGGTGATGATCATGTTAGGGATCCCAAAGCGGCAAACAGTTGACCTGAAGAACTTGACTGCTGACTGTGTTGTCACCTTCCTCACTGCTTCCACTTCCGGCCACTTTGTGAACTTTTCGATTGCAACGCACAAGTACTCAAAGCCCCGACACTTCGGGAAAGGGGCCGAGGATGTCGAGCCCCTGCACCAAAAATGACCAGGATAAAGGGATCGTCCGGAGAGCTTGAGCTGGCTGGTGTATCTGCTTGGAATGGAACCGCACGCTTCACACTTGGTTACTTGTGAAGTTGCATCTCGGAGGCTGTCGGCCAAAAGAAACCTTGCGGAATGCTTTGCGGCAAGCGCTCTTGCGCCAATGTGGTGACCACATATGCCTCCATGTATCTCTGCCAACAGCTTTTGTCCATCTTCCCGGTGAATACACTTCAATTTCACACCGTTGAGTCTTCTTCTGTACAGTGTGTTGTCGACAAACTGGTACATACTTGACTGCCGGGCTACTCTTTCCGCTTCTTCTTGCTCGTCGGGAAGTTCTCCTGTCTGAAGGAAACGAACAATCTGCTGTGCCCATGCTAGAGCTTGAGGCTCGACAACACGGACTAAAGGCACATCTGCTGCTGCGGGAACATCCGCTTCTACGGCGAGAACCTGCGGCTCAGCCGGAGCTTGACGTTCCCCGGCAAGCTTGCCGGAGCAAAACTTGTCGGGAGCATCTGCTTCAACGGAACAAACCCTAGGGCTTGCCGGAGCAGACTGCTCCTCAGCACCCTTGGTGTTGATCTTGGGGACCTTCTTTGCGGCGGCTTCGGGGAGCTCTGCCGGAAAATAGTCACCAGAAATCAACTTCCTGTTCTTGCTCTTTCCAGTTGATGGTGTTACAGACGGTTGAGTCAGTTTGAGCACAAAGATTCCTGGTTCCACAGGTAACTTAAATGCGGCGCACTTCGACAGGCCATCGGCAATGTTGTTATCAGCTCTTGGAACATGCTCCATCTGTGGGCCGTCAAAGTGCTCTTCTAGCTTTCTCACTTCATCAACGTAAGCTTCCATCAACGGACTCTGATAATTCTTGTTCACTTGGCGGACGACAAGCTGCGAGTCCCCCCTGACAATGAGCTTCTTGATCCCAAGGTCTACTGCGATCCTGAGACCAGCAAGCAAACCTTCATACTCTGCGGTATTGTTTGTTGCTTGCTCCTTGGGAAAGTGCATCTGGACTACGTACTTGAGGTGCTCTCCGGTGGGTGCAACAAGTAGCACGCCCAAGACCGGCGCCTTTGCAGCGAGAAGGCACCATCAAAGTACATCACCACTCTTTGCTTGCTTCCTTGACGGGATGCTCGTTTCGAATTTCTTCATCCGGTGTTGGCGTCCACTCTGCTATGATTTCGCCAATGCTCGCTTTGGATAGTTGAAGTGCTTTCAAACTTGAGGCCAAAGCTTGGCAGTTCTAGTGCCCACTCGACAATCCCGCTGTTGCTACGGATTCTGCAGTATCCTCTTCACGGAAAACGAGTGACAACTGTGATCTCATGTGCTTGGAAGTAATGGCGCAGCTTTCTCGAGGCCATGAGAAGGCCGAAAAGCAATTTCTGCACACCAGAGTACCTCGACCTAGCCCCCTGCAGAAGGGAACTGACAATGTACACTGGGCGCTGCACCATTCTCTTCTGCATTTCCCCACGCGCCTGCGCAGATCCATCTTTGTCGGGACCAGAGCTTGTCGGTGAAGTCCCCTGCTTGTCGCTGGATGCATCTGCCGTGGTTGCTGGCTCATCATCCGCCTCCCTCTCCGCTACTAACGCAGCACTAACCACTTGATTGGTTGCCGCTATATACAGCAGCAACTTCTCTTGTGGCTTACGTGCGACAAGTGTTGGAGTGGAGGACAGGTATCTCTTTAAGTCCTGCAGCGCAGCCTCCGCTTCCGGAGTCCATTTCATTGGACCTGCCTTTTTCAATATTTTGAAAAATGGCGGGCGCTTCAGCAGAACCTAGAGATAAACCTCGCCGAGAGCAGCCACGCAACCGGCAAGTCTTCGTACATCCTTGACGCGCTTTGGTGCTTCAATCTGCTCAATGGCCTTGATCTTGTCGGTATTGGCTTCCATTCCCCGCTGAGACACGAAGAACCCGAGAAGCTTGCCAGAGGGGACTCCAAACACACACTTCTCGGGGTTAAGCTTGAGGTTGATCTTGCGCAGATTTGCAAAGGTTTCGTCTAAATCTTGAATCAGAGTTGCCTTATCCTTGTTCTTGACCACTATGTCATCCATGTAGGCTTCCACATTTCTGTGTATTTGTGGCTCAAAAGCGTCATGGACTACCCTTGCAAATGTTGAACCAGCATTCTTTAAACCGAAAGGCATCCGTACGAAACAGTATGTGCCACATGGAGTGATGAATGCGGTCTTCTCCTCATCTTCTTCTGCCATGAAGATCGATGGTATCCTCGAGTATCGTCAAGAAATGAAAGCAAGTCACATCCGGCCGTGGAGTCAACAATCTGGTCAATGCGCGGTAAGGGAAATGGGTCTTTGGGACAAGCTTTATTGACATCTGTAAAGTCGATACAAAGCCTCCATTTCCCGTTTGCCTTGCGCATGACTACAGGATTGGCCAACCACGTAGGATGGAGCACTCCTCTGACAAGGCCTGCTGCTTCCAATTTCTTGATTTCTTCTGCGATGAATTCTTGGCGCTCCACTGCTTGTTTCCTGACTCTCTACTTGACGGGCTGCGCATGAGGACAGATGGCAAGATGGTGCTCGATTACTTTCCTGGGAACACCGGGGATGTCAGACGGTTGCCACGCAAACACGTCGACGTTCGCCCGCGGGAAAGCAACGAGCGCGCTTTCCTATTTAGGGTCGAGAGTGGCACTGATGGTGAAGGTACAACCAGTGCCGTCCTCCTTGGCGGACACCTTCTTGGTCTCTGGCGGAGCTGCCATTGTCTTCTTACACCTGCCGGTGGAGCTCGATGGTGCGTTCTCGACGGTAGCGCAGCACTCCGAAGAGGTGCGCTTGCCGGAGTGGGCATCAGAACTCTTGCTGGACTTGGTCTTCTTCTTCCCCCCGGGAGCTTCAACGGCAAGTGACTTGCGATCTGTTGCAACTGCTGCTTCCGGTAGATCTTGTCGGCAGATAAGAGCACCCTTCTTATCGCCAGGGACAGATATGACACTTATCGGGCCTGGCATCTTCAGAATGTTGTATGCATAGTGAGAGGCTGCCATGAATTTGGCGAGTGTTGGACGGCCGAGTATCCCACTGTAAGGCAATGGAAAGTCAGCAACGTCAAAAGTGACCCTCTCGATCCCGAAGTTCAACTCGCTGCCAAATGTCACCGGCAATGTGATCTTTCCTTGACTTGCTCCTTCCGGATTGATTCCTTGGAATGTGCGGTCTCTTGAGCTTCATTGTCGGGGATCTGGAGTTTCGAGTACCGCGGAGGAGATCAGGTTCAAGCCGGCCCGCCGTCAACTAGCATCTTAGTGACCTTGAGGTTGCGGATAGTTGGTGAAACCAACATCGGCAAGCACCGACCGCAGATTATGCGATCGGGTGGTCCTCAATATCAAAGATGATAGGCGTCTTTGGACCATTCGAGGCTTGCGTGACTCGGCGGGTGGTTACGCCGCATTAACTTCCCGCACCCTTTGCTTGAGCTGGCGGTGTGAAGTATGTAGAGAAGCACCGTCGTCAACGCACAGGACCTCTGTGGCTTTCTAGAACTCCTGCTCATCGGTCTCGTCATCATCCATATCTTCATCGTCGTCGTCATCTTCATCATTGTCGCGGCCGCGGGGAGGTCTATCTCCTTGCCGCCGCTTGGCCTTGCCGCGGCGTCCTCCTCGGCCGGGGCGTTTCTTGCCGGCTCCTCCAGCACCTTCTTGGGCCTTCTCCTTGTCGCGTCGCTTGTATTCAGCCTTTTGCTGCTCGACAAGTTGCTCGACCTTCTTGCAGCTCTGGAGGTCATGGCCCTTGGTGTGGTGGATCTTGCAGTACTGCTTGTTGGTGCCGTCCTGCTTGTCGGCGACCGCCACAGCCTGGTAGTTGGTGCCTGCGGCAATCTCCTCGCCGGAGCTACCAGCTTTGGCTTTTTTGGCGCAACCTCCGTTGCCGGACTGCTCAACGACTAGCACATCTTTGCCTTTCTTCTTCCTGTTGTTCCGACGCCGGTTTTTCTTTGCCGGGGCAGCATCCTCGCTATCAGATCCTCCTGCTACATATTCTCTCCGGGAGTTTCCTCCTTCCTCAAGACGTCGCGCACTTGTCGGCGGGGCATATAGCTCATCGGCGTCTCGATCTTGCACATCGCCATCTCCTCCGCATCCCTACGGTTTCAAGACGTTCGATGGAGCGCGCTGATGACCGTGGCAGGTGGACATCTGAGATGTTGTCCGACACGGCTGAATCTCTGAATGTACTTGCGAGGGCTCTCCTTCCTTCAGGCGGCAGATGAAGGTCGCTCTCTTGGCCATGAGGCTTGTGGCGCTGTAAAGGCGCCAACAAACTGATGGCATAGGTCTGCCAGGAGGATATGGAGTTGTCCGGCAAGTGCATGAGCCAGACGACATTGGGCTTGAGCACCAGCGGAAGTAGTTGGCAAGGATCTTGTCGCCCGCCCCGCAGCTTGCACCGCGATGGTGTTGATCTTTGAGGAACTCCGATGGATGCGACTTGCCGTCGTACTTCTCTCGCACGTCGGCTTGAAATTCTTCGTCTTTGGGCCATGGACTTGCCGCAGCTCACGAGTGAACGCAGGGCAACCTACGCAGATGGCAAGTCGCTGGTTCCCTGGCGCATGCATGTCGACAGAGGGCCCAGTAGCGCTGGTCCGATTGACGCGCGCTTCTCTTGGCGCTCGATCGCAGTCTGGCGTCTTCTTCTTGTCGTTAAGTGAAGAATTGGCGCTGATCGCGACGAGCTCGTGGATCTGATGATGCGGTGGAGTCGCTGTCGAGGTAGATCCGGCGAGTCGGCGATCTTGGCCTTCGGGGCGGAGAGTGCACGGTGGTTGCACCCCCATCGGTTTTGTCGCCATCGGCTCGTGCCTGGCAGTCTTGCCGCGGCTGCGATGTACTCGGCTGCCGTGGAGTGTCGCCGTTGGCGAAGCCGATGAGACTTTGAATGGTGGCTCTCCATTCGTCGATCTTGTCTGTCGTTGGAGGGTAATCCAGGAGCAGTTGAGCTCGCGCCAAAGCTTCTGCTGGAGTGGTGGGTGGCAGTGGCGAACGGTGCGAGGAGCGGGATATGCTCGGACTTCTAACTATGTTAGAAGGAGCAGTATCCCGTCCAGGCGACCGTGTTTCGCTCGTGCCAGCATGTTGGCGTGCATGCTGGTCTTGAGCATCCCGAGATCCACCGGCTCGATCTTGGTCCAACGAACGTATGGTACCGCGAGTACCATGACGCTGTCGGTCCCGTGCCTCCTGAGATGGGCGCAGTGCATGTACGGACACCGAGGTCTGCGCAGCCTTGTCCTTGGACCTGGCAGCATCGTGAGCTCCCCCGTCGATGCTCGTTCTTCCGCCGGCGTCTTCCCCACCATCCGTTTGCTTCGGTGGTGGTGGGATCAACGCGGACGGAGTAGCCGCCTCCGAAGCCTTCTTCTTCGGCGGCATGTCGATGAAGAAGATGAAGATCTAGCTCGTGTGAACGCCAGATCAGGTTCACACAACCTCGACGCCCCCTACCTGGCGCGCCAAAGATGTCGGGGAAACCGATCCACGAACACCTATGGGGCCGGCGGACCGAGCCCCTTTCGGTTCGGCGGGGGGCGGAGATCGCTAAGAAGCGGATCGGGCGGCTTACGAGCAGTTTACCCAGCCGGAGCTCTCCGAGAGATAATACTCCTACTGCTGCATGTCTGAGTGTATTGAGTTCTTGCTCGGGAGCACTGAGCGCTATAGTACACACAAGCTGCTAACGAGACCGAGAGTGAGTGTTTTCTGCCTTCCAACCCCCCTCTACGTTGCGCATGGGCCTCCTTTTATATGCTCAAGGGGTCACCGACAGGTGGCAACGCAGACAAGGGTAAAAATGAAAAAATGTTGCGGTTGGTACAACTACCTGTACAGTGTATCATACCTAACCCTGACGGCAGGGGACAAGGGCATTAAATGCCCGTCTGCGTCGCCCAAATAGTGCAAAAAGGGACCGTCAGGGACGCCACCGGTTGCCACGATGGCAATCTTGTCAGCGCCGCTAGCCACCACGCACCGCTGGCTGCACAGACCTCTTGCCACGCGCAAGACCGAAAGGTCCGAGGCGACACGTTGGTGGATGTCTTTGGAGTGCGGTCTGAGTGGTAGCTTGCGCGGCAAGCGCCTTGCATGATCGTTGTCTTGTCGCGTCCGAAAGCTTGTCGCTCACAGGGCCTCGCCGGGACGCGTGGCGCATTGCGGCAAGTTCCTTGAGATGCCTTGGTTGGCCTTCCCGGCAAGCTCCTCTTGCCGGGGCCTTGTCTCCTTTGCTTGAATACTTTGTTCTTGAATGGCTCCAAAGGAACCACGGAGGACCTTGGCGGTCGCCTGGCAAGCCTTGCCGCGGGGTGCTGCGACTGCCCGTGCACAAGTTCGGGATACTAGGGTACCCCTACTCTAGTACACCGACACCTCTCCGAAACACGAAGTGACAAATCCTAATCTCGATCTATGCCAACCCAACAAACACCTTCAGAGACACCTGTAGAGAACCTTTATAATCACCCTTTTACGTTGTGACGTTTGGTAGCACACAGAGTGTTCCTCCGGTATTCGGGAGTTGCATAATCTCATAGTCTGAGGAACTTGTATAAGTCATGAAGAAAGCAGTAGCAATGAAACTAACACGATCATAATGCTAAGCTAACGGATGGGTCATGTCTATGGTTAGGAAACATAACCATCTTTGATTAACGAGCTAGTCAAGTAGAGGCATACTAGGGACTATAGTTTTTGTCTATGTATTCACACATGTACCAAGTTTCCGGTTAATACAATTCTAGCATGAATAATAAGCATTTATCATGAATTAAGGAAATAAATAATAACTTTATTATTGCCTCTAGGAAATATTTCCTTCAGTCTCCCACTTGCACTAGAGTCAATAATCTAGATTACATAATAATGATTCTAACACCCATGGAGCTTTGGTGCTGATCATGTTTTGCTTGTGAGAGAGGCTTAGTCAACGGGTCTGCAACATTCAGATCCGTGTGTATCTTGCAAATCTCTATGTCCCCTTCTGACACTTAATGACGGATGGAATTGAAGTGTCTCTTGATGTGCTTGGTTCTCTTGTGAAATCTGGATTCCTTTGCCAACGCAATTGCACCAGTATTGTCACAAAATATTTTCATTGGACCCGATGCACTAGGTATGACACCTAGATCAGATATGAACTCCTTCATCCAAACTCCTTCATCCGCTTTTTCCAAAGCAGCAATGTGCTCCGCTTCACATGTAGATCCCGCCATGACGCTCTGCTTGGAACTGCACCAACTGACAGCTCCTCCATTCAATAAAAATATGTATCTGGTTTGCAACTTAGAGTCATCCGGATCAATGTCAAAGCTTGCAACGACGTAACCATTTACGACAAGCTCTTTTTCACCTCCATAAACGAGAAACATATCCTAAGTCCTTTTCAGGTATTTCAGGATGTTCTTGACCACTGTCCAGTGCTCCACTCCGGGATTACTTTGGTACCTCCCTGCTATGCTTATAGCAAGACATACAACATGTCTGGTACACAACATTGCATACATGATAGAACCTATGTCTGAAGCATAGGGAATGACTTTCATTTTCTCTCTATCTTCTGCGGTGGTCGGGCTTTGAGTCTGACTCAACTTCACACCTTGTAACACAGGCAAGAACCCTTTCTTTGACTGATCCATTTTGAACTTCTTCAAAACTTTATCAAGGTATGTGCTTGGTGAAAGTCCAATTAAGCATCGTGATCTATCTCTATAGATCTTGATTCCCAATATGTAATCAGCTTCTCCAAGGTCTTTCATAGAAAAACTCTTATTTAGGTATCCCTTTATGCTATCCAAAAATTCTATATCATTTCCAATCAATAATATGTCATCTACATATAAGATCAGAAATGCTACAGAGCTCCCACTCACTTTCCTGTAAATACAGGCTTCTCCAAAAGTCTGTATAAAACCATATGCTTTGATCACACTATCAAAACTTTTTATTCCAACTCCGAGAGGCTTGCACCAGTCCATAAATGGATCGCTGGAGCTTGCACACTTTGTTAGCACCCTTTGGATCGACAAAACCTTCCGGTTGCATCATATACAACTCTTCTTCCAGAAGTCCATTCAGGAATGCAGTTTTGACATCCATTTGCCAAATTTCATAATCACAAAATGCAGCAATTGCTAACATGATTCGGACAGACTTCAGCATCACTACGGGTGAGAAAGTTTCATCGTTGTCAACTCCTTGAATTTGTCGAAAACTTTTTGCAACAAGTCGAGCTTTGTAAACAGTAACATTACCGTCTGCGTCGGTCTTCTTCTTAAAGATCCATTTATTTTATATGGCTTGTTGATCATCGGGCAAGTCCAGCAAAGTCCACACTTTGTTCGCATACATGGATCCCATCTCGGATTCCATGGCCTCAAGACATTTCGTGGAATCTGGGCTCGTCATCGCTTCCTCATAGTTCGTAGGTTCATCATGGTCCAATAACATGACTTCCAGAATAGGATTATCATACCACTCTGGTGCGGATCTTACTCTAGAAGACCTATGAGGTTCGGTACTAACTTGATCTGAAGCTTCATGATCATCATCATTAACTTCCTCACTAATTGGTGTACGAATCACAAGAACTGATTTCTGTGATGAACTACTTTCCAATAAAGGAGCAGGTACAGTTACCTGATCAAGTTCTACTTTCCTCCCACTCACTTCTTTTGAGAGAAACTCCTTCTCTAGAAAGGATCCATTCTTAGCAACAAAGATTTTGCCTTCGGATCTGTGATAGAAGGTGTACCCAACAGTTTCCTTTGGGTATCCTATGAAGACGCACTTCTCCAATTTAGGTTTGAGCTTATCAGGTTGAAGCTTTTTCACATAAGCATCACAGCCCCAAACTTTCAGAAATGACAACTTTGGTTTCTTGACAAACCACAGTTCATAAGGCGTCGTCTCAACGGATTTTGATGGTGCCCTATTTAAAGTGAATGCAGTCGTCTCTAGAGCATAACCCCAAAACGATAACGGTAAATCAGTAAGAGACATCATAGATCGCACCATATCTAATAAAGTACAGTTACGACGTTCGGACACACCATTTCGCTGTGGTGTTCCAGGTGGCGTTAATTGTGAAACTAACCCATGTTGTTTCAAATGAAGACCAAACTCATAACTCAAATATTCTCCTCCACGATCAGATCATAGAAACTTTATTTTCTTGTTACGATGATTTTCCACTTCACTTTGAAATTCTTTGAACTTTTCAAATGTTTTAGACTTATGCTTCATTAAGTAGATATAACCATATCTGCTTAAATCATCTGTGAAGGTAAGAAAATAACGATACCCGCCACGAGCATCAACACTGATTGGACCGCATACATCGGAATGTTTTATTTCCTAAAAGTCAGTAGCTCGTTCCATTGTTCTGGAGAACGGAGTTTTAGTCATCTTGCCCATAAGGCACGGTTCGCAAGCACCAAGTGATTCATAATCAAGTGATTCCAAAAGTCCATCAGTATGGAGTTTCTTCATGCGCTTTACACCGATATGACCCAAACGGCAGTGCCACAAATAAGTTGCACTATCATTATTAAACTTCAATCTTTTGGCTTCAACACTATGAATATGTGTAACACTACTATCGAGATTCAGCAAAAATAGACCACTCAGCAGGGGTGCATGAGCATAAAAGATATTACTCATATAAATAGAACAACCATCCTTATCTAATTTAAATGAATAACCGTCTCGCATTAAACAAGATCCAGATATAATGTTCATGCTCAACGCTGGCACCAAATAACAATTATTTAGGTCTAAAACTAATCCTGATGGTAGATGTAGAGGTGGCGTGCCGACCACGATCACATCGACTTTGGAACCATTTCCCACGCGCATTGTCACCTTGTCCTTAGCCAATCTTTGCTTAATCCATAGCCCCTGTTTCGAGTTGCAAATATGAGCAACAGAACCAGTATCAAATACCCAGGAGCTACTGCGAGCATTAGTTAAGTACACATCGATAACATGTATATCAAATATACCTTTCACTTTGCCATCCTTCTTATCCGCCAAATACTTGGGGCAGATCCGCTTCTAGTGACCAGTCCCTTTGTAGAAGAAGCACTCAGTTTCAGGCTTAGGTCCAGACTTGGGTTTCTTCTCTTGAGCAGCAACCTTTTTCTCGTTCTTCTTGAAGTTCCCTTTCTTCCCTTTGCCATTTTTCTTGAAACTAGTGGTCTTATTGACCATCAACACTTGATGCTCCTTTTTGATTTCTACCTCCGCGGCCTTTAGCATCGCGAAGAGCTCAGGAATAGTCTTGGCCATCCCATGCATATTATAGTTCATCATGAAGCCTTTATAGCTTGGTGGCAGTGATTGAAGAACTCTGTCAATGACAGAATCAACTAGAAGATCAACTCCTAGCTGAGTCAAGTGATTATGATACCCAGACATTTTGAGTATGTGTTCACTGACAGAACTATTCTCCTTCATTTTGCAGCTGTAGAACTTGTTGGAGACTTCATATCTCCCAACTCGGGTATTTGCTTGAAATATTAATTTCAACTCTTGGAACATCTCATATGCTCCATGACGTTCAAAACGTCTTTGAAGTCCCAATTCTAAGACGTAAAGCATGGCACACTGAACTATCGAGTAGTCATCAGCTTTGCTCTGCCAGATGTTCTTAACATCATCAGTAGCATCTGCAGCAGGCCTGGCAGCCAACGGTGCTTCCAGGACGTAATTCTTCTATGCAGCAATGAGGATAATCCTCAAGTTACGGACCCAGTTCGTGTAGTTGCTGTCATCATCTTTCAATTTAGCTTTCTCTAGGAACGCATTAAAATTCAAAGGAACGGTAGCACGGGCCATTGGTCTACAACAACATAGACATGCAAAATACTATCAGGTACTAAGTTCATGATAAGTTAAAGTTCAATTAATCATATTACTTAAGAACTCCCACTTACATAGACATCCCTCTAATCATCTAAGTGATCACGTGATCCAAAACAACTAAACCATGTCCGATCATCATGTGAGATGGAGTAGTTTTCAATGGTGAACATCACTATGTTGATCATATCTACTATATCATTCACGCTCGACTTTTCGATATCAGTGTTCCGAGGCCATATCTGCATATGCAAGGCTCGTCAAGTTTAACCCGAGTATTCTGCGTGTGCAAAACTGGCTTGCACCCGTTGTATGTGAATGTAGAGCTTATCACACCCGATCATCACGTGGTGTCTCGACACGACGAACTGTAGCAACGATGCATACTCAGGGAGAACACTTGTACCTTGAAATTTAGTAAGGGATCATCTTATAATGCTACCGATGTTCTAAGCAAAATAAGATGCATAAAGGATAAACATCACATGTAATCAAAATATATGACATGATATGGCCATAATCATCTTGTGCTCATGATCTCCATCACCAACGTCACCGGCGCGACACCTTGATCTCCATCATCGCATCGTTGTCGTCTCGCCACCTATTGTTACTACGACTATCGCTACCGCTTAGTTATAAAGTAAAACAATTACATGGCGATTGTGTTGCATACAATAAAGCGACAACCATATGGCTCCTGCCAGTTGTCGATAACTTTGTTACAAAGCATGATCATCTCATACAACAATTTATATGACATCATGCTTGACCATATCACATCACAGCAAGCCCTGCAAAAAACAAGTTAGACGTCCTCTACTTTGTTGTTGCAAGTTTTACATGGCTGCTATGGGCTTCTAGCAAGAATTGTTCTTACCTACGCATCAAAACCACAACGATTTTTCGTCAAGTGTTCTATTTTAACCTTCAACAAGGACCGGGCGTAGCCACACTCGATTCAACTAAAGTTGGAGAAACACACACTCACCAGCCACCTATGTGCAAAGCACGTCGGTAGAACCAGTCTCACGTAAGCGTACGCATAATGTCGGTCTGAGCCGCTTCATCCAACAATACCGCCGAATCAAAGTATGACATGCTGGTAAGTAGTATGACTATTATCGCCCACAACACTTTCTGTTCTACTCGTGCATATAACATCTACGCATAGACCTGGCTCGGATGCCACTGTTGGGGAACACAGTAATTTCAAAAAAAAATCCTACGCACACGCAAGATCATGGTGATGCATAGCAACGAGAGGGGAAAGTGTGTCCACGTACCCTCATAGACCGAAAGCAGAAGTGTTATGACAACGCGGTTGATGTATTCATATGTTTTCACGATCCGACCGATCTTAGCGCCGAACATACGGCACCTCCGCGATCAGCACACGTTCAGCTCGGGGACGTCCCTCGTACTCTTAATCCAGTTGAGGCCGAGGGAGAGTTTCATCAGAACGACGGCGTGGTGATGGTGATGATGAAGTTACCAACGCAGGGCTTCGCCTAAGCACTACGATGATATGACTGAGGTGTGTAACTGTGGAGGGGGGCACCGCACATGGCTAAACAATGTCAACTTGTGTGTTCTAGGGTGCCCCCCTGCCCTAGTATATGATCAAGGGAGAGGCTGGCCGGCCCTTGTGGCACGCCAGGAGAGGAGGAGTCCTCCTCCTAGTAGGAGTAGGACTCCCCTTTCCTACTCCTACTAGGAGGAGGAATGGAAGGAGGAGAGGGAGAAGGAAAGGGCGGCGCCGCCCCCCCTTCCCTAGTCCAATTCAGACCATAGGGGGAGGGGCGCGTGGCTTGCCCTAGCCGGCCCTCTCTCTCTCCACTAAAGCCCATGTGGCCCATTAGTTCTCTCGGGGGGGTTCCGGTAACCCTCCGGCACTCCGGTTTTCTCCAAAATCACCCGGAATACTTCCGGTGTCCGAATATAGCCGTCCAATATATCAATATTTATGTCTCAACCATTTCGAGACTCCTCGTCATGTCTGTGATCACATCTGGGACTCTTAAATACCTTTGGTACATCAAAACACATAAACTCATAATATCAATCGTCATCGAACGTTAAGCGTGCGGACCCTACGGGTTCGGGAACTATGTAGACATGACCGAGACACATCTCCGGTCAATAACCAATAGTGGAACCTGGATGCTCATATTGGTTCCTCAATATTCTACGAAGATCTTTATTGGTCAAACCGCATAACAACATACGTTGTTCCCTTTGTCATCGGTATGTTACTTGCCCGAGATTCGATCGTCGGTATCTCAATACCTAGTTCAATCTCGTTACCGGCAAGTCTCTTTACTCCTTCCGTAATACTTCATCCCGCAACTAACTCATTAGTCACAATGCTTGCAAGGCTTATAGTGATGAGTATTACTGAGAGGGCCCGGAGATACCTCTCCGAAACACGGAGCGACAAATCCTAATCTTGATATATGCCAACCCAACAAACACCTTCGGAGACACCTGTAGAGCACCTTTATAATCACCCTTTTATGTTATGACGTTTGGTAGCACACAAAGTGTTTCTCCAGTATTCGGGAGTTGCATAATCTCATAGTCTGAGGAACTTGTATAAGTCATGAAGAAAGCAGTAGCAATGAAACTAACACGATCATAATGCTAAGCTAACGGATGGGTCATGTCCATCACATCATTATCCTAATGATGTGATCCCGTTCATAAAATGACAACACATATCTATGGTTAGGAAACATAACCATCTTTGATTAACGAGCTAGTCAAGTAGAGGCATACTAGGGACTATAGTTTTTGTCTATGTATTCACACATGTACTAAGTTTCTTGTTAATACAATTCTAGCATGAATAATAAACATTTATCATGAATTAAGGAAATAAATAATAACTTTATTATTGCCTCTAGGGCATATTTCCTTCAGAGAGAGTGTAGGATTTGTGCGTGCCGTGTTGTGTGTTTAGCTTTGTTGCTTTGCTTTCTGTCTGTTGAACCTCGTTTGCTTTGGTTTGGTTTGTTCTCGTAAGACCAAGCTATCTATCATATGGTGTAAGACATATGCACTCTAGAGTATCTTATTGTCTTCGTTACTTAGTAGTTCGTGAGCCTATGCTATCTTGTGCCCTTCTCTTTATGCTCATATTCATCATCTTGCCTACTTGCTTAGTGTTAGTTATATTGTTGCAAGAGATGCATTGTCTATAAAATATAGGGGGAGCGTTGATCCTAGTATGTGTGTCGTGCAGTCCAAAGCACTTCTCTAGAGTGCACACATCTAGGGCGAGCCCGTCTGTATTTTACAGATGGTGGGTTTTCCGTGGCTTCATTTTATATCCCTATGTGCAAATCTCGTATTGTCATCAATCCACCAAAAAGGGGGAGATTGTAAGGGCATATTTATGGACGCGGACTAAGAGCACTCGGCGACTCCACCCATCGAAATCCCGTCCGCTGCTGCACTGTCTCGGGATGTGTGCAACATAATTGTAAAATAGTTTTCCCTGGCTATACACGACCTGTAGCGTATGCTTGAACAATTTGTACCTGTCCATCGGCATTAACTGTAACTGCATAGGGGCCCATTAGAGCACTGTACATTTCAGCCACCATAATCAATTCGACCCTCCTGCACATACCTTCACGAGTTAAGCCCGACCCCAGGAAGACTGCATTGCCGATCTGAGGAGAGGGAAGAAAGCTCTCAACGAATCATACTGTTCTACTTCCACAATGATCTACTATCCCTTTTCTTTAACCAGACAAGAGATATTGTTTTGGTAAAAGTCCGAGAAGTTGTAGATCTTGGAGAAAAGATATGATTCCGCCGGCAGATCCCCAGCTCGATCTGCGAAACGGCTCACTAGATCCGGGAAATGGCTTCCATGGAAGGTAAACTAGCTTGTTTTTAAAGAAAATCATTGATATTCTTACTGCACAACCGGCTCACTAAAAAGATTGTTGAAATTGCTTTTATTGTGGTAAAGCAATGGAGTGCTGGCTGGTCAGCGTGGTGGGACATGGTACATTGAATTGGCGTGTAATTTCTGCAGTCATTTAATGTTTGCATGGTAGTTGTGAGCAAAGGGCTGGATGCATGTTGTGCACGGGACGAAATGAGATATTTGAGCTGTGTGTGATAAAGTTTGTTACAACGATTAGTTATATGACAGTACAGACGGTCCTTTAATTTGAGGTTTAAGAAAAATCAATTTGTGTAACAAATAAGTCCTAGCAGATGAGTACAGGCAATTTTATTTTAATAATTCGAGGGGAGTGTACCAGAGTGATGGAGAGAAAAGGAAATAAATAAAGATTTGCTAAAGTGAAAATGATATTAATATTGCAAACGAGTAGACGCAGAACATTGAAATATTAAATAAATTGCATGGTGATTGGAATTACATAGTCCGTCTAATGGGGGCAGACAGTGCTTTAGGACTCAATGATTACTTGATTTATTGTCTACATTTAACATGTTTGGTAGTTGGGAAAATGGTGGTTGGGGAGATGGTGCATGTGGGCAGTCTCGCGTTTGGACAGAAGTTTCTCTGCCTAGGAACAGAAACGCGTGAACTTTAGCACGGACATACACTGCAGTGCGTGATAAATATGCGAGGAAGAATATCTAAATACAAAACAGCTAATATAGTGATTTCGGATCCCGAGGAGAATTGATGGAACAGATTCCGGAGGGGTAGTCGCCGAGTGCTCCTAGGCAATTTCGCATATTTATCCCTTAGTAGTTTTGGTGATTGATGAAAATGCTTTTGCGGACTAATCATGTGCATTGAGCATTTCAGATATATCATGTCTAAACACAAGACGATTTGGTGCCCCTCCAAGACTATTGAAGACGGCGTTTCTCTATGTTTCTTTTTGGTGGATTTGAGTCGTAGGAAAGCCGTACTATTAAGAGGGGGTCCACGTTGGAAAGGTTTGGGTGGAATCTCACGTACACGTCTGTTCCTTTTTGCACCATCTTTCCTTTGGCTCTTTGGAGCATCCTCCGTCTCTCCGCGTCTCTGCAAAATGAAGGATTCCTAATGTTGCTGAACTAAGGCAGACGGTAGTACTGCTCTCCAGAGCAGTACTACCGCTGGCCCTTGCGGTAGTATCGAGCTCCAGCACAGTAGTACCATAGGTGCTTACGGTAGTACCGCTCCTTGGGAACGGTAGTACCGTGGCCTCAAGCCAGGCGCAGCTGCTCAAGCAGTAGTAGGGGCAGATGTAATTTTTTTACATCCGCGCCCTACGCGGTAGTACAACGCCTTGGGTGCGGTAGTACCGTGAGCTCTAGCTAGGCACAGCAGCATGAGTGGAAGTAAGGGCGGATGTAATTTTTTACATCTGCGCCCTACATGGTAGTACCGCTCCAGGCTTGCGGTAGTATCGTGTCGGATTTTTGCATAGATCTAAACTCAGCGGAAGTAGTCACGGATGTAATTTTTTATGTCCGTGTCTTCTTAGCCTAGACTATTCCTGCCTTGCGGTAGTACCGCAAGGGGGCGTGGTAGTACAACGCCAGCGGTTCTACCGCTCCCTGTCTTAGCACATCAGGACTAGTATTGGCCCCTGTCGTGCCAGCGGTAGTACCGCGGTCCGGCGCAGTAGTACCACAGGCCCGTGCGGTAGTACCTCTTGTGTGATGCGGTAGTACCGCGTGTCGCAGGCTGAGTTGGTGGATAACAATTGGATTTGTCCCGTGACTATAAAAGGGGTGTCTTCTTCTCCGAGTGGACTACCTCTTCCATCTCTAAGCTCCATTGATGCTCTAAGCTCCATTTTCGCCTTATCTCTCTCACTAGCCAATCAAACTTGTTGATTCTCTAGGGATTGGGTGAGAAGGCCTCGATCTACACTTCCACCAAGATAAATTTGATTTCCCCCACTAATCCCTTGTAGATCTTGTTACTCTTGGGTGTTTGAGCACCCTAGACGATTGAGGTCACCGCAGAGCCATAGTCCATTGTGGTGAAGCTTCATGGTGTAGTTGGGAGCCTCCAATTAAGTTGTGGAGATTGCCCTAACCTTGTTTGTAAAGGTTCGGTCGCCGCCTCCAAGGGCACCAATAGTGGAATCACGGCATCTCACATTGTGTGAGGGCGTGAGGAGAATACGGTGGCCCTAGTGGCTTCTTGGGGAGCATTGTGCTTCCACACCGCTCCAACGGAGACGTACTTCCCCTCAAAGGGAAGGAACTTCGGTAACATATCCTAGTCTCCATCGGTTCCACTCTTGGTTATCTCTTACCTTTACTTGTGCAAGTTATACTGTGTTATATCCTTTGCTTGCTTGTGTGCTTATTGTTGTTGCATCATATAGGTTGCTCACCTAGTTGCATATCTAGACAGCCTACTTTGATGCAAATTTTAATTTGGTAAAGAAAAGCTAAAAATTGTTAGTTGCCTATTCACCCCCCCTCCCCCCTCTCTAGTCAACTATATCGATCCTTTCAACTGTCATACTTGAGGTTGTGGCATCACAAGATCTCTGGATTTGGCCCTCTTTCTTCGACATGGCTGGATCGCACAATGATATCAACATGCTTCAACACTCGACGGTGTTTGCAAGGCTTGCCGAAGGCAACAACCCACTGGTGAATGTTACCATCAACAACCACGACTACGACAAAGGATACTACCTAGGTGATGGTATCTATCCTCAGTGGAGCACTTTTTGAAGACAATCCCCAACCCTGGCGAAGAGAAGAAGAAAATGTTTGCTCAAGAGAAAGAGAGTGCTAGAAAGGATGTCGAGCACGCCTTTGGTGTTCTGCAATCTCGATGGGGCATCGTTCGGTATCCTGCTAGAACTTGGAGCACCAAGAAGTTGTGGGAGGTGATGACTGCTTGTGTGATCATGCACAATAGGATCGTAGAGGATGAGCTCCCAGAACATATCTACGATCAAGGATTTTAGTTTCAGGGTGAGAATATTGTGCCTGAGCATGGAGGAGGAGCGGCAACGTTTGCACAGTTCACCCAATTTCATCATGAAATCGGTGATTGGGAAACTCACATGCAACTGCAAAATGATTTGGTTGAGTATATGTGGGATCATATTGGCAATCAGTAGATGTATCTTTTTCCAAATCTATTTGAGACAATTTAATTTTTATTAGGCTTGTAAAACTATGCTAAATTTATTTGATTGTGAAACTATGTTATTTTTTGTTTGCTTGTGAAATTATGCAACATGTGTGCATATTTGTTGAAAAACAGCGGCCAACCGGCGTGAATATGGGTCGGCGTGGTGGGTGCATCGCCGACCCAAATCATAATCAGGGCGGACGACGAGCGGGCAGGCCGACCCAAACCGACAAAAAGCGGACAAAATCGACGTCCGTTTGGGTCAGCGCGTTGGAGTTGCTCTAAAGGACGTGCGTTCGTATTTTGTCTGCCGCGCAACCCATTTTTGGCCCAGATTTAGGTCGCGTTTGTGTAGGCACAGACACAAAACGGACACACGCGATGTTGCCCTTCCCTCCCCTGGCCCGCCAGACGATGGTACATTGGCCATTCCATCTTCCTCTCATCGACAGCCAGCACTCCGGCTGCTCAACCCCTCATCACCGCCACCCAGTTTTGGTGCCTAGGTCAGCCGTCTGCACCCACATAGCTCCCCCCGTAGCACGCCACCTTCCAACATCGCCGCCACCACCACCTTGCCCTACCGCCGCTGCAAGCACACCGACATCGCCGCCATCACCCCCTCGCCCCACCCCTGCTTGCAGCAACCAAACGTGGCGACCTCGCTCGCCGGACATTGCTATGCTCGCTAGACGCCGACATGCCTACTACCTGGTCCAGGGGAGGCGCGAGGCTCTTCACCGGTCAGCTTCTTCCACAACGCCCGCAAACTTTTCGACGGTTTGCCCGCAAGGTATAAATGGAATCCGACAATGAGTTCTTTTTCCACATTTTCATTTGCTACTCAAATGATTCTTCATCCGACGATGAAGAGCTTGTGGCTACTAAGTTGGTCGTCCATGACCACCTTAGTAGGCAACGGCGAATGTTGAGGGGCTCGATCCCAAGGCACACTCCAACGTTGAATGCAACCGAGAGAGCGGTCATTTTGTACTTTAGAAGTGTTGGGGAACGTAGCAGAAATTCAAAAATTTTCCTACGTGTCACCAAGATCTATCTATGGAGAGACCAGCAACGAGTAGAAAGAGAGTGCATCTACATACCCTTGTAGATCGCTAAGCGGAAGCGTTCAAGTGAACAGGGTTGATGGAGTCGTACTCGTCGTGATTCAAATCACCGATGATCAAGTGCGAGCGGACGGCACCTCGCGTTCAACACACGTACAGCCGGTGGCGTCTCCCCGCCTTGATCCAGCAAGGAGAGAGGGAGAGGTTGAGGAAGACTCCCTCCAGCAGCAGCACAACGGCGTGGTGGTGATGGAGGAGTGTGGCAATCCAGCAGGGCTTCGCTAAGCACCACGGGAGAGGAGGAGTACTTGGGAGAGAGGAGAGGGCTGCAACCAAAGGCAGAGATCGAATCACGTGTATTCTGTGTGTCTCTGGGCAGCCCCTAGGCCTCACTATTTATAGGGGAGAGGAGGGCTGCGCCCCCTTTAGGGTTTCCCACCCCAAGGGGCGGCGGCCAGCCCCCCAGATCCCATCTGGTGGCGGCCAGAGGGGGAGAGAGGGGGAGGCGCACCCAGGGTGGGCCTTAGGGCCCATCTGCCCTAGGGTTTGCCCCCCTTCCCCACTTCCCACGCCTTGGGCCTTGGTGGGGGGCGCCCCAGCCCACCTAGGGGCTGGTCCCCTCCCACACTTGGCCCACGCAGCCTTCTGGGGCAGGTGGCCCCACTTGGTGGACCCCCGGGACCCTCCCGGTGGTCCCGGTACGTTACCGATAAACCCCGAAACTTTTCCGGTGACCAAAACAGGACTTCCCATATATAAATCTTTACCTCCGGACCATTCCGGAACTCCTCGTGACGTCCGAGATATCATCCGGGACTCCGAACAACATTCGGTAACCACATACAAGCTTCCTTTATAACCCTAGCGTCATCGAACCTTAAGTGTGTAGACCCTACGGGTTCGGGAGACATGTAGACATGACCGAGACGTTCTCCGGTCAATAACCAACAGCGGGATCTGGATACCCATGTTGGCTCCCACATGTTCCACGATGATCTCATCGGATGAACCACGATGTCAAGGACTCATCGATCCGTATACAATTCCCTTTGTCTAGCGGTATTTTACTTGCCCGAGATTCGATCGTCGGTATACCGATACCTTGTTCAATCTCGTTACGGCAAGTCTCTTTACTCGTTCCGCAACACATCATCCCGTGATCAACCCCTTAATCACATTGTGCACATTATGATGATGTCCTACCGAGTGGGCCCAGAGATACCTCTCCGTTTGCGGAGTGACAAATCCGATCTCGATCCGTGTCAACCCAAAAGACACTTTCGGAGATACTGTAATGCACCTTTATAGTCACCCGATTACGTTGTGACGTTTGATACACCCAAAGCACTCCTACGGTATCCGGAGTTACACGATCTCATGGTCTAAGGAAGAGATACTTGACATTGGAAAAGCTCTAGCAAACGAACTACACGATCTTTGTGCTATGCTTAGGATTGGGTCTTGTCCATCACATCATTCTCCTAATGATGTGATCCGTTATCAACGACATCCAATGTCCATAGCAGAAACCATGACTATCTGTTGATCACAACGAGCTAGTCAACTAGAGGCTCACTAGGGACATATTGTGGTCTATGTATTCACACGTGTATTACGATTTCCGGATAATACAGTTATAGCATGAATAAAAGACAATTATCATGAACAAGGAAATATAATAATACTTTTATTATTGCCTCTAGGGCATATTTCCAATAGTCTCCCACTTGCACTAGAGTCAATAATCTAGTTCACATCACCATGTGATTAACACTCATAGGTCACATCGCCATGTGACTAACACCCAAGAGTTTACTAGAGTCAGTAGTCTAGTTCACATCACTATGTGATTAACACTCAATGAGTTTTAGGTTTGATCATGTTGCTTGTGAGAGAGGTTTTAGTCAACGGGTCTGAACCTTTCAGATCCGTGTGTGCTTTACAAATCTCTATGTCATCTCCTAGTTGTAGCTACCACCCTCTATTTGGAGCTATTCCAAATGACTGTTCTACTTGGAGCTATTCTAAAAGTTGCTCCATTATACGTATCCGTATCTCTACTCGAGCTATCCGGATAGGTGTAAAGCTTGCATCGGCGTAACCCTTTACTTACGAACTCTTTTACCACCTCCATAATCGAGAAAATTTCTTAGTACACTAGTTACTAAGGATAACTTTGACCGCTGTCCTGTGATCCATTCTTGGATCACTCTTGTACCCCTTGACTGACTCATGGCAAGGCACACTTCAGGTGCGGTACACAACATAGCATACTGTAGAGCCTACGTCTTAATCATAGGGGACGACCTTCGTCCTTTCTCTCTATTCTGCCGTGGTCGAGCTTTTAAGTCTTAACTTCATACCTTACAACTCAGGCAAGAACTCCTTCTTTGACTGATCCATCTCGAACACCTTCAAGATCATGTCAAGGCATGTGCTCATTTGAAAGTACCATTAAGCGGTTTTTGATCTATCCTCATAGATCTTGATGCTTAATGCTCAAGTAGCCTAATCCAGGTTTTCCATTGAAAAACACTTTTCAAATAACCCTATATGCTTTCCAGAAATTCTACATTATTTCTGATCAACAATATGTTAACAACATATACTCATCAGAAATTTTTATAGTGCTCCCACTCACTTCTTTGGAAATACAAGTTTCTCATAAACTTTGTATAAACCCAAAATCTTTGATCATCTTATCAAAGCACACATTCCAACTCCGAGATGCTTACTCCGGTCCATGGAAGGATCATTGGAGCTAGCATACCTTTAGCATCTTTAGGATTGACAAAACTTTCGATTTGTATCACATACAACCTTTCCATCGAAGACCGGTAAGGAAACTCGTTTTGTCATCCATCGCCAGATTTCATAAATGCAGCTAATGCTAACATGAATCCGACGGACTTAAGCATCGCTACGGATGAGAAAATCTCATCGTAGTCAACTCCTTGAACTTGTGAAAACTCTTCGCCACAAGTCGAGCTTCATAGGCGGTGACATCACCGTCCACGTCCGTCTTCTTCTTAAAGATCCATTTATCTCAATGGCTTGCCGATCATCGGGCAAGTCCACCAAAGTCCATGCTTTGTTCTGATACATGGATCCTATCTCGGATTTCATGGCTTCTAACCATTTGTTGGAATTTGGGCCCACCATTGCTTCTCCATAGCTCGTAGGTTCATTGTTGTCTAGCAACATGACCTTCAAGACAAGATTACTGTACCACTCAAGCGAGACGCATCTTTGTCACCCCACGAGGTGCGGTAGTGACTTGATCCAAGTTTCATGATCACCATCATAAGCTTCTCCTTCAATTGGTGTAGGTGCCACAGAACAACTTCTGCTACTCGCTACACACTAGTTGTAGTGACGGTTCAATAACCATATCAAGTCTCCACCATCCTCCCACTCAACTTTTCGAGACAAACTTTTCCTCGAGAAAGGACCCGATTTAAGAAACAATCCCTATTGCTTTCGGATCTGAATTAGGAGGTATACCCAACTGTTTTGGGTGTCCTATGAAGATGCATTTTATCCGCTTTGGGTTCGAGCTTATCAACCTGAAACTTTTCCATATAAGCGTCGCAGCCCCAAACCTTTAAGAAATGACAGCTTAGGTTTCTCTAAACCATAGTTCATACGGTGTCATCTCAACGGAATTACGTGGTGCCCTATTTAAAGTGAATGTGGTTGTCTCTAATGCCTAACCCATAAACGATAGTTGGTAATTCGATAAGAGACATCATGGCACGCACCATATCCAATAGGGTGCAACTATGATGTTCGGACACACCATCAAACAATGGTGTTCCAGGCGGTATTAATTGTGAAACAATTTCCACAATGTCCTAATTGCGTGCCAAAGCTCGTAACTCAGATACTCATCTCTATGATCATATCATAGACATTTCATCCTCTTGTCACGATGATCTTCAACTTCACTCTGAAATTACTTGAACCATTCAATAATTCAGACTTGTGTTTCATCAAGTAAATATACTCTACATCTACTCGAATCATCTGTGAAGTAATAACATAACGATATTCATCTTTGCATGCCTCGGCACTCATTGGACTGCACACATCAAAATGTGTTACTTCCAACAAGTTGCTATCTTGTTCCATTTTACTGAAAAACGAGGCTTTTTAGTCATCTTGCCCATGTGGTATGATTTGCATATCTCAAGTGATTCAAAATCAAGTGAGTCCAAACTATTCATCTGCATGGAGTTTCTTCATGCATATACACCAATAGACATGGTTCGCATGTCTCAAACTTTTCAAAATTGAATGAGTCCAAAGATCCATCAATATGGTGCTTCTTCATGCGTTTTATACCAATATGACTTACATGGCAGTGCCATAAGTAAGTGGTACTATCATTATTATCTTATATCTTTTGGCATGAAAATGTGTATCACTACGATCGAGATTCAATAAACCATTCATTTCAGATGCAAGACCATTGAAGGTATTATTCAAGTAAATAGAGTAACCATTATTCTCCTTGAATAACCGTATTGCGATAGACATAATCCAATCATGTCTATGCTCAAACGCAAACACCAAATCTCGATGGTAGAGGGGCGTGCGATGCTTGATCACATCAAGCTTGGAAACACTTCAACACATATCCTCGGCTCACCTTTAGCTAGTCTCCGTTTATTCCGTAGCTTTTATTTCGAGTTACTAACACTTAGCAACCGAACCGGTATCTAATACCCTGGTGCTACTAGGAGTACTAGTAAAGTACACATTAACATAATGTATATCCAATATACTTCTATCGACCTTGCCAGCCTTCTCATCTACCAAGTATCTAGGGTAATTCCGCTCCAGTGGTTGTTCCCCTTATTACAGAAGCACTTAGTCTCGGGTTTGGGTTCAACCTTGGGTTTCTTCACTAGAGCAGCATCTGATTTGCCGTTTCATGAAGTATCCCTTCTAGCCCTTGCCTTTCTTGAAACTAGTGGTTTCACCAACCATCAACAATTGATGCTCCTTCTTGATTTCTACTTCCGCGGTGTCAAATATCGCGAATAACTCAAGGATCATCATATCTATCCCTGATATGTTATAGTTCATCACGAAGCTCTAACAGCTTGGTGGCAATGACTTTGGAGAAAACATCACTATCTCATCTGGAAGATCAACTCCCACTCGATTAAAGTGATTGTTGCACTCAGACAATCTGAGCACAAGCTCAACGATTGAGCTTTTCTCCCTTAGTTTGCAGGCTAAGAAAAATCGTCGGAGGTCTCATACCTCTTGACGTGGGCACGAGCCTGAAATCTCAATTTCAGCCCTCGAAACATCTCATATGTTCGCGACGTTCAAAACGTCTTTGGTGCCTCAACTCTAAACCATTTAAGCGAACTATCACGTAGTTATCAAAGCGTGTATGTCCGATGTTCGCAACATCCACAAGCGGCGTTTGGGGTTCAGCACACTAAGCGGTGCATTAAGGACATAAGCTTTCTCTCGTCCGCATAATCGCCATGTCAACTTTCAACTATATTTTCTCTAGGAACATATCTAAACAGTGGAACTAAAGCGCGAGCTTACGACATAATTTGCAAAGATTTTGACTATGTTCGGGATAATTAAGTTCATCTTATGAACTCCCACTCGATAGACATCCCTCCGGTCATCTAAGTGATTACATGATCCAAGTCAACTAGCCGTGTCCGATCATCACGTGAGACGGACTAGTCATCATCGGTGAACATCTTCATGTTGATCGTATCTACTATCGACTCATGCTCGACCTTTCGGTCTCCGTGTTCGAGGCCATGTCCGCACATGCTAGGCTCGTCAAGTTAACCCCAAGTGTTTTCGCTGTGTAAAACTGTCTTACACCGTTGTATGTGAGCGTAAGAATCCATCACACCCGATCATCACGTGGTGCTTAGAAGCGACGAACTGTAGCAACGGTGCATCGAGGGAGAACACTTCTTGAAATTTTGTAAGGATCATCTTATTTACTACCGTCGTCCTAAGTAAACAAGATGCATAAACATGATAAACATCACATGCAATCAAATAGTGACATGATATGGCCAATATCATTTTGCTCCTTTTGATCTCCATCTTCGGGGCTCCATGATCATCATTGTCACCGGCATGACACCATGATCTCCATCATCATGATCTCCATCATCGTGTCTCCATGAAGTCGTCTCGCCAACTATTACTTCTACTACTATGGCTACCGGTTAGCAATAAAGTAAAGTAATTACATGGCGTTGTTCAATGACACGCAGGTCATACAATAAATAAAGACAACTCCTATGGCTCCTGCCGGTTGTCATACTCATCGACATGCAAGTCGTGAATCCTATTACAAGAACATGATCAATCTCATACATCCCATATCATTCATCACATTCTTTTGGCCATATCACATCACATAGCATACCTGCAAAAACAAGTTAGGCGTCCTCTAATTGTTGTTGCATGTTTTACGTGGCTGCTATGGGTTTCTAGCAAAACGTTTCTTACCTACGCAACACCACAACGTGATATGCCAATTGCTATTTACCCTTCATAAGGACCCTTTTCATCGAATCCGTTCCGACTAAAGTGGGAGAGCGGCACCGCTAGCCACCTTATGCACGAAGTGCATGTCAATCAGTGGAACCTGTCTCACGTAAAATGCGTGTAAGGTCGGTCCGGCCGCTTCATCCCACAATACCGTCGAAACAAGATTGGACTAGTAACGGTAAGCATATTGAGCAACATCAACGCCCACAACTACTTTGTGTTCTACTCGTGCAAAGAATCTACGCAATAGACCTAGCTCATGATGCCCTTTGTTGGGGAGCGTGGCAGAAATTCAAAAATTTTCCTCGTGTCACCAAGATCTATCTATGGAGAGACCAGCAACGAGTAGAAAGAGAGTGCATCTACATACCCTTGTAGATCGCTAAGCGGAAGCGTTCAAGTGAAGCGGGGTTGATGGAGTCGTACTCGTCGTGATTCAAATCACCGATGATCAAGTGCGAACGGACGGCACCTCCGCGTTCAACACACGTACAGCCGGTGGCGTCTCCCGCCTTGATCCAGCAAGGAGAGAGGGAGAGGTTGAGGAAGACTCCTCCAGCAGCAGCACAACGGCGTGGTGGTGATGGAGGAGTGTGGCAATCCAGCAGGCTTCGCTAAGCACCACGGAGAGGAGGAGTACTTGGGAGAGAGGAGAGGCTGCAACCAAAGGCGAGATCGAATCACGTGTATTCTGTGTGTCTGGGCAGCCCCTAGGCCTCACTATTTATAGGGGAGAGGAGGGCTGCGCCCCTTTAGGGTTTCCCACCCCAAGGCGGCGGCCAGCCCCAGATCCCATCTGGTGGCGGCGAGGGGAGAGAGGGGAGGCGCACCTGGGGTGGGCCTTAGGGCCCATCTGCCCTAGGGTTTGCCCCTTCCCCACTTCCCACGCCTTGGGCCTTGGTGGGGCGCCCCAGCCCACCTAGGGGCTGGTCCCTCCCACACTTGGCCCACGCAGCCTCTCAGGGCAGGTGGCCCCACTTGGTGGACCCGGGACCCTCCGGTGGTCCCAGACGTCACCGATAAACCCGAAACTTTTCCGGTGACCAAAACAGGACTTCCATATATAAATCTTTACCTCCGGACCATTCCGAACTCCTCGTGACGTCCGAGATATCATCCGGGACTCGAACAACATTCGGTAACCACATACAAGCTTCCTTTATAACCCTAGCGTCATCGAACCTTAAGTGTGTAGACCCTACGGGTTCGGGAGACATGTAGACATGACCGAGGCGTTCTCCGGTCAATAACCAACAGCGGGATCTGGATACCCATGTTGGCTCCTACATGTTCCACGATGATCTCATCGGATGAACCACGATGTCAAGGACTCGATCGATCCGTATACAATTCCCTTTGTCTAGCGGTATTTTACTTGCCGAGATTCGATCGTCGGTATACCGATACCTTGTTCAATCTCGTTACGGCAAGTCTCTTTACTCGTTCGCAACACATCATCCGTGATCAACCCCTTAATCACATTGTGCACATTATGATGATGTCCTACCGAGTGGGCCCAGAGATACCTCTCCGTTTGCGGAGTGACAAATCGATCTCGATCCGTGTCAACCCAAAAGACACTTTCGGAGATACCTGTAATGCACCTTTATAGTCACCCGATTCGTTGTGACGTTTGATACACCAAAGCACTCCTACGGTATCCGGAGTTACACGATCTCATGGTCTAAGGAAGAGATACTTGACATTGGAAAAGCTCTAGCAAACGAACTACACGATCTTTGTGCTATGCTTAGGATTGGGTCTTGTCCATCACATCATTCTCCTAATGATGTGATCCCGTTATCAACGACATCCAATGTCCATAGCAGAAACCATGACTATCTGTTGATCACAACGAGCTAGTCAACTAGAGGCTCACTAGGGACATATTGTGGTCTATGTATTCACACGTGTATTACGATTTCCGGATAATACAGTTATAGCATGAATAAAAGACAATTATCATGAACAAGGAAATATAATAATACTTTTATTATTGCCTCTAGGGCATATTTCCAATAAGAAGGACCTGTAGTCAACATTCACACGACACCACAAGAGGAAGAACAACACAACATATCATCAAAATATTGAACGATGATCAACTTCACATGATTACTCGTAACAAGACTTCTCTCATGCCCTCACAACTAGAAGCACTCACAATCATAATATTGCTCATGATCATACGATATAAAATATGTGTTTAACAATTTGAACATATAGATTTTCCACCAAGTAAACCAACTAGCATCAACTAAAAGATGTAATCAGCACTACTAGCACCCCCAGGTACCAATCTTAAGTTGGATACAAAAATTGAGCACAAGATATGAACTAGGGTTTGGAGATGAGATGGTACTTGTGAAGATGTTGATGAAGATAAAGCCTCGCATGATGTGAGGGGCGTTGGTGATGACGATGGCTTCGATTTCCCCCTTTCAGAGGGAAGTTTCCCCATCAAAATCGCTTTGTCAGATAGCAAAAGTGTTCTGCCTCTGGTTCCGCCCTAAGACGGAGGCGGAAGGTCCTAAAAGTGTTTTCTTTATTTATTTTTCTAGGGTAAATGACTTCATATCAGAGAAGAACGTTAGTAGTTGCCCTTCAAGCCACCATGGTGTGCCCTGGGGGTAGGGTTCGTCCCCTAGCTTGTGGGCCCACCAAGAATCTTCTCCAGTACTTCTTTCCTCTAGTATCTTTTATATATTTCAAAATAAATCTCCGTAAATTTTCACGTCATTTTTAGCTCCGAAGAATTGATATCTCTGTTGTAGCTTTTTTATATCAGAATTGCAGCTGCCGGCAATCTCCCTTTTTGATATATTTCATTTTAAGAGAGGAAATGCATTAAAATTGCATCATAATGTGAAATATAACTTAAAAACAATATAAACATCAGTAGGACCGTGGTCGTCCGTCTCCGCTTTGCCGGCCGATAAGATCACTGAGATTGACCAGCCAGCTGGGCGAAGCGCATGCGGAAGTGGCACGGAGAAATAAAGAAGTATGGGGGAACGCTTAAGGGAAGAAATGTTCTTGGTGGATGCAGGCCCTGGTACCCCCAAAATTTGCTCTTATTCCCATCTACTCTCGTAGAATAGACTATAGGTAGCACTTCATACACTCCATTTTAACCCCTCGCACAAGGTATACACGCCATGAATAACAATAGAAGCAGTATGTAGGGTATTACTCCTCACCGGAGGCCCGAACCTGGGTGAAACTCTTGTGTGACCTCTGATCTAAGACTTCCAATTGTGCTAGTAATCCTAGCGAGGGTACTAACGGGATTGTGCACCATCAATTGGTAATCACGCTTTAACGTATTTTAGAAAAAAAATGTTTGTTTATATCTGAAAGTTTACAAAATTTAAAATAAAAATAAAATGCAAAATGTATGGAAAAAATGAAGAAATAAACTGGAAAGGAGAAAAATTAAGAAATGAAAATGGAGAAAACAAAAACGAATGATTATACTTTTCCACAAAAAGACAGAACCTAAAAAAACAATAGAACAAATAAAAATAAGAATAAAATACCAAACACCACACAAAAGGCGGTACCTCAAAAAATCTATAGATGTTTTTCTAAAACACTTGCACTATTAAAATGGTTACATTTCTTTAAACATGGAATGAATAATAACAGGAAATTAAAAAAGAATTAAACTAGAAAATAAAAAATAAAAAGGGAAAAATAAATATGGACAAAAATAGGAAAGATAAAAAATAAGTTTAAAATGGGAAAGCAAAAAGTATAACTGAAAAAAGGAAAAATAAAAACCATCAAAAATGGAAAAGCAGTACCTAAAAAATCTAACCATAATCATATAGAAAACCCTTTTAAAAACAAAATAAATACAAAGAAGCGGCTGGAGTGGGTACCATTAATGGGTCGACTCAAAAGGGCGCCCACGGGCGATTTTGATATCTAAAAAGAAATTTGGTGGATCACTTCCTTCAGAGGAAAACTCTATTGTGTGGTTGTAGTTCCATGCGAGGATTCCTTATTTAGCATTTTCTTAAACGGAGTTTCCTATTTGGTCATGAACAATATTTCTTCTCTATTTGACACTCACTATATATTCTGTTCTTAGTATGACACTTCAATCATTTTTTCGCCACTAACCACGTGATGGTGCCTTGAAAAGACAATGTTTCACCTGGTACACCTATGTGAGACATCATTGCTTCATATTTTTCTTAGTACGCGGGTCCCTTTCCCATCATTTGTATCTCAGTACGTGGGCCCCATTTCTCACCAAACAAATAATAGAATTGGAGGAAAAATAAACATCACCGAGGAAAAATAAATCACGAATGGGGTACTTTTTTCTCATGTTTTCTTTCAGCTTCTTTGCTTTTTCTATTTATTTTCCTTTTTCTATACTTAAAAAATAAAAAAGATTGTTTACCAATATATGTACAATTTTTAATACACGACAAACATTTTTCTAAATACGTGTTGTACATTTAATAATAAATGAGGAATTTTTTTTAACTGCATGATGAATAATTTCCATTTTTTATAAACTACACTATGAAGTTTTATCTAAAAAAGTACACAATGAACATTTTAGTACAGGATGTTTTAACTAAAATACACGTGATTTTTTTTAGTGCACCATGATTTTAAACACGTGTTAAAAAAATTGGTCATGCTAGAATTTTTCAGCATATGATGAAATGTTTCAGAATTATCCGATAAAAAAGTTTAATGCATGGTGAACATTTTAGTACACTGTGCTACACGTGACCATTTTCTTGTACACGATGATTTTTTAACACATGTAAACATTTTTCATACGTGTTGGAATTTTTCAATGCAAGGTGAATTTTCCTCACTTACGTGATAAATAATTATGAATACACAGCGAGCATTTTTTAATTACATGATAAATAAATTTTCAATACACGGTGAACATGTACACCATGAACATTTTCTTAATACAGAATGAATATATTTTTGAATTACATAATTTTCGTAAATGTAGCACATTTTTTAATTATAAGAACAATTCTGGAAACACCTAACACATTTTCAATTATGTGAACCGTTTTTTGAATTGCATGAAATTTTCTAAATTTTCACTGAATTTTTTTAATGCGGCAAGAACTATCTAAAATTATAGCACACAGCGCATTTTCCTTTTAAAAAAGATTTATGGTTGTTCCCAAGGTATAAAAATATAAGATTTAACAAAAAATGGGAAATAAAGAAAGAATCGTGATTCACGAGGGAGAGGGTGATAGGCGCACTCGGGGCGAGATGATAAGTACCTGATGTTGGGAGCTCCTATTGGGCGCTACAGGCGCCAGAAGTCCTCCCTTTTCTTAGTTAAAAATATAAACATTTCGTTTACATATATATGGACATTTTTAATACATAAAACATTTTTAAGTAAGTGTTCAGCATTGAATAATAAATGAGGAACATTTTTAGCTACAAGATATATTATTTTCAATTTTTATAAACTATAATATGAACTTTTATCTAAAAATACACGATGAACATTTAAGCACATGATGTTTTTCTTTAAAAACACGTAATTTATTTATTATAAAATGATATTTAATACATGTAAAACATTTTTCGTACATGCTAGAATTTTTCAGTACATGATGAACTGTTTTTGAATTACGCAATAAAAAAATTAGTACACTGTGAACATTTTAGTACACTGTGCTACACGTGACCATATTTTTCGTACACAATGATTTTTAACACATGTAAAAAATTCGTAAATGATGGAATGTTCTATGCAAGGTGAATTTTCCTGACTTACATAACAAACAATTATTAATACATGGTGAACATTTTTTAGTTACCTGATAAACAATATTTCACTATGAAGTAAACATATACACCATGAACATTTTCTTTAATACACAATGAACATATTTTTGCATTATAAGATTTTTGTACATGTCGGTCATTTTTTTTAATTAGTTGAACAATTCTGGAAATACCTAGCACGTTCTCAATTACATGAACAGATTTTTGAATTGCATGAACTTTTTTAAAATTTCATTGAAATTTTAAAATGCGGAAAGAACTCTCTAAAATTATCGCACACAATGCATTTTTCCTTTTGAAATAGATTCATGGTTGTTTTTAAGGTGTGCAAAATTAAGATTTAACCAAAAAAAGGGGAAATAGAGAAAATAATTGTACCTGTGTAATGGGCCGCGCCAGTGGCCAGCATAACTGTTCCCTGTGGGCGAGGCGAGCTTCATGCTTGCTGAAGATGATATATAGACGCTCCTACTAGGAGGAAAAACTGTTTCTTGCTGCCCCTGCAGACTTTGTGGTCGTGCTCTCCACAATCTTTCCAATGATTTGTGTGGGGCGCACCATCCATTCGAGCGGGAGTCTCGGAGGGAGAACCACCATCAGAGCATGGTTAATAGTATAGCCATTTCTGCATTATAAGCTGAGTCTTAGTGTAAATCTATATAGTCATCTATATACCAATATATAATAGTAGATCAAAAGAGTGTCTTACTTTTTTATTATGTGGCCCACCTTTCATTCACAAAAAGTTTTAGGAAGCGCGTCTTTAGAAATTTGGCTCTTCACGAAGAGTCCGCTTATCTTCTCTCTTCTCTTCTCTTTCCTCCAACTAAGCAGAAATATACTAGTTTATTCCTTATAGCCCGCTGACTCAGCTCTATTGTACTTGCTCTCATGCATGGTCTACGGCGCTGATACTGCAGAATAATGGGATATCGTGGATGCTGAACCAACGAGAAGGAAATAGTTCATGGATGAAGGGGATGTTTGGTTCTAGGCCTACCATTGCCACACTTTGCGACACATTTTTGTCAAGTTTGCCTAAGATTAGTTCATCAAAATAAGAGCCACAAGTTGGCAAGCCTAAGGAAATTTTGCCATATTTTTTGTGTGTATGCCACGTGTGGTCCAAATGTGGTTTGCTTAAGATGTGGCTTGAACTAAACACTCATCTAAATTGGTCAAATTTGTCTAACCTTAGGTGTGTCAATCTTTGACAAAGTTAGTCACAAATCAAACAGCTCTGAAACCTTCGAACGGAAATCACGCCACGCTAGCGAGCTAGTGCACTCTGCCGCATGCATGCCGCTCTGGATCGAGGAGGATACGTATGTGCCGTTGCTGAATCTAACGACGATGGCGACGTCTGCCTTTTTAGCCGCTGGGCTCGCGGACGAGATCGACCGACGGACAAGACGTGTTAGCCGCTTGGAAATATCTGCCGATGTGATGTGATGCAACAACTGATCAACGACAACGGCCACGCAATCGACGCCAATCATATGACGCGGGCCTCAACTGTAGCCTATCTTTTTTTTTTATTGCAAATTTTTGTAGGTAGCTTACCAAGCTGACCGCTTGGTAACTGTAGCCTGTCCCAGTCCATAAAGCAATTCCTCCTTCCTTCTCCTGTTGGTTACTACTCCTACATCCCAAGCAAGTTGCTAACCGTACACTAACAACCTGCGCTGTTCCGCGGAAGCAGATCGAGGAAACTGATGAACAACATGAGTTTGGTTGGTTGGCAGGTTTGTTTATACTTCTCGCCAGAATGCTGAGCACGATGGATCGACCCTAGCTATCAGCTACTAAGATCTTCTCGGAGCTTATTCTATTGGATGACAACTTTCGAGTTATGTACTTAGGTTTTCTGATTACGTATATCTACCTGCCTGCTATACATTTTCTACTCGCAGATCTTGCAGAGAAGAGGTGCATACGTTCGGTGGCTAGACATGTCACTGATGAGGAGGGTTTGACTCTCTGACGTTATTACGTAGTACTCCTCCCTTCTCCCGATGCGTTTACTCACAGCTCTAAATAGTCCCTTGCTTGCTGCATGCTCGTAGTACCATTTTCTATTCTTCTTTAATTTTCCCTCCTGCGTGCGTGCACCCGATTCTGATGCTGACGCAGTTGTACATTGCCACTTTCATAGTCTACTCAACTGCCTTTCTTCTCTTTTCTTTTTGGCACAAAGTTGTGACCTTAATCTGTGTTGCAAGTATAGGTATATACCTATGCACTTGTATGCTCACTTTTCGTCCATCACATCAAGGACTCCAAACCCAAAGAAGAAAAAGCAACATACATCCATCCTTAACGCCATGTCGCCATGTTCAGTGATGGACCATTAATTTGGAGCTGTGTAGTACGAGTGGTGAGGTGATCAACAAGAAGCTTTTGCCTGTCTGATGCTTCCGGGGCAACCAACTTTTGCCATACCTGGCTTCCAACGAACATTTCGCTTGCTTTTTGGCAGGTGAACGCATGAAAGCAACTGGTGTCCCTTTATTAGTGGATCAACACAAGGGAGTTAATTAACGAGTTATGTCCTAGCTAGTTAATTAGCAATTCAATTAACCTTCAATTCGTAAAGCCATGTACGTCCTCAGACTTTTAAGCTTCACTAATGGAGGAACACTAACTAACGGGCATCTTGGTTATGGACTAAGTATTTTTGTTGACAGCACGGGCGTGTAACTTAATTCGGTTCAGTTGCATTGATGGGTTGATTCGTACCGGCCGGCCAGATAAACGTGGTGGATCAGAGAGCATTTCTTGGGCAACCTGTCGAGTTAAAAAGAAAAAGGACGGGTACCCTTGAATGGCGGCGTATCCACATTGTTAGCCATGCGGTCATAATGGATTAAGAACTATGTATACACTTGTGCGGTCAAGCAAGTGCCGGTTGGCTCATGCCACATGCTTGTTGCTTTCACTTAACCGCCATCGACTTTCTCTCCTATGTTTCCTTCGAGGCTTGGAGAGTGGGATTGCCACTACTTTTCCATTGCAGTATATGGGGAAGGGTTATTTTTGCATGGTAATACGTGTCTCATTTATATCATAAGGATCATAGTACAAGCCACGTACATACCGACCGACAATCTTGAAACAATGAGAACACTAGCCTTTGCACATAGGAGCACCACCAAGAAGTAAAATTACAAACAAGCGAAGAATCCTCCGAGCTTGGCACCAACGTCCGTCACCGCCTCGGCACCACCATAACAGCCACCAAAGGAGAAAATGACGGATCACCTTCACACCCGAAGCTCGACGCGGCTCCATCACGATATGCGACTGCGGACCTCCAAGGTGGCTCGCCAATAAAGGCGAAGCCATTGCCGTTGAACGAATCAGACCGGGCAACACCGGACACGCCATCGAACTCCGGATCGGCCCCCGCCCAACTAAGGCGTTGGAGGAGAAAACCATACTGCGTACCACAAACCACGAACCCGGATCCACCATCTTCCGGATGCCGTCGATCCGACCACAATCTGCATCCGCTCTGGACTACCTCCCAAACTCCGCGTCGGCGCTGGAGCAAACGCCGTCGCGGCGGCGGAGCCCGAGGACAAGGTCCACCACAAGGATGCCGCCGCCGCGCCATCCTTGCTTGAACGATCGGTTTCCAAATCCACCCCAAAAGCGGATCGCCTCATTGAGGAAGGATCGAAGATTTATTAGTCGGCGCCGTCATCACCATCGCGGAAGCCATGACGATGAACAACCCAAAACCCTAAAAACTAATGCCTAAAACAAACCACACGCGTGGATCGGCGACTCCACTCACCGACGCACCGAGGTCGTCGGCGGAAAGCCGCCGGAGGACGGCGGCGGAGTAAGGCGCCCTGGCGGCGGAGGCGAGATCGCCTTTCTTTCTTCTCCTGGAAGAAAGGAAGCGTCTGTCGTTTGTATATATGGGGAAGGGTTAGCCTAGTGCATGTGTAGAGTTGTGGCATCGTAACTGTGTGCTTTTTCTGGTGATTCTATCCCGCGCAACGTAACCCAAGATTGCATACGGGAAATTCTTTGTATGACATTTAATTGCGATCAATAAAGAGCGGCATTCTCTCTTAAAAAAAGTTGTGGCATCGTATCCATTACGCATGTGGTGCACGGTGGGACTATGGGACCAAGTCTGAAATTTTGGTGTTCATATTGATTAACGCGCGTTGATGTGCACATTCGGTAAGAATTAGTCAGTAAGTTTTGCTGGTTTATGATCGATTTTCAGCAAGTATAGGGAGCGATGATTTTCACATGACATGTGTATTTGTGTGTGATGTGTGCACATGTAGGCTTATTCCTTGTGGTGTCGAAATAATAATAATATGACTCCCATGTGGTGTTCTTTTCGTGTTACCGTGATCTTTGCAATAATTAATCGAGCACGCATCGACTTCTTGATCATGCACGTAAGATTTCATTTTGTACGAGGGAGAGCCGTACCTTTTTTTTTGCGGGAAATCAGAGAGCTTTTATTCAAATGAACGCATTCGTGGGACAGTCAGCCAGTAGGCTGGTCACCAAGAAGCTAGGGGTATCATCGAGCCAGCTTTCCGTAACATTCAATGTGCAAGCACGCTTGGCACATAGATGCGCCGGGAGGTTCGCCGACCGATTTACATGCTGAATATCAAAGTCGTACCTTGTACGTGAAACCTCTCCCTATGTATGCATCACCACAACGAAAATACAAATACTACCCTCCAGGGAAAAAGTCACATGCCGACATGCGTATAGACATGCATATATGTTTTTTACGGTGTAGACTATATATTGTAACTAGTACTCCCTCCGTCCCAAAATAACTGTCTTAATTTTAGTACTCCCTCCATTCCTAAATATAGGTCTTTCTAGATATTTCAATAAGTGACCATATACGAAGCAAAATGAGTGAATCTACACTCTAAAATATGACTATATACATCAGTATATGGTAGTCCATTTAAAATCTCTAAAAAGACTTATATTTAGGAACGGAGGGAGTACAACTTTGTACTCCCTCCGTCACGGTTTAGAAGGCGCGCTTGGAAATTCTCTAGGACCTAGGTGGTTATCTATTGGTTGTGAGATGGGCTAAAAAATAGCATTCACACTACACATGCATATAGAAGTAGTATATCAGAGTACCAATTAGCTACTAGAAATAAATGCAATGCGCCCTAAACCTTGTCTATTGTGGAAACGCACGCAAATTTAATTGTGCCTTCTAAACTGTGACGGAGGGAGTACTGGTTGAGACATTTATTTTGGGACAAAGAGGTACTAACAATGAAAGCTACCAAATCGACGTGACCTTTATTCAAAACAAAAGCGTTGATGTTCTAATTTATTTATTATACATCGTTTCATGCATGGCTATTGGAGTATAAAACAACCAAGAAAATGTTTTAAATTCAATACCCATCGACCCATCGGTGCATACGGCCGTTTCCACGTCGAGGTCGATCGGGGCACGTAGCACGTCAACTTTTTTATGTCCCTTGCTCTTCCTTGCAAGCACACACAATGTCCCATTCATGATAACAACCAACGCAAGGTCACGAGGAGACGTGGGAGCCAACAACTTGGAGGAGGTCATTTAAAAAACAAAGCAAAAACTTGGAGGCGGTTGCACCATGTTTGCCACCTACTCGTCCTGCCTACATTCGTCATTCGTCACTTCATCTCCGCACCCTATCTCTCCTGCTTAAAGGTTTTTTTATACATATAACACAGTCGTTACTCCATCGTCTAAACTGTCTGAATTTTTCCTTTTATTTTTCAATTAGTTTCCTTTGAAATTTGCCTCAACTGTCCCACCCGTTATTGACTTACAAATAAATCAAATCATGTAAGACAATAAGTACTTACAGTTGGAAAGTTAGACAATTTCATGATTAATTTCAGAAAATAAATCATGTATATCTCGAGCATACTAGATGCACTGAACAACATGAACGGTAATAGCACACGCACAACAACAACCATAATTAGAGAGTAGATCGAAACACGCCTTACGTAATAATCGTTGTAGATGAAGTAACTGTGAGGTGATGTTGTTGACGACGATGTTGGCGAAAACCGGCTGAGGCAGACAACGCTGGAGACGGCGGGATGCAGCTCCACTTGACTTGGATGGAAGATGACCCGTGGTGAAGAAATTAAAGCGATTACAATTTACATTTTTTTTAAATATGTATTTTGGAAAAATGCCCGTGAAATTCAAGTAAGTGTTCATATTTTTGAAATGTTCATCTAGTTAAGAAAGTTGATTACATATTTTTCTGAAATGATCCGAAAGAAAGGATGCCATATTTACAATTTACATTTTTCCAAAAAATATATGGAAAATGTTCATGAAATTAAAGTAAGTTTTCATATTTTAAAATATGTATTTAATTAAGAAAAGTGATTACATATTATTATTTTAAATTATCAGAAAGAAAGCCGCATATTTGTTTTACAAAAAATCTATTGAGAACCTTTAGGAAAAATCATTCCAGAAAAAAAAACAGAACAAACCCAAAAGAAATGGCCGCACCCCAGACCATCGGCGGGCCGGCCCATGTCGGGCGATTTGCTTGGGCGGACCGAGTTTGGCAGGAAGGAGGCTGGAGCCTGGAGTACCGTTGATGGATGCATGGCCTAGGCCGCTGACATGCATGACAAATCAACAGGATCGTGGACAGTTGCTTTTTTTTGAGAGAAATTCTTCATTCAAATTACGAATCAGTACAAAGTAGTTGACTCTTACAAGCACACTGAAACGCAAACACAAAGGACCATGAACACCTAGAGTACCCTAAGACAACCATAACACAAGAAGATCTCCGGAGCCCTGTGTCATCATTCCTGAATCTTGAGAGAAGACCCCTGCAGCAGAAGGATCTGCAACCAGTCACAAACAGGTCATCATCTTCGAACCAACGACATAGAAGTAGTTCATGGACGACACCTTTCGACGGAAATTACGGCACACCACGCTAGCTAGGTAGTGCCGTTGCTGAATCTAACGGCGATGACGACGATGGCGACGCCTGCCTTGCAGGCCAGGCCGAGATGGAGCGACGGGCCGGTACGGACGCGTTAGCACGTTGGAATTATCTGCCGATTGTGATGCAACAACTGATGAGCGAGGAGGACGACAATGATGGATGCCAATCATGCGGTGATGCGGGTCTCGTCTCAACTGTAGCCTGTCGTGGCCCATAATATAATTGCTGGCTAATTCTTAGGAGTACATCCCAAGCACTACTACTGCATGCTAACGGCTAGCCTGTGGTGGTGGCTGTTTCGTGGAAAGTGGTCGAGGAACACAGCTGATGAACGACATCAGCTTGGTTGGTTAATTAGTTGGCAGGTTGTTTATGTTTATATATTCATTCATCCATACTACTACTTCTTGCCAAAATGGTGAGCACGATGGGCCGACCCTAGCTAGCAGGTAGCAGTAGCCAGTAAGATCTTCTCGGAGCTTATTCTATTGTACACCCATCTGTCGTAGTCGTCCTACACCATCGTCGTTCGAATTCAGCAGCATGAGATTTACGTAGTGTGTGTTCATGTCATCATGTGGCGGTTAAATTCAGTTGTCCCTCTTTTTCACTCGGGGATCTTGCAGAGAAGAGGTAACTTAGACATGTCATTGATGAGGAGGATTTGACTGTCTCTCACGTTACGCACTGCCCTTCCCTTCTCCCAAAGCGTTTACTCGCTCTGCTAGCCACTCCCTTGCTTGCTGCATGCCCGTACCAATTTTATTCTTCTTTATTTCCATCCTCCTGCGTGCGTGCATCCGATTCTGATTCTCTTGTACCTTGCCAATTCCTTAGTCTACTCGACCGACCCTCCCTTTCCTCTGCATAAAGCCATAAAGTTGTGGTCTAATCTATCTTGCAAGTATAGGTATATACATACATATGCACTTGCCTCTTCGCTTTGGATCAGCTCGATCACATCGAGAACTAACCGAAAGAAGAAAAAGCAACACCCGTCCTTAACGCCATGGATATTCAGTGGTGGATACATCAGGCACCAATCTGGAGGTGTGTGCGGGCGGTGATCACCCAGAAGCTTTCGCCTGTCTGATGCTTCCGGGACAACCACCTTTTGCCATAGTACATAGCTTCCTAAGAACATTTCGTTTGCCTTTTATTAGCATCTACTTGTTGATCCTAATTTGGGGGTGAGCGCATGAAAGCAACTGATGACCCTTTTTGTGGATCAACGCGAGGGGGTTAATCAATCACTTGAGCTGCAAAACATGCATGTGGGCTGTGGTACCACTTAACTTAATCACCTTCTGGCTAGTTGATTAGCAGCTCAATTAACCTTTACTATCTTCGTCCTGGTTTATAGGTTTCCTTTGTATTTTGTGTTAAATTTTGACTAAAAATTTAACTAACAAAATATTAATGTATGCCATAAAAAATTATATCGTTAGATTCGTATTTGAACATAGTTTTAAATTATATTTTTATGACATGCATTAGCATTTTGTTATTTAAATTTAAGATTAAAATTTGACATATAATACAAAGAAAACTAATAAACCAGGACGGAGGTAGTAATTCTTAAAGCCATGTACTGTAAGTAGTACGTCCTGATTAATTAACGGGCATGTGAATATCAGAATACTGTACAAGTTCGGTTCAGTCGCATTGATGGATTGATTCGTACCGGCCGAGATGGGTCAGACAGCATTTCTTGGGATGCATGTCGAGTTAAAAAAAAACAGGAGGAGGTGCCCGTGAATGGCGGCGTATCCACATTGTTAGGCATGAGATAGTGATGGATTAAGACCTATATATACTTGTGTGAGGTCAAGCAAGTGGTTGGCTCATGCCACATGCCGCATACTCGTTGCTTTCACTTCACCACGATCATTTTTTTTCCTTCTCTTTCTCTCGGAGGCTTTCCTTGGAAATGGAGAGATTACTGATACAACACTATATTTTGGGAAGAGTTTGCCTAACATATTATCAAAAGTCCTGAAATCGTACTCCCTCCGTTCCAAAATAAATGTCTCAAGCTTAGTATAACTTTATACTAAAGTTTTCCGGTGATCATATTTATTTACGCACTATGATGCATATTTTGTGAGAATTTAACAAGTTTTGCTGATCTTTTCACCGACTTTGAGCAAGTTTGGAGCGCACTCACGTGACATATGTGATGTGTGGCTTCTTGCTGTGGTAAAATAATTATATAACTCACGCGTGGTGTTCTTTACGTGTTACCGTGCTCTTGGCAATAATTAATCGAGCACACGCAACTTCCTGATCATCTACGTAGGATTTCCCTATGTAGATCACCACAACAAAAATACCCTCCAAAGAAAATAGCCACGTGCGTAAACATGCATTTTTGTGTGTTGTAAGTACAGATATGCACGTTGCAAAAAAAGAAATTTACGGATATGCATATTGTATTTGAGTCACTACCAACAAGGAAAGCTACCAAATCAACGTGACTCTTGCGAACCAACATGTGATTAGATGGTTAGAGGGACTGTGGTATCCCCATCCCACCAGGATTCAAATTCTGGTTCTCGCATTTATTTTTATATTTATTTCAGAATTTCCGGCGATGCGTATTCAGTGGGAGGAGACGTTCCCGTCGACGACGAGGGGCCTACGGTAACTTCGTAAATTTCAAGATGATATGTCAGCTCAGTCTTTCGGAGATGCTCATAGGGGTAGGGTGTGCGTGTGTGCGTTCATAGGAGTGAGTATATGCGCGTGTATATGAACGCTTGTGTCTGTACTGATGTTCAAAAAAATAAATCAACGTGACTCTTCTTCAAAACAAAAACTTTTTTTAAGGGTTCAAAACAAAATCGTTGATCTTTTGATTTGTTTATTATTATGTCCCTTTCATGCATGTGTTTTTTTTTCGAATGTCATGCGTGGCTATTGGAGTATAAAAGAAACCAAGAACCCCGCAAAAAAAACAAGGAAATTGTTTAAACTCGATACCCATCGACCCATCGGTGTATACGGCCGTTTCCACGTCGGGGTCGACCGGAGGCATATGTAGATGTAGCACGTTAACTATTTTTTGCCGTCGTTCTTACGTGCAAGCACACACAAGGTCTCATTTATGCGAGACAGCCGGTGCAAGGTCACGAGGAGACGAGACGTGGGGGGCAACAACTTGGAGGAGGTCGTTTTGGAAACAAAAGAAAAAATTGGAGGCGGTTGCACCGTGTTCTCCACCTACTCGTCATGACTACTTTCGTCATTCGTTCTTTCCTCGGTTTTCCAGTAAAAAAAATGCAAACTTGATATTGGTAATCTAGTACTTCTATTTTGGGAAACACAGTATACAAGTAATTGCTCATATATACACACGATGAATGTGCATGCACATACACACCCTGTCCCTATGAGCACAAAAATATATATGGATTTATCTATAAAAGCGTAAATATATATTTTTAGATACTTTGTGGGTCTGGAAATTGGAAACGTCGGTTTGAACAATTGTCTGACTTAGGACTTGTTAGAATAATTAATTCTCTTATTGAATATATTACTTCCTAAGTTAATATACAATATACAATCAATTAAGTAGTATTATATTCTTAAAAATTGTAAACAAATTTAGGGACATCATCGACTAGTCTTCTCAAACACCGACGAGGCGGAAGGGGGCTAGTCTAAGATTTGCCCTTCAAGTGTGATCGTGCGATTCATCGTCCTGGGCTATTGGATGTTCAATCAGTGGTAAAAATAGGGTGAGTTGGAATTCTAACCACTTTGATGCTGCATTTCACACTTACACTCTGCACATACCCACTTAGAAGGAAACCCCCTCTAGCGAAAAGGTTTTGTTCCGACCAACTCTTTCCACCTCGGTGTCGATGAGCCGATGACAGCCCGACTAGCTCCTCCACGTCCTCACTTAGGACACAAAATACCTCCCCTCGATGACGGTGGCCTTGTCCAACGAGCTCTTCCTCATCTCTAACTACGGACCATGAAATTTCCTTCCTTGACTATATCAGCCTTGTTCCAGCCAGTTCTTAACCCTAGACAACTAAAATCCCTTCCCCACATTTTACCCATATATTTCAATGAATACTCGGCATACGACGTCGTCTGTACTTTCTCATGGCGATGTTGGGGGCTTTGAGAAAGCAATGGAGTCCCAACAGCGCTAGAACATCATGTTTGATATTCCAGTGGAGACACAGTTAGTACTAAGTACAATTTATTTTCAGGAAGAACTAGTGTTGTTTGTCCAAAAACACCCACATTACACCATGCTTGTACTGCATTTTTTAGTTGATTCTTCAATTTTAGAGCTTGCTGCCACATATTGTAATCTGAATATTTCCATCTGATTGTGGTGCCTACAATTCACAATGCAGTCAATTTAGTTTAGGCGCGAACATGACATGTCTTCTACTTCTACTTCTAAACAATTATGTTGATGCTTAAATGAGAATATCCCGCATAAGTAGAACCTCTCTTTCTACTTTTAAACATGTAGCATGTAGGTTAGAAACAAAATGAGAGAGTCTACACGAATATTGGTTATAAAAGTAAAGTGTATCCTTTTCCTTGGGTGGATGAGGCACTCGGCAATGAAATGAACTCGTTAGGCCACTACATGCGGTAGCTTTGCTAACATTAGTTCAATGAATTATGTTCCGGAAGTACATAATGTTGCTTTACTAGCAAATTAAGAAGAAGAAGAAATGGCACTTACTTGATTATCTCGAAACAGGTTTTCGCCCCGCTTTATATATAAAGAAACAACCGAACAGAGTACATGGCCGAATGATACAAGGTGGAGAGGTAGCCCTCTTACGAAGCAGACCCAAGATAATCGGAACACGCAAAACAACTACGCTACTGAAGAAGAACACAGGGAAGACTAGGTACAATGCCACGCTACGCCCTAGAACATTGGTTTACTCGTTGAATATTGGATGCATGATCAAATTGGTAGCATGTTTGCAACGTCTAGCAAGTAACTAAAACAACAAAGTCCCACAATGAGTATTAATCATAAGCAGACTTCGGATGCTATAAGTTTCACATAAGAATAATTAATCGATTTGTATAAATTGCACATTTAGCTCTATTGGATAGTACACTTGGAGAGTAATCTCACTCTGGGAATGCACTTAAGGATAATTCCATTTAATACGGTGTCATGGATAAAAGAATGAACATCTGGCTGCATGGAACAAATCAGGATATATCATCTGATGTGTTAAATGTCAAGTGGAGGAATTGGCTTACTCAATATAAGTTTGTGGAATCTTGAATCTCTTGTATTTGTAGTCTACCATGTTGTATCTCGGACTACACAAGAATAACAAGAATCATTTGTTGGTAGCACCATCACTACCCAACTTGAAATCCTAACGTTGACCATCATCAATATGAGGGGTACATGCTCGAGAATTTTAAGGGCCATGGAGACAATGATAATATGACAGGGCCAAAGAAGAAGAAATTCAGGGTTGCTCTAAGTGTGTCACACACTTGCAGAACATGTAAGGAAGTCGTGTTACATGACACTCGTGTTTGCCTGAAGAGAAAATGAAAATGTTGTCTAAAATTGTTGTTAATTGGTTCTGTTCTTACGGTTTGCTGGCATGGTTGAAATGATGGTTCAAAGGACTAAGTGTGTTTGCCATCACACATTCTAAAACTCGACCAATACATATGGCATAAATAAAATTATTCATTTTTTGTTGACATAGTGATATCAATTGGCTCGTGCGACTTCTAGTGCTATTGTCAGATGGAATTTAGAAATGAAACATAGAGGTTAATAATACAAGGTACAATTTGAACGTAGATGGATGCTGAAGTAGCAAAATGTAATGTATGTACCGGTGGTTCTAAAAAAACATATAAGTGACGATGTTGGATCACATGCAAAACTATATTAGTAAAAACAGAGGGTTTTCTGTGCAAAAATGTCAAGCATTTCAGTCTTGCTTGATCTGTACCATGCCTTGAAGAGCCAACAGTTCAGGTAGCTAGATCGTGTGATCTCACGTAAAGTGTTGATCCTATTAATCTTCCTCTCGCCATTGAGAAAACCCACCTAGTTAGGTTTAGGAAACAACGTTGAGCCACGAATAAGGCACTTGGTTTGCCTAGTAGTTCAGATACAGTTTTGTAGTCCCTTCATGGACGACGGCAATTGTGGTGATGACGACGCTTCATCTTTGAGTTGATCTTCCGAGCCCCGATCCTCCTCAAGTTCAGTCATCATGACGGAGTCGACGAAACTCCAGCGTAAATTCTCGCCATCTCCTTGGAACAGTTAGGTTAGGATTATTGTTGTGCGTGCAAAAAGAAAATTGGTTCAGACGCCTATACCTAGATAGGAGTGCGGACAACATAGAAAAGTACAAGATGGCAAAGAAGGCCGCAAAGCGAGCTGTCAGTGAAGCGAGGGGTCGGGCATATGAGGACCTCTACCAACAGTTAGACACGAAGGAAGGTGAAAGGGACATCTATAAGATGGCCAAGATCCGAGAGAGGAAGACGAGGGATATTGGCCAAGTCAAATGCATCAAGGACGGAGCAGACCAACTCTTGGTGAAGGACGAGGAGATTAAGCATAGATGGCGGGAGTACTTTGACAAGCTGTTCAATGGGGAGAATGAGAGTTCTACCATTGAACTGGACGACTCCTTTGATGAGACCGGCACGTGTTTTGTGCGGCGAATCCAGGAGTTTGAGGTCAAGGAAGCGTTAAAAAGGATGAAAGGAGGCAAGGAGATGGGCCCTGATTGTATCCCCATTGAGGTGTGGAAAGGCCTCGGGGACATAGCGATAGTATGGCTAACCAAGATTTTCAACCTCATTTTTCGGGCAAACAAGATGCCAGAAAAATGGAGACCGAGTATATTAGTATCAATCTTGAAGAACAAGGGGGATGTTCAGAGCTGTACTAATTATCGTGGAATTAAGCTGATGAGCCATACAATGAAGCTATGGGAGAGAGTCATTGAGCATCGCTTAAGAAGAATGACAAGCGTGACCAAAAATCAGTTTTGTTTCATGCCTGGGAGGTCGACCATGGAAGCCATTTTCTTGGTACAACAACTTATGAAGAGATATAGGGAGCAAAAGAAGGACTTGCATATGGTGTTCATTGACTTGGAGAAGGCCTATGATAAGATACCACGGAATGTCATGTGGTGGGCCTTGGAGAAACACAAAGTCCCAGCAAAGTACATTACCCTCATAAAGGACATGTACGATAATGTTGTGACAAGTGGTCAAACAAGTGATGTCGACACTGATGACTTCCCGATTAAGATAGGACTGCATCAGGGGTCAGCTTTGAGCCCTTATCTTTTTGCCTTGGTGATGGATGAGGTCACTAGGGATATACAAGGAGATATCTCATGGTGTATGCTCTTTGCAGATGATGTCGTGCTAGTTGACGATAGTCGGACAGGGGTAAATCGGAAGTTAGAGTTATGGAGACAAACCTTGGAATCAAAAGGGTTTAGGCTTAGTAGGACTAAAACCGAGTACATGCGGGAGTGAGGAGGAGGAGGTTAGCCTTGATGGGCAGGTGGTACCTTAGAAGGACGCCTTTCGATATTTGGGATCAATGTTGCAGGAGGATGGGGGTATTGATGAAGATGTGAACCATCGAATTAAAGCCGGAAGGATAAAGTGGCGCCAAGCTTCTGGCATTCTCTGTGACAAGTGATGGAGTCATGTACCTAGGGTAGGGTCATAGACCTGATCTAAGTACCCTGCCCAAGGACACCCTTAGAAGAGATCACCTTCCAGTCGACCTACGAGGAACCCGCTCGACTGACTTGAAGGACTCGACCACGAAGACTCACTCGACCACCAGAAGGTCAAGAAGCACTCTGACCGCAACGGTGCGTAATTAAGTAGACTTTATGATAGTTAAGACACTTTATGTGGGTGCTACCGATGCGCCCGGACTTAATGTACCTTAAACCCTTCATTACGTGGGTTGGCTGGGGTCCTGGCGCACTCTATATAAGCCACCCCCCTCCACAGGCAGAAGGGTTCGCACTCCTGTAACTCATATACACATAATCCACTCGACCGCCTCCGGGCTCCGAGACGTAGGGCTTTTACTTCCTCCGAGAAGGGCCTGAACTCGTACATCTCTTGTGTTTACAACCTCTCCATAGCTAGGACCTTGCCTCTCCATACCTACCCCCACTCTCTTGTCGGACTTAGAACCACGACGGTTGGCGCCCACCATGGGGCAGGTGTTTTAGCGATTTTTTGGAGAAGTTGCGATTTTTCCGAGTATATTCATCATGATGACTGCTGGAGTTTTGGTCGAGGGTCGCGAGATCCGTCTCGGCGCTCTCACCTTCATCGCCGACGACTCCGCCTGGCTCCAGGAGGCTCCACTCGACGTTGATGCGCTCCCCGTTCGCGGTGCGACGCATTTTCGCGCATGTGTCCGCGGTGTCCTGCTGCGACAACCGTCGACCCTGTATCGGTCGACTCCCCTATCGACCACCCTCCCGGTCTCCCACCAGCGCAAGCGCTCTGGTCGGTCGAGGCTTCAGCGGTGGGTGAGACACGCGGTGGCTCGCCAGACGGCCACCACCCAAGTTGCGGCAATCGAGCCCGACGAATCTCTCTACGGCCTGTTCGATTTGTCGACTGGCTCCGTAGAGACTGCATCTGAATGCGATAGCAGTGATCCGCGGCGGAAATCGATGGTCAGCGGACCTCGCGGTCCCCCAGCCGCCCATGAGGCGGGCGGCGGCGGAGACGACCCCGCGCGTGACCACGAAGAGTACCAGCCGAGCCACTCGACTCTCGCAAAGAGAAGAACTTCGCCGCAGGAACATGGATGCCCGCATACTCCCATCGCAGGAGAAACTCCGAGGCTCGTGCCTTGGAGGAGGCACGCCAATAATTTGGCGAACGCGCTCGTCTGGAGAATCTTCGGCGAGCACTCGATGGATGTGCGGCAATGAGTTCCGACGCCGGTCGGCGTCAACTCTTCCGCCGACTCGGTATATCGAACCCCAATCCGAATTTAGCAGTGCAACCCGTATAGCGAGTCCATCCAGCCCTCTCGATCGAAGCGGGAGGGCTTGATCTGAATCGAGATTTGCTCCGGCGGCAGGAGACGAAATTCAGCCGTGTCGCGATCGCGCAGCAGAATTCACGGTCGATCCGTCGCTGCGAATACGGTTCGATCGGCTCATAGTCCCAGATCGCCTCCGCGGCGTGAAGAAGCGCGAATCGGCGAGACCGATCGGAGACCGACACGACCGAGATGATAGGCATCGAGTGCCCACTTCTCCGAGGGTGGGTCTTACGCTCATGGCAGCAAGATGAAAGGCGTCAACTCAGTGTGGGGCGAAGAGCTCCAGTCGACCCCAGGGAACCAGGCTTCGACGCGTGATCCATTATCGTGCAAGGCTTGGTCGACCGGAATAGAGACCATCAGCGCGGGCCCGATAGAGATGCGCCCACAAGCAGTCGAGTGCATGTTTCTGGTCCGAATGTTTCAAAGAGGCTATCGAGCCGCGATGATTCCCCCAATTTCAGGTTGGCAACAGAGTCGACAAGTTCACTAGTGAGTCTAAGCACGAAACTTGGCTTGAGGACTCTTGAGTGGCGGTTCAGATTGGTGGTGGGAATGACGAGGTGGCCATGAAGCATTTGCCCTCATGTTGGAAGGTTACGCGGGCGTGGTTGAATCAGTTACCTCCTAGCAGCATTTACACTTGGGAAGATCTGTCCCGAGTGTTCATCAGAACGTTTGAGGGAACTTGCAAGCGACCGGCTGGATTGACGGAGCTTCAAGTCTGTGTGCAGAAGACCAATGAGACTCTCAGGGAGTATATTCAGAGATGGATCACTTTGCACCATACTGTGGAGAATGTGTCTGATCATCAGGCAGTCTGCGCCTTCAAGGATGGCGTCAAGAACAGAGAATTGAGTTTGAAATTTGGTCGAACCGGAGACATGACCCTGAGTCGGATGATGGAGATTGCTACCAAGTACGCCAACGGCGAAGAAGAAGACCGACTACTGGCGGCAAGTACAAGCCGAGTCGATCGGAGAAGGAAACACCGATCGGAAGCGAAGCGGAAGGCTGAACCAGCAGCTCCTGGAGAGGTTCTCGCCGTGACTCAGGGAAAGTTCAAAGGGAAACCTAAAGGATCCTGGAACCCTAAGAAGGTGAAGGATAAAGAAGGGAACAACATGATGGATATGCCGTGTCACATCCACACGAAGAAAGATGAAGAGGGCAATATCATTTACCCAAAGCATACCACTCGCCAATGTCGACTCGATCCGGCGGTTTCAAGGAAAAGCAGTCTAAGGACAAGGAAAAGGAGTCGGACAAGGCCAAGACAAGGAGGACGGTGAGGAAGGATATCCGCATGTCAACTCCACTCGATGATCTTTGCAGATGTGAAAAGCAAGAGTCGATCGAAAGTCATTAACCGTGAGGTGAACATGGTTGCCCAAAGAAAAGCAAGTTATCGAGATGGTCCCAAACACCCATCACATTCGACCAATCTGATCACCCGACTCATATTGCCACCCCGGGAGGCAAGCTTTGGTGGTCGATCCGGTTGTCGAAGGCACTCGATCGACAAAAGTGCTGATGGGCGGTGGTAGTGGGCTGAACTTGTTGTATCTGAACCTGCTGAAAGGAATGGGCATTCCGATGTCCCGTGAGCACCAATAACATGAGCTTTCATGGAGTTATACCGAAAGAAAGCGAGTCACTCGGCCAAATAGCTCTGGCCGTGGTGTTTGGTGATTCAAAACATTTTCGCAAAGAGAAGTTGACGTTTGAGGTCGTGGATTTTCAGAGTGCGTACCACGCCATTTTAGGGAGGCCAGCTTACGCACGGTTCATGGCTCGACCATGTTACGTGTACCTCAAACTAAAAATGCCCGGCCCCAAAGGAGTGATCACTGTCACCGGTGATCGGAAAAAGGCAGAAGAGTGCTTTCAGAAGGGCTCGAAGATTGCCGATTCCCAAGTGACAGCGGTCGAGTTTGAAGAATATAAGCAAAACGCAGATCCGAGTGATTTGCTGCGATCCAAGAAGCCCGCCACAGAATCGGCATTTCAGTCGTCCGGTGAGACGAAGCCTGTCCACATTCACCCGACCGACCCCAATGCAGCCCCGACCCACATCTCCACAACACTCGACCCGAAATAGGAAGAAGCGCTCATCCAATTCCTCCGTGAGAACTGGGACATTTTTGCATGGAAGCCAGCTGACATGCCAGGTGTTCCCAGGGGACTGGCTGAGCATCGTCTTAGAGTTGACTCATCAGCAAAACCAGTTAAAGAACATCTTCGGCGGTCCGCCGTCTAGAAGAGAAAGGCTATTGGTGAGGAAGTGGCTCGACTGTTGGCGGCAGGATTTATCCGAGAGATATACCACTCCGAGTGGCTTGCTAATGTCGTCATGGTTCCTAAGAAGGACAAATCGCTATGAATGTGCATTGATTTCAAGCACATCAATCGGGCCTGCCCAAAAGATCATTTTCCTCTCCCTCGCATTGATCAAATTGTTGACTCGACCGCGGGATGCGAGAGATTGTCTTCTCTGGACGCCTATTCCGGGTACCACCAGATCCGTCTGTATGGACCCGATGAGATAAAAACAGCTTTCATCACTCCATTCGGGTGCTTCTGCTATATCACCATGCCATTCGGCCTCAAGAATGCTAGAGCCACATTTATGCGAATGATTCAGAAGTGTCTGCTCACTCAAATCAGTCGGAATGTGGAAGCCTATATGGATGATATCGTCGTCAAGTCACGAAAAGGTTCCGACCTGCTCGCTGACCTCGCCGAAACATTTGCCAACCTCGAAGGTATGATATCAAGCTCAATCCATCAAAGTGCACATTCGGAGTTCACGGTGGCAAGTTACTCGGTTTTCGTTTCGAGCGAGGATCGATGCTAATCCGAGAAGACCGGCACTATTCTCCGAATGAAAGCATACTGTGCGAGTGCGATGTCGAAGCTTCTTGGATGCATGGCGCATTAAGTCGATTCATCTCACGACTCGGTGAAAAGGCATTGCCTCTTTACCGACCGATGAAGAAAGCGGAACAAGTTCGAGTGGACTCGAAGCGATGCAGCGTTTGCCGAGCTAAAAGCTCGCTCTCCACCCAGCCGGTGCTTGCTGCTCCAATCAGCAAAGAGCCTCTATTGCTTTATATCGCAGCCATAGGACAAGTCGTCGAAGACGATTAACTTACGGTCGGCGGGAAGAAGAAGGAAAAGCCTTCAAAGTTCAGCGCCCGATGTATTATTTGTCCAAGTCTTGACTCCATCCAAGCAGAGATATCCTCATTATCGAAGCTTGTGTATGGAATATACATGACCGGAAGAAGGTTGCTCATTATTTCTCGATCATTCCATCACGATCGTCGGTGACGCTCCACTTTTAGAGATTTTGCTGTGAGAGATGCAAGCTGGTCGAGTGGCGAAATGGGCGATTGAACTTCTTCCCTTGATATCAAGTTTGGCGCAAAGAAAGCCATTAAGTCGAGCAATAGCAGATTTCCTCGCCGAGTGGATTGAGCAATGAAGAACGAATGAAGTTCACTCGGAGCATTGGACCATGTTCTTGATGGCTCTAAGATGTTGAATGGTTCGGTCTTTGGGGTTGTCTGGTTTCCCCAGAGGAGATAAGCTCGGATATGTGCTCGATTCACTTTGATTCCTCCAACAATGAGGCGAGTATGAGGCCCTCTTATACGGATTGCGCATGGCCATCTCACTTGGCGTCCGTGCTTTGATGGTCTATGGTGATTCAGATTTAGTGGTCAACCAAGTGATGAAGGAGTGGGGCGTGAGAAGCCCACCATGTTGGATCTTGCAATGCGATGAGGAAGCTGGAAAAGAAGTTTGAGGGTTAGAGCTCCATCATATACCCCGACTGAAAAATCAAGCAGCTGATGATCTAGCAAAGATTGGTTCCAAGAGAGAAGCCATTCCGAGTGGCGTGTTTTTGGAACATATTCATACGCCGTCAGTTAAGGAAGACCCTTTCACTGAAGAAACTCCACAACCCAAGAGTGCCATGGATCCGACTGAGGTAGAAGTCCCAGCAGTGGTCGACTTGGTTATGGAGATCTTGGTAGTCACACCTGACTGGACAATTCCCTATATCGCGTATATCCTGAGAAAAGAGCTCCCAGAGGATGAGGAAGAGGCTGGACAGATCGTCCGTCGATCCAAGGCCTTTACCGTTATCAAAGGATAGTTGCATAGAGAGAGCGCGACTGGAGTTGGTCAAAAGTGCATAACGCCGGAGGAAGGTCGAATCATTCTCAATGATATCCACTCGGGGACCTGTGGTCATCATGCGTCCTCTCGGACCATCGTGGCCAAAGCATACCGAGCCGGATTTTACTGGCCAAAGGCGAATGAGATGGCAAAGGAAATAGTGGACAAGTGCGAAGGATGTCAGTTCTACTCAAATATGTCACACAAGCCTGCATCAGCTCTGAAGACCATTCCACTCGTCTGGCCTTTCGCAGTATGGGGGTTGGACATGGCGGTCCCTTGAGAACAGGTCGAAGTGGCTTCACGCATGTACTGGTGGCAGTCGACAAGTTCACCAAGTGGATTGAGGCTAAACCAATCAAGAACCTTGACGCCGGTACTGCTGTTAGCTTCATCAGGGAACTGATATTCAGATATGGAGTCCCGCACAGCATCATTACGGATAATGGGTCGAACTTTGACTCGGAGGAATTCGAGGATTTACGCAACTCTCAAGGCACATGAGTCGACTACGCTTGATCGCCCATCCGCGATCGAATGGACAAGCGAGCGAGCCAATGGCACGATCCTCAAAGTTGAAACCCGATCGATGCTTGATCTCAAGCATGCGGTGGGGCGTGGGTCGACGAACTTCCTCGGTGCTTTGGGGACTGCGGACCACACCTAATCGGTCGACCGGAAGAACTCCATTCTTCTTGGTCTCACGGAGTGAAGCGATCTTGCCGGCGATCTTCTCCACAATGCTCCTCGAGTTGAACTCTACAACGAAGCGAAGTTGAACAAGCGGCGGGGACGCGATCGACCTTTAGAGGAAGAAAGGGAGATGGCTCTGATCCGATCGACCATCTACCAACAAGACTTGCGTCGTTTCCACGCCAGAAATGTCAGGGGTCGAGCCTTCCAGGAAGGGGATTTAGTTCTCCTAGTGGATCAGAATAAACAACACAAGCTTGGTCCTTCTTGGGAAGGACCCTTCCTCGTCACCAAAGTTCTCCACAATGGGGTGTACCGTCTTTACAACGTCGAACATAATATCGACGAGCCCCGAGCTTGGAACGCGGAACTACTCCGCCCATTTTACACTTAAAGTTTTCACTCGGATGAGTTGTAATAAAGTACTTCTATAGTTCATGGATTTCAAAATAATAGTGTCATAATTCCTCCATAATTTTTGTCACTTTTTATTTGTCCAATAAAATTTTCCCCTCAGTGGGTGGCTTAGCCGCGAATCTGTTTCGCCTAAGTTTGTAAAAAAAATCCTTACCGAGTGGTGAGCCAGACTCCCACTCGGAGGCTTAGCTGTGAATCCGTTTCGCCTAAGTTTAAATAAAATCCTACCGAGTGGTAAGCCAGACTTCCACTCGGAGGCTTAGCTGCAGTCCAAGTACTCGCCTAAGTTATAAAAATCCTACCGAGTGGTAAGCCAGACTTCCACTCGGAGGCTTAGCTGCAGTCCAAGTACTCGCCTAAGTTATAAAAATCCTACCGAGTGGTAAGCCAGACTTCCACTCGGGGGCTTAGCTGCAGTCCAGCGCTCGCCTAAGTTATAAAATCCCACCGAGTGGTAAGCCAGACTTCCACTCGGGGGCTTAGCTGCAGTCCAAGTACTCGCCTAAGTTATATAAATCCTACCGAGTGGCGAGCCAGACTCCCACTCGGGGGGCTTAGCTGCAGTTTAAACACTCGCCTAAGTACAATGTGCGCTCGCAAGGAGGACGAGGTGCAGGTCGACTGCGACCCTCTCCTCTGAGCTACGCCACAAATACAACATACGCTCGCAAGGAGGACGAGGTGCAGGTCGACTGCGACCCTCTCCTCTGAGCTACGCCATAAGTACAATGTACGCTCGAAAGGAGGACGAGGTGCAGGTCGACTGCGACCCTCTCCTCTGAGCTTCACCACAAGTACAACGTGAAAATCCTACCGAGTGAAGAGCAAACCTCCCACTCGGGGGCTTAGCTGCAGCCCAGTGCTCGCCTAAGATATAAAAATCCTACCGAGTGAAGAGCAAACCTCCCACTCGGGGGCTTAGCTGCAGCCCAGTGCTCGCCTAAGATATAAAAATCCTACCGAGTGAAGAGCAAACCTCCCACTCGGGGGCTTAGCTACAGCCCAGTGCTCGCCTAAGATATAAAAATCCCACCGAGTGAAGAGCAAACCTCCCACTCAGGGGCTTAGCTGCAGCCCAGTGCTCGCCTAAGATATAAAAATCCTACCGAGTGAAGAGCAAACCTCTCACTCGGGGGCTTAGCCGCAGCTCAGTGCTCGCCTAAGATATAAAAATCCTACCGAGTGAAGAGCAAACCTCTCACTCGGGGCTTAGCTGCAGCCAGTGCTCGCCTAAGATATGAAAATCCCACCGAGTGAAGAGCAAACCTCTCACTCGGGGGCTTAGCTGCAACACGGTGCTCGCCTAAGATATAAAAATCCTCCGAGTGAAGAGCAAACCTCTCACTCGGGGCTTAGCTGCAGCCAGTAGCTCGCCTAAGTGGATTAAGGAATAAGTCATTGCAGTGAGCGTCTTGCTTTGAACCCGCAAAAGACATTTGAGCCAAAAGCAATCATATTCAAACATCAAATCCAAGTTCGGATCGATACCTAAAGGAACCGAAAGTGCTCAGCGCTAAGCACGTTAAGGTTTATCGGTTACAACTCCACTCGCATACCGAGGCAAATTTAAAGTGTCGAGCTTAAAGAAGTTTTTACCCCTCTGTGGAGGGCTGGAAGGTGCAACGAACTCATCAAGATCAATTCCATCTGCGATCCGAGTGGCAGCGACAATGAAGGTTTCCATGAAGGACCGAAGTCGTGTTTCTTGGTGTTGGCCACCGGAGAGCCGCCACTTGTCTTCTCGCGCATCTTTGCGGTGGACTCGGGCGGACACGAGCAACATCTGCACCGCACCGAGCCGAGGACTTTTACACTCCTGCACTCGACCGGGGACCGTGTTCAGCGAGCCATCAGCGACTCGAGGTCGATTCGAGTGTCTCCCGGGGCGAGCGTTGAGTCGATGCGAGATGTGGCGACCTTCAGCCTTGCAAGATAGTCCACGACAGCTGCAACACGGGACTCCAGTCGGAAAACATTCATGGCAACTTCATCGTTCACCGGAGAATTGACGGGGTCAAGGTTTGGTTCCAGCCGGCTAGTCTCTTCTTCAAAGTTTTGACAAAACTCTACAAGGACAATCACCGAGTCAAGGCAATGGTCGAATGGAAAAATCACAGTCGAAAATGATTGACGAGCGTAAAGGGTTACCTTCAAGCATAAGGAACAACTTCTTGGCAAGTCCACTCGGAAGGCCTCCAGATCATTTTCTTCCGGTCAGTGGCTGACTTTGTCGGTCGGGGCAGCTTTGTCGATTTTCGGTCGGTGACTTCCTTGTTAGCGATCCCAAGAGCAGCTTTCAGATTGGTATTTTCTTGTTCAAGCTTGGTGACTGAAGCTAACTTCTCGTCAGCAAGCTTGATCTTCTCAGCTAGTTCAAGGTCTTTTTTCTGCTGGGCCTCCTTCACCTTACCTGCAAGTTACAGCAAGATCAGATTTTGAAACAAATGAAGGAAAAAAGCAGTCGTCGAGGTCTCACCAAACATACCTTTGGTCTCCTCCTTTGCCTTCGTCAGATTCTCCTAAACCAGCTTCAAATCCAGCTCGAGCTGAATGTGCTTGTTTTCCAGCTCGGTGTAGCGAGCCGCAAGATCACAGGATTTCTGTGAAGAACCAATCGACTAAATGTCAAAGATAATTCGTCGACTTGGTCCTCTGGGACGTGGTTTCCTTCGCAGCGCTGGCTTGGTCCTCTGGGACGTGGTGCGTCGTGAAGAGAGAAGGCTGTGCAGCACTCGACGAAGCAGGATGAGCACTCGTCAACGGCACCGTGAAAGACACGGTGTGTCGAGTGGTGTTCTCCTCCTCCGTGATCAGAGTCTCGGGCGCCGTCACATCCTGGGCCACCCTACCGGCAGACGCTTACCTGCTCCTCTTGTGCTTCAGTGGTTCCTCATCATCATCATCATCAGGAAGAGTGATAACGACATTGGATGGAGCTACAGAAAAGAATCAGAATTAGAGATCATGAGTCAATCGACTAAAAACGGAATTAAGAGTATAGTACCAGGGTTTGAGGTTGCTGCGTCCTCCATCTCATGGTCGTCGATACGGCTGAGGTCTCGAAGTAGCAACCCTGCAATTCCAAAGAATCAGTCGACTAACTCAAGCGTCAACCAGAGATAAGCTCGCACAAAACAAGAAGACTTAAGCAGCATGATTACCCTGATATGGTGGGGATGGACACCTTCATCTTAGGCAGGAGCTTGGTCGGCTTTGACGGAGCCGCCCTGGGCTGCTTCGACGCCTTTTCAGTCGGCGCCGGAGAAGTGGTCCGAGGGCGCTTGGTCGACTTTCCATATGATCGCAACCCCTTGCCACATTGATCCGGGGTCATGGACAAGCTTCGACCGCCTTTCCGAGCGCGGTGGTGCGACCACCTCCTCCTCCTCTTCTTCGTCCTCCTCATCGTCATCATCATCATCGTCGTCCTCAGTGGCATCCGAGTCCCACTCCTCCTGGCTCTCGCCCCCGCTCGCTTCTCCCTCTTCAGTCGGAGCCTGTGCTCCATTGGGCGTCGAGTACAGCTCAGTGAGGGCCTGATAGACATCAAGACAAAGATCAATCGACCGATTTGCAGAGAAAACAAAAATAAATATGACAAGAATACAATGGGAAGTGGAGCAGGCATACCTTGTCTGGAATGCTGCGGTGGTCGAGTGGAGGAATCCTTCTGGCTCCACGAGGGTTATCCTTGTTCTCACTAACAGCGGCCATCCAACTTTCCAGAGTGGCATCGTCGACTGCTTCTGGATTGATCCGAGTCTCATCTTCAGTCCCGCGGTACAACCACATGCAATGGCTCCGGAACTGAAGAGGCTGGATACGTCGCCTAAGAAAAACCTCCAGGAGATCCATACCCGTCACTCCCTCCCGAACCAACTGAACTACGCGCTCCATCAGCATCTTCACGTCGGCTTTCTCCTCCGGAATCACCTTCAGAGAAGAGGGCTTGTTCACTCGGTCCATGGTGAACTGAGGGAGTCCACTCGACTGCCCCGGCGTCGGCTGATTCTCGCGAGAGAACGGTCATTGCCGACCTCTGACTGACTCAGGAAACGTCATGGTTGGGAAGGTGCTCTTGTTCCTCACCTGGATCCCCAGGCCTCCACACATTTGGACAACTTGGGTTTTTTCATCGCTTGGGCTCGCCTTCTTCACGGTCTGAGAGCGACACGTGAATATGTGCTTGAACAAACCCCAATGCGGTCGACAACCCAGAAAATTCTCACACATGGACACAAACACGGCAAGATAGGCGATAGAATTCGGGGTGAAGTGGTGGAGCTGCGCTCCAAAGAAGTTCAAGAAACCACGGAAGAAAACGCTCGGTGGCAAAGAAAATCCGCGGTCGACATGGGTAGCCAGAAGCACGCACTCACCCTCTTCCGGCTGAGGCTGCCACTCTTTCCCCGGAAGTCTTGCGGCTCCGTGGGGGATCAGCCCGTCGTTAGCCATGTCGAGGAGATCCATCTCCGTGATGGTCGACCGGATCCAATCTCCCTGGACCCAGCCTTTCGGCAGGCGAGATCTAGAGCGAAGACCCGCCGCGTCGGTGGATCTCCTTCGCCTTCTCCATCGCCGCGCCTTCTTCGCGCGTTCAGCGCCGCCGTCTTCTCCTTGACCATGGCTGCCGGCGAGGCAGCGAGGAGAAGTTGTCGGAGGCGAGCGGCGCGTTAGGCGGAGACGAAGAAGCGAGAGAGAATCTTGAGGCATTGTTCAAAAACCCTCGGGCGATTTATAAGATCCTTCCGAGTGGATGACAGGTGGCCCGGTCGATCTAATCATATCCCGAAACAGATTCTGGACGCTGACGCGTGGCGTAAAAAGCGGCGCTTGAAGATCGGCGTCTATGCCCTATCCCATCCGAAGGCCGCGGTCCGCCCGCTCAAGGCTTCCCCAAATTTCATATCCTGCAGAATCCGCGAATGGCAGATCGGTCTGTCAGACGCGGGATTTCCTGCGATCAGTCGCTCGGAAATCAGCAAAGTCCGAAAGATCACTCGACGAAAGAAAAGAATGGATCGAGTCGACTGAAGAAAAGTTGCTCACTATCAACAAAGAGATTCTTGGTTCAAAACAACGCATGACCAGTATGCAAAGGCCAATCGAAAACAACATCAACTCCTTCATCACTCAAGCCTCAATCCATTCGGGGGCTAATGATGGAGTCATGTACCTAGGGTAGGGTCATAGACCTGATCTAAGTACCGCCCAAGGACACCCTTAGAAGAGATCACCTTCGATCGACCCACGAGGAACCCGCTCGTGACTTGAAGGACTTCGACCACGAAGACTCACTCGACCACCGGAAGGTCAAGAAGCACTCTGACTTTGCAACGGTGCGTAATTAAGTAGACTTTATGATAGTTAAGACACTTTATGTGGGGTGTTACCAGTAACGCCCCGGCCTTAATGTACCTTAAACCCTTCATTACGTGGGTTGGCTGGGGTCCTGGCGCACTCTATATAAGCCACCCCCCTCCACAGGCAGAAAGGTTCGCACTCCTGTAACTCATATACACATAATCCACTCGACCGCCTCCGGGCTCCGAGACGTAGGGCTTTTACTTCCTCCGAGAAGGGCCTGAACTCGTACATCTCTTGTGTTTACAACCTCTCCATAGCTAGGACCCTGCCTCTCCATACCTACCCCCCACTCTACTGTCACACTTAGAACCACGACAACAAGAGAGTGCCACAAAAGCTAAAAGGCAAGTTCTACAGGACGACTATTCGACCCGCAATGCTGTATGGCGCTAAGTGTTGGCCGACTAAAAGGAGACATGTTCAATGATACGTCTCCGTCGTATCTATAATTTTTCATTGTTCCATGCCAATATTATTCAGCTTTTATATACTTTTGGCAACTTTTTATACTATTTTTTGGGACTAACATATTGATCCAGTGCCCAGTGTCAGTTCCTGTCTGTGGCATGTTTTTTGTTTCGCAGAAACCCAATATTAAACAGAGTCCAAACGGGATAAAAATGAACAGAGATTTTTTTTTGGAATATTTATGATTTTCTGGAAGTAAAATCAACGTGAAACGGTGTCCAGGATGGCCACGAGACAGGGGGCACGCCCTCCCCCCTGGGCGCGGCCTGGGCTCTCGTGGGCCACCCGTAAGGCGGTTGACGCTCTTCTTTTGGCGCAAGAAAGCTAATTTTATGAGAAAGATCCGGGCGAAAGATTCACCCCAATCAGAGTTACGGATCTCCGGATATTTAAGAAATGGTGAAGGGTAGAATCTCGTAACGCGAAGCAGAGAGATAGATCCAATCTCGGAGGGCTCTCGCCCCTCCCAAGCCATGGGAGCCAAGGACCGGAGGAAACCCTTCTCCCATCTAGGGAGAAGGTCAAGGAAGAAGAAGAAGAAGGGGCTCTCTCCCCTTGCTTCCGGTGGTCTTAGGAGCGCTGTCGGGGCCATCATCATCACCGCGATCTTCACCAACACCACCGTCATCTTCACCAACATCTCCATCACCTTCCCCATCTATATCCGAGTGGTCCACTCTCCATGACCCGTTGTACCCTCTACTTGAACATGGTGCTTTATGCTTCATATTATTATCCAATGATGTGCTGCCATCCTATGATGTCTGAGTAGATTTCCATTGTCCTATCGGTGATTGATGAATTGCTATGATTGGTTTGAGTTGCATGTTTTATTATTGGTGCTGTCCTATTGTGCCCTCCGTGTCGTGCAAGCGTGAGGGATTCCCGCTGTAGGGTGTTGCAATGCGTTCATGATTCGCTTATAGTGGGTTGCGTGAGTGCTGAAACACAAACCCGAGTAAGGGGATTGTTGCGTATGGAATAAAGGGGACTTGATGTTTTAATGCTATGGTTGGGTTTTACCTTAATGAATCTTTAGCAGTTACGGATGCTTGCTAAAGTTCCAATCATAAGTGCATATGATCCAAGTAGAGAACGTATGTTAGCTTATGCCTCTCCCTCAAATAGGATTGCAATAGTGATTACCGGTCTAGTAACGTAGTCAATTGCTTAGGGGCAATTCCACAACTCCTACCACCACTTTTCCACACTCGCTATATTTACTTTATTGCATCTTTATCTAAACAGCCCCTACTTTTTATTTACTTGTTCTTTATTATCTTGCAAACCTATCCAATAACACCTACAAAGTACTTCTAGTTTCATACTTGTTCTAGGTAAAGCGAACGTCAAGCGTGCGTGAAAGTCGTATCGATGTCGATAGGACTTGAGAGAGTATTTGTTCTACCTTTAGCTCCTCGTTGGGTTCGACACTCTTACTTATCGAAAGAGGCTACAACTATCCCGTATACTCTTGCTGGTTATCATTCAACGGTTAGGTGTGGCGGAGATGCGTATGTTGAGATGGATGTGTGGCCACACGAGAAAGGATAGAGTCCGGAATGATGATATACGAGATAGAGTTGGGGTAGCACCAATTGAAGAGAAGCTTGTCCAACATCGTATGAGATGGTTTGGGCATATTCAGCGCAGGCCTCCAGAAGCTCTAGTGCATAGCGGGCGGCTAAAGTGTGCGGAGAATGTCAGGAGAGGTCGGGGTAGACCGAATTTGACATGGGAGGAGTCCGTTAAGAGAGACCTAAAGGATTGGAGTATCACCAAAGAACTAGCTATGGACAGTGGTGCGTGGAAGCTTGCTATCCATGTGCTAGAGCCATAAGTTGGTCGCGAGATCTTATGGGTTTCACCTCTAGCCTACCCCAACTTGTTTGGGACTAAAGGCTTTGTTGTTGTTGTTGTTGTTGTTGTTGTTGTTGTTGTTGTTGTTGTTGTTGTTGTTGTGCAAAAAGATAATTGGTGGCATGTGCTTTGAGCCACTCAAAATGTTCAATGGCCACGAGTACAACTCTGAGGCGTTGGTCCTTATGGGCACGTGCATGAAGACTTCCCCGCTGTCATTAACATAGTCAGGTTGGCTCCAGTAAAGAGCAGCGACAATGACATATCGATGGCTTGTTATTGTGGCCGTGGTGGTATTCAATGGTCAAGAGACCTCGATGTAATTCTTATAATGTTTGGGGGCACTTTGTACTTCTGGTGAACCTTTGTAAGAGATCCTAATCCTTTTTGCAAAGTCAATAAACGAAAACGACTGGGCGAGACTACGCGTCAACCAGATGATAATCAGGTCGCATCAACCGCCTCGACAATCGTTGGATGGCGAGTGGGACAACCACATGATCTCTCCCTGTGTGAGCCGTGTGCCCCATCCCATTTGCAACATGGCTCATGTTGCGTTCGGGACTTTGCAATATGAGCCATGTTGCGCTCCATCAAATTGTTTTTTTACGGTTCATGTAGAAGACATTTTTTCCAACATGACTCATGTTGTGTTCCGGATTTTGCAATACGAGCCATGTTGCGCTTCGTCAATTTTTTTTTACGGTTCATGTAAAAGAAACATTTTCGCTACAATGTGGTCAATGTTTTGACCATGACGTCGTGCAACATGGGTCATGTGGCAAATCCCACGCTAAGGTCCCACACACGCACACGCCTTGCGCTACCTCGTCCTTTTGCAACATAACTAGTGTTGTGATTGCAACATGGCCCATGTTGCAAATCCCGGTCGAGCTTCCACATAGACATGTGTCAAGCGCGCGAGGCTATGAACAGCGCATTAGCCCACGATTCACATGTGATATTAATGTGATTGCGTAAAAGAATATATATCAAATCTTGCCCATGATTTACATACCTAAAATTTAGGATTTTATTTGGCAATCACTTATTTAGTAAAAAATTATTGTCTTACCAAAGAAACCATAATTTGATTTGGTAATAAGTTAATAAACTTGAAAGAATTAAGACAGTCTTCAAAAAAATGATGAAAAAATAGAAATAGAAGGGAAAAATCAAAACGGAGAGAGGGGGATAACTTACACAAGGTTGGACGGAGCCTTTTGTGTGCCGGGAAAAGGAACCTTACATCTTTTTAAGTAAGGGATATAATATAGATTATTCATGCAGGAGTAATTCTGTGTGTATTAGTGGTCTTAATCACACACAAATTGAGCAGTTTTAGGCATAATAATTTGAATAAATAAAATGGATTTTTAGCTGCATAATAAGGGCTTTGCTGTTTTTTTTGGGGGGGGGGGGGGGCTAAAAGAAAAAAAATCGCCACCGACCATTCGCGCAGGAATCCCCGGAACGCCCCCGCCTCCGAATCCTCTGCGTTGTGAAACCGTGTGGCATATGCGCGGCGCGTCGCTGTTGCTCGCCCCAGCTGCAACACACACACACACCGAAAGAGTCACGAGGACACGCTGGAGCCACACCGCTTAAAACCCAGCCCGTCATGTCACATTCCCGTTCCAGCGACCCCACCGCTCACCGACACGGCCGGGACCACACGGCGGCGAGCCGGGCCACGCTGGCCAGCATCGCACCGGCCCGGCTACAGCCCGCGATTTCCGTTACTTCTTAATTGCCTGCCAAATCCTGGCCTGGCCAATAGGACGGCGCCACGTATGCCGTGGAAACAATCCCGTCTGCCTGTGCGCCTGTCTCGGGCGGCCTTAGCGGGTCCGGGCGTGGTTGCGGCTCGCTTCGCGGGTCGGGTCGGGGCAGGAGGGGTTCGGGCGCAAGTTTTGCCAGGGTCGCACGACAAAGTCAACAGCTACCGCCTACCGACCATACAACAAGCAAGCGAGCCACCACTTTTGCTGGGTTATGTATTGTACTCTGGAATTCTTTGAGTCTAAGCCTCAACGGTGCAACTTTAAGTCATTTCAAACTTGAAAAGACCTACGTATAGGTCGTTCTCCCGTGGATATAGTTGTCTGAGCTTATTGGCTCGGCACATGGGTTGTTCTAAAAAAAAAAATGGCTCGACATAGTCAGTGTAGTTTCTTGGTTCATGTAAGTTCTCCCGTAAAAAGAAGAGAGAAAACCCCATATTTCATCCTTCAACTAACAACGAGTTTCGAAATTAATAGTTGTAAATGGAACTGAGTTGTTAGTTGGAGGTTGAAATATGTTTTTTTTTCTCAAAAGAAGAAGAATGAGTTCGTGTAGGTTCAAAGTCGATGCACCCGTAAACCTTCTTGACGGGGCTCTCAACCGAGGAAAATGTGATTTATCAATGACCCCGAGTTCGGCTAGAGTTTTGGCTTTTATCAAGATTGAATCAAAAGTAGTATTCTTTTGGCAAGCTACCACTCTTATTAAATCACGTACGGTTGCCTATCAATATATACATCAGACGTGCATGCATCACAAAATTTACTTTGTATATGACCTCGAGTTCGGCTGAGGTTTTAGCTTGGTTCGCACGGAGTTGAACTCGACCTCGATCCATGGTCGAACTCGGATCAAGCTTGAACCAGGGCTAATATTCTCTTGTCAACCTAGGATATCGTAGTCTATCAATATAATTGACGGGTGTATATGACAATTGTTTTTCACGTTAATACCAAATAATTTTGCCAGGGAGGTGCCAAACTAATAGCATTACTGATAACAATACATTGACTGTTACCCAGATTTGATGTTGCAGGATTAATGTTACTGACATAGCTCACATTTTTCGATTGTAAAAATTCATTTCGCTACAGACCATCCTAGGGAAACCACGAGGTGCCCGTGTCCACTTCTCCCGCCGGCTGCTCAACCATGATGTGCCACCTCTGTAACAACCATCAATGATGTATATTGCTTTCTTTCCAGCCTCCCTCACTCGTCCACATCCCAACACACAACCAAAACTTTTCACCCAGTTGTTGTTGGTTTTCATCAACCTCTCGGCTTGTCTAGGCTCTAGCCTCCATGGCGCCAACAATCGCCTAGGAACCAAGGTTGAAGGCCGCCAACCGATCCATCACCGCTAAAACGTAGTCATCTTTTGCTAGACCACACCTCATAGTCGCTATAGGGCGGGGCACTCCTAAGAGCATATCGAGGAGTTAGGTTTAAGAGAAGAAGAAGAATGTCATGTTTTTCCACGAAATTCATCTAGGAGAAAAAACTTTTGTTTTTAGCCGATAAAACTAGTGTTTTATTTCCATGGATGAAAGCACAAACTCAAACCCGCTAGAAGCTTGGTAGATGGGGAAACCTAGAGGGCCCGAAGGACAAAAAAGGGAAGCGTCGCTGTCATGCCTACACTTCCCACGTGTAAATGGGAAATCTCGAGAGAATTAAAACCAAAATCGTTCCCTCCTCCATGCCCTTTTACTTCCTCCATGAAAATGAAAACAAAATATCAACAAAGAGGGGGGGGGGGACAATGCACACCGAAGCAAAGGCAACGTCGCACCACTGTCCCTAGCCGCAACACGCACGTACGAGGGGAAAGATGCCTCTAGGGTGGAAATAAAGATAACCCATAAGGACGACAACGGTGGATGGGTTCTCTCTCCAATAAATAAGAAAAAAATGAATATAGGACAATCGAAGTACATAGACCCAGACCCACTAGACCCAGAGGACCCGAAGGAGAAAGGTGAGCACCACGGTCAGACTCAATTCCCCGCAAGTAAAACCGAAAACTCGCATACGAAGAAATCAAAACCGAGAAAGACATAATCTAAAGTGTGCCCCCTCTCCCTCCCATTTCCTTCCTTCAACGGCAACAACAGAGAGATTGCAAGGGGTAGACAGTGCACACCGAAGAAAGACAACAACACCGCATCACCGCTCCCCGACCGTGTGGGGAGATAAAAGCCAGGACACAAAGGTCATGGCATGGGCGTGTGAGGCATGCTGCATTTCATCGGATCCAAGATAAATTCAGGGAGGGAGGCAGGGCGTAGCGTGCGGAAGATTCGAGCGTGCGGCGGAGACGACATCAGTTGTCGTTGTGGCCGTGTGCGTGCTTGGTCGACCCTTCGATCTCGGCGACCCGTAGTTGTTTCGGGGCGGTTTCTCTTGTCCCAATAAATAAATAAAATGATTATAGTTTTCGATTACACTTAGAAAGAATAACCACGTAATAGTGATACTACACATAGAGATGAAATGTCATTCTGTTATACAAATTGTATCGTACATCTGTTTTTATACTCAAAACTAGTTTTTGAACCAGCTAACAATAAACCATCGAGATCTAAGAAAAAACTATTCATACATAGATTATTTTGTTCAAACCAGACGCATTATACAAGCCATCTATATATCTCCGATCTTTTTTAGTGTCCCTATGATATAACATGAAAGAGCACCAAAGAGTACATTTAACAACTATCCCGACATAGATTTCTAGAACATCATATTCGTTACTTTATGTTTCCCTGCAAAAAAATCATTACTTATGTTTAAGTAAATAAAAACCATTGACATGGATAATTATTGGGCCAATATGTATTGAATTCTCGAGTCAAGATACTTTATGGCTTGAGCGGAGTACATGTATATCAAGGTTAACGCACCAATAACATCTTTGTAGGATTTATTTGGGTGACAATGCTCCGAATAATTAAGAAAAATATGCTTTTATGTATGAGCTTGGGATTGGCTAGGTTTTTTTGTCTTGGCTCGCACAGACTTGAACATGAGCGGTACATCAAGCTTGACCAGGGTCGAACTCGGATAAAAAATGGATCCAAAGACCTACGTATAAATTGTTTTGGTGTGGACTTTTTTTTGCGACTACTCATCTGAATGTAGTTATGATAGTCAATACAGTGAGCCCAACCTTCACGGAGCCATTGTATTTTTTTTTGGCTCAAATGGAGTTCATTTAGGCTCGAGGTCGACGCACCCATAACTCTTCGTGACAAGTTCTCAATCATTATGCAAAAAGTACTTTATATATGACCTTGAGTTTGGCTAGGGCTTTGTCTTGTTTTGCATGGATTTGAAGTAGGGGGATCGAACTGAGACCAATATTGAATCAAGGACTATTATTCTCTTTTCAACCTATCGCTCAATAAATCAGATATTGTAGCCTATAAATTGCCGAGGGTATATTCGACAATTGATTTGCACGCCAAGATTGGATAATTTTGCCAGGGTAGTGCCAAACTAATAGCGTTGGCGATGACGGCGCATTGACAATCACTGATACTTGATGCTGCAGAATTAATGCTACTACCATGTCCTGCATTTTCATTTATAAAATGTTCCATTTCGCCACCGACCATCCTAGGGTGACCATATGGCATCTGTATCCACGTCTGCCTTTTTCCTCCCCCGTCTCCCGCCACCTGCCCAACCATGATTCACCGCCTCCCTAACAACCCTCAACGATTTCTGCCTCTTTCCTTTCCCGCCCCCTTTCCTCGTCCCGACACTCAACCTGGACTTTTCATCCAGTTGTTTTATATTTTCAACAACCTCTCGCCTCGGCTAGGCGCTAGCCGCCATGGCATCAACAACTGCTTAGGAACCAAGGTCGAAAGCCCCTCGACATATCCATGGCATCAAAATCGTAGTCATCTTTCTCTATATCACACCTGTAGTCGTGAGTCGTCACAGGAGGAGACACCCATTTCAACATTTTGAGGAGTTAGGTTAACGAAAAGAACATGCCATGTTTACTGGTGAAGCTCATATAGGAAGAAGGCTCTTATCGTTAGCCGGTAAAGCTAGGCCATGGCGTCATTGGCACCGTGTAGCATTTGCTCATGGGGTGAACAGTAAATTCAAAACAAAATAAATAAATTATGATCAAACGGAATAGTAGCGTTGTTAACGAAAATGAAAATCAAGTAGTTGAGAGCTGCCAAAAATATCTCCAACTTGCGTTCTTTGTGCATATCAAAATTCTTGGGCATTCCACCTAAACATTTGCAGAAAACATTTAGACATGAATATATACACGCCTAACTTTTTTAATTATTTTTTGACATTTACAAAAATATTGTTGGCAGGCAGGAGGAACTGCTCCAAAAGGACAATCGGAATATCAGGTAAAACAAACGTTTTATTTCCACGGGTAATCCAAGTACTTAGACCCAAACCCGCTACAGATAGTGGCGGATCCAGGAATTCAACTTTGGGTGTTCAAAAAAAAAATCCAGCCAAAACCGATTTTTGTTCCTGTTTCAGCCTAGTCTTCATTTCTTTTACTGTTTTATTACTAATGAAATCAATCAAATTAGATTAGGACAGTGACATGTACAGAGCTATATCTCTCTAAATCCATATCAGCGAATGCAATTTCATATTGGAACTTTGTATGGGATTCACCTTAGGCTTAGGATTGAGATTGTTGGCAGTTGGAACAAGACCGAGACGTGCCCGGCGTCAACAACCTTGACGGCGGCCCTCGCGGCGCTCATCCCCACTGGATGACCTGTCACCTGTATGTCCTACTGCAGTATCGGCAGCAGCGGCGGCAGCCATGACATTGCCGCACTGTACGGCTCGACCATGGGGGATCCATCCCATCCAGTGTCGGCGGCTTGGTACAGCCGCACCGAGCGTCGCCGTGGTCATCCATCTCAACCTCTCAGGCTCCGACTGGCGGCTGATTTTGGACTGAATGAGTTTTTTTTAGCAATGGACTGAATGAGTTTTTGTAATGAAAGAGGCGAGTAGTCTCTCGATGCGTGAGGGCACTGAGCTCTGCGCATAAGTGACTGGTTGCTGCTCCAGGGCTGCTGCTAAGTAAGCTATTGGACTGTTGGCTAGGTAGGCTGCTGTGTAGTCTCATACATATACGCTAGTAGTCTTTTTTTGTCATATATATAACTATATTTTTGTTTGCACAAGTTTTTGGGTGTACATCTATACACCCATGACCTGTGGTGGATCCGCCCCTGGCTACAGAGTACCCGAAGTAGAAAAAGAGGCGCTGAGGTCAAAACTCGTAAGCAGAAAACTCAAGACTAAGATATGCAGCGACAAAAGACAGAAGCAAAGCGTGCCCCCTCCCATTCCCTTCCCTCCCTTCTCTTCCTCCGCCAATAGTTTTCTATTACACTTAGAAAGAATTACCGCGCAATAGTGATACTACACATGGAGATGAAATGTCTTTTTTTGCCGGATAGATGAAATGCCATTTTGTTATACAAATTGTATCGTACATCTGTTTTTATACTAAAACCTAGTTTTTGAACGAGCTAAACAATAAACGATGTAGATCTAAGAAAAAAATCATTCATACATAGATTATTTTTGTTCAAACCAGGTGCATTATATATAAGCCATCTATACATCTCCAATCCATTTTAGTGTCCCTATGATATAACTCAAAGAGCACCAGAGAGTTCATTTAACAAATATCCCGACATAGATTTCTAGAACATCATATTCATTACTGTATGTTTCCCTGCAAAAAAATCATTACTTATGTTTAAGTAATTAAAAACCTATTGACATGGATAATTATTTGGGCAATATGTATTGAACTTCTCCCCGCTCATGGCGCCCATGGCGCCTCGGGAGATCCCAATCGCCGCCGCCGCCGTCGCCTCCTAGCGTCGCCTTTCCTCGCCGCCGCCGGAGTCGCCGCCCGCCGTGGCGACGGCCTGGCGGCGGCGGGGCATTCCTCCTTCCTCTGGTCCTCGTGGCGTGGCTGGCTGTCGATCGGGGACTAGGGCGCCTCGTCCGGCTGGTCTCCGGGCGGGACGGCTGGATCCGCGGCGGCCGGGCTAGGAGGAGGTGGCGCGATGTGGCGGTCTTGGTGGCGGGGTTTGGTCGAGGTCGTCTTGATCTAGATCGGGATCTCCATCGGGCGTCGCATGGCGGTGGGATCGGATCGGCGGCAACGTCACCGGTTCGGCGGAGGGATCCGTTCCTAGCCAACCGCGAGATCGGGACGCCGTGGCCTCCGGTGAAAATCGCGTTTGACTGCTGTCATGGCGGACGGCGGCGTCTCGGACGTCGTTCCTTCTCGAGGCATCGTCGTTGCAGTCACGTCAACTTGATCGAAAGGCTCGGGAAACCCTTGATCTGGATCTACGGATCGGACGATGGCGACGTTTGATGTCGTTCTCCTCCCGGGGCATCGTTTTGGAGCAAGTGTTGGTGGAGGGACAAGAGGAGGAGCGGCGTGGCATCGACACGTTGACAACGGCGGGTCTCGGCGGCATGGAGCGCGGGGTCTCACCGGTGGGCGTGTGATGATGGACGAGTGCGAGGATGGTGGCGTGTCTGGCGTCGTGGTGGCGTCGATGGCGGTGAGACTGGCATGGTTCATGCAACAGATTCGATTCGAAGAGGATTGATGGTGCGTGGATGCGGCGGCCTCATACCGGCGAGGGGCCTGGTTGGCGAAACACGCCGGATGGTGGGTGCCCATACCGGAAGGAGTCTGGTTGGGACCTCGGTCTAAGATGTTAGGTTTGGCTGCGAGGTCTATTTGGTATTAGGCCGGACCATCGGCGCCCTTCATCGGTTAGATAGGAGTAGCGACAGAGGTTGCGAAGATGGTGGCTTTGGTCTTACTGTTGTACGATTTTGTAAGGTCTTGTGTTAATAATCAATAAAGTGGCCGTATGCATCGTCCAGATGCAGAGGCCGGGGTATTCCCCCTTTTCGAAAAAAAAAATGTATTGAACTTCTCAATTCAAGATACTTTGTGGCTTGAGCGGAGTACATGTATATCAAGGTCGACGCAGCAATAACATCTGCGTAAGATTCATTTGGGTGACAATGCTCCTAATAATTAAGAAAAATGTGCTTTTATGTATGAGCTCAGGTTTGGCTATTTTTTTGTCTTGGCTCGCACATACTTGAACACGAGTTGTACATCAAGCTTGACTAGGGGTCGAACTCGGACAAAAATTAGACCCAAAGACCTTCGTATAAATTGTTTTGGCGTGGATATTTTTCGACTACTCATCTGAATCTAGTTATGATAGTCAATACAGTGAGCCCAACCTTCACGGAGCCATGGTACTTTTTGGCTCAAATGGAGTGACAAGTTGTCAATCATTATGAAAGAAAATACTTTATGTATGACCCTCGAGTTCGGCTAGGGTTTTGTCTTGTTTTACATGCATTTGATGTAGGGGATCGAACTCATACCAAGATTGAATCAAGGACTATTATTCTCTTTTCAACCCATCGCTCAATTAAATCAGATAATGTAGCCTATTAATTGCCGAGGGTGTATCCGACAACTGATTCGCACGTCAAGATTGGATAATTTTGCCAGGGCAGTGCCAAACTAATAGCGTTGTTGGCGATAACGACACATTGACAATCACCGGTGCTTGATTCTGCAGATATTAATGCTACTACCATGTCCTGCATTTTTCATTTATAAAATGTTCCGTTTCGCCACCGACCATCCTAGGGTGACCACATGGCATCTGTGTCCACGTCTGCCTTTTTCCTCCCCCGTCTCCCGCCACCCGCTCAACCATGATTCACCGCCTACCTAACAACCCTCAACGATTTCTGCCGCTTTCCTTTGCCGCCCCCTTCCCTCGTCCCGACAATCAACCTATATTTTTCATCCAGTTGTTTTATATTTTCAACAACCTCTCGGCTTGGCTAGGTGCTAGCCGCCATGGCATCAACAACCGCTTAGGAACCATGGTCGAAAGCCCCCCGACGGATCCATTGCAGCTAAATCTAGTCATCTTTCTCTGTAGCACACCTTGTAGTCGTGAGTCGTCACAGGGGGAGACACTCATTTCAGCATTTTGAGGAGTTAGGTCAACGAAAAAAACATGCCATGTTTATCCGTGAAGCTCATCTAGGAGGAATGCTTTTATCGTTGGCCGGTAAAGCTAGGCCATGGCGTCATTGGCACCGTGGAGTATTTGCTCATGGGTGAACGGTAAATTCAAAACAAAATAAATAAATTATGATGAAACGGAACAGTAGCATTGTTAACGAAAATGAACATTAAGTAGTTGAGAGCTGCCAAAAATATCCCCAACTTGTTTTCTTTGTGCATATCAAAATTCGTGGGCATTCCACCTAAACATTTCCAGAAAACATTTAGACATGAATATATAATACACGTCTAACTTTTTTAATCTTTTTTTGACATTTACAAAAATATTGCTGGCAGGCATGAGGAAATGCTCTCACAGGACAATCGGAATACCTTTTGTGTGGAAGAGTGCTTTATTTCCACGGGTAATCCAGATACACAGACCCAAACCCGCTACAGAAAGAGTACCCGGAGGAGAAAAGGAGGCGCCGAGGTCAAAACTCGTAAGGAGAAAACTCAAGACTAAGAAATCCATCCAGCGACAAAAGACCCAATCAAAGCGTGCCCCCCTCCCATTCCCTTCCTTCCCTTCTCTTCCTCCGCGGAAACGAAACAGCAGCGAGAGAGATTCGGAGGGGCAAGTCAGACAGCCCACGCCGAAGCGAAGCAAAGGCAGCGCCGCCCACCCCCGCCCCCCAGCCGCAGCCGACGCGCGCAGCAAAGCGGGAGGCAAAAGCCAGCGCCGCACGAGGGCGGCGGCGCGTGGGGCGACGCATTTCGTCGGAGCCAGGAGAGATTCGGGGAGGGAGGGAGGGAGGGAGGCGGGGCCGTCGCGTGCGGAGATTCGGAAGGACGCGCGGGGGAGGAGGAGCCAGCGACCGCGGCTCGCGGGCGGTGTCGGGGAGCGGCTCGGCCCCGATCTCGGCGTCTCCCGTCGGCGTTTCGGGGCGGCGTCTCCTCCCGCCCGCTTGTCCGCGGGGACTGGATCTCGGCGGCGCGCGGGCGCCGGACTTGGCAGGATCTCGCGGGCCGCCGGGTCGTCGCGCCGTCCCCCCGGTTTCCTCCCGGGGTCAGCAGCCGTCACCGCTCTACTCCTCCCCGCTGTACTGGGCTGGCGCGGAGATCCGCTGCTCTCAACTTCTGACCGATGGTAAGGGAGCCCTAGCTTGCTCCGGATTGCTGTTCTAAGCGTGCTTCTGACTTCCTGTTACCCTAGACTAGTGCTGCCGGCAGCAGTCCCCCCTGAAATTTCGGGGGTTCAACGTTGGACTGAATCCCTATGCTCCTCGTGCTAAGCCTAGCCCTTGGAGAAATGAGCATGATGGCTGTGGCAGATTCTGGTGGTGTAGGCGTTGACCTGCTTGCTGATATCCTTGTGACTGTTTGGTCCGGTGCGCCGGCCTTGTTCGCGCCAGAAAATGGTTGATGGATGTCTTATGCTGGTGTGTGTTATTTGTTTCGACGTAGCGCCGCTGTGATTACCGCGCAATGCACGGGGGGCAACATTTTAGGAAATATGCATTTATTCGGGGTTGGCGATATGCGGCTAATTGACCTGCCAGTTGCTGCCGCCGCCACCCTTCTGATTGTTGGGTTCGTCATGCTGGTCTTGTTCGCGCCAGAAAATGGTCGATGGGTGTCTCACGCTGGTGTGTTTAATTTGTTTCCATGTAGCGCCGTTATGATTTACCGTGGAATGCGCGGGGGACAACATTTTACGAAATATGCATTTATTCAGGGTTGGCGATATGTGGCTAATTTACCTGCTTGTTGGGCTGTCATACTGGCCTTGTTCGCGCCAGAAAATGGTTGAGTTCTCATGTCTGCGTAGGTTGCTTATTTTGATATAGCGCTGCAGTGATTAACGTCGAATGCATGAGGGCCAACATTTTAGGAGACGCACATTTTTTCAGAGTAAGCAATGCGTGCCTAGTGTCTAATGTTACATCTATTCATGCAGGCGGCTCAAGCTTCCATCGCGGTGGGATCCCAGGTTTGGGTCGAGGATCCCGACGAGGCCTGGATTGACGGGGAGGTCCTAAAGGTCAATGGAGACACGATTACGGTCAAGTGCTCCAATGAGAAAACGGTAAGTGTTTGTATGTATTGTTAGGATTCAGCCATCTGGCCAGTTTACTCTGTGTGGATTATTAATGACAAAACTGCTTAGAAATACCATGTGAATCTAACCTTTCATAAAAGCCTAACCACGTTAAAAAGGGTGTGTTTGCACCATGTTCTAATTTGGCCCCCCTTTTTCCCAGGTTACAGCAAAAGCATCTCATGTCCATGCTAAGGATCCTGAGGAATCACCATGTGGAGTTGATGACATGACAAAACTTGCCTATCTGCATGAACCTGGGGTTCTTCAAAATTTGAAGTCTAGATATGACATGAACGAAATCTATGTAAGTCAGGATCTCTTTATATAACTTATTACTGTAGTCTGACTGTCCGACGCATATACTTTCCACTAATATTATGTTAAGAATGTCATTCATTTTTCTCATTTATGTCTTTCTTATTTCTTTGTTTGAAACCAGACGTATACTGGAAGTATTCTGATTGCTGTAAATCCTTTCCGAAGACTGCCTCATTTGTACGATATTCAGATGATGGAACAGTATAAAGGAGCAGATTTTGGTGAATTAAGCCCCCATCCTTTTGCTGTTGCAGATGTTGCATATAGGTAGGTTCATGTTGAGATCACTAGGTTGTTATAGTTTAAGCAGGCATTTCCAAAAACAGGAAATGAACAGTTTTTTTTCCTCTCTTCCCATTTGACTCGAGGAAAAATCTTGATTAATGTACCGTTACAGATTGATGCTAAATGAAGGAATAAGTCAGTCCATTCTTGTTAGTGGAGAAAGTGGTGCTGGTAAAACAGAAAGCACTAAAATGATCATGCGTTATCTTGCATACATGGGTGGAAAGGCTGCCTCTGAAGGCCGAACTGTGGAGAAGCAAGTTCTTCAGGTAGTTAACTTTTAGACTCACCTGGTCCTGAGTAACTATTTCTGTGACCAACTGGTGTTTTTGTTCGACTGATTAATCTGTATCCCTCCCACAGTCAAATCCTGTTCTTGAAGCATTCGGAAATGCAAAGACTGTGCGAAATAACAATTCAAGGTAAGAGGCATTCTTTATATGATTGTTGCAATTAGTGTTGTGGGTAACTGTTGGTTCACTCAACCAATTTCTTTTTGTCTGTTATCACTGCAGCCGCTTTGGTAAATTTGTTGAGATCCAGTTTGATCAGAAGGGGAGGATATCAGGAGCTGCTGTCAGAACTTATCTTCTCGAGAGATCTCGTGTCTGTCAAATATCGGAATCAGAGAGAAATTACCATTGTTTCTACATGATTTGTGCTGGCTCACCTGAGGTGCTGTCCCTTACCTGTCCATTCATGCCTGTTTTTTACTAGACATATTTATATAGAATTTAAGATTAATCACCTGAGGACTTATTCGTATTTTACCATTTCTTGTTACATGCACTACTTTATTGAAATTCAAGAATTCTATTCTCTTTCCCATGACATTTCCCGCCTCTCCTAATTGTTTGTTACTGTCACAACGGGAGTAGCAGAGTGTTTGTGAATCAAAGCTCTGTACATGAAAGCTATTCAATGACATGTCCCTCTGGCTACCATTTTGCTAACATCACTGTTTATCAGGGCACTAAACATCATAAGCTTCTGCTTTAAATAACTGTATTTCATATTAGAAAGCATTGTATGGTTAAATTATGCTATTTTTCATATCAGGAACGGGAGAAATACAAACTAGGGGATCCCAGTACATTTCACTATCTTAATCAGTCCAACTGCTATAAGATTGATGGCCTCGATGAATCGAAGGAGTATCTTGAAACTAGAAAGGCCATGGATATTATCGGAATCAGTTCGGAAGAGCAGGTACATATTTGGTTCTGTAATGATCTCCGCTACTCCTTTTTGATCACTTGAGGCCTTGTTGACTTAATCCCTTGCTTTGTTTGTTGCTTTAAAATTTAGGAAGCAATTTTCCGGATTGTTGCTGCTATTCTCCACTTGGGAAATGTTGAGTTTGCAGAAGGGGATGACGTGGATTCATCGAAACCCAAAAATGAAAAATCTATGTTTCATTTAAGGACAGCTGCCGAGCTCTTCATGTATGTACTCTGTATAGCTTCTTTTTAGGAACTGTTGAATTCTTATGCATTTGACAAAAATCTCAAACTTTGGTCTTGTAGGTGCGATGAGAAAGCACTAGAAGATTCACTGTGTAAACGTATTATTGTGACTCGTGATGAGAACATAGTAAAAACTTTGGATGCTGAGGCTGCCAAGGGTAGTAGAGATGCACTTGCTAAGACCGTGTACTCACGATTGTTTGATTGGTGAGTTCATTTCGGAGTTATACACCGATTGCAATTCCAGTTCAAAAGCAGCTGCTTGACTGTTCTACATATGTTTCCTTTTGGTTCTTATCTGACAAATGTCCTTTGACCCTAGGCTTGTGACTAAGATAAACAACTCTATTGGTCAAGATCCAACTTCAAAATGCTTAATTGGGGTGCTGGATATCTACGGGTTTGAAAGCTTCAAGACAAACAGGTGCTTAACTGGCACTCTTTTATAGATTTATTGCGTGTTGGATGTGTCTTTGGTCAATTCGATTGACAGAATGGCAATGAGAGAAAACTGTCGGTTGGTTTGGGCCTGCTTTAGTTCTAGGTGAAAGAGGGGCTATTTGACTGCAAACCCTTTAGTGATCATGACATGATTACTTCTCCATCATGTAACATTTAGTACAAGCTACTTGGACACTGCTTTTTTTTTTAAGAACATTGGCTATTGCTTTTTGCTTGTTTGATGTGAACTTACTGTTTTTGTCCTGGTGATCATGAATTATGATCGCACCATCAGTTGAGTGATGTTAGTCAAACAGTAGGTGTGTGCAGGTCTGCTTGTGCATCTGTATCTGTTACTCTTAGGACTGTCATCATGAAGTTTAAGGTTTCCTCCAATTAACTAACACTGACATTCTATTTTTGTGCATAAAGTATCTTGTCATTATTATATTTCACAATTATTGTTTCCTCACTGATTTATTTCTATTGTTATACCTACTAGTTATTATGGACTTCTTATGTGTAGTTCTCAGATCTGATGCACTTTTTTGGCTTTTGATAGCTTTGAGCAGTTCTGTATCAACCTGACAAATGAAAAACTGCAACAACACTTCAATCAGGCAAGTTTCTAGCTTTCTTGGTTGGAGCCTAACCCAGCAGTTTCATTGTTATGGAGTTCTTTTATTTATTGAAGAGTTGTTAACTCTGAAGTTCTGCTTTTCTGCAGCATGTCTTTAAGATGGAGCAGGAAGAGTATACTAAAGAAGAAATTGACTGGAGTTACATTGAGTTTGTTGACAATCAGGATATTCTTGATCTCATCGATAAGGTATTCCCCTCTTTCTTTGTTACCTTTGCTGTAGGGCTGGGTTTGTCTCCTTGCATGACACCATCTGATTGCACAGCCTGCTGTTTGCCTGCCTAAAATAAACAAGTTCATTCAAATGAGTGTGTGTAATTTTGTATATTGGAATGCTCCCCCTACATACCGATGTTTGATGAGTTCTTGAGTGCCCATTTAATCTTTTGGTGTTAGTTGTAATTATCCACGGTTAGTGATTTCTGATCAGCAATGTCAAATGGTCACTACTAGCATTGGTTACTAGTGATCAATAGTGGTTCATTGTGGATTGGTTACAATATATGCACTGATTATTACTCCCTCCGATCCATAATAGGGAGTAGTAGTTTATTTTGTTGATTTTTTTTATCTATGTGGACAATTCAAGGTTTCCATGCCATACATCCTGTCAATGCAGAACGTACCTAGTAAAAAAATAAAGCTGCTTCTACCACTTTGATACTTAGCCTCAATTCTTACATAGACATAACTTATGTTGGTATGTTATGTTGCTTTATTGTCTTGTCGTGTTCCATCTAAGCACTCCATTCTTCCTTTTCAGAAACCTGGTGGAATTATTGCCCTTCTGGATGAAGCTTGGTATGGATGAGTGATAAGATCTCATTTTGTTCACTGGTTTTCTAGCATAGAAAAATTCAATCTTACAAATAGTTTAATCTGTGCACATATGATTTTGTATTGCAGTATGTTGCCAAGATCGACACATGAGACATTTGCTCAGAAGTTGTACCAAACTTTCAAAAATCACAAGCGCTTTGTGAAGCCAAAGTTATCTCGGTCAGACTTTACAATATGTCATTATGCTGGAGATGTAAGTATGAACTGCCTTTGCTCTGTTAGTTACAGTTGTTTTTAATAAATCTGATTGAAACATTGATGTGTAGGTCACCTATCAAACCGAGTTATTTCTGGACAAGAACAAGGATTATGTTATTGCTGAACATCAGGCTCTCTTGGGTGCTTCAGGATGTTCGTTTGTTTCAGGCCTTTTCCCTCTTCTTTCTGATGACTCCTCAAAGTCGTCAAAGTTTTCATCGATTGGTTCCAGATTCAAGGTGCATAATGAATTGCTTTTATTATTATAATGATTCAACTGAAATTCTTGTTGCTTCCAGTTCTTCATGCTTCTAATGTATGCAATTTATATAAAAAATGCAGCAACAACTGCAATCTCTCTTGGAAACCTTGAGTTCAACTGAGCCCCACTATATCCGTTGTGTAAAGCCTAATAGTTTATTGAAGCCAGCAATTTTTGAGAACCAGAATGTTCTTCAGCAGCTCAGATGCGGAGTAAGTTTTTGTTGTTGTTGGCATTTCCGTTTGCTTCAAACTTCCAACATCAGTCCTGATATTGTTTTTTCTCAGGGTGTTATGGAAGCAATTAGGATAAGCTGTGCTGGGTATCCAACTAGAAGAACATTCCTTGAGTTCATTGACCGTTTCGGTATTCTTGCGCCTGATGTTTTGACTGGAAGGTACTAATTTGTAACTTATAAATGAATAACTGTTCTTGCTTCCTGGTTTAGTTGGTTGAGCCTTTTACTGATCTTGGCTTGTTTTCATTGATACAAGTTCTGATGAGATTACTGCTGTAAGAAAGCTCTTAGAGAAGGTAGATCTGCAAGGTTACCAGGTATGGACATTGAAGAGAAGCTTACATTTTTGGCGTTGTTGATCTGTGGTATTTGATAGTTTAATGAGCATATTTTTTTTTTCCGTTTAGGAACACCATTGTTAATTAATGTGGGTTGATATAGGCTTTTTATATGTGACCTTCGATGGTTCATGTATTTGATACTGGCTGTATTTTGGGGATACATATTGGCTTGATGCTAGTTCAAAAAAGTCACCACCTTTATTATATAAAATATTAGACTTTAGAGGTGCATTAAAGATAAGTCTGCTACGTTATGTATACTTGTATAGACTACAAATTCAAGATGTTCAAAACAGTATGCAATATATGCTGTAAGATCACTTTGTAGTTGATTAGGTGAATCACTTAAAATTGATATGTCCCTCAGAATATAACTCCTTTCTGAAATAAATCTAGTATAATGCCATCCTTTTGCATCCTTGATGTATGGACTAAACTGTATATGCTTTTGCAAATGTTTATTTAGGTTGGCAAGACAAAAGTTTTTCTTCGTTCTGGTCAAATGGCTGAACTTGATGCTCGTAGAAATGAAGTGTTAGGGCGTTCAGCTAACATGATTCAGAGGAAAGTCCGCTCGTTTTTGGCCAAGAAGAGCTTCATTGCACTACGAAGATCAGCTGTACAAATTCAGACGGTTTGTCGCGGTGAGATTTTTGTTCCTTCGAATCGTAGTCTGTTTGGCCCTACTTAATTAGCTTTATTCAAGCAATAATTTTCTGACATGGCTTTTATTGAATATTTGAAGGAGAGCTTGCAAGAAGAGTTTACCAGGGTCTCCGCAGAGAAGCTGCTTCTCTCAAAATCCAGACTAGATACCGTATGCATAATGCGAGAAAGGCATACACTGAACTTTCTGCTTCCGCGCTTACCATTCAATCATCGTTACGTGGGATGGCTGCACGTAAAGAGATCCACTTCAGACGTCAAACAAGAGCTGCTATCATTATCCAGGTAACATAAAATTAAAACAACTTGTTTTGTGTGCATGTGTAAATACAAGCAAATGAATAAAAGTTGGGAATGATAACCCGCATAAGTGTTCAATTTTTCTGTTGATACAAGTATAAGATTAATCAGTAGTTAGTGGTTGCTCTGAAACTGCAGAGATCATGTTATGTTTCGCTGATTTTATCTCTATCCAGCAGTTGGGTCATTGTCTGGATGATTTTATCCTTGGTAGAAACTGCAATAAGCCAATACAGTTCCTGAAAGCTAATTTTCTTCATAATTTCTATTTTACCATCCAACATTATATATAGAGGGAGTTCTGAAGTTCCCTCTTTTGTAGTGAAAGTCACATATTTCCAGTCATCCCAGTTCAGTTTCTTCATGAAATCGAGAGCTGGCTTAGTATGCATAATTTTGGGTCGTGGACTATAGATGAATTACAGTGCTCTTTTCTGCTATCTTTCTAAACATGACACGTGTATCTGGTCTTTTATATTATTGCCATGATGAAACCCTACAACTTCGTTGCTACTATTCGTCCACACATTAGCTGTCTCTGAAGTGTACCATTTAGTCCCAAATTTGGAGATCAGATCAAAATGTTCACTTTATAATCCATATTTCTGTTTCAGACTCGCTGCCGTCAATTCTTGGCGAGGTTGGATTATTCAAGAACAAGAAAAGCTGCTATTACTACACAGTGCATCTGGAGAGGAAAAGTTGCTAGAAAGGAGCTTCGAAAACTCAAATTGGTATGTTTATGTGTAACAGGCACTTTTTATATTCCATATACAATTTTTTTACGAATATATCTTGAGGTGGGCACTAGAAATTTCCTTGGGTAAAACTTCTCAACATGCTGCCTTTTCCACTCCTGGAACCACCAGTAATTCGGTATTACAGGGTATTGCACAATGTCACGTTTGCTGGCTTCTTATATACCTGATGGTGCATGATTGCTATAGGCCTTAGTAATGGAACTGGTCTGAAAAGCCCTGGTGGTGAATAGTGTGAATATACTCTCTCATGTCAGGGTCCAGTCTTAATTCATTTTCATTGCTCACCAGGCTGCACGGGAAACTGGCGCTTTGCAAGCTGCCAAAAATAAACTGGAAAAGCAAGTTGAAGAGCTTACGTGGCGCCTACAGTTGGAGAAGCGCATGCGAGTGAGTATTTTGTTACAAAATTTCTCCATACCATTGTAGCCTTAGGAATACCGCAAGCCACTGATATAACCTAATGTGGGTTTATGCACACCAATTTATATACTGTATGTGAGATCTAACATACTCAAATATGTTGTTAATGGTTCAACCTGCCGTTTGTTGGACTTGTTCTAAAAAGTGCATTTCATAAGATAACACACATACATTATTGTCTAAAGAAGTGATCTTAGTGAAGTAAAATGTGCTTGTAAGCATTTTGGAATTTGGATTGGAGATCTTTATTTGTTGTTCTGTTCTTCAGTAGAAGTAAAATGTTGACACTTGATTAGCTAATCTGAGGATATTGTACTATTGCTTTAATGTGTGGCTGTTCGTTGTAGGCTGATCTTGAGGAATCTAAATCACAAGAGAATGCAAAGTTACAAGCTGCCTTGCAAGAGGTGCAACAACAGTACAAAGAAACAAAAGACACGCTAGTGAAGGAGAGAGAGGCGGCCAAAAAGGTCGCAGAGATAGCTCCAGTTATTAAAGAGGTTCCCGTTATAGATACAGAGCTGATGAATAAGCTTCGAGATGAAAATGATAAACTTAAGGTGAGACCTGAACATAATCTTGACTGACAAAGGCCTGTAATCTGTTGGTGCTTCTGTTATAAATTTGAAAAACTGCTATGGTTTGCTTTACTCCTTTTTTTTGCAGAGATTTCTTGCCTTCTACTATTCAGCACGATCTGATATTTTTGCAGTTACTTGCTGTGTTTATAACACTTTGCATTTCATGACTACAGACTCTTGTCAGTTCTCTTGAAAAGAAGATTGATGATACTGAGAAGAAATATGACGAAACAAACAAAATCAGCGAGGAAAGACTAAAGAAGGCAATGGATGCTGAGTCGAAAATTGATGATTTGAACATGGCAATGCTAAGGTTGTTCTTTTCCCTAGCCCAACTTTATAGTATAAGCACTTGCGCATGTATGTTGATTGCTGAGAAAACCATAATTAGTATTTATTGATTGACCTTTTTGTTTTTATATTCTGCTTCAGGCTTCAAGAAAAAATATCCAACATGGAAACTGATGAGAAAGTGCAAAGACAAGCGTTGTTGAGCACGCCAGTCAGGAGCATGTCTGAGCATTTGTCGATTCCAATTGTTCCAAAGGTAGAATTGATGGTTTAAAATGATGTTTCTTATTAATTCTGCTGTTAATGCTTATGCTTCTTTACTCAACTCTTCTGCTTCTTTCTCTGTTATTCAGAACCTGGAGAATGGCTATCATGAGGCTGAAGAGCCAAAGGTTCGGATTTTACACCTTTATATTTCTATTTGGTCTCTTCAACTTCAGTTGCACCCTTAATCTCATGGCAAAACTGCTATCCTTTTTCAGGAACCCCAAAGTGCACCCCCTGCCCTTAAGGATTATGGGAATGGCGATCCAAAGCTGAGAAAATCTTCTGCTGAGAAGCAACAGGTAAGTCGACATTTTTTAGTCCTTCAACTGCTTCTGTAAACAAGGCTATTTAACACTAATCTTTCTGTAGGAAAATGTCGATGCACTCATTGACTGTGTAGCAAAAAATCTTGGCTACTGTGAGGGGAAGCCAGTTGCTGCTTTTACCATATATAAATGTCTCCTTCACTGGAAATCTTTTGAGGCTGAGAAGACCAGTGTTTTTGACCGTCTTATTCAGTTGATAGGATCTGCAATAGAGGTAATCTGAAACCTAAACTTTGGTCTTAATATTCAAGCCATAATTCAAATAAGTATAAATGAGTGATCATTGGATTTTTTTGTTTCATTTTGGAGCTGACCACTGTCCATTTCACATCTAGCTGCTTGTTAGTAAAACTAGATGTGCCTTTTATTTTCATAAGTTGGACCATGTTAGAAGCTAGTTTTTTTGCTCTAGAAGCTCGATTTTCTTGGTCTTACCTTTGTATGGATAAGCTCTGAACTTTTGATGCCATGTTTTTAGAATTTTGAAAGAATTTGGTTTTGTTCAAAGTTCCACTACTGAAGAAAACAATGATGAGATAGTCATATTACTTCACTATTCTTCAGGCTTCCTTTAAACTTTACCTTATATGTAGTCTGATCATCTTTTTAATGAACTTGGATATTGGATTCACCTACAGTTACAAATTAATTTATTGTTCTTTTGAATTTTGAACGTGTCAAGCTGCTTTCCCCTCTCCCCTAATGTCAGTTTACAATTTGGATCTGTCTTTGATGCAGAATGAGGAGGACAATGACAACCTTGCCTACTGGCTCTCGAATACGTCTAGCTTGCTTTTCCTTTTACAAAGAAGTCTCAAAGCTGCTGGTGCACCTGGGACTGTTTCACGAAAGAAACCTCCTCAACCGACATCGTTGTTTGGTAGAATGGCTCAAGTATGTTATTGTCCTTTTCATGCTCATAAGTAAATGGGGAGAATTGTTGAATGTGATAATTGGATTTTGATGTTAATTTATTTGTCTAGGGCTTGCGCTCTGCATCCTTTGCCAACATGCACGTTGAAGCGACTGATGTTGTGCGCCAAGTTGAGGCCAAGTATCCTGCGTTGCTTTTCAAGCAGCAGTTGACTGCTTACGTGGAGAAGATTTATGGAATCATCCGTGATAATATTAAAAAGGAATTGTCATCTTTGATTTCTTTATGCATCCAGGTAACATATCCTCGCTTTAGTTTTTTTTTTTCTGTTTACTGATAGCTGGCATTGGGTCCTATAAGTTTCCAGTTGGTACATGAGCATAAACATATTTGTGATTTACTATTAACCACATGCTCTTGTTAATCACAAGGCTCCAAGAACAATGAAAGCTAGCATGCTGCGAATTTCTGGAAGGTCATCTGGTCAAGCTCAGAGCAACCATTGGCAGAAAATTATTGAGAACTTGGATATCCTTCTAAAACTTCTACAAGATAACCATGTATGCATATCTCTCTTTGACCCTTTGTTTATGTGGGATTCGCTTCAGCTGGATGTATATTTAACTGTCATTTTGTTTATCCTCAGGTACCCCCAGTTTTAGCTCAGAAAATCTTTACCCAGATATTCTCATACATCAATGTACAGCTATTCAATAGGTGAGCTTAACTTCTGAAGTTCTGTTTTTTGATTGTACGGAAGCTAGTGCAATACATGCTTACTGTTTGTCCTACAGTCTGCTCCTTCGTCGTGAGTGCTGCTCCTTCAGCAATGGAGAGTATGTCAAAGCTGGCTTAGCTGAGTTGGAATTGTGGTGTGCAAAGGCAACATCCGAGGTGATATACCTGCTCTGTGGTTCCTTGGTTTCTTTTTGTATATGGTTCAAATTACTGAAGTTTCTTGGTTACAGTATGCAGCATCATCATGGGATGAAATCAGGCATATCAGACAGGCTGTTGGCTTTTTGGTACGATCCTCTATTTTGTTCAGTTACATGTATATAGTTTCAACAGACGCATCGTGCATATCTGTCTTATTGTCATCTAATAACTTAGTCATTTATCATTGGATTCAATAAGCTTCATAATTTATAACTTTGGATGACGTAATTCAAGTTCCAGCTCAATAAAGCAAGTCTAGCAGTTTGGGTTTGAATTTCAATTGATCTTGCACTGTGTGGATTGTAACTTGCAAGTACTCATACATTTTTAATACTCCTTTCAGGTTATATTCCAGAAGTTCAGGATATCTTATGATGAGATAGTCCATGACCTATGTCCGGTAAAATCTCAAAACTGTTAACCCACCTTTTGATTTTGTTGATTTTCTCATGCTTTTTCTGGTTTATGTTTTCTTACTTTTGTGAAGTATGAAATCGTCCTGGTCCTAATCAAGGTTCAATTGTTTTCCTTGTGTAGATTTTGAGTGTCCAACAGCTATACCGAATTTGTACACAGTACTGGGACGATAAGTACAATACCCAAAGCGTATCGTCAGATGTGAGCTCCATTTCTTTAAGAACTTCACCGCTTTATTCGCAATTATGCATCCTTATCAGCGAGATACTACTTTCCACACGATATTAAAGGACAAACATAACTCGACCCCTCTAATATTTCAGGTCCTTAGTAACATGCGGGTCCTAATGACGGAGGATTCGAACAATGCAGAAAGCAGTTCATTTCTGTTGGATGATAATTCAAGGTAACATAAGTACTATTTTATCCAACGATGTTGATATCATTGTACTGATCCACATCATTCTCAATATTCTGGTCTTTTTTTGCCTTGTGTTTCTGTTGCAATCCACAGCATTCCATTCTCAGTGGAGGATATCACCAACGCAATACAGGAGAAGGACTTCTCGGACGTGAAACCAGCCGAGGAGCTGCTCGAGAACCCCGCGTTCCAGTTTTTACAGGATTAGGGCCGAGCTTTATACTACCGCCTGCTAGATACCTCATCAGATTTGTTTCTTCATTTGTTGTACATTTCTTTTCCCTACCCTTTTCTGCTGCAGCATGCGTGCCGTGCCGTGCCTTCATTGGGGGTTACGTTTTCTCTCCTTCATTATATAGGGTAGTCACTAGGGTTGGGATGGGATTTCCTCCCTTGATAGTAGAAGTAAAAGCCACACCTTTTAAATGGAGGCAAATCATTCTTTGTAGGGCAAGTTGAAGCCAGCCAGTCGGTCAGTCTTTTTTTGGTTTTACCCAGGGGCAGGGGTCGTTGGGAGAAAAAAGTCATTGTAGTAATGTGTTGGTAGTATTCCATTCCCCCCCACAGTTATAGATTGTACAAATTTACAGTGTAAATCAACAGTGCAAGAAGATAGAAAAATCCATATACCAAAGTGACATTGTGCTCCTGAACATTTTCGTTTGTCTCTGTTTGTCTACCAAAATGCTCTGTGTGGCACTTGATGGTCTCAGTTAGGTTATGCTTTTTTTTTTCTGAGTGTGCATTGTCCAAAGTCTGAAAGCAAATGTCGCTTTGGATTCAAGTTGTGTGCGGAGTGTTGAAAATGACAGAGGATGCCCACCTTATGAGCATCGTTTTCTTCAGTGGTGTGGCATTTAACCTAGGTATATTCTGCGGGTATCAACATAATAATATATTTTTCACTGAAGGAGTGGGTTCTAGGCTGTAATCCACCATCTGAGTGCGGTTTATTTGCTAGTACTCCCTCCTTTCGTAATTATAAGTAACGCGGTTTTACTTCAAATTTGAACTAAAACCATGTGATTTATTTCCGAACAGAGGGAGTAGCACAAAGTTAAGAAGGAAGCTGCAAGTTTACACCAGGTAGAATACTAAAAATCCACCGATTCAATAACAATTTTAACTTTTCCATGGAAATCCGAATTCGTTTTGTTAGTTTTGACCTTGAGACCACCCACAGATATTCATTTCGATGTTGCAGTGCGTTGCGTCCGGAGCACGCGAGGGTGGCCGCAGCGGCGGTAGAGTTTGGAACCCTCTGGCGCCAACCGTGACACTCCCCCGAGCCGAAAGCGAGAAAACAAAGACGGGCGGGCGGGTGACGTTCCCGAATCTACCCCTCCTCCCTGGAAAGGCCCTGCCCCGCGCAGTGCGCACGCACGGCCCCCGGAGGGCATTCCCGTACAATGACCTCAGCCGCTGGAAAAGTGGCGAGCAATGAATGAATACGGCGGGCGCAGCCCTCCCCCGAAACCGAATTGAATTGGAGACAAACAGAAAAAGGGTAAAAAAAAAAAGGCGAGCGAGGGGGGAACGCGGCTCGAGAACTCCCTCTCCGACGGACCCCGGAATTCCGCCGCCGCGCCGGATCGAGGTAATGGGCTCCTCCCTCACCTCCCTCCCTCGCTCGCCATCCTCTCCGCCGTGGCGTTGTCCGCCGGCGCGCGCGCGTGCCAGCGGGAGGCGGTTGGCGCCTGGTGGTTTCGCCCGCCCTGTTTGTTTGTTGGTGGCGTGAAAAAGGGAGGAGCCGTGCCGCGGACGGCGCCGCCGCCGTTCGCGGCCATTTCGCTCCAGGGGAATCGGTTTCGAACGGGATTCGGTTGGTCGGCTAGCGCGGCGCTGATTCTGGATGGGGTTTCGGGATTGCTGGCGTGCGCGGAATTGGGGTTCCGCCGATGGCTTCCGCGTTCGAGTTGCTTCTGTAGGTGCCCTGCTGGGGCTGGGGCGATTAGGGTCGGAGGCGGCAGTCCCATGTGCGTTTCAGTTCGGTTTTTGTCCAGTGCTGTACTATGCGGTGGGTTCTCTCTTCTGTTTAGACGGGGGAATGGATTCCCTACTGTTTGATGGATGGGGGGAGTGCTGCGCTAGCTTTACTTGTTACTGATGGAGGGTTGGGGATAGGCGGGCATGGGGTTAGTACTTAGCATCTTCTTCTTCTTCCAAAGGATATTTCTGTGTGGAGAGGATAGATTGAGGCTCGTGTCCTTATGTCCTAGTGTTGATTGGTCTGCGACGAAATCCCGGATTACATTTCCAGCAAGACCAGGAGATTAATCACAGCCATCATTTTTTTTTTCTGAAATAACATTTTCTTCTGCTATGCAGGCTTGCTTGAGCAGAGGTTTGGCGCGGTTCGAGATGAGCGCCAGCATCACGTTGACCTACAAGAGGAAGCGTGGCGCGTCGCGCGCCCAGGCGGCCGATGGCGCCACTCCGGAGCCTCGCCCTGTTTCTAGCGGCGGGGGTGCCGACAGCGAGGCCCTGGAAGACAGGACGGACGCTGATAAAGACCTGTTGAACCGATATGATCATGTAAGGAACCTTGAGTTCTCTCTTTCCTGTTCATCGTCATGGAATTGTTGATGTTTGATGTTGTTATCTCTACTGCATCTGATGTTAGTTCTGCCGGTACTGATTTTCCCGCCTTCTAAGATGGTGGATTTTCACGCCATTTTTAGGAGGGCACGTAAGTTGCTGCGCCAACCGGTACAATATGAGCCACGTGTTTTAAGAGCTCTTATCATCCGCGTATTTGGAAATTTATGGTGCCAATATGATGCAGACATTTACATCTGAAAATATCAATAGCTGGATGTTCTTAGAATATTATATATTTTTTATGATATGCAGGGTATAGAATATTGCTCTGAATGTTTATCATGCCATAAATTCAACTTTATGACATTTTAATTCTATATCCATATGTTGATCGTCTACCTTCTTTTGCATCTTATACCTTTTCTCTTCTGGAAAATTGACAGCCTGCCTCTACACAGCAACAGCATGTATGCAAGTCAATGCAAGAAGGCGCCAGAGAAGAAACACCTAAGCCATGTGCACATGCAACGGAGAAAGAACAAAAGGAAATTCCATTGTGCGAACCATTGCCACGGATGGAGCGACCTGAGATTTGTTCTGTCACCACTCTCCCAATAGCAGAGGCGTGTAATGATAAATTACAATGCACCAATGATGCAGTTAATCCCATCCCTGCTCCCAGTTCTGTATGCTATCTCAGACATGCTGATGGGACAACTAATCAAGCAGAGGATTCTAATAACTCTGCTCATGTGGTAATAAATTCTCATCAAGGGCCAGAAGATACTATCAGCCCTAGTCAATGTAAGAACAGATTTAGTCCTCAGCTCACCTTCCGGAGGCGTGTTAAAAGGAAAATTAATTTGGACGAGGCAGCTGAGGGAAATTATATGAATGATAACGGCAAAGGGTTCTCAACAATGGCATGTAGCCCACGAAGTTTGTCAGTTAATGCTACAGCCTTGCTCAAAGTAACTGATGCTGATTCTTTGGATACTGCAGATAAGGTATGTTTTCTCACTCGTCCTACCACACTCTTGTACTGTGCTGCAAAAATGACATTGTTTTAATTCTTGACTCATATTCATGGTGCTATAGTTTTCCTTTTACATGGTTATTTGCTTAAGAACTTGGATTTGAATATAGTAAGTTAATAACAAGGCGAATATTGAAGTTCAGATTGAGTGGAAAGTTAATTTAGTTGCTTTTGTACCCAACTGTAATGATCTCCTTACTTATTGCTGTTTTTTTAATCTACTTTTGAAGTATGATGTTATCAAGCCATCATAATATTTTTGAAAGTAATATTCTCTACCTCGTTTATGCTGATTATATATTTTTTCCTTGTGAAAAGAGACTTCACAATTTTTACCCAGCTGACAAACAAGAATAATGCGGCTATTAGTTTCTCTATTATATAAAAAAAAGGGTGCCAAGAACTTAGTGCTAGCTCAGTGGCTGGAGTTTAGGTTGTTGAACTCGCCGATCAGCGTCTGAGTTCTCACGGGGTCAGCGGAGCCCCCGTGGGGATTCGAACGCTGGTGTGCGCGTTCAACAGCCTGAACTCGTGCCACTGAGCTAGGACTCAGTTCTGACTAGTTTCTTTATTATATCATTGCATAATTTATATATGGAACAACCAATCAATATTACAGGCAAGAGATTTGCATCGTAACTGTGATATAGATGTGCAGATGCCAAAGAAGTCACAATGCATCAACAAAAGAGAATTTCATATATGCTCCACCGCATACAAGTTGATAGTGCCCTATTTATCTCGCTGTATATGGTAAAATCATCAGTGACAGAGAATATGTACATATCAAATACTTGAAATACTTCACCAGTGCCAGTAAATGGTGTACTCCGTGATGGCTGAAGGTGTCCAAATTACAATGTAGCATTGACTCTCTCACATATTATGTGTGCAGGTAGCTACAGAAGGAACAAGTACTGGACTAACTGTATCAGCTCAACGCTTGCTTGAACAAAAAAGGTAACAAAAGTGTGTTCGTTAAGTGCTGTGATCTAACATCAGAGTGATGCTATTGCTAGACTTACATGTTCGAAGGACTAATTCGATTCTTCTTTTGTAGTTCATGCGTGCTAAAATCTAAAGTGCAGCATACGGTTTCCACACAGCATATTGAAGATGTAAACCAAGCCGTAACTTCAGAACGTGCTGGTACACCAGTGTCAGAATTTACTAGTGTGCAAGTGATCAGTGAGCCAGATGTAAGAGCGGAGGACTTGAGCAAAACTCTAGGTCGTGTTAATGAAGCACCAAAAGTTGTTGAAATGAAGGAGTTACATGGTAATGGGCTTCTTCATAGTCAGCAAGGAATAAATAAATTTAAATAGGTTGAAACTAACCAGTGTATCTGTGTACAGATGATCCTCCAGAATCCCAAGGTTCAACAAAACATATTCCAGTAATTATCTTGGACTGTGATAATGATGAGAGGGCGAGGGGTAAACTGCTGGAAAATTCAAAGGTTCCTGATCAAGTGGCCCAGGAGGAAAACAAAAGCAGATTTAATTTAGGGAAGTTTAACCTGAATTCTGTTGAATTATGTCAAGAGAGGCTTCTCAATCTGGATGACTCGTCTGTTCAAAGGCTGCCAGATCAGGTGAGAATGACAAAATCACATAGTTGGCTCATCTTTTAGGAAGTGCTTCATTGGTAGTTTTGGCTTGCGTCAAGAAGTTCTATGCCTCACCCGCTTAGAGGATTATTTTCAGTCAGTAAAACCGTTTTTCCTTCCCAAATCGTACATATAGTTCTGCCCTTCTTTTCAGACGAGTTTGTTCTTTTCTTGATATTTTATCAATCTGTGGATGGTTTACTAAACTGTTTAATTCTATCTGAATTTACAAGCTCTGCTTCATATATATCCATGCATTAAACATTTTCTACTGCTTACAGGATCATTTTGGTACTGAACGAAAACAAGTTTCTCAACCAATTGAAAGGTTATTTTTTACAAAGGAGAAAGAAACCGTCCATGATAAAGAACAACATCAAGAGGGAACCTCAACATTGCATACCTTGTACCCAAATTTTTATGATCCGGCTCTGTCATGGAAAGCTGGGAGTTCCAAGGAACCAAAGAACATGCCTTCAGAACTGAAATTCAGAATAATGGATAAGGCTCCTGAGTCCAGTTTGGAACTCCGCTTGGATAGTTTCCAAGACAGTGGCATGTCTGCCCTGAGTCACGATAAGTTATTTCATGGAGGCAAGTCCAGTGGATCTCATGTACTGACAGAAAGGGTTGGCACATATTCGTACAGAAGACGTCAGGTTACCTGGTCGGAAGAAGAGTTAGATTTTCTGTGGATTGGAGTGAGGAGGTATGGAACGAATAACTGGAACGCAATGCTTAGGGATGCACGGCTACGGTTCTCAAGCTCAAGAATGGCTGAGGACCTTGCTAAACAATGGAACAAGGAGCAAAAGAAACTTCTAGGCGTAGATCTTCAATCAATCAGGACATCTGCTATAGGTTCTGCACCGCCTCCCCATATAGCAGAAGATTATGCTGGAAGCAGTTCGTGCACTGGATGCTCACAGCCTCCATTTCTTGCAGCCCATTCGGACCTTTCCTTGGGCGACGCGTACCTTCGGAATGCCCGCGCTTCAGATAGAGGCCAACACTATTTGTCAAACCTTGGCAGGTTTAACCTTCACGGAATTGACAATGTGCCGAGAAATTTTTCTCTGGGAGGCTTCCCTGGAGCTTCGTCCTCACAGGGGAGAACTGGGAGCAGGCGTAGGAAGACAACCAAGCTTCAAAAGCCATACTATGACAACAGGTCGCACTGGTGCCAAGAACTACCACAGAGGATGCCGGCTCAGCTCCTTCCCATCAACCAACAACCAATCAACAGCCTTCCTCAGTGGCTTACCAAGGGCGCTGAGACTGGTAAAAGCTGGCTCAACCCGGAGATGTGGTCGAGCGCGTCGCAGGCGCCAGGCCATTCTGTCGCAGATCCACTGAATGACAGCCTGAGGGCTGCCGCCTTTTTGTTCCCCGACGACATGAAACCACATGCCATGCCCGACGCCTCTTTGAAGCTGGCGCTGAAGAGGAAAGCAGAGTGGCGCTGTCTAGGCAAGAAGCTTTTCCGGACCAGCGGTGACACCTTGGATCTAAACCAGAGGGCCGCTGCTATGGCAGCAGGGCCGAGCGGCGCCACCCCGAGCGACACCGGCGCGTCGTCTGAAGAGACGGTGTCAGATAGCTGAGCTTCGTGTCGTCGTGTGCCAAGTGTCATGATCTTGCGCATGTTAGTCCCTTCCGTTGTGTTAGTTGACAAACTTGTTGTCTTTGATGCTGAAGTTGGTGGAACACTAGTTGAATAGCAGGGAATGTTTTGCTGCATTTGCACTTAACTGGAAATGATTTGTTGATGGTCAATGAACGTAGTAATGCAAGCTATCCACATCCCCAAGCATCGTTTCATTTTTTGCTAAATGAATGAGCTTTGGGATGGCCATTGGGTTAGGTTCATCTAAATCTAAGGCGATCTGGTCCTTTGAGGGCAATGATGGAGAAAGTAGAGTTTGCTAGAGTGGATTGATATGATCATGGATGTGTGCCTTTTTATATTTCTTTACAGAGATAGTATTTTTCTAAGAGTACACCAAAGACGTATCATATTTTTATAGAAGGTAGAAACATAATTACAAGGAGTCTATCACAAATGCGGAGTAAACATGAGACCTTCTTGTTACACCAACACCGAGCCAGAAAACCTAAGCTAACCTCTCACAAAACGGTGCAAACCCGCTTAACACATGAGTAGATAGCCCCGTTGGTGTTCTTTGATGATCTACCCTATTGAATACCCGTGCATTGCATTGCTTTAACGGACCAAGTGACCGCAATGATTTTAAGTGTCGAAACCTCTCCTGTCGCCCTTCCGAAAGTTCCTCCTTTCCCTCAACCACCACTCTTGGAAAGGCCCTTACACATTGCTGCCAAGTTGGTCCGAGATATTGTACCAGAATTGAAACTATTTTTTTTTTTGCCATTGAGGGGGTTGAGACAAGGGGAACCTATGTCCCCTTATCTATTCTTGTGTGCGGAAGGCCTGTCAAGAATGTTCCTATCTATCGGAAGAGGAAGGGGCTTTATCTAGGGTGAGAGTTTGCACAGATGCTTGATACGTCCATTTTGCATCATATTTTTCTACTGTTATTTATAGTGTTTTTGAACAATATTTCACTTTATGATGCAATTCTAATGTCTTTTCTCTCTTCATATGCAAGATTTACATGAAGAGGAAAATTGTCGGTAGCTGGAATTCTGGACCTAAAAAAGCTACAACATAGATAGCTATTTTCCGGAGCTCCAAATGACCTAAATTTTTACGGAGAATATTTTTGAAATATAAAAAATACCGAAAGGAAAAAGTACCAGTGATGAATCACCGTGGGCCTACAAGGCACCAGGGCGCGCCCTGCCCCCTTGTGGGGCCCACAGACAGCCTCCGGTGCCCCTCTTCTGCTATATGAAGTCATTTGCCTTGGAAAAATAAATAAGAAAAGGACTTTCGGGAGAAGCGCTGCCATCTCAAGGCGGAACCTGGGCAGGAGCACTTTTGCTCTCCGGCGGAGCGATTCCATCAGGGATACTTCCCCACGGAGGGGGAAATCAAAGTCACCGGCATCAACAATGATGGGAGGACTCATCTCCATCAACATCTTCACCAGCACCAGCACCATCTCATCTCAAACTCTAGTTCATCCCTTATATTCAATCTTTGTTTGGAAACCTCAGATTGGTACCTGTGGGTTGCTACTAGTGTTGATTACATCTTGTAGTTGATGCTAGTTGGTTTATTTGGTGGAAGATTATATGTTCAGATTGTTAAACATCTATATTACTCCTCTGAACTTGAACCTGAATACGTTTTGTGAGTAGTTTTGTTTGTCCCTCAGGACATGGAAGAAGTGTGTTATAAGTAATCATGTGAAGTTGGTATTCGTTCAACATTTTGATGATGTGTATGTTGTTCTTCCTCTAGTGGTATCGTGTGAACGTCAACTACACGACACATTACCATGCTTGGGCCTAGGGGAAGGCATTGCAGAGTAGTAAGTAGCTGATGGGTTGCGAGAGTGACAGAAACTTAAACCCTAGTTTATGCGCTATTCCGTAAGGGCTGATTTGGATCCATATGTTTCATGCTATGGTGAGATTTATCTTAATCATTCTTTTGCAGTTGCGGATGCTTGCAAGAGACGGTAATCATAAGTGGGTTGTTTGTAAATTATCAAAGTAGTGAATGCGAATCAACTAAACAATGAACGTAACTAGATGTAATTCCTATGTGTCCTCGAGAATGTTTTGCTCACTATAAGAAGTACTTTCAGATCGTCCTTTGCTATAAAAAGGATTGGACCACCCTGCTGCATCTTTGTTACTATTGTTACTTGTTACGAATTATCTTGCTACCAAACTATCTGTTACCACTACTCACAACACTTGCAGAGAATACCTTGCTGAAAAGCGCTTTCCAATTCCTTCCGCCCCTCATTGGGTTCGACACTTTTACTTATCGAAAGGACTACGATTGATTCCCTATGTTTGTGGGTCATCAATGCTCCATGTGTCTCATCTTTTATTTGCCAACTACTCTCTCGTATTAATGAAGGAGGATGTGATGAATGCAATTTGTCTAAAAAACATCATGAATTCTTATTGTGCTTCATCGGGCAGCGAGTAAATATAGCTAAATCTAGCATATATTTTAGCCCAAACGCTGTCATCGAAGTTAGGGTGGATGTCTGTACTGTTCTCAATATACACATGCATGCCCCGTCGGATAAATATTTGGGATTACCACTATTGGTTGGGGTGGATAGAAGTGAATGTTTTGAACATTTGGTGGAAATGATCATTGAAAGAATTAATGGGTAGAAGGAGAAGATATCTACTGAAGGTAAACAAGTGCTTCTGAAAGTTGTGGCACAAGCCATCCCGGCATATGTGATGTTCGCATTTAAGCTTTCGAAAAAAATGTAAAGGAATCATAGATGCAATATCACAATATTGGTGGGGTGATGACGCTACTGAAAGGAAGATAGATTGGTATGCCCGGTGGAAGCTTTGTCTTCCAGAAAAATGAGGTGGTTTAGGTCCCATGATCCTCATAGCTTTAATTTGGCAATGCTTGCAAAGCAAGTCTAGCGGCTTTTGTGCAATCCTGAGACTTTGTGCGCAAAAGTGTTGAGAGTGAAGTATTATCCACATGGTAAACTGCTGAAAGCAAAAATTAAGAGCGCTGCATCCTTTACTTGGCAAAGTATACTAGCTGGGGTTGCTACTTTTAATAGAGGATGTATATGGGGAGTGGGATACGAGATTGAGATAAAATATTTGGGAGGACAACTGGGTTCTTAACAGCCCGGCCTGATCGATGCTAAGATCTTGACACCGCATGGTGTATGTTTACTTAGTTCAGTGTCATAATTAATGGACCCCATAACTGGTATGTGGGATGAGATCTTGGTAAGGGATATCTTTTGGCCAGTGGATGCAAATAGGATCCTAGCGATCCCGTTATCTTCTCCTGGTATAGAAGACTTTGTAGCATGGCGGTTTACAAAGACTAGTATGTTTGCAGTTCGATCAACATACCATTATGAATGGGCTCACGAATTTTGGAAGAATGAAATGAATTTCCTTTACCAGGAAAATCAACTATCAACCATGTTTGGAACACATTGTGGTTCTGCTCGGTTGATGTGGAAATATTTTTTTGGCTTCGAAGGCTTTGCAGGGAGTTTTACCATGTTTTGGTGTTTTGGCAAATGGACATGTTCCACTGTCGAGCCAATGCCCTCAGTGTACAGCCCATTGCAGGGATATCAAGCACACTTTGTGTGAATGTAGCCATGCGAAGGAGGTTTGGAGGAAGATTAGGCTATTGGATACCATCGAGAAGGCATTGTGTGTTGACCCTTTAGGAAGTGTGGTGCTAGAAGAGCTTTTGCATGCACATGAAATAAGTGCACCACATATTGAGGCTTCAGACTTTAAGGAGATAACTTTGACTGCAACATGGTAGATCTGGATGTGCAGGCGACATCTATTTCATGAAGAAGGTGTGCCGCCGGCTACACGCACAAGCTACAATGGCTATACAAGTGATTATTTCTAATAATATTCGAGCAATGAGAAAACAAGTTATAGCCAAGAAGAGTGGTTGGGATAAGCCGAGAGAGAATTTTGTGATGATAAACATGGATGCAGCTTCTAATGAGAATAGAAAGACATGAGACTTAGGGGTTGTGGCGCGCGATTCGCTTGGTAATTTCCTGGCGGCATGTAGTGTTTCAGTTGATTATGCACTGGATGCAGCAACCAGTGAAGCACTTGAGAACAGGCGGGGTTTGGATCTCGCTAATGAAATTGGATTTAGCCCATCCAATCCGATTGCTTTGTGGCCGTTCAAGCACTACAAACGGGAGGTTTTTCCTCTATGAAATCTGCTCCTTATTATGTTGATATTTTTGTCCAGGCAACTTCGTTCTCTCGGGTGGATCGTAGTTATTTTAATAGGGATGCCAGTATTACATCTTATATCTTAGCTAGGGAGGCTGTGTCACAACCATGTGTTTCGGTTGATGAGCCTCCTAGTTTTATTATATCTAGTCTTATAAATAATGCATTAGTTATCTGATGATTAATAAAATTAGCCATGATGGCATTCCCTAAAAAAAGGTGATCTGGTTCTTTTGTTAAAGTTTAAGTTGATTCTAAAACATGCACTTCATATGAAAAAAGTACAAGTGCACTTTTCACATATTGAAATTTGCACTCTTTTTAGAATTTGACAGAGACTTCAGAAAAAAGTTAGCGGTATGAGATTTAGCAAACCAAATAAATGTCTCTTATTTATGTTGGAAATACAATCTCTTCAAATGAGATCATTGCAAACCTTACTAGATATACGAGTCTCTAGGAATAATTGGACCCATCAACTCGTCGAAGACCACAACAAAAGAGATAAGAAAGTACCTTGTGCATCACGACATACAACATTTGCTGTTCCAAATAGCCTGGAACTTGAGACCCAGTTGTTGGTGACTAAGTGTTGATCTTTGTCATGCCCTTTGCTGGGGATAGCCATATGTGTTGTTGTCTTGTCGATAAGGATCACAATGTTGCTTTTGTACTATTGCAATTTTTTTGACCAAATGAATGACCCTAGTTAGCACCTACACAACTTGCCTTACCTTGAACTTTATTTCTCTTCTATCGTTGGTTGGCACTATATCCACTCTTGCCTTCAATACATGCGAAAATTCTGTTGTCATTGCAACCATTCATTGTGATGGTTAATTCCCATATGGCTCTCGGTGTCTGACTATGCTTTGGACTTGACTATTTCGAGGCTAGGGGCCCAACCACCATCCTTTGCTAATTTGAGGCATATGGTGTTGTTTTTGCTAGTCATACCCTGGCGCAAAGACTCTTAAAATTTAGTTGATTCAACGAATGGAGCCTGCAACGTTACTATGATGTCGGGGCCAACATTATGGTTCTAAAAAAGACCCATTCCCTCCCCTATTTCCATATCTGGTAGCATTATCTCTCTCACCGGGTTCATCTCGACTTGTACTTGGTGGTTGTCGAAACTATGGACACAATGGCGGTTGTATTGCTAGTTTCATGGTTACTTATGTTATGCCACCTACAAAGAGTTGTACCATATAATTACCAAATGGAAAAGAGAGCAACCGTGCCAGAGTTACGAGCTGCTACTCTCGATTGAGGTACAAAGTCGACTATGGCAAACGGGGCGGACCATCCCTGTCCCGAAGAGGAGGAGGCCCCAAAACCAAAGTATACCACCATACTATTGTTCATGATAAGAAAAGGACAACTAAATGTCTAAATAAAAAATAAAAATGATCAATTGATTGTGCAAGAGAAACTCCACACTATGGTGTGCCACATAAGGACAAACTAGGTTCATTAAATAGGTAGCTAGTTTCTCTGATGAACACCCAATAGGTCATACTTAAAGAAATGTTAACTTCACTTCCATGTTTAATTTTATGCCTAACTTTTTATCTAACAAACTGTTGGAGCACATATATTAACCAAATGGTATTAAGCGCATTGTAAGAAGCATATAAAAATCATATGTATGTAAAAGTAGTATAACACACCATTTTTTGTTCTCATTGATTACTACAAGTGATGTTATTTCAATACCAACTATTCAGAATAAGGCTTACACTACTAGGAAAAAGCCTACTAGTAGCGCGGGGTAAAGGGCTACTAGTAGCGCGGGTGCCCGCGCTACTACTAGGGCGCTACAGCTAACTGGTAGTAGTAGCGCGGGTGCCACCCACGCTACTACTACGTCCGTTGGTAGTAAAGCAGGTGCCACCCGCACTACTACTAGTTATCTGTAGTGTGGGTTTGGACCCTCGCTACTACTAACTAATTAGTAATTAAATAAATAAATTCCATCCAAGGCTGCTGCCGCTGGGCGTCATCGTTCTCTCCATCCATGGCTGATGCTTGATCCTGCAGGGGATGAAGTCGTCCATGGTGATGGTGCTTCCCCATCCAACTCTTCCGCACACCTCTTCTTTGTCGCTTCTACAAAAAAGAGAAAAGTAATAGAAGGGGATGAGAGAGATAAAAAGGAGTAGGAGCAGCTACTCACTGGTGGCCGCCGGAGTTGGAGTCAACGTCCGGAACCCTAGACGACGCCTGATGACCTTCTACTACTTTTCCTGGGAGCTCATGTCCTCACGAGGCCCTGTCCTGATGAGGAGTGCAAGTGGTTGTGTCCATGGCAGATCTAACCATCGCCATGGACGGCGATCTGCTGGATCTTCCTCTCCTTCTAGAAGCGGAGAAGGAGGAGGAAGGAGGGGCAGGGGAGGGAGCTGCGGTGGGAGAGGAGGTCGCCATATTTGGGGGAGACATTGAGGTGCGAGGCCGGAAATGGCGGTAGGTGAGGAAGGTCATCATAGGTGGGAGGGAGAAGGGGAATCAAGAGAGTGTGTGTGTGGGTTTGGGACTTCGCACGCTATATTACTACTGTTATTTATAGTGTTTTTGAACAATATTTCACTTTATGATGCAATTCTAATGTCTTTTCTCTCTTCATATGCAAGATTTACATGAAGAGGAAAATTGTCGGTAGCTGGAATTCTGGACCTAAAAAAGCTACAACATAGATAGCTATTTTCTGGAGCTCCAAATGACCTAAATTTTTACGGAGAATATTTTTGAAATATAAAAAATACCGAAAAGAAAAAGTACCGGTGATGAATCACCATGTGCCCACAAGGCACCAGGGCGCGCCCTGCCCCCTTGTGGGGCCCACAGACGGCCTCCGGTGCCCCTCTTCTGCTATATGAAGTCATTTGCCTTGGAAAAATAAATCAAAAAAGGACTTTTGGGAGAAGCGCTGCCATCTCAAGGCGGAACCTGGGCAGGAGCCTTTTGCTCTCCGATGGAGCGATTCCATTGGGGATACTTCCCCTCGGAGGGGGAAATCGAAGTCATCGATATCAACAATGATGGGAGGACTCATCTCCATCAACATCTTCACCAGCACCAGCACCATCTCATCTCAAACTCTAGTTCATCTCTTATATTCCATCTTTGTTTGAAAACCTCAGATTGGTACCTGTGGGTTGGTACTAGTGTTGATTACATCTTGTAGTTGATGCTAGTTGGTTTATTTGGTGGAAGATTATATGTTCAGATTGTTAAACATCTATATTACCCCTCTGAACTTGAACCTGAATACGATTTGTGAGTAGTTTTGTTTGTCCCTCAGGACATGGAAGAAGTGTTTATATAAGTAATCATGTGAAGTTGGTATTCGTTCAACATTTTGATGATGTGTATGTTATTCTTCCTCTAGTGGTGTCGTGTGAACGCCAACTACACGACACATTACCATGCTTGGGCCTAGGGGAAGGCATTGTGGAGTAGTAAGAAGCTGATGGGTTGCGAGAGTGACAGAAACTTAAACCCTAGTTTATGCGCTATTCCGTAAGGGCTGATTTGGATCCATATGTTTCATGCTATGGTGAGATTTATCTTAATCATTCTTTCGCAGTTGCGGATGCTTGCAAGAGACAGTAATCATAAGTGGGTTTTTTGTTCAAGTAAGAACAACACCTGGCACCGGTCCACCCACATATCAAACTATCAAAGTAGTGAATGCGAATCAACTAAACGATGAACGTAACTAGATGTAATTCCTATGTTTCCTCGAGAATGTTTTGCTCACTATAAGAAGTACTTTCAGATCGTCCTTTGCTATAAAAAGGATTGGACCACCCTGCTGCATCTTTGTTACTATTGTTACTTGTTACGAATTATCTTGCTACCAAACTATCTGTTACCACTACTCACAACACTTGCAGAGAATACCTTGCTGAAAAGCGCTTTCCAATTCCTTCTGCCCCTCATTGGGTTCGACACTTTTACTTATCGAAAGTACTACGATTGATTCCCTATGTTTGTGGGTCATCAATGCTCCATGTGTCTCATCTTTTATTCGCCAACTACTCTCTCGTATTAATGAAGGAGGATGTGCTGAATGCAATTTGTCTAAAAAACATCATGAATTCTTATTGTGCTTCATCGGGCAGCGAGTAAATATAGCTAAATCTAGCATATATTTTAGCCCAAACACTGTCATCGAAGTCAGGGTGGATGTCTGTACTGTTCTCAATATACACATGCAGGCCCTGTCGGATAAATATTTGGGATTACCTCTATTGGTTGTGAAAGTGCTAGTTATCGACTAGAGGGGGGGGGGGGTGAATAGGCGATTTTTATGAAAGTCTTCAAAACATGAGAGTTTCGAAGACAAACATGAAAACTGGACCTATAAACATGCAGCGGAAGATGAACTACTCTAGACAAGCCATAGTCAAACAAGTATGAAGCTAAAGCATGATGACTGATAGAAGCTATGTAGTAGGATCAGGATGGAAGATAGTATGAAGCCAATCAGAACAAGTAGTCACACAGTGAAGTCAAACAGGTAGAGCAATCAGACAATGACTTCACAAAAACAAACTTTAAGTAAGGAGAGTAAGAGATAGAACCAGTGTGTTGTGAAGACAAGGATTTGTTCGACCAGTTCGAGCTTTGTGACAAGCTGTGACGTCAGTTAGGGAGGCTGAGATTGAACTCAGAAGACCGTGTCTTCACCTTATTCCCCTTGAGCTAAGGACACACAGTCCCCGCCCAATCACTCTGGTAAGTCTTCAAGGTAGACTTCCAAACCTTCACAAACTTCGTTCACCGGCGATCCACAATTACTCTTGGATGCACAGAACGCAACGCCTAACCGGCTGGAGGATTCACAGTCCTCAAGTGTAACAAGTCTTCAGATCACGTGGACAGAAAGACTTCAGTGATGCCTAACACTCTTTGGCTCTGGTTGTTTGGGCTTTGTCCTCACTAGGATTTCTCTCTCTCAGAAGCTTCGGAGGTGGGTTGCTCTCAAACGACAAAAGCCGTGCACTAACTCTGAGGAGCCACCAATTTATGGTGTAGGGGGTGGGCTATTTATAGCCACTAGGCAACCCGACCTAATTTTTCCGAAATGACCCTGGATCACTAAGGAACTGACACGTGTCACAACGGTCAGATTTCAAACACACGCGACAGCTTGACTTGGGCTACAAGTAAAGCTGACTTATCCGACACTGGATAAGGTTTGCTCTCAATGTCTTCACTCGAAGACATAGGATTTTGGTTGAGCATCACTTGACCACTCGACTTTGTTCACTTGGACCCCACTTAACAGTGCGGTGGTTCCTATGACTCAACAAAGAAGAAAAGAAACAACGAAACTGCTAAGTCTTCACGCTCCATAGTCTTCACTCAATGTCTTCTACAATCATAGTCTTCAATGTGAATATCTTCACGTACCACCATTATCTTCAATGTCTTCATACATTTTTAGGGGTCATCTCCGGTAGGTAAACCAAATCAAGGAGGGACTACTACCTGTGTTATCCTGCAATTCTCACAAACACATTAGTCCCTCAACCACGTTTGTCGTCAATACTTCAAAACCAAACTAGGGGTGGCACTAGATGCACTTACAATCTCCCCCTTTTTGGTGATTGATGACAAACTGGTTGAAGTTTTCAACGGGGATATAAATATGTGAAATATGTGAAATTGTAAAGGATGAGGTATTGTCTTCATAAGTAGCAAAATGCTCCCCCTGAAGATGTGCATATAAGTAATTTGCTTTTGGAATGCAAATGCACATGGCAGGTTCTACTTGTGGAGATCCTCTTCAACTTATGACGACAATTCATCATGCATGATTCGATGTAATGAAGATAATGACATGCATAATGAAAAATGGACGTCTGCAAAATGATTTAGGTGCAGAAGTTATCATCGCACATGCGGAATTTATCATCGCATCACAAAATAGCAAATAAGTGGCAGACGACCATCGAGTTTAAGTGTTACAACTCAGGGAACCAAATGTATCAAGAGAAAGAGGTGTAAGCACTAGGCAAAATATAAAGCAACCGCCCATATGAACCCGCTTGAAGACTATCAACTCATAGCTTCTCCCCCTTTTGTCAGTAAGGACCAAAAAGGGTTGAAGACATTGAGCCTCTACTCGTTCCCAGAAGGAGTAGGAGAAGATGCAGGGTTGGTGTCAAGGTTTGGCGGTGCAGACGAACTTGGAGCAGTGTCGATACGTGTTGGAGGTGGCGAAGTGGCATCATCTTGATCATCGATCACACGAGCATTCACGGTTGCAGCAGAAGAGGAGTACTCTGAGTCTTCAAGAGATGGAGTGCGCCGCAGAACAACATTTCTGGGCGGAGTGGAATCAAACTTGAATCTTTCTGAGAAGCCATCGTCCTGAAGATCTTCCTCAACACACATAAGCATCAGCCCTTTCCATGTGCGTCGACAGGTTTCATGCGCGACAAATGCATTCTTGGTTGCAAGGTTGCGAATGCGATTGATGTCAGTCATGATGCTCTGCATCTGGCGCTTGAGCCAATCATGATGCCTATCCTGTTTCTGATGCAGGCCAACGAGAAGCTCTTGGTCATTGAGAACACGAGATCGCCTTCGAGGCCGTTGAGCAATTGTGCTGTCAATGGCGTCAGTTTGGGCACGGTGAGGTGCACATGTAGTACCAGCCAACAGATAGACTCGAGTGGCAGCCATCACACCTTCAATGGGCTGAGTGAAGCTCTGACGATCAGCATTATGAAGATAGAGTGGCTCCTTGTCAGGCTCTGGATAGATGGCTTCAACCGACAAATCGACATTTGGCAAGAAGACAATGTGGTTGCGCGCAGATGGCTGATAGTTGAAAGCAGTGTGAAGCTTGATTAGACGCATGATCCATGGAGCATAGAACTTCAAGCCAAAAATGTCAGATCCTGATGCAGCAAGTTGGCGGATGAAGAAATCCTGTGCATTGAAACTTTTGCCATGAAGAATATGGAAGACCAATGTCTTCATTGCACCTTCTAGCTTAGCCTTTGGAGAATGTCCTTTGATGGGCCAGAGAGTTCGCCTTATGATGTGATAGATTGTGCGTGGCAGATACTCAAGGTCTTCAACAAAGAACTCCATAGGATATTCTGCATCTGGACAATGGCTTCATCATGCTGAGCATCTGGCTCATGTCGGGTTCTGATTTGTGAAAGATGCTTTCCAAAGCTGCAGTGTGAAGCTGACAACCAGGCTCATAGAGATCCCCTGGAGTGGGCTGGCCAGTAAGCTCAATGGCATCAAATGCTTTGGCTTCATGATGGACATTTCCTGTCATCCACTCAAGTATCCAAGTCTTAGGATCCCTGTAGTAGCCTCTGATATGAAGAGTGGCGTAGAATTGAAGCAGCAACTCTTCATTCTAGTGCTCCTTATCAGTGACAAAGTGCAGTAAGCCAGCCTCTCTGAAGCAATCAAGAGCTTCTTCTAAGCAGGGCAGGCCAGCTATGGCTTCAGTATCAAGGCGCGTATGCGGAAATATGCGGCCTTGGTTGTACAGAATGCATGAATAATAGCTGCGCTGCTGATAACTCCAGAACTGATCAGATGAAATCTTGGACCTTGTGTAGGGGTTCTTTGCTCTATCGAAGAAGGTGTTGTGTGCAATGAAGCCGTTGACATTGAAAGATCCTGGTGAAGTGGCAGTACCTGGAAATCTGGGCAGTCTTGGCTTTGGCTTCTGAACCCGAGGCCTGTGCTCGACATGGTAATAAAATTGAGGACCAACAGCAGGTGGAGGAATCAGAATGGGCCATCTGACAGTGATAAGCTGGCCATAGTTGTATGCTTGCTCGATAGTATGTGGCCTTGGAGGCGGAACAGGAGCAGTGGCATTGACTTCAGGCTGCAGATTTGTGTCAGGTGCGACATTGACTTCATCTGCTTCATGGGCTTCATTGGCCACTGGTGCATTGGCCACCGTAGGCTCCACATTGGCTTTGTCCATGACAACATCACTGGCTTCAGGAATGTCATTGGTGGCAGCCTCAGGATTTTCACCCTCCACTTGAGTAGCTGGAGGTTCTGGCATAGACTGGTTCTCTTCAGGAACTCCTTCTTGAGTTGTAGGGGGAGTAGCAACATGCTCTTCTTCTTGTGTTGCTCCGGCTGATGCAGCCGGAGGGTCTTCAGCAGCATTGGCTTCAGACACAGGGACCGTCACAGAAGGATTGTCTTCAGGAAACACATGACGTGTCATTGAACTTGACAAGTTGGAACCCTCTTCTGTGATGGTGGTCATGGAGACGTATGGCCTCAAGCCTTTGCGAAGCCATTGGAATACGGGCGACGCCTGTGGTGATGGTGATGTCTCCATGTAGTTGTCATCATTGGACATGGGGCTGATGACGGGCACAGATGACGGTTGGGGTGTACTTTGTGAGTCTTGATGTGAGGTAGCTTGCTGGGTGCGATCAGCCCACGATGCATCTTGTGAGATTGGCGTCAAAGGACGACCAATACTGATAAGCTCACTGTTCGTTTGAACAAGCGATGATACCGTTGGGTGCTAGATCTGAGGAAAAACTACATCATCTTGTACAATGTCTTCAGTCGCGATGGGGTCAACGACTGGAACTTCTTGAGCTTCAGGAGCCTCTGTGGAAGCAGGCTCATGAACAATCATCCGGCGCTCTTGGTTTGTAGACGGAGGGGGAACAAAAGCAAGGGGTTCAACAATAAGGGGCTCTATGGGAGCAACCCGATCTCTCTTCTTGGTTTTTCTCTTCTTGGGGGTGGTGCTTCATCAGTGGTGCGCTTGGTTTTCCGCTTCCTGGCTTCAGCTTCAGCTGCCTTGGTTTTCTTTTGTTCAGAAGCCATTGAAGGAGCCTTGGGCTTCGAGCCGCGCATGCTAGCAGGGACAATGTGTGGTTCTTCCGGCCGTGGTGCTTCAGTGTTGGCTTCAGATGACTTCTTTTTCTTGGCAGCCATTGAGGGGTCAATGCCAGGGCGGCCAAGTGCCTTGCGCTTTTCAGCTTCATTGTAGGCTTGAACGCATTTGTCTGTGAGTGCTTTCATGCACTCTCTTGAGCCTCTGGCTTCCTCACATTTCTTCCGAAACGACTCCTTGAGGTCATTGAGCATCACCTTGAACTTTTGCACATCAGCCACATTCAGCTTGGCTACATGCTTCTTGAATTGTTCCTTCTCGAAGTCTATCTTTCGCTTCAGTTCAACTATGCGCTGAGCCAGAGCAAGCTCAGGAGCAATGGCGCCTTGGAAAGCAACGCTGACGCCAATGGGAAGCTGAAGGTCATCAAAGCTGAGATCTTGATTGTCGAACCACTCATCAATGAAGTTCTTTAGAATGTTAACATCAAAGAGGGGCAGATCATTGAAGATCTCCGCCTCTTGCTTGCTCTTGATCAGCTGCTCCAGAGCGTCTTCACCAAATTCTTCATGTGAAGACAAGTCAATGGCTTCAGATTCATTCCTCAAAATGGCAGCAGGTGTCAGTGCATGACTCAGTTGCTGAACTGGTGTCTTCTATGTCTTATCACGCCTCATGGAGATGCGAGAGAGATCTTCAGAGTTATTACTGGGATCAGAAGGGGCAGTTGCCAATGGCTTCACTCTTGAAGCTTTTGGAGCAGCAGATGATTTTGAAGCTTTAGTCTTCTTCTGCTTCTGCGGCTTTGGAGCAGGAGCTGGAGCTTCATCGGTGTCAGCATCATCATCAGAATGATCCACTTTGGCACCTTGAACAGTGATGTGAGTGATGAGGCCAGCAAGGTTGTAGAAGGGGCCGATCCTGTTCTCATTGGCTTCACGGGTGCCATTGTCCCGAGGTGAGGAAGGACCAGGGTTGAAGTCAAGCCCTAAATCCTTCTTGTTCTTTGCACCTGAGTCTTTGGCGAACTGGTAGTTGCGCTTGAATAGATTGTCTTCACGACACCAGAGCAGTGAAGAAGGGTCAGCATTTTCAGGCTGTGGTCCGCGCACCATGCAAGGATAGAAGCCTTGCTCAATAGCTTCAGCCTGAGTCCTGGGTGGAAGATTTTTGTACAGAATATCACCCCAGGGTGCCTTGATGGCATTCTTCTCAACATATTCTTGAGTGATGAAGCGATATTTAAACCATTCTTCTGCCCAATATCTTCGAATCCATTGGATTCGATTCTTGCGTTCAGCATAGGTTTCTTCTGGATCAGTTTTGTACATCTCGTGCAAATCTGGAGGTAAGTCCTTGGACTTGTTACCACGACGCTATCTGCCTCCCTTTCTTGCTGACTTTTTAGTTGCCATGAAGTGTAAACTGAAGGGCTTCAATACGTGCAATGACTTCAAACGACTGGACTGACAGGAACTCGCTTCAGGTGAGTTGATGTGACTCTGCAAGAATTCTGCAAACGAATGCAGACTATGAAAACCAAGGGATTCTCCCACGGACATGTACCTGTGACAACATTAAAGGTGCGAGGGAAGGGGAAGAGGTCATATGCATTCTCAGAAGATTTTGAAGATAAATCAGTTTGAAGACATTGACCTCATAACGCGAAGACATTCACTTATATGACGAGAGTTGGTTCCAGAGTTGTACAAATCCCAGAATAAGTACAAGTGAGGAATCTAACTTGTGAAGAAGCATAAGTGAATATACTAGGCAGAGTATGAGATGCAGAAATAGATAGGTTCATGTTTGGAGATCTAGAAACCACTTTTGGTAGGAAAGGATGAATCTATCAGATCAAAAAGACGGTAAAAAGTAAACTTTTATTACCACACGAAGAACTGCTAGACGAAGCAAAGATGGATGCCGAGCAGTTCGATCTCTCGTGCCCTAACTTGGCGATGGAAGACACCTACGGCAATGGCGGAGAAGACGAGGTCCGCGGCCGGCGTGAGGACGGCGTCGAGGAAGTCGCGGCAGCTAAGCGCTCCGTCGTCGGCGTCGTCGAGAGTTAGCGGAGACGCTAGGGTTTGCGAAAGATGGCGAAGGAGGAAGAAGGATTTTTGACCAAGGCGAGACAAGTATTTATAAGGACAAGGACAGCACAGCGCAATTACGCAGGTGGCCCTGGCGGTTCACATCTGAAGGACACGTGGCTAACATGCAACTCATTGAGAGTTGTTCCACGTTCCCACGCGCGCCTGTATTGTCGGGGTGGTCGTTCCGAATTCTCCGAGTTTCAGGGAAAAGGATATGTCATTAAAACTAGATATAAATGTTTGTCTCTGTATCTTCTGCTGACAAGGACGCAGAGAAGACATTCGACAGCTTCAATAGAATGCATATGATTTGGATAGATAGAGCTTGAGGTAGAAAGCACAGAGAGGTTAGGGTCCGATCACATTCACTTAGTTCAAAAGATTCAAACAAGAAGACATAGCCATAAGTGAATGCTGTAGAGGACAGAAAACTATATATATATATATATATATATATATATATATATATATAGGGATATTTAAATTAGTGCCCCTGGTTCCTTAGTTGTGCTCACTTTTCCCCACGCTCCAAATGTTTGCTCACTTTTCCCCTCTTCCTTAGCTGAAACTCTCACAAATGCTCATAGCGGGCGTTTGCCGTCTTGAACGTCCATTGATAGTTAATTGCTGACGAGTGGGGCCGAGTCTTCGTCTGACTGTTGCTTGCTGACGGGTGGGACCGCAAGGGGACACATATTGGACAGCTTGTCTGAATCTGAAACAGATCTAGACAGGCCGCCTTTGCACGTGCCGCCCGCCCCTCCGCCGGCGTTGTTCGCGTCCACCGCTGTTGTTTCCTCCACCCTATGCCCTTTTCCGTTAAATCGCCGACGCCAGATCTCCGCCAGATATAGCCCACCTCCCCATCTGGGATTACATAGCGATGTTGAGTGAGGACGCCCGGAATGCAGTCGACCGTGGAGAGGATTGGGTCGAATCCACGGCAGATAATTCATGGATTAAACCTGGGTAAGCATTGTTTCCTCTCGAATTGACGTTGTAAGTCATATTGTAGGCCGTATTTGACTTCTGTTTGCTTGAATCGTTCGAATTTGTGCTCGATTTTACCCGGCTAACTGAAGCCTTTGTTTCCTTCCCCAACAAAATAGGATTGATCCCGCGCTGGCTTTCCGGCTGGCGATTAGAATGGAAACTAGTGTGCTGCGTGGTACTAAACCGCATTTGATTTCATCATTTTTCTATCCCAAAGTGGTAGAAACCAGCATATCTTTCAAAGATTTGCGAGCTGAGCTCAAACACCTATCCTCGAGTGATGCCGATGTCGTTGAACTGAATTACTTCAGAAGGACGAGCAAAGATTTCTCCCACTAACTACGACGATCATATGCCATTGCTTTTGCTGGGATTCTTGGCTGCCGATTCGGTAAACTCCAAATCGATGTGCTTCACCACGCAGAACGGGCGAAGGGAAGGAGTTCGACATCATCATGCGTGCTAATAGCCAGACACCCGACACTCCTTGTAGGTCGACACCAAGTAAAGCAAGTGGTTCGTGGAGCCACAACATGCCCGCTGCCAATTCTCGGTTCGATTCAGCCGCCGCTTCTCATGTACCTTCTGCGGTTGGTGTAGAAGAAGATGCAGAACTCGACGAGGCAAAGGCTTACAAATGATGATGAAGACGAGATGATGTTTCTGAATCTGGTCGATGTAGCGGTCGACAAGCAATGGATGACGAATATATGGAGGAGCCCATCAGCCAAGCTAGGTTTGATGACACTGACGATGAAGAGAAGGTGGAGAACATGGACAGCTTAATCGAGGATGAATACGATGGTGATGACATGCCAACAATTGAGTGGAACAGAGAAAAACCTGAGCTTACTGTAGGTACCATTTTCCAATCAATGGTGGACTGTCGGAATGCAGTGACAACATGGTGCATTATATCCGAAAACACCTATAAGATCAAAAGGAGTGATCCAGCAAGGTTCACGCTTTTTGTCCATATCCTAGGTGTAGGTGGAAGTTGCATGCATCTCGTATGAGAAAGAGCAAATATATTCGGGTAATCCAAGTTAGCTTAGTAATTTAGTTTCAGATCGTTGAGTAAGGTTTCTTAACTGTTCTTTACCCTTTTATTTTGTTTCAGATAAAGAAAACGCACACAAGCACACTTGTCCACCGAGGGGAGGGGAAGGCCAAAACCAAGCTAGCAAAAACTAGGTGGGTGGCGATGCTATATTGGATTGGTGAGAGAAGAACACGGACTTGGTCCAACAACACTCCATGGGAAGCTCGAGAAGTACAAGATAGAAATTCCTTACATGAGAATTTTCAATGCTAGGGAAAAGGCTCTTGATGTAATTAATGGTCAATGGAATGATAGTTTTCAGCTGCTTTACACTTTCAAAGCTGAAGTGGAGATGGCAAGTCTAGGGAGTGTTGTGGAGATTGACAAGCATACAGCCCATTCAAAGTAAAAGGAAGTCATTTTGAAGGAGTGCTTGTAAGGGCTTTTGTTTGTTTCAAGGCTTCTTTGGCGGGGGTTTCTAGATGGTTGCAGCCCTATTTGGCTGTAGATGCTACACATTTGACTGGAAGATGGAGAGAACAGCTAGTAGCAACTTGCGTAGTTGATGGACACAACTGCTATTCGATTGCATTTGGTGTGGTGGAGGCAGAGTCTCGAGGAAAGTTGGGTCTGGTTTACGCAGCGAGCTTCTGCATAACATTATAGGCACACCCCTGTGTTTAGCTATACACACAGATGCTTGCAAGGGTTTAGAGAGTGCAGTGGAAATTGTATTCCCTGGAGTGGAGCATAGGGAATGCACTACTAGGAAAAGGCATGCTAGTGGCGCACCAGTTTTGCCTTCTAATGGCGCATGGCTGGTGCGCCACCGTCATCACGCCATTAGAATTTTTTCTAATGGCGCACTACATGTGCGCCATTAGAATCAGATTCTAATGGGCGACCAAGGATGCGCCATTAGTACCGCTTGCACAAGGCGCCACTATTATCTGCTATACTTACAGTAAGAAAACACATTGTAGTCGCCATTAGTAACAACTTTTTAATTCTTTTCTTCTTAATCTCATGTTACTATTTCACATATGAGATATTCAACACATATATATATACAACAAGCATCCATATAGCAATCATATCCAACACACAAGTTTCATCATATATACATACGTACATAGCCAACACATAGTTCCGCTGTTACAAAAGTTTCACATTGTTCATCCAACACCGTTATCCATCAATTCACAAAAGTTTCACATTCATACAAAATAAAAACACAAATGGAAAAGAAGCACCCCATCCATGCAAGCTTCCGTCAATTAAATCAAATCTGCAAAATGATAAACAAGAAGTTAGAAGAAGAAAAGAAGAAGACTAGAAGAAGAATAAGAAGAGTTTTGGAAAAGAAGAAGATTAAGAAAAGACTATAAGCTTATTATGTAAACTTGATCATTTTGTGCTAACATAAGTTATTTTGGAGCTAACCTATAGGAAACTAAGCATATAAGGTCTAAGTTAGTATATTAGAGCCAACTTAGGTAAAATGAAGCTAACCTATGTCATTTTGGAAAAGAAGAAGATTAAGAAAAGACTATAAGCTTATTATGTAAACTTGATCATTTTGTGCTAACATAAGTTATTTTGGAGCTAACCTATAGGAAACTAAGCATATAAGCTCTAAGTTAGTATATTAGAGCCAACTTAGGTAAAATGAAGCTAACCTATAGGAAACTAAGCATATTAGAGATAACATAGGTAACTAAGTATATATATATCATTTTGGATAGCTAACCTATAGGAGATCGACATACCGACAAAGTAGGCAGTTCTTCTCCTTCTTCTCCTTCATCTCCTCGATGCGCCTAGAGCGGCGAGGCGGTGGAGGCGGTGGAGGTAGTGGGATGTAGTCTTCTACCACAATTGGCGTGGTCATGTTGCCCGGTGTGGGATCGCCGGCGCCACCACCGGTGCGTGGTCATTGTCAGCACCACCACCATCGCGAGGCCACCTTGAGCACGACCATCGCTAGGTCATCCTCAGCCACCTCCATCTCTTGCCCATGGTCACCACCACCATCTCTTGCCCTTGGTCACCACCACCAGCTTAGGTCATCCTCACTGATGCCCATCGTCATGATGTAGCTCCTCATCCTCACTCTGCTCCTCTTCTCCCGCACTCCGGTCCGGATCATCCTTCTTGTTGTCTATTTGGTGCAGAATCGCTGCTTTGTCGCTACTACCAGAATCATTGCTTGCTTCGCTACAGCCATAGTCTTGCTTTGGTCAGTAGCGATGTCACGCCGCTGCTCCTACTGTCCAAAATGCAACAATGACCGTTAACAATCGATGTGAGACAAAGCCAAATGTAGAGGAATAAGAAGAGGCGAACGCATCGCATCATCATCGGCAGCGATCGCATGCGACACATAGTCTTGTTGTATACCTTCACGATGAGCATGTTGGCGTCGTCTGTCGTGCACTCAAGACAAGGAAGTACCCCAGCTGCAGTCGTCGAGGCACGGTAGAAGTTCTCCCACCCACGAGACAAGTACATGTGGCCCTTCTTGATCGCCAACCGCACATCCCATCGCTCATAAACCCGCTGCCGCCTGTCGCAGCTTCACATTATTTGGCGGATCTTCACCCATCGGCATGTTCATAAACCTCGTCGGGCAGCCTCTGCAGTTTGGGAAAATGAGTGATGTAGCAAACAACAGATATCATAATGAGATGGGTGAAGGGAGATCTCTCTCGCTTTATATACCAGCGTCATGGATCCAATCAAGCCTCAAGTATGATAGTGAAGAACTCGAGAATCATCCAACTCAGATGCATGTGTCGCAGATCGGTGGTGGCTGCTTCCGCCATCTCGATAAGCAGCAGAAGAGACCAATTAGTACCCTTACAACAGATCATAAAACATGCATTAGTCGCAGTATTTATATGTCCTATTTTTAGCAAAGTCATGCTAAAATTCACGGAAAATTTCAGCATGACCTTTGCTGAAAATAGGACATATGGAGTGCCCGAATTTGCGGAACGGAAGTTAATCGACATTCCGCAAACTCAAGAACCTCTCGGGTACTGCAAGTTCATCACGATACAATGGTCGGAGACAAAACCCAACAAACTAGCAAGTCTTTCTCAATGTGATCACAAGTAATTCAGAGGCATCACAATAAAGCAACACCTGCACTAGCCTAAAAACAAGTGAAGTTTCACCCATATAAGAACAACTTTATAAAATTTTTGTATCCTTCATACACCTTTGGAGTACAATGCTTTATAATGTTCCATCATCATTACAGTAAATCCAAGACCATGTGTTCCATCATCATCATCATTACGTAAATCCAAGAAACATCATGCTTTTTAACAGTTTTCAGTTTGGACTGAATACTGAAAACTACAGTTTGGACAGAATTCCTAACACTTTGGTCTTCTAGTTACAAAACAAAACTGACATAATTCTAGATGCCATAACTGAATTTTTTGACAGTAGCTCCTAACTGAATTTTCTGCTTAAAGGAAGGCTGACTTAAGTGGCAAGATGATACAATTGCCAGTGTCTAGTACAAGGTATAGAAGAGGAGGTAAATACAGTAGACATGTAATTGCGATGTATTAACAAAGATAATTTCAATAGATTTATAGTGCAAATTTATAGTAGAATTACAACTACAAAGGTGAGCCGTAACCATACTCAAAATGTAGTAGAAGATACCTTCGTCCATTTGTCAATCTAAAGGGCTGCAACTTGGGCTTTGAAATGAAGATAAGTGGCCGATTAACACATCGTCAAAAAATTCAGTTAACACACCGCCAAAAAATTTCAATTAACACACTGTCCAAAAATTCAGTGAATGGATGGCAATACATCATACACTCACATTGCTACATTATTCATCAACTTGTATCATTAAGAAATACTACTCCAAAGATAGTTTTGGTGTAAGTAGGTTTTGCCTCATGTTGTATTCTTCTTTTGTTAGCTATCTCAAAAATTGGAATGAACCGTTAGCTATCTCGAAGACAAAACAAAAATTCAGTGTGTTAACCATATGGCCAAAATATTGTCCCTAGACATCTCTGGTCCTACCCAAGATAAACCCTAGTTACAAAAATGCAGTGCAAAAATTCAGCAAGCAACATGCCTAAATCCAGTGCTTGTTTGGCTTTACTGAAGAGTTTTCCACCGGTCAATCATTGTGAGGTCTACATTAGCAGGAGACTAGTAGTGGCACCAAAATTTACCTCCACGGTAATAGAATGGTATCCAAGATAGTTACCTCTCCGTAATAGAATACTATCCAAGATCCCTGGCAGACAGACAGTTACTTCTCTGGCTAATTAACCTGTCAATTTTGTGCCAGCAAATGTGAAAGTGACCTCACTAAGTAGCCCTAATCATTCTCTACCTCAAGTCAAGAGCAAGTCTTTTCGTACCAGTATAATTATTTTTTCACCTCTCCTTTTCATGCACCATTGCACCATTCATGCCCAATCAAAATCAAAGCCCAGTGTGATAATCCTAGTTCAAGGAGGAAAACAAGCAACATGCCTAAACAACACATTTATATTTTTCAGGTCACACAACACATGCCCGAGGAGGAAGATTGAATTTTCTCTGTACATCATCAGTACACTTCAACAAATGGCAATATATTGAGTAATCCACGCAGTTTGATCTACTGCAGATAATCTATTGCAATATATTTTTTCAGGTCACACAACACATGCCTGAGGAAGGAATGGGGAATGGTGGAGAGAGAGAGGAAGGAGGAAGGAGGAGAGGTACCTGGTCGCCGGAGGGGTCGGAGTCAGGGTCGGCGAAGGGGTCGGGGTCCGAGCTCGTCCGGGTCCTCGCTCACCGTGGTCGAAGGAGAGCAGGGGCCGGTGGCGGAGGATGGCAGGGGCAGGCCGGGTGGGCACCTCGGGGCCGCGCTTGCCGTCTGCTGTAGGGGCGGAGGAGGCCTCGCTCGTCGGAGGGAGGAGGAGAGGAGAGGCGGGCGGCGCGGCGGCCGATCCTGTTCGGGGCGCTGGGCGGCGGGTGGACTCTGGGGGTCGGGCGGCGGCGTCGGGGCAGCGCAAGACCACAGCGGCGGCGGCGGCACCGACGGCGTGCAGGCGCGACGGACGGAGGGGGCGGAGCAAGGGAGCGGCGGCGTACGGTTGGGTCGAGTGGATCTGGCGAGGGAGGGAGGGAGGCAACAGTGAGAGGGGAACAGGTGAACTGGGGAGAGGGATCTAATGGCGCACGCAACCCTAGTGCGCCATAAGTACAACCACTCTAATGGCGCACCCGCCCTGTGCGCCATTAGAATTTACTAGCCCGATTGGTCGGGTTATATACCACATAACCCCACTCCATCGTAACAAGCCCACTATAGCCCGAGTGGTCAAGACGCAAAGACACACACGAGGAGGTCCTGGGTTCGATTCCTGCACTCCCCATTTTTGTATTTATGCATTTAAAATGATGTTTGATATTTATTTGTGTTTAAATATGTTCAAACTTGTTTAAATCATAATAGTAATATTTTTTATCAAAATAGAAATAATTTTTTTAAAAATATCATCAAATTTGTTATTTGAAAATATTTATGAATATGAAAAAATATCATCAAATTTATTATTTGAAAATATCATCAAATTTCTTATTTGGAAATATAATCAAATTTGTTTTTTTTGCAATTTTAGTTGCATCCATTTGTGATCGGTGGAGCGGGGGAGGGTTGCGATGGGTAGAGCTAGCGGGGGAGGGTGCGGGTGCGATCGAGATGGAGGGGGATCGAGATCGAGATGGAGGGGGATCGAGATCGAGATGGAGGGGGATACAGTAATATGCATTTTAAATATGTTCAAACTTGTGTTTAAATATGTTCAAACTTGTTTAAATCATAACAGTAATATTTTTTATGCATTTTAAATGCTGTTTTTTTATATTTATTTGTGTTTATCAAACTTGTTTAAATTATAACAGTGTAATATTTTTTATAAAAATAGTAAAAAAAATAAAAATATGTTCAAAATTTATGGTGCGTGGGGGCGGGCCGGTGCTCGGCGGTGGAGCGGGAGGTTGCGATGGGTAGAGCTAGCGGGGAGGTCTTGGTGCGATCGAGATGGAGGATCGAGATCGAGATGGAGGGGATCGAGATCGAGATGGAGGGGATCGAGATCGAGATGGAGGGGGATACAGTAATGGCGCACATATCGGCCGGTGCGCCATTAGAAGTTATATATAGTAATGGCGCGGTTGGCACATGCGCCATTAGTATGTATGGGAAAATGGAAAAAAAGAATTATACTAATGGCGACTGTCCTGCCAGGCGCCATTAGAGTCTTCCACTCTAATGGCGTATGAGGAATAGGTGCGCCATTAGTATATAGTAGTGGCGCACTGCATCCACGGTGCGCCATTAGAATCAATCCTATCTATAGCCCTTTTCCTAGTAGTGATGTATGCGACACCTAGCGCATAATTTCAAAAAGAAGTTCAAAGGTAAAGTTTATGATGAGAACTTATGGCCAGCATCATACACATGCAGGAAAAGGAAGCATGAACACCATTTGAGAGTGTTGTATGCTCAAAATCCTCTTGTGAAGGAGTACATGGATGCACATCATGGCAAGGTGTGGTCAAGAAGCAAATTCAACGAAATCGCAAAGTAGATTATGTGACCAAGAACCTGCGTAATGCCTCAATTCAAAGTTCAAGTCGGTGAAAGGGCTCTTGTTGTGGCAAGCATTTGACAAGATGAGGCAAATGATCATGATAAAGATGGCTCTTCGCAAAAGAATTGCGAAACACAATATGTTGGTCATCAAATGCTCCCATCATCGATTAAGGCATTGCACTTGAAGGCAAGAGGACTCAAGATGAAATGTATTCGATCTGGTACATATGAGGGAGAGGTTACCTATAATCGACACTAAAAATAGGGTATGGAGGTATCCTGTGAACCTAAGTACTAGAGAATGTAGTTGTAGGCAATGGCAGATCCGTGGGAAGCCATGCATACATGCCCTACATCCGATGACCGCTATCGTGGGTGCGGATGGTGAAGTTGATCAATATTGCTCGAGTATTTCTCGCTGCCAAATTTATGGCTGCTTATCTTGACAATGTGCCTGCACTATTGGGGAAAGATCAATGGAACATAGTAGATCCAGGGTTCAAACTCCACGCTCCTGTCATTACTAGACCACCAGGAAGACCAAGGAACCAGAGGATTAGAGCAGGTGAGGAGGGTCGTCTACCAAAGAAGCGTGCTTGCAAAAATGTGGAGTTCTGGGGCATATTGCTAGGCTTTGTACCAATGAAGTGGATGCATCATTTGGAGAGGAGGAAAGATGGACAACAGCCAATGTTGAAGATAATGCAGCAGCAATGGAGACTGAAGATGTAGTGGAGAATGCAGCAACAATTGAAGCAGTGGAGAATGCAGCAGCAATTGAAGCAGTGGAGAATGTAGCAGCAAATGAAGCATCTTGGTATGTGTTTGCACCCTTTGTATAATGCAGCTACCCTTTTGTTTGCATTTGTTCTCTTTTTTGCCTATGGCTTATAATTTTATTTACCAGCTCTAGGGAGAAAAGACCAAGAGATGAAGAAGCAGAAGATTTTGAAACCATGGCCTTTGATGGTTTTGAATCTATAAGAGAGGAAGAGGAGGGCGTAATTATTCCAATTGCGCCTTTAAAGATTACTGAACCCATAGATGACCGTCAAATGGTCGTCAAGTGCTCGGCGAGTGCAACTACTCCATCAGCACCTCCACGAGGAAAACCCCAAGTAAAGCCCAAGATCAAAAGGAACAAGAGTCTGAAAGAAAAGAGCATCTCAACTAGGGAAACCAGGAGCACGACGGTGAAGCCAACTGCAAACACAAGGAGCAAGTCGAAAATTTGAATTAAGTTGTTGGGAAATGTATGTGTTGTCAATTTGAGGGCGAGTGGATCGCTTAAAACTTGTTAGATTTGTATTAAGATGTTGGCATCTTAAAACTTGGTAGATTTGAGCTACTGTGAAAACTTATGAGTTGTAATAATGTTGCTTCTACTTTGGTTTCTTATTTGAGTCAGAATTCAAATTTCCATCAAAATTTGAATTTAAATCAATATTTGAATTTGGGCCAAAATTTGGATCCGAGTCAAAGTTGAAGTTGAATATTGGAGGTTCATTGCTCTGTGCGGTGTATTTGATCGAGCATTTGAAGTCCAATATTCGTAGGTGAACAGTCCAAATGAGAAATGTGCTAGAAACGAGCTCGAAAGCTAGCTAGGGTAAACAACCCTATTTGAAATCAAGTTTTTCTTGACCTAGCCTAAATGAGGCATATATATTTTTATTAACACTTGTTCCTTATATATAGGGTAAAAACGAAGTCTCACTATTTATTGATTAATATTCATATTACTACATTTTTTTGAAAAAATATGCTTTTATTTCAAAACCGTCAAATAACACGTTCTAGATATGAAAATGAAAAAGTAAGTTCAGATCCTTCTTACTCACTCCAAAATGAAGCTATGGAGATTTTTCTGATTTTTTTTTAATTATTTTGAAAAAAATTTCAAACCCTAAACCCTCTCTCCCCATTCTACGAACTCTGAAAATGTTCATAGGTGATAGCTCATTTGTGTGAAGACTTTTTCATGAAAATGACCTACACCAAGTTTATATTTTTTCTCATAACCTTGTCACATATGACGGCTATGTGCGCAAGAATTACAACATTTTGAATTTTTTTGAATTTTTAAAACATTTGAACTTGATTTTGATGATCACTTCAAAAATGATTTTTCAAAAACGCCTCTATACCGAGTTTATATTTTTTATGGTAACTAGGTCTCATAAACGGACTAACTATGTTTGTTTTATATTTTTGCAATTTTTCTAATTTAGTTATGGCCATTTGAAATCTGGTCAAACCCTAATAACCCGATTGACTCGCTTCATAACCCCGCAGAAATGCTCCAAACCCTAGCGCCGAACGTGCGCCGTCGGATCCTACCAAGCGCCAAACACCACCCGTCCGATGTGGGGGGGCATGCGCGATCCGCGTGATCCATCCCGATTAGCTCTGACCGTCCTTCTCGGTTTTTACGATCGCCCCACTTTACATATGAAATTGTATTTTTCGCGACATGACCACCACATGTCGGTGTTAAGAGTTGGTTCAAATATTCAAACCGCAAAATACAATGTGGCAAATCGTCAATATAGCTTCCCTTCTCCTCTTCTCCATCCGACAGATAAAGGCATCGAGCAGATCGAGCAATTCCTCCGTTTCTTTCCCCATCTTCTCGTTCTTCTTCCTCTCGAGCAACTCCTCTGTTTCTTCCTCTCGGGCGATATGTCGACCTCCTAGTCAGCCCCCCATTCCACGTGGCCGGTGTATGGTCTAGTGCCGATGACTCGATGACCTGACTGCCCACGGACTGCGCCACTGAAGCGGTTGACTTCGAAGGAGGAGAAGAATGGGAACTTTGGGCGAAGTTCGCTCAAATGCGAGAGCAAGCCGGAGGGCAGGTTAGATCTGAGTTTTCCTCGCATCCTTTATCTCTAATTTCTCAAAAATCACGATTTGAATTTAGGATACATGATTTCATTTTCAGATCGTGAAGAAATGCCACCATTTCGAGTGGATGGATGATTACATCCAGAGGCTTCAAGGGTCGGGCTTCTTTGGATTCGAGGGGAATGCAATCCGAGAGTCCAATCTGCCCCATGACAATGTTTGCTTCAAGCAGCAAGAAGGTCCGGAATACCCGACGGTGTTCGAATCAAGACGGAATTGAAGAAGATGAACAAGAACTTCAAGGAGCTTATTGAGTTGAAGAAGCAATCCAATCTGATAGCTTTAGGAATACTTGCTCTAGGAATTTTTTACTTGATGGCCATCTCTCGTTAGAGATATTTGTCTACTGTTTAGTGCAACTGTCGATCTCTGAATGCAACTCTGTTTAGTGCAACTGTCGATCTCTGAATGTATGTAGTTTACTGTTATGTTTCGACACTTTTAGTTTCGGCAGAAGACAAGTACCAGTTCAGTGATAGGATTATTTTGTTAGCTAATAACCTCAAGTGTTGGATCATACCCTAGCTCGTCAGATGACAGTAAGCAGTACTTGAGCAACACAAGGGATATACATCAAGTTCATCTCTTCTTTCTCGCACTTGCCAAACTTTTGTCCTCGAGTTTGTCAGTTCTGCTAGAAAAAAAACCTAGTTCGCGGGCCCAAAGAGAATCAAGCTGCAATAGGCCCACAAAGGATAAATGAGGCCCAGAAACAAGTGATGTTTCTTTTTTTGTTTAGGAATGATTGATTTGTTCTTTCTTGTTTCTGATTGATTTTTTCATTAATTTGATTGCCCAATCTCTTCTATTTCATTGAGGAATTTTTTGGCTTTCCTTTATGGGTCCCTTCACTTTTTTTGATTTGATTTCTGTTCACCGTATTTGCTTTTGTTTTGCTTTCTCACAACCTGGCTTAGTTTGGCAGTGGAGTTGCCGGGGGAGTCTGCCCGCCGCGGACACCTATGGGGCCGGGGCCCCTTCGTGAGTGCGGTACGAGGGCGGAGGGTGCACGGAGAGCAGATCGAGGCGAGCACGCGGGCGGCTTTTTACCCAGCTTCGGAGCTCTCCGGAGAGATAAAACTCCTACTGCTGCTTTGTGTTTGTATTGAGCTTGCTCGAGAGTACGAGCATATGGTGGCGATGCGCGTGTCGAATGAGCCGAACCCCTTCTACGTTGTGCATGGGCCTCCTTTTATAGTGCAAGGGGTCACCGACAGGTGTCAACGTAGGAGAAAGGGGTAGAAAGGTAAAAGAGGTGGTAGTTGGAACAAGGGAACAAAGGAGCTACAAAGGCGTGAAGCAGTGGTTTCTACCTACTTTTGACAGAGGGGACAAGGGCATTTAATGCCCGTCGCCGCCGACCCCAAAAGCTCCCGCCTTGCGTCTCCGCTCGCCACGGCGATGGATCCACCACCGGAAATGCCACCGTGTCCCTGGGCTGCACAGCTATCCGCCACGCTGCTCTCGGAAAGGCCCTGTAGGCGACGCTGGGCGGATGAGCTGGAGCGCAGCACACAGCGTAGCTCTCCGCAAGCGCCTTGCCGGGTCTTGATCTTGCCGGCCCGGAGCTTGCGGGCTCAGAACTTGCCGCTCCTCGGCCTCGCCAAGACGCATGCGCGCCAAGGCGTGTCTTTTACGATGTAATCTTTCGTCTTCCGACGAGCTCCTCTCGCCGGGCCTTGTTTGAGTGGTGTAATCTTGAGCCCGAATGGCCTTCGGCAAGCTCCGCTTGCCGGGTCTCGATCTTCTGTCTTGTATATTTTGTTCTCGAATGGCTTGATACGGAGCAAGAATGGTCTCCGGCAAGCACGTGGTAGGCCCTTGCCGCGGGGAGCTGCAACTGCCCGTGCACAAGTTGGGGTACTAAGGTACCCCTATCTTAGTACACCGACAGGAGCCCCCGGGCCTGGGCCATACACGGTGCCGAGCGCTGTTGGGCCAGGCCCAAAACAGTGCACGGGCACACGAGGCCCACGGCGTGCCGACTCCACTTCCGCATCGGCCGTCCCACCCCTCCCGCAACGGCACGCGTCGATTGCGGCGTCGTGGGAGACGTGGGCGGCGTATGCGGTCTTTAAGGCATCCACTCCCGTGATCGTGGTGCAGGGCGAGCTCACTTCACCCGTCGCCCCGGCCCCGCCTCTTTCGCCACGCGGCCCGCATGCATAGGGGTCGTGGGCGGCGATGGTGGGAAACCGAGCCGTCACGGGCGAAGGCGACGAGTCGGCCCCGCTCCTCTGCCCTCCTCGCTCCCTGATTGGTTGAGCAGGGCGGTTGAGCCCCCACCTCGCCCTTTAAAAAGGGCGGAAGGGGAGCACGATGGTCACACACTTCTTCTTCTCCCTTCGTCTTCAGCTTCCGTTCCTCCTTCCGCCATGGAAAGAGGAAACCCTAGTTCTTCCACGGTCGCAGCGAGAGTCGCTTCCAGGCAGCGCACCTCTCCCTACCCCGCACCCGCGGCGGCGGAGCCGGCCACGAGGGGGAGAGGGAGAGGGCGAGGCCGCGGGCGAGGCCGAGGGCGTGGTCGAGGCGGACGCGGGAGGGGCGGCCGTGGCGATGTGCCTCCTCCATCTCCTCCGGCGAGCCCCGACCACGGGGCGGTCCATACCGGAGACGACCCCTGGGAGTTCTTCATCAGGCTGCGCCGAGCGCCTCGTCGTCGCCTCCGGTTGCGGCCCTGTCAAGGACGCGATGGGATCGGATCCACCCGACGTGATGGAGTTGCGATGAGGGGCTGCGGGATCAGCGGCACTCGGGTGAGTGTCGTGTCCCCAGCCCGGCGTGATGTACTCGACCGAGGCTGGAAGACATTCGCTGGATCCACAGCTTGATGGCGGGTTTACCTCCATTTCAAGTTGATGGAGGCGACCTCTCGCCGTCAAGGTCTTCGGCGAGTTCGGGACCCGGGCGAGGTGCTGTGTGGACAGCTCCTCCGATAGCGAAGGCTCCTCCTCGAGCGAGAGTGACGAGGAGGGGAGCGACAGCGACGACGAGGGGGATGGCGGGTCCGACTAGGTGTCGGACACCGCTGCCTCGCGCACCACCGGCGACCCCATAGTCTGGGTCGCCGACCTTCTGAACTCCCCGGGACCGTCTTCTTGGCGGCTGGCGTAGGGAGGCTGCGGAAGAGGAAGAGGGGGAGTGGCGGCAAGGCCGTTACGTCGGAGCACGAGGGTGAGGAGCCCGTGACAGCGTGCTGACGTCCCACCACCCCGTCTTCAAGCTCTGCCTCCTACGCCTCCGACTCCGCCAAGCTCCTGGCCGGCCCCCGGGAAGTTCTCTTGGTGTCTTCGGCGCCTGCAGCCTCCGGGGCTTCAGGACTTGTCATTTGGCGCCGCCGATGCTTCCCCATGCCGCCACCTTATGCAGCTCCTGGGGCACGCCACTGCCGCCATGCTCTCCCAGGCGCCCCTTTTGCCCTCCCCGGCAAGCTTCTCTTGCCGGGGACTCCTTGACCTACCTCCTGAACTCCTGAACAGAGAAACAGGAGAAGGATTACGGGCACCTTATCTTTCAACTTGTAAGCCCTCGGGCCTTAGTTGCTTTTAAAATATGTAATCCTCTCTATCATGTTTTTCATCCTCTTATGGACTTGTACTAAACTAGGATGTTTTTAATGAAAAGAGGGGAATGCTTGTCGGACCGCGTCTTTTACTTGACTTCGCGCCTTGTATGTTCCTACGCTATCGGGGAGCTTGCCGGGGCGAACACGCTTGCGGGACAGCCCGCTGGCGATGTTGCTTCCGGCAAGCAACCTTGTCGGGCCGATATGACTTAACTTGTCGAGCAGGCTCGGAACGAAACAGGGCGCGAAGCTTGTCGCGCTCACCTTAACTGCTAGGCGTGCTCGAAAGCAAGATAAGGGTGCAGCAGACACTTGTGTTCGCCGAGCGGACTCGAGGAACGAAAACAAGGGCGAATCGGGCCACGACTTGGCTCCTCCGCGCATGGGTTTTACAAGACACGCTCGTTCAGAGACGCAACTCCGCTTTCCCCGGTCCATGAGAGGATGCATGACGAGGGATGAAAAACTTATCTGATTCCGCAGCCCCCGGCGACCTTAGCTTGCCGGTGAGGAATCTTGGCACTCGCAGCCCCCGGCGACTCTGGCTCCGCCAAAATCCAGGTGCTGGTGCGCTCTTCTGGCTTTCCCTTGGTCGCTGCAATTTTGGCCATGAAAACAGCTGAGCCAGTTCTGCAACAGCTTCATCATTGACATGCATGTGTATACGAATCTTTTCTGTGTAACTTGCAACACGATGCCGTGCCTTGCCCTTCGTATGTTTACACTCTACGCTCTCGGGAAGCTTGCCGGCGCGAACACGCTTGCTGAGTGCGGAATATCAGCAGCCTGCTGGCGGTGCTGCTTCCGGCAAGCAACCTTGCCGGGCCAGTTGCGCACTTAACTTGCTGAGCAGGCTCGAAAGCAAGATAAGGGTGTGGCAGCACACTTGTGTTTGTTGAGCGGACTCGGAAACAAAACACAAGGGCGCAACTGGAGCCACGACTTGGCCCCCCCCGCGCACAAGCATCTCATACGAAAGGCATCTCACGGCAGGGCTTGCTATGTTACATCCTCTACTCCGCTGCACCCCTTGTATGTTCCTACCCTGCGCTTTTAGGATACTTGCCGGCGCTAACACACTTGCTGAGTGCGGAACATCAGCAGCCCGCTGGCGGTGTTGTCTCCGGCAAGAAACCTTGTCGGGACAGTTGCTGCAAGACTTGTATTGTTGAGCGGACTCAAACAAAGCAAGGGCGCAACTTAACCACGAGTCGGTCCCCAGCGCTCAAAGCGTTCCATACAAGGTAATGCTGCTCGAGGAATATAACACAAAACTTAGAACTGAAAAGGTGCTCAGACTCAAGCTTGAATAACTTAGCTTTTCGTCTTACGTGCTCCGCAAGGCAGCGCTTCTCCCTTGATTTCCCCTTCGTATGTTTTCACCCTCACGCTTCAGGGGGACCTGCGCAAGAAACACACTTGCTGAGTGCGGAACATCAGCAGCCCGCTGGCGGTGTTGCCTCCGGCAGGAAGAACTTGTCGGGCTAGTTGCGGCGCGCCCTCATCGTTGAGCGGACTCGAAACAGATCAGGGGCGCAACTTAGCCACGACTCAATCCCCATGCGCACAGGTTCTCCATACAAGGTATGAAATTTCAGGGAATACAACTCAAAAAGTTTGGAACTGGCTGGCCGAGCTCGATGGCACGTCCTCGACGGCGGCGCAGCACTCCGGAGAGGTGCGCTTGCCGGAGTAGCACCAGAGCTATTCTTGCCACTTTTCTTGCCCTGCTGGCAGGTGGAGCTCGATGGCACGTCCTCGACGGCGGCGCAGCACTCCAGAGAGGTGCGCTTGCCGGAGTAGCGCCAGAGCTATTCTTTGCCGGGCTTTGCTTGCCGGAGGAGCTCGATGGCGCGTCCTCGACGGCAGCGCAGCACTCCGGAGAGGTGCGCTTGCCGGAGCAGGCACCAGAGCACTCGCCGGACTTGGCTTTCGTTTTCTTCACAGAACTTCCGTGGCCTTCTGGAACTCCTGCTCACCGTCATCCTCATCCTCCATGTCTTCATCATCGTCTTCGCCATCTTTGTCGCGGCCCCGGGGAGGTCGATCACCTTGCCGCTGCTTAGCCTTGTCGCGACGTCCTCCCCGGCCATTGAACGGCCGCTTCTTGCTGAGTTCTCCTCCGCCACCTTGGGCCTTCCCCTTGTCGCGCTTCTCGTACTCAGCTTTTTGCTGCTCGACGAGGTACTCGACGCGCTTGCAGTTGGTGAGATCGTGGCCCTTGGTGCGGTGGATTTTACAGTATTGCTTGTCGGAGCCGCCCTGCTTGTCGGCTGCCGCTACAGGGGCAGGCTCCTTGCCGGAGAAACAGCCCTGCGTTTGCTTGGCGGGAGCCTCCTTGCCGGACTTCTCGACGGCAAGCACCTCTTTCTTGTTCTTGCTCCGGTTGTTCCGTCGCCGGCTCTTGTTTGCCGGGGCGGTGTCGTCGCTATCGCTTCCTCCTGCGCCATCATCCTCCCCGGGGAGTCTCCTCCCCTCTTCCGCGCGTGCGCACTTGTCGGCCAGAGCATAGAGCTCGCTGACATCCCGAATCTTGGTCATCGCCATCTCTTCACGCATGCGGCGGTTACGCGACGTTCGGTGGAACGCTACCGATAACCGCATGGCAGGTGGACATCGAGGATGTTGGCCGCACGCGGTGAAGCGTTGGATATACTTGCGCAGGGATTCTCCTTCCTTCGGGCCAAAATGTGGAGATCGCTCTCGGCCGTGGGGTTTGTGGTCGCCGTGAAGGCGCCAACAAACCGATGGCAAAGATCTGCCCAAGAAGAAATGGAGCCCTCCGCAAGTGCATAAGCCAAGAACGAACGCTCGCCTAAGCACGAAGCGGAAGTAGTTCGCCAGAATCTTGTCGTCGCGCTTCGCAGCCTCGCACCGCGATGGTGTAGACACCGAGGAACTCCGAGGGTGCGTCTTGCCGCCGTACTTCTCCGCACGCCGGGCTTGAAGTTCTTCATGCTGGGCCATCGACGCGCCGCCTTTCGCGGGTGAACGCAGGGCAACTCGCGTCAGACGGCAAGTCGCCTGGTTCACCGGGCGCGACGCGCCGACAGCGCTTCCAGCTCTCGTCCGATTGTCGCCGAAGTTTCGGCGGCGCCGATCGTGGTCCGAAGCGTCTTCTTGTCGCCGGTCGCCGAGACCTAGCGTTGATCCCGACGGGCTCGCTGGTCCGACGACGCTGCGGAGCCGCTGCCGGCGTTGTTCCAGCAGGGGCGGCGTCTTCGCTTCGCGGCGGGAGCGCCGGTGGTTGCACCTTCGCGGCCTTGTCGCCATTAGCCTTCGTTTTCAGCTTGCCGCGCCGCGAGGTCGCCGGCTCTGCGAAGGGTTGTTGTTGGCGGCGACAAGGCTTTGATGGTGGCCTCCGCTTGGCTTTGTCTCGCCGCCGAGGGAAGTCGAGGAGCGATTGCGCTTTACGAGCGCTTCCGTCGGAGTGGAAGGGAGCGGGAGCGAGCGGTGCGAGGAGCGGGGTAGGCTCGGACTCCTAACGGTGTTAGAAGGAGCAGGGTCCTCCCCCGGTGCCTTCGCCTTGCCCGTGTCCGGACGTTGGTCTGGAGCGTCCCGCGAGCCTCCGGCGTGTCCTTGTCCCAGCAGGCGGATACCACCTCCCGTGGTATGGCGCTGCTGGGTCGCCGTGCGCTGAGATGGACGTGGATCCGCGGAGACGAAGCGCGGTCACCCGCCCTGCCCTCGATCTCGTGGCGCCGCGAAGCGTCTTCGGGCGGGCGTTACCTTCCGTCGGCGTCTCCTCCGCCCACCGCTGGCTCCGGCGGTGGCGGAAGGGACGCAGACGGGCCTGCAGCCCCCGAAGCCTTCTTCTTCGGGGCCATGGCGTAGTTGTTGACGAAGTTGCTGATGAAATCGGAGAGGTTGATGGCGAAGCGTCGCCGCTAACGCCGGATCAGGTCCGCGACAACCTCGACGCCTTTACCGGGCGCGCCTAAAGATGCCGGGAGTTCGCCGCCCGCGGACACCTATGGGGCGGGGCCCTTCGTGAGTGCGGTACGAGGGCGGAGGGTGCACGGAGAGCAGATCGAGGCGAGCACGCTGGCGGCTTTTACCCAGCCGGAGCTCTCCGAGAGATAAAACTCCTACCGCTGCTTTGTGTTTAGATTGAGCTTGCTCGAGAGTACGAGCATATGGTGGCGATGGGCGTGTCGAATGAGCCGAACCCCTTCTACGTTGTGCATGGGCCTCCTTTTATAGTGCAAGGGGTCACCGACAGGTGTCAACGTAGGAGAAAGGGGTAGAAAGGTAAAAGAGGTGGTAGTTGGAACAGCAAGCGGGGAACAGTGGAGCTACAAAGGCGTGAACAAAGTGGTTTCTACCTACTTTTGACGAGAGGGGACAAGGGCATTTAATGCCCGTCGCCGTCGACCCCAAAAGCTCCCGCCCTTGCGTCTCCGTCTCGCCATGGCGATGGATCCACCATCGTGAAATGCCACCGTGTCCCCAGTGCTGCACGGCTATCCGCCACGCTGTTCTCGAAAGGCCCTGTGGCGACGCTGGGCGGATGAGCCGAGCGCAGCACAGCGTAGCTCTCCCGCAAGCGCCTTGCCGGGGTCTTGATCTTGCCGGCCCGGAGCTTGCCGGCTCAGAACTTGCCGCTCTCGGGCCCACGCCAAGACGCGTGCGGCGCCAAGGCGTGTCTTTTACGATGTAATCTTCTGGTCTTCCCGACGAGCTCCTCTCGCCGGGGCCTTGCTTGAGTGGTGTAATCTTGAGCCTGAAATGGCCTTCCCGGCAAGCTCCGCTTGCCGGGGTCTCGATCTTCTGTCTTGTATATTTTGTTCTCGAATGGCTTGATACGGAGCAAGAATGGTCTCCGGCAAGCATGTGGTAGGCCCTTGCCGCGGGGAGCTGCAACTGCCCGTGCACAAGTTGGGGTACTAAGGTACCCCTATCTTAGTACACCGACAGGAGTAATTTTAGAATTAAAGTATTTGCAAACATCGGTATTATTATGCCTAGCAAACCAATACTTCAGTATTGGAAAAAGAGGTCCAACCTTCTTTTTTATATACTTAAAAAATAGTGTAGTTTTCTAGATATTAAAGTATATAAAACTACACTTTTGACTAAAGCCAAACATCTCAAAGTATTTGATACTTCAATATTTCTGGAAACCAAAGTATTCTTGGAATACCTAAAAAATACAAAGCTCCCAAACCAAAGCCGTGTACAATATGTTCTTATTTTTAGAAGGCATTTATAAACACATCATTTTTAGTTAGTTTGGTTAATTTTGCCCATGTCAATTAGCCGTGTCTAAACTTGGGACAAACAAAATACAAACATAACAAATCATTAATATAACACACATAACTTAACTTAGATAGAGTTGCTAGGGCAACACAAGTTCTTACATATAACACGGCACCAATACATATAACACATAACTTAACTTAGATAGATAGGGTAGCTAGCTAGGGCAACACACACACCAAACTCACACTACATAGTAGTAGGGTAGCTAGGGCATCATCGCCATGTCTTCACCGTCATCTTCACCTTAACCGCCGGCTTCACCGCCTTCGCTGTCCGCCTGGCTTCAAGATTCTCCTCCTCAAGGCCGTTGTCGCCGATGTAGTACGGAGGCTGTGCATGCGTTGCGAAGCGGGAAGACACTTTCAAGTCGGTGAAGATGTTATAGGTCGTGAATGCGATGAACTCGCACCCACACCAATACACCTTGCCGAAAGGTAGTAGGCATCGAACCTGTTGGTGAAGTGGACGACGAGCCCTACCACTGGAGCGTTGGCGTGGGGATGCTGCTCCACGAGGTTGAAGATGGGCGGCGAGCCCGCCGGGATGTGGTGGAAGCCCGCACGGAGGACCCCCGTGCAAGCTCAGTGCTTCCCCTCCAGCGGGAGAACGCCCACACGCGGAGGGATTCCTCGACAACGACGTTGGCGGGTACCGCTGCTCCGCACGGTGGGCGGCGCTTGGAACGCCGCCCATTGTATCAAGATCTTGCTTCGCTTCGCTGAGTGGAACGACTTTGGCTTTTGGGGAAGAAGAGAAGTTGGAGGTGCAGATAGATCTGTAGAAGAAGAGGCAATGAAGGGCGTTTAAATAGCCGGGAGACGGCGGGTACACGCGCGAACCGGGCGAGATCGTGACTCATCCGCGGCGTGAACCGGCGCGATCATCAATTTGTGAACGTGAATCGGCGCGAAGCGTGTTTTGCGTGCTCTGCGCTGGCGGCTGCCGCCTCCCATTCACGAAGGCGGCGGCAGCCTACGGCGTGAATCGATGCCTCGACATATGGACGCCGACCGCGCGTGCAGCCTGCCCTTCGCCACCGACACGTATGCTCGCGACGCGGAAACGACGCTGCGGAGCGACTGAATCCACCGCAACCGTGGTGGCACGGATCGATGCGCGCGCGTGTCGGCGTGCATGCATGCGATTAGGTCTAGGTCACTAGATGCGTGCGTGGCGGTGTTCGCATGCATAGCAGGCTACATCGATGCCAAAGCCGGGCATGCATTGCAGGCTGCATCCATCCATAGCAGGCTTTTTTAATTGGGCTCCCTTTTTAATTTATTACCAGCCAACTAACGGGCCCGTCCTATGAACACAAACACGGCCCAACCAGCGAAGCCACAGCCACAGTCAACAGAGTCCAACGTGGCCCCACAAGTCGCTTAACGCCAAGACGGCAAACGCTCATTATGAACATTTGTGAGAGTTTCAGCTAAGGGAATGGGGAAAAGTGAGCAAAAGTTTGAAGCGTGGGGAAAACTGAGCACAACTAAGGAATTGGGGGCACAGATGGAATAAGCCCATATATATAGCTTCAAACTTCATAAGAGTTTGGTGGTGGCGTTGCCCACCGTATAGGAAGTATTAGACCCAGACACGACACACAATTATCGTGGCGCTCTGAAGTCAATTTCCGTATTAATGTATTCACACTTAGAGTGTATGTCTTCATTGATTGAAGATATACATTACTTCGTGTGTTGCACATCTAAGTCATCAAAATGCATAAGTGTTAGGATGTGTGCCTAATCACAGGACATTCGAGGATTCCAAGATATTTAGCTCACACTGCAACTTGAAAACCTTTTCTCATCCAAGGGCTTAGTGAAGATATCAGCCAACTGCTCTTCTGTCTTGACATGAATGATATCAATATCTTCTTTCATAACATGATCTCTGAGGAAGTGATGACGAATTTCAATGTGCTTTGTCTTCGAGTGCTGAACTGGGTTATTAGCAATCTTGATAGCGCTTTCATTATCGCAGTAGAGTGGCACATGCTTCAGATGGATGCCATAGTCCTTAAGAGTTTGCTTCATCCACAGAAGCTGAGCGCAGCAAGATCCAGCAGTAATGTATTCAGATTCAACAGTTGAGAGTGATACACGCTACGCTTCTTTGAAGACCAAATGACAAGAGATTGACCCAAAGTGACATGTGCCCGATGTAGACTTGCAATCCACCTTGTCACCAAAGATAATCAGCATCCAAAATCCAACCAGATCAAACTCGAGCCCTTTGGATACCATAATCCTAGTGTTGGGGTGTAAGCCAAATATCGAAGAATTCGCTTCACGCCTAAGTGATGCGACTCCTTTGGTGCCACTTGAAATCGGGCACACATGCAAACACTAAGCATGATATCTGGCCTAGATGCACATAAGTAAAGTAAAGAGCCAATCATGGAGCAGTATACCTTTTGATCAAAATCTTTACCATTGGCGTCGGGGCTTAGATGACTTTTGGTTGGCATTGGCGTCGTGAATCCTTTGCAGTCTTGCATTCCAAACTTCTTCAGGCAGTCTTTGAGATATTTTTCTTGAGATATGAAGATGCCGTTGCGTTGCTGACGGATTTGAACGAACTTCAGCTCTCCCATCATGGACATTTGATATTGTTCTTGCATCATGTGACCAAATTCATCACTGTATTTCTTGTTGGTGCAACCGAAGATAATGTCATCCACATAGATTTGGCACACAAACAGTTCACCATCATATGTCTTCGTGAAGAGAGTGGGATCTAGAGAACTGTTGGGGAACGTAGTAATTTCAAAAATTTTCCTACGCACACGCAAGATCATGGTGATGCATAGCAACGAGAGGGGAGAGTGTTGTCTACGCACTCGTGAGACCCAAGCGAAGCGATCACAACGTAGAGGAAGTAGTCGACGCTCTCCTCGCGATCCGACCGATCCCGCGCCAGCATTCGGCGCCCGAAGTTCTTGACACACGACAGCTCGATGACGCCCTCAGACTCGATCCAGCCGAGTGTCGAGAGAGTTCCACAAGACGACGGCGCAGGACGATCTTGATGGTTCATCGGCGCAGGCTTCGCTTAAGCTTCGCGACGGTATGACCGAGGTGGAATATGGTGGAGGGGGCACCGCGACACGGCTAAGGAACGATCCGTAGATCAAACTTGTGTGTTCTAGGGTGCCCCCTGCCCTCAGATATAAAGGAGGGAGGGGGAGGCTGGCGGCCTAGAGGAGGGCGCCAGAGGAGTCCTACTCCCACCGAGTAGGACTCCCCCTTCCTAGTTGGAGTAGGATTGGGGAGGGGAAGAGGAAGGGGCGCCGCCTCCTTGTCCTATTCGGACTGGGGGGGGAGGCCACCCCCGGCCGGCCCTTCCTCTTCTCCTCGAGGCCCACCGAGGCCCATTTACCTCGGGGTTCCGTAACCTCCCCAGATTCAGTAAATTCCTGTTTTCACCCGAACCATTCAACTCCAAACATAGGCTTCCAATATATCAATCTTTATGTCTCGACCATTTCGAGACTCCTCGCCATGTCCGTGATCACATCCGGACTCAACTTCTTCGGTACATCAAAATACATAAACTCATAATAACCGCCATCGAAACCTTAAGCGTGCGGACCCTACGGTTCGAGAACAATGTAGACATGACCTAGAACTATTCTCGGTCAATAACCAACAGCGGACCTGATGCCCATATTGGTTCCTACATATTCTACGAAGATCTTTGTCGGTCAGACCGCATAACAACATACGTTGTTCCTTTGTCATCGGTATGTTACTTGCCCGAGATTCGATCGTCGGTATCCAATACCTAGTTCAATCTCGCTATCGCAAGTCTCTTTACTCGCTCCGTAATACATCATCTCACAACTAACTCATTAGTTGTAGTGCTTGCAAGGCTTCAGTGATGTGTATTACCGAGAGGGCCCGAGATACCTCTCCGACAATCGGAGTGACAAAACCTAATCTCAAATACGCCAACCCAACATCGCCTTTGGAGACACCGTAGTACTCCTTTATAATCACCCAGATTACGCTAGACGCTTGGTAGCACCCAAAGTGTTCCTCCGAAAACGGAGTTGCATAATCTCATAGTTACAGAACATGTATATGTCATGGATAAAAGCAGAGCAACATACTAAACGATCGTGTGCTAAGCTAATGGAATGGGTCATGTCAATCGATCATTCCACTAATGATGTGACCTCGTTAATCAAATAACAACTCTTTGTTCATGGTCGGAAACATAACCATCTTTGATTAACAAGCTAGTCTAGTAGAGGCATACTAGTGACATGTTGTTTTGTCTATGCATTCACACATGTATTATGTTTCCGGTTAATACAATTCTAGCATGAATGATAAACATTTATCATGAAATAAGGAAATAAATAATAACTTTATTATTGCCTCTAGGGCATATTTCCTTCAGCCTCCCACTTGCACTAGAGTCAATAATCTAGATTACATAGTAATGATTCTAACACCCATGGAGTCTTGGTGCTGATCATGTTTTGCTCGTGGAAGAGGCTTAGTCAACGGGTCCGCAACATTCAGATCCGTATGTATCTTGCAAATCTCTATGTCTCCCACCGACTAAGTCCCGGATGGAATTGAAGCGCCTCTTGATGTGCTTGGTCCTTTTGTGAAATCTGGATTCCTTTGCTAAGGCAATTGCTCCAAGATTGTCACGTAAGATTTTCATTGACCCGATGCACTAGGTATGACACCTAGATCGGATATGAACTCCTTCATCCGCACTCTTCATTAGCTGCTTCCGGCTGCTATGTACTCCGCTTCACATGTAGATCCCGCCACGACGCTTTGTTTAGAACTGCACCAACCGACAGCTCCTCCGCTTAGTGTAAATACGATCCGGTCTGCGATTTAGAATCGTCGGATCGTGTCAAAGCTTGCATCAACGTAACTGCCATTTATGAGCTCTTTGTCACCTCCATATACGAGAAACATATCCTTAGTCCTTTTCGTATTTCAGATGTTCTTGACCGCTGTCCAAATGATCCACTCTGGATTACTTTGGTACCTCTCGCTAGGCTTATAGCAAGGCACACATCAGTCTGGTACACAAGATTGCATACATGATAGAGCCTATGGCTGAAGCATAGGAACATCTTTCATTTTCTCTATCTTCTCGCAGTGGTCGGGCATTGAGTCTTACTCAACTTCACACCTTGTAACATAGGCAAGAACCCTTTCTTTGCTTGATCCATTTTGAACTTCTTCAAAATTTTGTCAAGGTATGTGCTTTGTGAAAGTCCAATTAAGCGCCTTGATCTATCTCTATAGATCTTAATGCCCAATATGTAAGCAGCTTCACCGAGGTCTTTCATTGAAAAACTTTTATTCAAGTATCCCTTTATGCTATCCAGAATTCTATATCATTTCCGATCAGCAATATGTCATCTACATATAATATCGTAAATGCTACTGAGCTCCCACTCACTTTCTTGTAAATACAAAGCTTCTCCAAAAGTCTCAGATAAACCCAAATGCTTTGATCACACTATCAAAGCGCTTATTCCAACTCCGAGATGCTTGCACCAGTCCATAGATGGATCGCTGGAGCTTGCATACTTTGTTAGCTCCTTTGGATCGATAAAACCTTCTCGTTGCATCATATACAACTCTTCTTCCGTAAATCCATTCAGAATGCAGTCTTTACATCCATTTGCCAAATTTCATAATCATAAAATGCGCAATTGCTAACATGATTCGGACAGACTTAAGCATCGCTACGGGTGAGAAGGTCTCATCGTAGTCAACCCTTGAACTTGTCGAAACCCTTTGCATAAGTCGAGCTTTGTAGACAAGAATATTACCACACGCCTTCTTCTTGAAGATCCACTTGTTTTCTATTGCTTGCCTACCCTCGGCAAGTCAACCAAAGTCCATACTTTGTTTTCATACATGGATCCCATCTCGATTTCATGGCCTCAAGCCATTTTATGGAATCTGGGCTCACCATCGCTTCTTCATAGTTCGAGGTTCATCATGATCTAGTAGCATGACTTCCGTAACAGGATTACCGCACCACTCAGTGCGGATCTTACTCGTTGATCTACGAGGTTCTCAGAGTAACTTGATCTCAAGTTTCATGATCAACATCATCAACTTCCTCACTACTTGGTGTAGATGTCTCGTAAACCGGTTTCTGCGACAAACTACTTTCAAGTAAGGGAGAAGGTACTATTACCTCATCAAGTTCCACTTTCCTCCCACTCACTTCTTTCGAGAGAAACTCCTTCTCTAGAAAGGATCCATTCTTAGCAACGAATGTCTTGCCTTCGGATCTGTGATAGAAGGTGTACCCAACTGTCTCCTTTGGGTATCCTATGAAGACACATTCGATTTGGGTTCGAGCTTATCAGTTGAAGCTTTTTCACATAAGCATCGCATCCCCAAACTTTAAGAAACGACAACTTTGGTTTCTTGCCAAACCACAGTTCATAAGGTGTCGCCTCAACGGATTTTGACGGTGTTCTATTCAGGTGAATGCGGCCGCCTCTAGAGCATAACCCCAAAACGATAGCGGTAAATCTGTAAGAGACATCATAGATCGCACCATATCTAGTAAAGTGCGACACGACGCTCGACACACCATTACGCTGTGGTGTTCCGGTGGCGGAGTTGCTAAACTATTCCGCATTGTTTCAAATGTAGACCAAACTCAGAACTCAAATATTCACCTCCACGATCGATCGTAGAAATTTAATTTTCTTATTACGATGATTTTCAACTTCACTCTGAAATTCTTTGAACTTTTCAAATGTTTCAGACTTATGTTTCATTAAGTAGATATACCCATATCCGCTTAAGTCATCTGTGAAGGTGAGAAAATAACGATATCCGCCACGAGCCTCAACATTCATCGGACCACATACATCTCAGTATGTATGATTTCCAACAAATCTGTTGCTCTCTCCATAGTACCGAGAACGGTGTTCTAGTCATCTTGCCCATGAGGCACGGTTCATAAGTGCCAAGTGATTCATAATCAAGTGACTCCAAAAGTCCATCAAGATGGAGTTTCTTCATGCGCTTTATACCGATATGACCTAAACGGCAAGTGCCACAAATAAGTTGCACTATCATTATCAACTCTGCATCTTTTGGTTTCAACATTATGAATATGTGTATCACTACTATCGAGATTCATTAAAATAGACCACTCATCAAGGGTGCATGACCATAAAAGATATTACTCATATAAATAGAACAACCATTATTCTCTCGATTTAAATGAATAACCGCCTCGCATCAAACAAGATCCAGATATAATGTTCATGCTCAACGCAGCACCAAATAACAATTATTTAGGTCTAAAACTAATCCTCAAGGTAGATGTAGAGGTAGCGTGTCGACCGCGATCACATCGACTTTGGAACCATTTCCCACGCCAAGATCGTCACCTCGCCCTTTGCCGTTGTTCGCTAATCCGTAGTCCCTGCTTCGAGTTGCAAATATTAGCAAGTAACCAGATCAAATACTGTGTGCTACTGCGAGCTCTAGTAAGGTACACATCAATAACATGTATATCACATATACCTTTGTTCACCTTGCCATCCTTCTTATCCGCCAAATACTTGGGGCAGTTCCGCTTCCAAAGGACCAGTCTGCTTAAGAGAAGCACTCGATTTCAGGTTTAGGGCCGACTTGGGTTTTTCTCCGAGCAAGAACTTGCTTGCTGTTCTTCTTGAAGTTCCCTTCTTCTTCCCTTTGCCTTTCTTCTTGAAACTAGTGGTCTTATTGACCATCAACACTTGATGCTCCTTCTGATTTCTACCTCCGCAGCCTTTAGCATTGCGAAGAGCTCTGTATAGTCTTTACTAACTCTTGCATATTATAGTTCATCACGAAGCCTTTGTAGCTTGGTGGCAGTGATTGAAGAATTCTGTCAATGACACAATCATCCGGAAGATTAACTCCCAATTGTGTCAAGTGATTGTAATACCCGCACATTCTCGAGTATGTGCTCACTAATGTAACTATTCTCCTCCATCTTGCAGCTATAGAACTTATTGGAGACTTCATATCTCTCAATCCGGCATTCTGTTGAATATTAACTTCAACTCCGAACATCTCATATGCTCCATGACGCTCAAAACGCCGTTGAAGTCCCGGTTCTAAGCCGTAAAGCATGGCACATCGAACTATAGAGTAGTCATCAGCTTTGCTCGCCAGACGCTCTTAACGCCGTCGGCCAGCATCAAGAAGAGGCTGGCACCTAGCGGTGCATCCAGACGAACTCTTCCGGCAGCAATGAGGATAATCCTCGTTACGGACCCAGTCCGTAATTGCTACCATCATCTTTCAACTTTGCTTTCTCAAGGAACGCATTAAAATTCAACGGAACAACAAAGACGAGCCATCTATCTACAATCAAACATAAACAAGCAAGATACTATCAGTACTAAGTTCATGATAAATTTAAGTTCAATTAATCATATTACTTAAGAACTCCCACTTAGAAAAACATCTCTAGTCATCTAAGTGATCACGTGATCCAAATCAACTAAACCATAACCGATCATCACGTGAAATGGAGTAGTTTTCAATGGTGAACATCTTATGTTGATCATATCTACTATATGATTCACGCCGACCTTTCGGTCTCCGTGTTCCGAGGCCATATCTGCATATGCTAGGCTCGTCAAGTATAACCCGAGTATTCTGCGGTGCAAAACTGGCTTGCACCCGTTGTAGATGGACGAGAGCTTATCACACCCGATCATCACGTGGTGTCCGGGCACGATTTAACTTTGGCAACGTGCATACCGGGAGAACACTTCTTGATAATTTAGTGAGAGATCATCTTATAATGCTACCGCCAATCAAAGCAAGATAAGATGCATAAAGGATAAACATCACATGCAAATCAATATAAGTGATATGATATGGTCATCATCATCTTGTGCTTCGTGATCTTCATCTCCGCAGCACCACCATGATCACCATCGCCACCGCGCGACACCTTGATCTCCATCGTAGCATCGTTGTCGCCTCGCCAATCTTATGCTTCTACGACTATCGCTACCGCTTAGTGATAAAGTAAAGCATTACAGGCGATTGCATTGCATACAATAAAGCGACAACCATATGGCTCCAGCCATTGCCGATAACTTCGTTACAAAACATGATCATCTCATACAATAAAATATAGCATCACGCCTTGACCATATCACATCACAACATGCCCTGCAAAAACAAGTTAGACGCCCTCTACTTTGTTGTTGCAAATTTTACGTGGCTGCTACGGGCTTAAGCAAGAACCAGTCTCACCCACGCATCAAAACCACAACGATATTTCACAAATAGACTCCGCTTTAACCTTCTCAAGGACCGGGCGAGCCACACTCGGTTCAACTAAAGTGAGAGACATGCACCCACCAGTCACCTTTAAGCAACGAGTGCTCGAGCGGTGAAACCAGTCTCGCGAAGCGCACGCGTAATGTCGGTCTGGGCCGCTTCATCTCACAATACCGCTGAACCAAAGTATGACATGCTGGTAGGTAGTATGACTTGTATCGCCCACAACTCACTTGTGTTCTACTCTGCAAAACATCAAACCATAAAAACCTAGGCTCGGATGCCATTGTTGGGGAACGAGTAATTTCAAAATTTTCCTACGCACACGCAAGATCATGGTGATGCATAGCAACGAGAGGAGAGTGTTTTCTACGCACTCAGAGACCCGGCGGAAGCGATCACAACGTAGAGGAAGTAGTCGACGTTCTCCTCGCGATCCGACCGATCCCGCGCCAGCATTCGGCGCCCCGAAGTTCTTGACACACGACAGCTCGATGACGCCCTCAGACTCCGATCCAGCCGAGTGTCGAGAGAGTTCCACAAGACGACGGCGCAGGACGATCTTGATGATTCATCGGCGCAGGCTTCGCTTAAGCAGCGACAGTATGACCGAGGTGGAATATGGTGGAGGGGGCACCGACACGGCTAAGGAACGATCCGTAGATCAAACTTGTGTGTTCTAGGGTGCCCCTGCCCCGAGATATAAAGGAGGGAGGGGGAGGCTGGCCGGCCTAGAGGAGGCGCGCCAGAGGAGTCCTACTCCCAGGGAGTAGGACTCCCCCTTCCTAGTTGGAGTAGGATTGGGGGGGGAAGAGGAAAGGGGGCGCCCCCTCCTTGTCCTATTCGGACTGGGGGGGGGGCGGCCACCCCTGGCCGGCCCTTCCTCTTCTCCTCGAGGCCCACCGAGGCCCATTTACCCCGGGGTTCCAGTAACCTCCCAGATACTCAGAATTCCTGTTTTCACCCGAACCATTCAACTCCAAACATAGGCTTCCAATATATCAATCTTTATGTCTCGACCATTTCGAGACTCCTCGTCATGTCCGTGATCACATCCGGGACTCAACTTCTTCGGTACATCAAAATACATAAACTCATAATAACCGCCATCGAAACCTTAAGCGTGCGGACCCTACGGTTCGAGAACAATGTAGACATGACCTAGAACTATTCTCGGTCAATAACCAACAGCGGGACCTGGATGCCCATATTGGTTCCTACATATTCTACGAAGATCTTTGTCGGTCGACCGCATAACAACATACGTTGTTCCCTTTGTCATCGGTATGTTACTTGCCCGAGATTCGATCGTCGGTATCCAATACCTAGTTCAATCTCGCTACGCAAGTCTCTTTACTCGCTCCGTAATACATCATCTCACAACTAACTCATTAGTTGTAGTGCTTGCAAGGCTTCAATGATGTGTATTACCGAGAGGGCCCGAGATACCTCTCCGACAATTGGAGTGACAAAACCTAATCTCAAATACGCCAACCCAACATCGCCTTTGGAGACACTGTAGTACTCCTTTATAATCACCCAGATTACGTTAGACATTTGGTAGCACCCAAAGTGTTCCTCCGAAAACGGAGTTGCATAATCTCATAGTTACAGAACATGTATATGTCATGGATAAAAGCAGTAGCAACATACTAAACGATCGTGTGCTAAGCTAATGGAATGGGTCATGTCAATCAGATCATTCCACTAATGATGTGACCTCGTTAATCAAATAACAACTCTTTGTTCATGGTCAGGAAACATAACCATCTTTGATTAACAAGCTAGTCTAGTAGAGGCATACTAGTGACATGTTGTTTTGTCTATGCATTCACACATGTATTATGTTTCCGGTTAATACAATTCTAGCATGAATGATAAACATTTATCATGAAATAAGGAAATAAATAATAACTTTATTATTGCCTCTAGGGCATATTTCCTTCAAGAACCAGGTTTGAAGCCTTTGCTCTTCAGGAAGTCTTTGAGTGTGTCATACCAAGCACGAGGGGCTTGTTTGAGGCCATACAATGCCTTATTGAGCTTGTATACCATGTCGGGATGTTTCGGATCTTGAAAGCCAGGCGGTTGTGCTACATACACTTCTTCTTCAATCTTTCCATTGAGAAAGGCACTCTTCACATCCATTTGATATAGAAGGATGTTATGATGATTTGCGTAAGCTAGCAGTATGCGAATGGCTTCAAGCCTAGCCACTGGAGCAAATGTTTCATCGAAGTCAATTCCTTCAACTTGTGTGTATCCTTGAGCAACGAGCCATGCTTTGTTTCTGACAACTTGACCATGCTCGTCTTGTTTGTTGTGATATATCCATTTTGTGCCTATTATGTTGTGCTTGCGAGGATCAGGACGCTTGACTAGTTCCCACACATTGTTCAGCTCAAACTGTTGAAGCTCGTCTTGCATAGCTTGAATCCATTCAGGTTCCATGAAGGCTTCAACAACTTTCTTGGGTTCAGAGATTGAGACAAATGCAAAGTACCCACATAAATTTGCTAGTTGTGTTGCTCTTGAACGAGTGAGTGGTCCAGGTGCATTGATGCTATCAATTATCTTCTCAATTTGTACTTCATTTGCAACACGAGGATGAACTGGACGAAGATTTTGCTCCTGCTGATCATTGTCATCATTTGGAGAATTGTCTTTAGGCTGAGCAATGTCTTCAGATTGATCAGGTGCAGAAATGATAAGTTCTTCTTCAGGCTGGGCCTCTGATGGTATGATCTCTCCTGTTCCCATTAGCTTGATTGATTCACTGGCAGGTACTCCATCTAGCACATTTGGCAGGTGCTCTCTTTGCGAACCGTTAGTTTCATCGAACCACACATCCATAGTTTCAACCACTTTATAGTGAAAGAGGTTGAAAACTCCATAGGAGTGCGAGTCCTTTCCATAACCAAGCATAAAACCCTCATGTGCTTTCGGTGCAAATTTTGAAGTGTGATGTGGATCCTTGATCCAGCACCTAGCACCAAATACTCTGAAGTAGCTTACGTTTGGCTTCTTACCAGTTAGAAGCTCATAGGATGTTTTCTTCAGAAGCTTGTGAAGATAAACACGGTTGATGACATGGCATGCAATATCAATGGCTTCAGGCCAAAATTTTCTTGGAGTCTTGTATTCGTCAAGCATCGTCCGAGCCATCTCAATAAGGGTTCTGTTCTTGCGCTCCATGATGCCATTCTGCTGAGGTGTGTAAGGAGCAGAAAACTCATGAGTGATGCCTAAGGTATCAAGATAAAGGTCGACGCCTGTGTTCTTGAATTCAGTGCCGTTGTCACTCCTAATGTGCTTGATCTTGACGCCATAGTTGTTCATGGCGCGGTTGGTGAAGCGTCTAAAGACATCCTGCACTTCAGTCTTGAAGAGAATTATGTGCACCCATGTATATCTTGAATAATCATCAACAATAACGAAACCATAAAGACAAGCACTTGCAGTGAGAGTAGAGTAGTGAGTGGGACCAAACAAATCCATGTGGAGCAACTCAAAAGATCGAGATGTAGTCATGATTGTCTTCGAGGGATGCTTGGCCCTTGTCATCTTCCCAGCTTCACAAGCTCCACACAGATGATCTTTCTTGAACTTGACGCCTTCGATGCCTATGACGTGCTTCTTCTTGGCGAGAGTGTGTAAGTTCCTCATGCCAGCATGCCCTAGCCTTCGATGCCAGAGCCAGCACTCTAAAGACTTTGCTAGAAGACATACGACCATCTATGGTCCTGCTGAGAAGTCTACCATGTACAGATCTTCTTTCCTGTACCCTTCGAAGACTAGAGACTTGTCAGATTACACTAGTACAAGGCAACGATATTTTCCAAATAGCACAATCATGTTTAAGTCACAAAGCATTGAGACAGACATTAAGTTGAAACCAAGGGATTCAACAAGCATCACTTTGTCCATGTGCTGAACCCTTGAGATTGCAACTCTACCTAGGCCCAATACCTTGCTTTTACCAGTGTCAGCGAATGTGATGTGACTTTTATCACATGGACGTAAGGTTGAGTCCATGAGAAGACTTCGATCACCAGTCATGTGGTTATTGCATCCGCTGTCCATACTCCATTCTGAAGCACGAGGTGTCGTACCCTACAGTGCAGTTAGGAGGATAGGCTTCACAGAGAGTATTGTGAAGCATAAACATTTGATGCACAAGAGGATTATCAAAGCTCAGATTAGGGTTAGGACTGATAGTATGACTGACAAGCGATTCAGGAACGAAATACATAGTAAGACCATTTGGGAATTTTATCTTGCATCCCATAATGTGTTTTAGGTCCCTAGCAATAGCATCAGACGCCTTTGATTTCTGGCTGGAGACCTTTCCCTGCAAAAGAAAGTTAATTCTTCTTAACCACCCACATCTTCAAGGGTGGCTTAGAAGCAATGAGTCTAAGTGCAGCATCTGAGAACTTCGGCTTTGGAGCCCTAGCAAATAGCCTTGCAGGAGAAGAACGATACTCATATGAATAAGCAGAGAAGTTCTTAGTTATATGAACATAGAGATTTGAAGACACACTGAGGGAGTCCTGGACTAGGGGGTGTCCGGACAGCCGGACTATCATCGTCCGCCGGACTCCAAGACTACGAAGATACAAGATTGAAGACTCCGTCCTGTGTCCGGATGGGACTTTCCTTGGCGTGGAAGGCAAGCTTGGCGATACGGATATGTAGATATCCTACCATTGTAACCGACTCTGTGTAACCCTAACCTTCTCCGGTGTCTATATAAACCGGAGGGCTTTAGTCCGTAGGACACAACATACATTACAACAATCATACCATAGGCTAGCTTTAGGGTTTAGCCTCCTCGATCTCATGGTAGATCCACTCTTGTACTACCCATATCATCAATATTAATCAAGCAGGACGTAGGGTTTTACCTCCATCGAGAGGGCCCAAACCTGGGTAAAACATCGTGTCCCTTGTCTCCTGTTACCATCCGCCTAGACGCACAGTTCGGGACCCCCTACCCGAGATCCGCCGGTTTTGACACCGACATTGGTGCTTCCATTGAGAGTTCCTCTGTGTCGTCACCGATAGGCTGGATGGCATCTTCAATCAACAACGCTGTCCAGGGTGAGACTTTTCTCCCCGGACAGATCTTCGTATTCGGCGGCTTCGCAATGCGGGCTAACTCACTTGGCCATCTGGAGCAGATCGAAAGCTACGCCCCTGGCCGTTAGGTCAGATTCGGAAGCCTAAACTTCACGGCCGATGTCCGCGGAGACTTGATCTTCGACGGGCTCGAGCCACAGCCAAGCGCGCCGCACTATTACGATGGGCATGATCTAGCTCTGCCGCCGAACAGCGCCTTGGTGGCCGCACACGAGTCCGCTCCGGCTCTTAGCTCGGAGCCGATCGCCCAGATCGAGGACCGGTGGTTGGACACCACCTCGGGGGCTTCAACTTCCACGACGATGGAGCCGAACACTAGCCTTGTCCCTCGCGAAACTCATGACTCCGAGGTCCCGGACTCCTTGCCGGACTCCGGACCTCCCGCGCCCCTGCCAATCGAATCGGATTGGGCGCCGGTTATGGAATTCACCACCGCGGACATCTTCCAATACTCGCCCTTTGGCGACATCCTAAATTTGCTAAAGATCTCTCGCTATCGGGAGAGTCCTGGCCGGACTATGGCCAGGATGGTTGGGATACGAACGACGAAGAAATTCAGAGCCCACCCACCACCCACTTTGTAGCCACTGTCGACGACCTTACCGACATGCTAGACTACGACTCCGAAGACATCGACGCTATGGACGACGATGCCGGAGACGAACAGGAACCAGCGCCTACAGGGCACTAGAAGACCACCTCGTCATACGACATATACATGGTGGACACCCCAAAGGACGGGGACGACGAAGAAGTAGCAGAGGCAGATTCCTTAAAGAAACAGCCCAAGCGCCGGGGTCAGTGGCGCCGCTCTAAATCCCGCCACAGCAAGAATGGAGATTCCGCACAGAGATAATAATACCCCGAGAGTGCCAAAGATAATACCTCCAAAGCAAGACTCAGCGCAGGAGGACGCAAGCAAGCCCCACGAGAGGGTGGCGGCGAAGAAGTCGAGGATTATAACTATATACCTCCCTCGAGAGGCGAGGCAAGCCTCAATGATTTACTTAATTAAATGCGTGCCCGAGGATCCCGTCGAACAAGAGCGTTTTAAACGCAGGCTTATCGCCACGGCAAATAGCCTAAAGAAAAAGCAGCAGCAGCTTCAAGCTGATCAGGACCTGCTGGCCGATCGATGGACCGTGGTCCTCGCGACCGAAGAGTTTAAACTCGAGCGCCCCTCTAAAAGCTACCCCAGATGCAAGTTGCTCCCCCGATTAGAGGAGGAAGCATACATACCTTCATCACCAGTGCACAATACGGCCGATCGACCACCCCGTGGTCGCGACAGAGAGGCATCCAGACCCTCCACAAAGACCGTACCCCGGCATCGCTCCAAAAGTACAAAGCCAAGAGGGAACGCGCCGGACTTGCGAGACGTATTGGAGGACAAAGCAAGGCAATCCAGATCCATCTACGGATCATGAGGGCGCCCCACGACCCGCGACAAATACCGTCGCGTCGGATACAATAACCCCGGCTAGGCCGAACACAGCAGACAACGCTCTCTCGAGCTGCGTCGTGATATTGCTCAATATAGAGGCGCCACACACCCGCTATGCTTCACTGACGAAGTAATGAATCATCAAATCCCTGAAGGGTTTAAACCCGTAAACATCGAATCCTACGACGGCACAACAGACCCCGCGGTTTGGATTGAAGGTTATCTCCTTCAGATCCATATGGCCCGCGGCGACGATCTCCATGCCATCAAGTACCTCCCACTCAAGCTTAAAGGACCAGCTCGGCATTGGCTTAACAGCTTGCCCGCAGAGTCAATTGGGTGTTGGGAAGACCTAGAAGCCGCATTCCTCGACAATTTCGTGGCACGCGTAAAGGCCACCGTAAGCCGATGACCTAAGCCACATAATTCAGCAGCAGAGGAATCGCCGGACAATTCGGACACGGTTCTCGACAAAGAAAACCAAATCATCGACTGTCCGGATGCAGAGGCCCTCGCAGCCTTCAAACATAACATCCGCGACGAGTGGCTAGCCCGGCACATGGGACAGGAAAAGCCGAAATCCATGGCAGCACTCACATCATTAATGACCCGCTTTTGCGCGGGAGAGGATAGCTGGCTAGCTCGCAGCAACAACCTCAATAAAAATTCTGGCAGTCCGGATACTAAGGACCACAACGGTAGGTCACATCGAAACAAAAACAAACGCCGCATTAACAGCGACGATAAGGAGGATACGGCAGTCAACGCCGGATTACGAGGCTCTAAACCCAGTCAGCGGAAGAAGCCATTCAAAAGAACCACTCCGGGTCCGTCCAACTTGGACCGAATACTCGACCGCTTATGCCGATACATGGCACTTCGAAAAGCCAGCCAATCACACCAACAGAGATTGCTGGGTGTTCAACAGCAGCAAGTTAATTGTCGAAAACAATGACAAGGGGCTAAACAGCGACGACGAGGAGGAGACCCGACCGCCAAACAATAGAGGACAGAAGGGTTTCCCCCCACAAGTGCGGACGGTGAACATGATTTATGCAACCCATATACCCAAGAGGGAGAGGAAGCGCGCACTAAGGGACGTCTATGCGATGGAGCCAGTCGCCCCGAAGTTCAATCCATGGTCCTCTTGTCCGATCACTTTCGATCAAAGAGACCATCCGACCAGCATACGCCATGGCGGATTCGCCGCATTGGTTTTAGACCCAATCGGCGATGGATTTCACCTCACGAGAGTCCTGATGGACGGCGGTAGTAGCCTGAACCTGCTTTATCAGGATATAGTGTGCAAGATGGGCATAGACCCCTCAAGGATTAAACCTACAAAGACAACCTTTAAAGGTGTCATACCAGGTGTGGAAGCCAATTGTACGGGCTCAGTCACACTGGAAGTGGTCTTCGGATCACCGGATAATTTCCGGAGCGAAGAGTTAATCTTCGACATAGTCCCATTTCGTAGCGGCTATCATGCTCTGCTCGGACGAATCGCGTTTGCAAAGTTCAATGTGGTGCCGCATTATGCATACCTCAAGCTCAAGATGCCAGGCCCTCGTGGAGTCATCACGGTCAACGGAAATACGGAACGCTCCCTCCGAACGGAGGAACATACAGCGGCTCTCGCGGCAGAAGTATAGAGTAGGCTTTTAAGGCAATTTTCGAGTCCGGCCGTTAAACGACCGGATACAGCAAAACGCGCCCAAAGCAATACCAACCAAGACAACCTGGCACGATCAGAGCACGCGTAGCAATGCGGCCCTAACCCCCGCCCTCGCATGATTGCAAGAACAACCCTCCACGTACATCATTACGCTTTGGAGATACCATGGGCGCAGGGGAAGGGGCACGATCACAATGGACCCAGAGTGCGGCTCGACCACACCAGGGGCTCGCAAGTGCGCCACCCTTTTTTATTATTATTTTCCTTCTTTGTATACACATAACTCCGTTAACCAGAGGCCCTGTCCGGCGGTGAACCTGCCGAACTCATGATGCAACAGCCAGGGAAGAAAGAAGGCTGCGACGAACACTTAGGTGGTCTCAATTACGAGCATTAAATTCGATTATATACACCAAGTCCGCAGCTCATCCCTGGAGGGGGACATGTTTAATTAGTCCAAATCCCTTGCTTACGGCACTATTTGTATCAGTCCGCACTCATAGCAGACTTCCTTTAATAAATAATGCAGCACTTTTCGACTGCAATTACATTACTTTATATATATATATATATATGTTCATTACAGGACATCTTGCACCCGTATATTTTGGTACGGTCTAATACACCAGGGGCTTATGTTCCCCACATTATGGTGTGATAAGTCCGAGCACTTTCATAAGTGCGGCACCCCGAACTTATAGCATTATATGAATCGGATCCGAATCATGTCTTGGGTCAATAGTTGGGTTTGCCCGGCCCCACGCTTTTGGTGCCTTACGCCCGCTCGTCGGCTAAGGTGGCACTGGGAGAACCATCGCGATTGCGCCCGGTTGAGCCGGGCGAGCACCTCAAAGGAGAAAGCTAAACTGACCGGCATGATAAGGCGAGAGACTGGTCGCTGTTCGAGAGGTCTTTCGAGTCCTTAAAGACTCACGCCGCTCGAGCGAAGTTCGGATAATGTCCGACGAAGGCGTGGATAGCGCCCGATTCGGTCTTCCGATACCGGGGCTTCACGAAATTTAAAATTATAGAATTCTATGGCTAAGTGAGAGTGTTCAAGCATTATAAGTCCGGTTGCCTTGTTCGTTGTGTTGAGCGCCTCCTAGATGGACCCAAAATGGGAACAAGAGTGCTCAAGTTTATCCCGAACACCCCAAAGACTCATGGCTCGGGGCTCAAGACAACGACTTGCCATCTCTCGATTTTATAAACGGCCGCACAAAAGGTAATATTTTAAATTAAACAAGCGTTGCTTAATGCGATATGAACAAAGTTTTCAGCGCATTGTGATAATACATAGCGAAGTTTACTCAAAATTACATCTCTGGGGCATTCATCCGCAATATCGCGGGCTCCCTTCAAGACAGTTTTATAATACATTTCGGGCGTACGATACTCCTTGCCCGGTGGCGGCGGGTCAGTGAGAAGCTTCTCCGCTTCCAGCCTGCCCCAGTGCACCTTTGTGCGGGCAAGGGCCCGACGAGCACCTTCAATACAAAGGAGCGCTTGATGACCTCCACCCAAGGGCACGATCCACCAGCCGCCGACGAGGCGAAGTAGCTCCCGTGCATGGCCTGTCCAGCCATAGCCGGACTATAAGGCCCTTCATGGCCTCCTCGGCTACCTTGTGGAGTTCGACCACTGCTTCACTGGTTGCTTGGGGCACCGGATGGCCGGACTTAGCGCATCGAGACCGTAAGACCTTCTCCGCCGAGCTCCCTCCTCGCCACGATAGAATGCGGCGCATCGGACACACTACACGGCAGATCTGCAAACGCCTCGAGAGCTCGAATGCGGGTAAGTTTCGTGTAGTTTACATTAACATGCTTGCTTTGCATGAAAAATGCCTTACCCGCCGCTATCTTCTTTACATCTTCAACCTCTGAAGGGCCTTACGGGCCTCGGCCTTGGCGGACTTGGCACTTTCGAGAGCCGAGGCAAATTCGACTCTCGAAGTCTTGAGTCATGCTCCAAGCTCTCATGCTTCTCCATGAGAGCCCGGAGCTCTTGCCGCATTTCCGCCACCTGTGCCTCCTGCTTTTCTCGCTCTGCCCGTTCGCGGTCAAGACTTGTGTTCGCCGCGGACACAGCCTCCTTCGTGGCTGCCACCTCGCTCGTGGGCCCTGCAATACCCATATTATCCTTGTTAATTTTATTGCAACCAAAATCCTTTTACAGAAGGTAACTATTCAAAGTGGTGTTACTCACCTTCTTTGTCCTCGAGCTGCTTCTTGGCATGGCCGAGCTCTTGCTTGGACCGCTCGAGATCCTGCTTCAATGCACCGACCTCTGCAGTCAGTGCGGCAGAGGCGAGTAGCGCAGCCTGCAAACCCATATTGACATATTTTAAGCAACCCTGCGTATATCTTCTTAGATCCTCATCCGGCTTTTCTTTCCAACACCGAATCGAGCATCGAGGCTACTGTCTATGCGGTATTACATTACATAATTATAACTTCTTACCTCAAAGCTGTTAGAAGGCGCTGCAGCTTGGTCAGCCCGCTCTTGGTGAGCTGAATTTTCAATCACCGCACTCATGATAGTGCGGTGTTCTTCCTCGATGGAAGCGCCTTTAAGCGCCTCCAACAAGTTGTCCGGCGCTTCCGGTTGGACGGAGGCCGCCGGTGTCATAGTCTTGCCCTTCTTTGAAGGGGCGCTGCCGGACTCTGGAACCGCCGCAGTTCGATGTAGAGTCGGCGCAAAGTCCGGAGGCTGCTGGCGGCGCCCGAGCCTCCTCCGATGGGTCCTCTCTAGATCCCACCTCGGCGCCCTCATCGGGCGCGGGGGTAGAGGCAGTCGGAAGTGAATCCACATCCGACGGGCTAACGACCGCTTCGATGAAGCGGGGAGATCATCATCGGCCGGACTGCGGACAGTATGCGGCATTAGTAGGACACCAGGTGACGCAAAAGAAATTGCATATCAGGGATCCGGATACTTACGATCTCGCCGGAGGCCTGGCCCTTGAAGGCCACTCCTCCTCGCCAATGATGGTGTTGGTGGAACTGTCCGGGGGAACAGTTCTCCCCCTCTTGGACCCTTCGGCCTCCCCTATTGGGGAAGCCTTCCTCTTCCTCTCTTCCTCCTCCGGGAGAGAGTCTTCTTCCTCCTCCTCGTCTTCGGGGGAGGAGTCCGCCTCGTCGTCGGACGCTTGATTGCGGGAACTCTTTCGAGTCCTCGTGGCCACCTTCTTGGCCTTCTTCTCCGGCACCACGTGCAGTGCCGGAACCAGCAGCCCTGCTAGACGGGCGTTCACTGGGTCTTCTGGCATGGGAGCCGGACGGATGAGCTGCTCGGCCTTCTCCATCCATTCCTGCCAAAGGAAAAGAGAGATTGAAACCCTCTTCGAATCAATATGTTTACCACAAGTGTCCCGTAAAGGGGTTGAATCACTTACCTCGTCGGTTTGGATGTTGTGGCGAAATCGCGATCTTCCGTCGCGGATGCGGGCTTTCGGCGCCTTAAACAGCACACTCCAGCGCCTTCATACGTCGTGTCAAGAGCCCGCTTAGCGCTGGTGCTGTTCCGGATTGAACTCCCACAGATTGAATGCCCGTCTTGGCATGGGAGAATCCGCGGATGAGCATGACTTGGACCACGCCGACAAGCCCGAGCTTATTGTTCACCAGCTTCGGATCTGTGCTCGAGTCCCGCGGCTCCTTTGGATTGCCCCACAACAAGCCCTTCTCTTTCCGTGAGGTGAGCTGCGTGGGGATGCCAGATCTGAACTCGGGGCCGCCGCCACGTGGGTTCGCGTGGCTCGGTGATGTAGAACCACCCCGATTGCCACCCCTTAACGGAGTCCATGAAGGCCCTTCGAGTTAAAGGACGTTGGGCAACTTGCCCAACATGGCGCCCACATTCCGCTTATGCGTTCTTCACAACCTTCGCTTGACGTTGAAGGTCTTGAGCCACATGCGAAGTGGGGCTGGATCAGAGGAAGGCCTCGCATACCCACGATAAACGCCGAGATGTTGAGGATGAAGTTGGCGCCGGATCGTGGAAATCCAGGCCATAGTAAAACATGAGCCCCGGACAAAAGGGTGAAGTGGAAAGCCCAGTCCAGCGGAGGAAGTGGGGAGTAAAACAACCCTCTCATGGGGCCGGGGTGGGGATGAGCTGCCCTCGTCGGCAGCCGATGCGCGATATCGCCAGAAAGGTATCCGGCGCTGCGCAGCTTGGTGATGTGCTCCTCCTTAACGGTGGAGGCCAACCATTTGCCTCCCGCTCCGGACATGATCGGAGAAGGTCGAGGCGAGATGCGTGAGCTTGGGCATTGGAGCTTGAGTGCGCGGAAATGGATAAGCAAAGGAGGAAGAAGGCGTAGGTGAGAAGGTAATCCTTATCCCTTATATATAGGTGGACGAAGACTATGCGTCCCCCACCGGCCTGGTAAAACTCGCTTATCTCCCAAGCGCCACCATCAATGGCGCGTTGGGTTACCCACGTCCGTATTGATGAGAATCCGGAATAAGGGGAACACGATCTACGCTCGACAGGCGTGTTAAGGAAACCGCTTCGCTAAATGTGCTGAGGTGGTATAATAAAAATGATTCAAATAAAGGCTTGGTAGCGGTGTGATGTCATGCCGCATAATACGCCGCCAGATTGGACTGGTGTACATTTTATTCTCTCTACGGTGGAATGTGGAATTTATTTTGCGAGCGGACACTATCCTGGTGTTCATGATCTTCTCTGGATTATTCAAGGAGGAACCCGCCTTGCAATGCCGAACATTATGCTACCGGACTTATCGTCATTGAAGCCTGGTTCAGGGCTACCGAGGAGTCTGGACTAGGGGTGTCCGGACAGCAGACTATCATCGTCCACGGACTCCAAGACTCTGAAGATACAAGATTGAAGACTCCGTCCCGTGTCCGGATGGGACTTTCCTTGGCGTGGAAGGCAAGCTTGGCGATACGGATATGTAGATCTCCTACCATTGTAACCGACTCTGTGTAACCCTAGCCTTCTCTGGTGTCTATATAAACCGGAGGGCTTTAGTCCATAGGACACAACATACATTACAACAATCATACCATAGGCTAGCTTTAGGGTTTAGCCTCCTCGATCTAGTGGTAGATCCACTCTTGTACTACCCATATCATCAATATTAATCAAGCAGGACGTAGGGTTTTACCTCCATCGAGAGGGCCCGAACCTGGGTAAAACATCGTGTCCCTTGTCTCCTGTTACCATCCGCCTAGACGCACAGTTCGGGACCCCTACCCGAGATCCGCCGGTTTTGACACCGACACACACGCTCATATTCATAAGTATGATTATGGTTTCCCTGCAAAACATTGGCGTTAGGGTGACTCAGGTGAGTCCTGTATCTGTATGAAGCCTTTGGGCCATATGAAGCCATAGGTCTGGGGTTTGTCTTCTTCCTTGGTGGTGTCATGATGACATTCACAGGAAGATTGTCAATACACTGTTTAGGTACCCAGATCTTCTTCATAGGTGGTCCATTCTTGCAGTTAGTACCAATATACCTGGCAAACACTTCACCATTCTGATTCTTAAACAGTTTATAGTTTGCATCAAAGGATTCATCATTAGCAATTGGGTTAACACAAGTAAATCCAGATAAGGTAGATGGATTCATTAAAGGTGCCTTTGCAGCAAACCATGTGGTTTTGGGGTACTGCTCAGGCTTCCAGTAAGAACCATCAACATTCATTTTCCTCTCGAACCCAACACCCTCTTTCCTAGGGTTTCGGTTCAAGATCTGCTTTTTGAGGACATCACACAGTGTCTGATGCCCCTTGAGGCTTTTGTACATTCCTGTTTCAAGCAATGTCTTCAATCTAGCATTTTCATTAGCAACAGCAGTGGCATCCTCCGCAGAGGGGTTAGTTACCACATCGACGGTTGAAGATATTGAAACAGTAGCAGATTAGCGTTATCACACTCAAGACATTTTAAACCTGGTGGTTCAAATCCTTCCTGAGTGGGACTGATCTGTTGAGCGCGAAGTGACTCGTTTTCCTTTTGAAGATCTTCATGAGCCGCTCTCAACTTCTCAAGATCTTGCTTCCTTTGAAGATAATCATAGGAAAGCTTTTCATGGGTAGTTGAGAGTGATTCATGACGACCTTCAAGCTCTTGGTACTTAACATGAAGATTTTTTATATCTTTAATTAAGGACTGAGATCGGGTCATTTCAGCATCCAACAGATCATCGCTTTTGTCTAACAGTTTTTGAATATGTTCCATAGCTTTCTGTTGTTCAGTTGCAATTTTAGCAAGTGTTTTGTAGCTGGGTTTGGATTCACAATCAGAATCATCTTCACTTGATGTTTGAAAGTAAGCATCACGTGAGTTTACCTTGGCACCACGTGCCATGAAGCAGTAAGTGGGAGCGGAGTCGTCATTGTCACTGGCATCGGTGTTGGTGATGGATACATTGTCTTCAGCGCTGAAGATGGACTTGGCAACGTAGGCTGAAGCTAAAGCCAGACTTGCAACGCCAGAGTCAGACTCCTCCTGAGACTCCACCACTTCTGCCTCCTCAGAAGCAGACTCCTCCTCTGATTCCATTTCCTTGCCAACAAAAGCACGAGCCTTGCCAGATGAACTTTTCTTGTGTGATGAAGACTTGGAAGTTGACTTGGAAGAAGATTTATAGTATTTCTTCTTCTTCTTGTCATCAGAATCATATTCCTTGCTCTTCTTCTTTTTCTTCTCATTGTCCCAACTGTCGACACTCAGAGATGTAGTGACCAGGTTTCTTGCCCCTGTGACAGGTTCTCTTCTTGTGGTCATTTGAAGAAGCTTCATCATTTCTTGAACTGGATCGTGAAGACTTTCTGAAGCATTTCTTCTTAGTGAACTTCTGGAACTTCTTCACAAGCATAGCGAGCTCCTTTCCAAGGTCTCCAGCTTCACCGGAACTGCAGGCAGATTCTTCTTCAGATGAGGAAACTGCCTTTGCCTTCAAAGCACGAGTTCGGCCATAGTTGGGACCATAGATATCTCTTTTCTCAGATAGCTGGAACTCATGTGTGTTAAGTCTCTCAAGTATGTCAGATGGATCGAGTGTCTTGAAGTCAGGGCATTCTTGAATCATAAGAGCTAGGGTGTCAAATGAGCTGTCAAGAGATCTCAGAAGCGTCTTGACGATTTCATGCTTGGTAATCTCAGTGGCGCCGAGAGCCTGAAGCTCATTTGTGATGTCAGTGAGAAGATCAAACGTGAGCTGGACATTTTCATTGTCATTCCTCTTGAAGCGGTTGAAGAGGTTGCGTAGGACACTAATTCTTTGATCTCTCTGAGTTGAAACGCCTTCATTGACTTTGGAGAGCCAGTCCCAGACTAGCTTTGATGTTTCCAAAGCACTCACACGGCCATACTGCCCTTTGGTCAGATGACCACAGATGATGTTCTTCGCAATAGAATCGAGTTGAATGAACTTCTTGACATCAGTAGGGGTGACACCTTCACCAGTCTTGGGAACACCGTTTTTGATGACATACCATAGATCAACATCAATGGCTTCAAGATGCATACACATCTTATTCTTCCAGTAGGGATATTCAGTGCCATCGAAGACAGGGCACGCAGCGGAGACTTTGATTATCCCTGCAGTTGACATAGCTAAAACTCCAGGTGGTTAAACCGAATCACACAAAACAAGGGAGTACCTTGCTCTGATACCAATTGAAAGTGCTAGTTATCGACTAGAGAGGGGGGGGGGTGAATAGGCGATTTTTACGAAATTATTCAAAACATGAGAGTTTCAAAGACAAACATGAAAACTGGACCTATAAACATGCAGTGGAAGATGAACTACACTAGACAAGCCATAGTCAAACAAGTATGAAGCTAGAGCATGATGACTGATAGCAGCTATGTAGTAGGATCAGGATGGAAGATAGTGTGAAGCCAATCAGAACAAGTAGCCACACAATGAAGTCAAACAGGTAGAGCAATCAGACAATGACTTCACAAAAACAAATTGTAAGTAAGGAGAGTAAGAGATAGAACTAGTGTGTTCTGAAGACAAGGATTTGTTCGACCAGTTCGAGCTTTGTGACAAGCATGACGTCAGTTAGGGAGGCTGAGATTGAACTCAGAAGACCGTGTCTTCACCTTATTCCCCTTGAGCTAAGGACACACAGTCCCCGCCCAATCACTCTGGTAAGTCTTCAAGGTCGACTTCCAAACCTTCACAGACTTCGTTCACCGGCGATCCACAATTACTCTTGGATACACAGAACGCGACGCCTAACCGGCTGGAGGATTCACAGTCCTCAAGTGTAACAAGTCTTCAGATCACGCGAACAGAAAGACTTTAGTGATGCCTAACACTCTTTGGCTCTGGGTGTTTGGGCTTTGTCCTCACTAGGATTTCTCTCTCTCAAAAGCTTCGGAGGTGGGTTGCTCTCAAACGACAAAAGCCGTGCACTAACTCTGAGCAGCCACCAATTTATGGTGTAGGGGGTGGGCTATTTATAGCCACTAGGCAACCCGACCTGATTTGTATGAAATGACCCTGGGTCACTAAGGAACTGACACGTGTCACAATGGTCAGATTTCAAACACACACGACAGCTTGACTTGGGCTACAAGTAAAGCTGACTTATCTGACTCTAGATAAGGTTTGCTCTCATTGTCTTCGCTCGAAGACATAGGATTTTGGTTGAGCATCACTTCAGTCACTCTGACTTTGTTCACTTGGACCCACTTAACAGTGCGGTGGTTCCTATGACTCAACAAAGAAGAAAAGAAAGAACAAAACTGCTAAGTCTTCGTGCTCCATAGTCTTCACTCAGTGTCATCTACAGTCATAGTCTTCAATGTGAATATCTTCACGTACCACCATTATCTTCAATGTCTTCATACATTTTTAGGGGTCATCTCCGGTAGGTAAACCGAATCAAGGAGGGACTACTACTTGTGTTATCCTGCAATTCTCACAAACACATTAGTTCCTCAACCACGCTTGTCTTCAATACTCCAAAACCAAACTAGGGGTGGCACTAGATGCACTTACAGGTCGGGGTGGATAGAAGTGAATGTTTTTAACATTTGGTGGAAAGAATCATTGAAAGAATTAATGGGTAGAAGGAGAAGATATCTACTGAAGGAAAAGAAGTGCTTCTGAAAGTTGTGGCACAAGCCATCCCGGCATATGTGATGTTTGCATTTAAGCTTTTGACAAAATGTAAAGGAATCACAGATGCAATATCACAATATTGGTGGGGTGATGATGCTACTGAAAGGAACATAGATTGGTATGCACGGTGGAAGCTTTGTCTTCCAGAAAAATGAGGTGGTTTAGGTTCCCATGATCCTCATAGCTTTAATTTGGCAATGCTTGCAAAGCAAGTCTAGCAGCTTTTGTGCAATCCTGAGACTTTGTGCACAAAAGTGTTGAGAGTGAAGTATTATCCACAAGGCAAACTGCTAAAAGCAAAAATTAAGAGCGCTGCATCCTTTACTTGCAAAGTATACTAGCTAGGGTTGCTAATTTTAATAGAGGATGTATATGGGGAGTGAGATACGAGATTGACATAAATATTTGGGAGGACGACTGGGTTCTTAACAGCCCGGCCCGGTCGATGCTAAGATCTTGACACCGCATGGTGTATGTTTACTTAGTTCAGTGTCATAATTAATGGATCCCATAATTGGTCTGTGAGATGAGATCTTGGTAAGGGATATCTTTTGGCCAGTGGATGCAAATAGGATCCTAGCGAAACCGTTATCTTCTCCTGGTATAGAAGACTTTGTAGCGTGGCGGTTTACAAAGACTAGTATGTTTGCAGTTCGATCAACATACCATTATGAGTGGCCTCACGAATTTTGCGAGAATGAAATGAATTTCCTTTATCAGGAAAATCAACTATTAACCATGTTTGGAACACATTGTGGTTCTGCTCGGTTGATGTGGAAATATTTTTTTGCTTCGAAGGCTTTGCAGGGAGTTTTACCATGTTTTGGTGTTTTGGCAAATGGACATGTTCCACTGTCGAGCCAATGCCCTCAGTGTACAGCCCATTGCAGGGATATCAAGCACACTTTGTGTGAATGTAGCCATGCGAAGGAGGTTTGGAGGAAGATTAGGCTATTGGATATCATCGAGAAGGCATTGTGTGTTAACCGTTCAGGAAGTGTGGTGCTAGAAGAGCTTTTGCATGCACATGAAATAAGTGCACCACATATTGAGGCTACAGACTTTAAGGAGATAATTTTGACTGCAACATGGTAGATCTGGATGTGCAGGAGACATCTATTCCATGAAGAAAGTGTGTCGCCGGCTACACGCACAAGCTATAATGGCTATACAAGTGATTATGTCTAATAATATCCGAGCAATGAGGAAACAAGTTATAGCCAAGAAGAGTGGTTGGGATAAGCCGAGAGAGAATTTTGTGATGATAAACATGGATGCAGCTTCTAATGAGAATACAAAGATATGATACTTGGGGGTTGTGGCGCGCGATTAGCTTGGTAATTTCCTAGCGGCATGTAGTGTTTCAGTTGATTATGCACTGGATGCAGCAACCAGTGAAGCACTTGATAACAGGCGGGGTTTGGATCTCGCTAATGAAGTTGGATTTAGCCGGATACTCATCCAATCCGATTGCTTTGTGGCTGTTCAAGCATTACAAACGGGAGTTTTTTCCTCTATGAAAGCTGCTCCTTATTATGTTGATATTTTTGTCCAGGCAACTTCGTTCTCTCAGGTGGAACATAGTTATTTTAATAGGGATGCCAGTATTACATCTTATATCTTAGCTAGGGAGGCTCTGTCACAACCATGTGTTTCGGTTGATGAGCTCCCTAGTTTTATTATATCTAGTCTTATAAATAATGCATTAGTTATCTGATGAGCCATGATGGCATTCCCTAAAAAAGGTGATCTGGTTCTTTTGTTAAAGTTTAAGTTGATTCTAAAACATGCACTTCATATGAAAAAAGCACAAGCTGCACTTTTCACATATTGAAATTTGCACACTTTTTAGAATTTGACAGAGACTTCAGAAAAAAGTTAGCGGTATGAGATTTAGTAAACCAAATAAATGTCTCTTATTTATGTTGGAAAGACAATCTCTTCAAATGAGATCATTGCAAACCTTACTAGATATACGAGTCTCTAGGAATAATTGGACCCATCAACTCATCGAAGACCACAACAAAAGAGATAAGAAAGTACCTTGAGCATCACGACATACGACATTTGCTGTTCCAAATAGCCTGGAACTTGAGACCCATTTGTTGGTGACTAAGTGTTGATATTCGTCATGCCCTTTGCTGGGGATAGCCATATGTGTTGTTGTCTTGTCGATAAGGATCACAATGTCGCTTTTGTACTATTGCAATTTTTTTTGACCAAACAAATGACCCTAGTTAGCACCTACACAACTTGCCTTACCTTGAACTTTATTTCTCTTCTATCGTTGGTTCGCACTATATCCACTCGTGCCTTCAATACATGCGAAAATTCTGTTGTCATTGCAATCTTCATTGTGATGGTTAATTCCCATATGGCTCTCGGCGTCTGACTATGCTTTGGACCTAACTATTTCGTGGCTAGGGCCCCAACCGCCATCCTTTGCTAATTTGAGGCATATGGTGTTGTTTTTGCTAGTCATACCCTGGCGCAAAGACTCTTAAAATTTAGTTGATTCAACGAATGGAGCCTGCAACGTTACTATGATGTCGGGGCCAACATTATGGATCTAAAAAAGACCCTTTCCCTCCCCTATTTCCATATCTGGTAGCATTATCTCTCTCACCGGGTTCATCTCGACTTGTACTTGGTGGTTGTCGAAACTATGGACACAATGGCGGTTGTAGTTTCATGGTTACTTATGTTATGCCACCTACAAAGAGTTGTACCATAAAATTACCAAATGGAAAAGAGAGCAACCGTGCCAGAGTTACGAGCTGCTACTCTCGATTGAGGTACAAAGTCGACTATGGCAAACGGGGTGGACCATTCCTGTCCCGTAGAGGAGGAGGCCCCAATACCAAAGTATACCACCATACTATTGTTCATGATAAGAAAAAGACTGCTAAATGTCTAAATAAAAATAAAAAATGATCAATTGATTGTGCAAGAGAAACTCCACACTATGGTGTGCCACATAGGGACAAACTAGGTTCATTAAATAGGTAGCTAGCTTCTCTGATGAACACCCAATAGGTCATACTTAAAGAAAAGTTAACTTCACTTCCATGTGTAATTTTAGGCCTGACTTTTTATCTGACAAACCGTTGGAGCACATATATTAACCAAATGGTATTAAGCGCATTGTAAGAAGCATATAAAAATATATGTATGTAAAAGTAGTAGAACACACCATTTTTTGTTCTCATTGATTACTACAAGTGATGTTATTTCAATACCAACTATTCAGAATAGGGCATACACCTAGGAAAAAGCCTACTAGTAGCACGGGGTAAAGGGCTAGTAGTAGCGCGGGTGCCCGCGCTACTACTAGGGCGCTACAGCTAACTGGTAGTAGTAGCGCGGGTGCCACCCACGCTACTACTACGTCCGTTGGTAGTAGCGCAGGTGTGACCCGCACTACTACTAGTTATCTGTAGTGTGGGTTTGGACCCTCGCTACTACTAACTAATTAGTAATTAAAAAGAAATTCCATCCAAGGCTGCTGTCGCTGGGCGTCATTGTTCTCTCCATCCAAGGCTGATGCTGATCCTGCAGGAGATGAAGTCGTCCATGGTGACGGTGCTTCTCCATCCAACTCTTCCGCACACCTCTCCTTTGCCGCTTCTACAAAAAAGAGAAAAGGATTAGAAGAGGATGAGAGAGATAGAGAGGAGTAGAAGCAGCTACTCACTGGTGGCCGCCGGAGTTGGATCCAACGCCCGGAACCCTAGACGACGCCCAATGACCTTCTACTACTTTTCCTGGGAGCTCATGTCCTCACGAGGCCCTGTCCGATGAGGAAGTGCAAGTGGTTTTGTCCATGGAAGATCTAACCATCGCCATGGACGGCGATCCGCTGGATCTTCCTCTCCATCTAGAAGCGGAGAAGGAGGAGGAAGGAGGGGCAGGGGAGGGAGCTGCGGTAGGAGAGGAGGTCGCCGGATTTGGGGGAGACGTCGAGGTGCGAGGCCGGAAGTGGCGGTAGGTGAGGAAGGTCATCATAGGTGGGAGGGAGAAAGGGAATCGTGAGAGTGTGTGTGTGGGTTTGGGACTGCGCACGCTATATTTCTACTGTTATTTATAGTGTTTTTGAACAATATTTCACTTTATGATGCAATTCTAATGTCCTTTCTCTCTTCATATGCAAGATTTACATGAAGAGGAAAATTGTCGGTAGCTGGAATTCTGGACCTAAAAAAGCTACAACATAGATAGCTATTTTCCGTAACTCCAAATGACCTAAATTTTTACGGAGAATATTTTTGAAATATAAAAAATACCGAAAGGAAAAAGTACCGGTGATGAATCACCGTGGGCCCACAAGGCACCAGGGCACGCCCTGCCCCCTTGTGGGGCCCACAGACGGCCTCCGGTGCCCCTCTTCTGCTATATGAAGTCATTTGCCTTGGAAAAATAAATAAGAAAAAGACTTTCGGGAGAAGCGCTGACGTCTCAAGGCGGAACCTGGGCAGGAGCCTTTTGCTCTCCGGCGGAGCGATTCCATCGGGGATACTTCCCCTCGGAGGGGGAAATCAAAGTCATCGACATCAACAATGATGGGAGGAATCATCTCCATCAACATCTTCACCAGCACCAGCACCATCTCATCTCAAACTCTAGTTCATCTCTTATATTCAATCTTTGTTTGAAAACCTCAGATTGGTACCTGTGGGTTGCTACTAGTGTTGATTACATCTTGTAGTTGATGCTAGTTGGTTTATTTGGTGGAAGATTATATGTTCAGATTGTTAAACATCTATATTACTCCTCTGAACTTGAACCTGAATACGATTTGTGAGTAGTTTTGTTTGTCCCTCAGGACATGGAAGAAGTGTTGTTATAAGTAATCATGTGAAGTTGGTATTCGTTCAACATTTTGATGATGTGTATGTTGTTCTTCCTCTAGTGGTGTCATTTGAACGTCAACTACACGACACATTACCATGCTTGGGCCTAGGGGAAGGCATTGTGGAGTAGTAAGCAGCTGATGGGTTGCGAGAGTGACAGAAACTTAAACCCTAGTTTATGCGCTATTCCGTAAGGGCTGATTTGGATCCATATGTTTCATGCTATGGTGAGATTTATCTTAATCATTCTTTCGCAGTTGCGGATGCTTGCAAGAGACGGTAATCATAAGTGGGTTGTTTGTTCAAGTAAGAACAACACCTGGCACCGGTCCACCCACATATCAAATTATCAAAGTAGTGAATGCGAATCAACTAAACGATGAACGTAACTAGATGTAATTCCTATGTGTCCTCGAGAATGTTTTGCTCACTATAAGAAGTACTTTAAGATCGTTGTTTGTTATAAAAAGGATTGGGCCACCCTGCTGCATCTTTGTTACTATTGTTACTTGTTACGAATTTTCTTGCTACCAAACTATCTGTTATCACTACTCACAACAATTGCAGAGAATACCTTGCTGAAAAGCGCTTTCCAATTCCTCCCGCCCCTTATTGGGTTCGACACTTTTACTTATCGAAAGGACTACGATTGATTCCCTATATTTGTGGGTCATCAATGCTCCATGTGTCTCATTATCTATTCACCAACTACTCTCTCGTATTAATGAAGGAGGATGTGATGAATGCAATTTGTCTAACATCATGAATTCTTATTGTGCTTCATCAGGTAGCGAGTAAATATAGCTAAATCTAGCATATATTTTAGCCCAAACACTGTCATCGAAGTTAGGGTGGATGTCTGTACTGTTCTTAATATACACATGCAGGCCCTGTCGGATAAATATTTGGGATTACCTCTATTGGTTGGGGTGGATAGAAGTGAATGTTTTGAACATTTGGTGGAAAGGATCATTGAAAGAATTAATGGGTAGAAGGAGAAGATATCTACTGAAGGTAAAGAAGTGCTTCTGAAAGTTGTGGCAAAAGCCATCCCGACATATGTGATGTTTGTATTTAAGCTTTTGAAAAAATGTAAAGGAATCACAGATGCAATATCACAATATTGGTGGGGTGATGATGGTATTGAAAGGAAGATAGATTGGTATGCCTGGTGGACGCTTTGTCTTCCAGAAAAATGTGGTGGTTTTGTTTCTCATGATCCTCATAGCTTTAATTTGGCAATGCTTGCAAAGCAAGTCTAGAGGCTTTTGTGCAATCCTGAGACTTTGTGCGCAAAAGTGTTGAGAGTGAAGTATTATCCACATGGCAAAATGCTGAAAGCAAAAATTAAGAGCGCTGCATCCTTTACTTGGCAAAGTATACTAGTTGGGGTTGCTACTTTTAATAGAGGATGTATATGGGGAGTGGGATACGAGATTGAGATAAATATTTGGGAGGACAACTGGGTTCTTAACAACCCGACCCGATCGATGCTAAGATCTTGACACCGCATGGTGTATGTTTACTTAGTTCAGTGTCATAATTAATGGATCCCATAACTCGTCTGTGGGATGATATCTTGGTAAGGGATATCTTTTGGCCAGTGGATGCAAATAGGATCCTAGCGATCCCGTTATCTTCTCCTAGTATAGAAGACCTTGTAGCGTGGCGGTTTACAAAGACTAGTATGTTTGCAGTTCGATCAACATACCATTATGAATGGGCTCACGAATTTTGGGAGAATGAAATGAATTTCCTTTATCAGGAAAATCAACTATTAACCATGTTTGGAACACATCGTGGTTGTTCTCGGTTGATGTGAAAATATTTTTTTGCTTCGAAGGCTTTGCAGGGAGTTTTACCATGTTTTGGTGTTTTGGCAAATGGACATGTTCCACTGTCGAGCCAATGCCCTCAGTGTACAGCCCATTGCAGGGATATCAAGCACACTTTGTGTGAATGTAGCCATGCGAAGGAGGTTTGGAGGAAGATTAGGCTATTGGATATCATCGAGAAGGCATTTTGTGTTGACCGTTCAGGAAGTGTGGTGCTAGAAGAGCTTTTGCATGCACATGAAATAAGTGCACCACATATTGAGGCTACAGACTTTAAGGAGATAATTTTGACTACAACATGGTAGATCTGGATGTGCAGGCGACGTCTATTTCATGAAGAAGGTGTGCCGCCAGGAACACGCACAAGCTACAATGGCTATACAAGTGATTATGTCTAATAATATCCTAGCAATGAGAAAACAAGTTATAGCCAAGAAGAGTGGTTGGGATAAGCCGAGAAAGAATTTTGTGATGATAAACATGGATGCAGCTTCTAATGAGAAAACAAAGACATGAGACTTGGGGGTTGTGGCGCGCGTTTCACTTTTTAATTTCCTGGCGGCATGTAGTGTTTCCGTTGATTATGCACTGGATGCAGCAACCAGTTAAGCACTTGAGAATAGGCGGGGTTTGGATCTTGCTAATGAAGTTAGATTTAGCCGGATACTCATCCAATCCGATTGCTTTGTGGCTGTTCAAGCACTACAAACGGGAGGTTTTTCCTCTATGAAAGCTGCTCCTTATTATGTTGATATTTTTGTCCAGGCAACTTCGTTCTCTCGGGTGGAACACGGTTATTTTAATAGGGATGCCAGTATTACATCTTACATCTTAGCTAGGGAGGCTCTGTCACAACCATGTGTTTCGGTTGATGAGCTTCCTAGTTTTATTACATCTAGTCTTATAAATAATGCATTAGTTATCTGATGATTAATAAAATTAGCCATGATGGCATTCCCTAAAAAAAGGTGATCTGGTTCTTTTGTTAAAGTTTAAGTTGATTCTAAAACATGCACTTCATATGAAAAAAGCACAAGTTGCAGTTTTCACATATTGAAATTTGCACACTTTTTAAGAATTTGACAGAGACTTCAGAAAAAAGTTAGCGGTATGAGATTTAGCAAAACAAATAAATGTCTCTTATTTATGTTGGAAAGACAATCTCTTCAAATGAGATAATTGCAAACCTTACTAGATATACGATTCTCTAGGAATAATTGGACCCATCAACTCGTCGAAGACCACAACAAAAGAGATAAGAAAGTACCTTGTGCATCACGACATACGACATTTGCTGTTCCAAATAGCCTGGAACTTGAGACCCAGTTGTTGGTGACTAAGTGTTGATATTCGTCATGCCCTTTGCTGGGGATAGCCATATGTGTTGTTGTCTTGTCGATAAGGATCACAATGTCGCTTTTGTACTATTGCAATTTTTTGACCAAACGAATGACCCTAGTTAGCACCTACACAACTTGCCTTACCTTGAACTTTATTTCTCTTCCATCGTTGGTTCGCACTATATCCACTCGTGCCTTCAATACATGCGAAAATTCTGTTGTCATTGCAATCTGCATTGTGATGGTTAATTCCCATATGGATCTCGGCGTCTGACTATGCTTTGGACCTGACTATATCGTGGCTAGGGCCCCAACCGCCATCCTTTGCTAATCTGAGGCATATGGTGTTGTTTTTGCTAGTCATACCCTGGCGCAAAGACTCTTAAAATTTAGTTGATTCAACGAATGGAGCCTGCAACGTTACTATGATGTCGGGGCCAACATTATGGTTCTAAAAAAGACCCATTCCCTCCCCTATTTCCATATCTAGTAGATCTCTCTCACCGGGTTCATCTCGACTTGTACTTGGTGGTTGTCGAAACTATGGACACAATGGCGGTTGTATTGCTAGTTTCATGGTTACTTATGTTATGCCACCTACAAAGAGTTGTACCATATAATTACCAAATGGAAAAGAGAGCAACCGTGCCAGAGTTATGAGCTGCTACTCTCGATTGAGGTACAAAGTCGACTATGGCAAACGGGGCGGACCATCCCTGTCCCGTAGAGGAGGAGGCCCCAAAACCAAAGTATACCACCATACTATTGTTTATGATAAGAAAAAGACTGCTAAATGTCTAAATAAAAAATAAAAAATGATCAATTGATTGTGCAAGAGAAACTCCACACTATGGTGTGCCACATAGGGACAAACTAGGTTCATTAAATAGGTAGCTAGTTTCTCTGATGAACACCCAATAGGTCATACTTAAAGAAATGTTAACTTCACTTCCATGTGTAATTTTATGCCTGACTTTTTATCTGACAAACCGTTGGAGCACATATATTAACCAAATGGTATTAAGCGCATTGTAAGAAGCATATAAAAATCATATGTATGTAAAAGTAGTAGAACACACCATTTTTTGTTCTCATTGATTACTACAAGTGATGTTATTTCAATACCAACTATTCAGAATAGGGCATACACCTAGGAAACAACCTACTAGTAGCGCGGGGTAAAGGGCTAGTAGTAGCGTGGGTGCCCGCGCTACTACTAGGGCACTACAGCTAACTGGTAGTAGTAGCGTGGGTGCCACCCACGCTACTACTACGTCCGTTGGTAGTAGCGCAGGTGCCACCCGCACTACTACTAGTTATCTGTAGTGTGGGTTTGGACCCTCGCTACTACCAACTAATTAGTAATTAAAAAGAAATTACATCCAAGGCTGCTGTCGCTGGGCGTCATTGTTCTCTCCATCCATGGCTGATGCTGATTGTTGGTGTCAAAACCGGCGGATCTCGGGTAGGGGGTCCCGAACTGTGCGTCTAGGCGGATGGTAACAGGAGACAAGGGACATGATGTTTTACCCAGGTTCGGGCCCTCTCGATGGAGGTAAAACCCTACGTCCTGCTTGATTAATATTGATGATATGGGTAGTACAAGAGTGGATCTACCACGAGATCGAGGAGGCTAAACCCTAAAGCTAGCCTATGGTATGATTGTTGTAATGTATGTTGTGTCCTACGGACTAAAGCCCTCCGGTTTATATAGACACCGGAGAAGGCTAGGGTTACACAGAGTCGGTTACAATGGTAGGAGATCTACATATCCGACGCCAAGCTTGCCTTCCACGCCAAGGAAAGTCCCATCTCGACACGGGACGAAGTCTTCAATATTGTATCTTCAGTAGTCTTGGAGTCCGCGGACGATGATAGTCCGCTGTCCGGACACCCCTAGTCCAGACTCCTCAAGAGCCCTCGAACCGGGCTTCAATGAAGATGAGTCCAGTAGCAAGCATAATGTTCGGCATTGCAAGGCGGGTTCCTCCTTGAATAATCCAGAGAAGATCATGAACACCGTGATAGTGTCCGACTCTGCAAAATAAATTCCACATTCCACCGTAGAGAGAATAAAATGTACACAAGTCCAATCTGCTGACGTATTATGCGGCACGACATCACACCGCTACCAAGCCTTTATTTGAATCATTTTTTATTATACCACCTCAGCACTTTTAGCGAAGCGGTTTCCTTGGTACGTCTTGTCGAAGCAGAGATCGTGTTCCCCTTATTTCGGGATTCTCATCAATACGGACGTGGGTAACCCAACCGTGCCCGTCGCCACGTATCCTCTATCGAAGGTGAATCACGAACGGTCACGGAGATGGCTCTTGGTATTTTCCCCCTTTATAAGAGGACCAAGGCTCGTTTCTTTTCTTCAATCTTCCATTGAATCTTCTCCTTGCCCCAAGTTCCAACACCCAGAGCCCCAGATTCGAGCGCTTTGGATCTTCAACCATGTCCGGCCCCGACCTTCAGGGTCGGTGGATGCCCTCCTCCGTTACGAAGGACATGCTAAAGCTGCGTGAGGCCAAGTACCTGTCCTACGAGATTTCACACAGGTTGCGCGCCCAAGGGCAGGCCGTGCCCACTCCCGAGCCCAGTGAGTACGTCGTCTTCGTATCCCACCTCCGTCGGGGTTTAGGCTTCCCGACGGACCCCTTCGTGAGAGGGCTCATATTCTACTACCGGCTGGATTTTCACGACTTGGCTCCGGAGTCCATCCTCCATATCTCGCGCTCATTATCGCTCGAAGCCTTCCTCCGCGTCACCCCCACTTCGCCTGTGGTGAAGACCTTCAATGTGGAGCCAAGATGATTGGGGGCGTCAGCGGAGGCGGCGGGCGGCCATAAGCAGAAGGGCCGATGCCCCTTGGCCCGAGGGCTCCTTCCAAGAGGAGCTCGGCTTGTGGCAGCAGGAGTGGTTCTATATCACCGCTCCGAAGGGCAGCAATCAAAAGCCGCCGCCTTCATTCCGCCCGGGACCTCCACGCCGACTGATGTCGTGGCTCAACCAAGGGCTCAATTGGGGGCCGTCCGAAGACACGCCCTTATTGCAGGGCCGGATTCGAGACCTCCAGGCGAGGGAGATCAATCTGGTGGTGGTGATGCAGGTTATGCTAATCATGCGTCTTCTGCCCTGCAAACGCCGTCCTCTCCGGTTATGGGAGTTCAATCCGGAGGGACCACGAATTCTCCAGCACTTCATGGGTACAACACCCGTGGAGATGTACAAGTTGTTCTTCGGACCGCAGGTAGCGTGTCCGGAATTGACCGAGGACGCAGGCTTAAGCTGCAATTCCCCGGATACTCAGGTAAGTAGCTCAGAGTCCGGACGTTCTGTTTATTTGCTTTTCTAGAGTTCGCCTCCTGACCCATTACTCTTCATCAGGAGTGGGTAGCGCAATCGAAGCTGATAAGGTGTCCGGCCCCCCTCCCAGAGACCGCACCGGGGCCCGTGCTGGTCAGAATGTTGGAGGTTGCGCCCGTAGAAGGGGGCGATGGGGAAAATAGAAGAGCTATCATTTCACCCAAGGGGGCGTCTGAAGAGGGGGGGATCGAAAATCCCTCCTTCCAGGGGGAGAAGAGGACCGCCTTCGAAGATCCGGAGGCCAAAGCCCCTAAACAGGGAAAGAAATCTTCACCGGGGGGTCCTGCTTCCGGGGAGAACCCGGACGTACAATCGTCTCTGAAGGGTCAGCCCTCCAGCGAGAGTTAGGATCTGCGGACTTCTCAGATGAGTTCGTCTTCGGGGGATCTTCGTCCGGAGATGATGGAGAGCGAAACGCCTCCGTCTGCTGCGCCGTCGGACAGGCGAGCGAGCTCAAGTATCGTCGCAGCAGGGTATCGAGCCGGTGGGACCAGAGAGTTTGGCGCCAACTAGTGTCCGGCCCGGGGAGCTCAAGAGTCTGCTTGAGAGGGCGTCCGTCTCAGAAGATCACCGTGCTTTGATGAGTATGGTGATTGGAAGGATTTCGTCCACCAAATCGGATTGCATAATGCCGCCGAGTTTGTGGCGGGATTTGAGGTACGCAAGAACGACGCACCTTTTGACAGTTTTGCACATAGAAGTGCGCTCAGATAGATAGTAGTTTCGAGACTCGGCAGGTTGTCGAAAGCGACAGCGTGCCGAGGATCAAAAATCGCAGGTATTGAATGTTGTCCTTCCTATGTAGGTGGCGGATAGTCCGGGGGCTAGCCGGACTATTGGAGTTGCCGAGTTAATGCGGCAACTTGACGTGGCGGATGCGGACATCGCGCTTGTCAACCGGCGACTTGATGAGTCGCAAGGTAAATGAATTCTCCGCAGTCACTTATTTAAGGGAGTCAAAGCCCGCCTCTGATAATGTATATGCTGTGATACAGACGGTGCTGCTGCTGTGGAGAGCCTTCGGGCCGAGCTTGCTCAAGCCAAGGAGCAAGCCCGAAGGAGTGATGCGGCTGCCTCGAGGGCAGCCGAGGAGTTGAAAGCCGAAAAGGCTGCACACTGCCTAAGCAGGGAAAAGATGGCCGAATTGGCCATGAAATTAAAAGATGCTGCCGACCGCAACGAGGCTCTTGAAAAGTTGCGCTTATCGGAGCGGGAAAACCTGGGGAAGGCCACCGCCGAGGCCAAGGATGCCCATTCTGCAATGCGGGCTATGAAGGAGGAGCTGCGCCAGGCCAGAGATATTATGGCTGGCAAGCCGTTTCTACTGCGTCGCCGGTTTACGGATCAAAAATATGCCCAACTTGGCCAGCTGTGGGGTCCGGAGGATCCATATATGGACTTAGCGACAAGTGCGGCTGATGCCGTTGAGCACTTCCGGAGCCAGAAGGATCACAAGACGGAAGAACTATTTTGGTCTCAATTCCATAGTCCGGATCGTTCACTTCCGTTGATCGATCGGTTGGCCGAATGGGCTGAGCTAAATAGATTGTCCGGACTTGCCATGACTGATATCGTGGCTCATGTCTGGCCAGAGAGACCCAAGGCGACAAGCTATTTCGGCTTATTGCAGCAATTTCTTGGAGCGATGCCGCACATCAAGGAGATGAAGAGGTCGGCCTGCATAGAAGGCGCGCTGATGGCCCTTGCCCGTGTGAAGACACATTGGACAGAGATGGATGCCACCGCTATTGCCGCCCAGGGTTCGGACGAAAGCCGGTTACCTGCCGAGCACTATTTTGGGGAAGTTATGCGTGGCGCTCGTGTAATAGAGTCGCGTTTCAAAAATGTCACGCTCAAATGAACGTTTTATCTTGTAAGACAATGATTATGATGTAACCGCTTTTTATACTTGTGCGTTCCAAGTATTAAAATATCTCCTATGCGGCCGTTTATGTATACATTTGTATAACCTGAAAGATTGCAGTCTTCGGCTTCAGCCCCCACGCACAAGGTGCAGGGGTGTTCGCAAAAAATAGCACATTTTCACACTTAATCCGACGTCTCGGTCCTGTTAAGGAGGTGGTAGCATAGCGAACGAGGCAATCCGGATGCTTTATCACTTTCACTTAGCCGGTGGAGTTCGAGGGTGGGGCTACGATATAGCCCCTTGGGGCACCGTAAGCCCGAATTGGCGGCGTGTGTGCCTCGACCGAAACGGTCCTTTGTCAAAGCGGGAATTCTAAACATTCCGGTAGTTGATCGAGTGGTTGACCGGTCTCTCGTCTGTATCATGATGAAGTTTTGGCTTTCATCGAGGTGCTCGCCAAATTAACCGGGGCACAATCGCAGAGTTCTCCGGTGCCGCGTTAGCCGATGATACGGAACGAAGGCAGCAAAATACAGGAGCCGCAAACCCAACATTTGACCAAAGACATGATTCGAGCTGATGCATATAAGGCCTAATCTCGAGACGCCGAACACTCCCTAAGGTGTTCGGTCTTTGTAATAATGGGCGAACAATGCCCTAAGCCCCTAGTGTCCGTGTACGGCATGGTCTTCGACGCGCCGATGCTAAAACGTCAGCTCGCTTTGGTTATAATGAGAAACCAAGGGATTGTAACAACAAGAGACAGAAAAAGGTTTACACAGGTCTTAATCAAAAGAATCTCGCGACGGGTCCTCGCTGCACGTCTGCGCTACCAGGTCTCCGTTGCAGCCGTTATCCTCGACGGTGTGCACGTTGTTCATCTCGTAAAAGAGAGGAACTTAGCTTGAAAGGAACTTGTGCAAAAAATACATACGAAGGAAGAAATATAAATAAGTAAAGCGGAGTCTGTGTGAGCTCGCTGTTGTTTGAGCGCGCAGCCCCTTGTAAAGGGATGTGCGGCTAGGGAGCCCCTAGCTTACTTATGCCGGACTCGTTTAACCGTGTCCGGGTCTTTAAGTGACCAAGATTGAAATGATGCCACGTGGACCGGCATCTTGAGTGTAAGAGACGCGTAATGTGGTATGGCGTTGAAGCGGACAAAAGCCTCTCGTCCCAAGAGTGCTTGATAGCCATTTTTAAATGGGACGATATGAAAGATTAGTTTTTCGCGTCGAAAGTTGTTCGGTGATCCGAACACGACTTCTAGTAATAGGGAGCCTGTGCACTTGGTGTAAGTGCCTGGCGTCACTCCTTTAAAGGAAGTGCGGCTGTGTCGAATTTTAGTAGGGTCTATCCCCAACTTGCGGATTGTGTTTGGATACGGCAGGTTTAAGTCGCTGCCTCCGTCCATCAGGACTTGAGTAAATTGTAGTCCGTCGATTATAGGTTCCAAAATCAGGGCAGTCCATCCTGCGTTTCGAACGCTTCTGGAATAATCCAGGTGGTCGAAAGTGATTGGTTTTGATGTCCAATCTCTATGTTCCGCTTGGTTGGACCGTGCGAGACCCATTTTAACGGGTGCCGCACGACTTTTTTCAGATATCACATGAAGTGAATTTACTGTTTTGACCTCTTGTGGGAAATTCTTTTGTTTTCTGGTGCTCTGCTGGTGGGGTTTATCGTCTTCGCTTGACGGGTCGAGCCCCTTGTGTTCTGCGTTTAGTCGGCCGGACTGTTTGAAAACCCAACAATCTCTGTGGGTATGGTTTGCAGGCCTTCCGGGGGTACTGTGGATTTGACATATCCGACCCAAAGTCTTGTTTAAGTTGGATAGCTCATCGCTGTTATCCTTAAGAAGCGGTGTTTTGTTGTTTGGCCGCGAGCTTTTGAATCCGGCGTTAATCGCCGTGCTTTTGGGCTTTTCTTTATTCCGCTTCGCTCTTTTTCGCGCCGTGATTTTCCATTTCCATCTCTGATCTTGGATGTACTTGGGTCGCTGGTGCTGCATCTTGCTAGCCAGCTGTCCTCTCTCGCACAAAAGCGGGTCATGAAGCTTGTTAGCGCGGACATTGTCCTCGGCTTCTCTTGACCGAGGTGTTTGGCGAGCCATTCGTCTCGGACGTTGTGTTTAAAAGCTGCTAAGCACTACTAGGGAAAAGCCTAGCAGCAGCGCGGGTTTTGGCCCTCTCAGTAGCGCGGGTACCGGTGCTACTAATAAGGCGCTACAGCTAACATATAGCAGTAGCGCGTGTGGACCCACGCTACTGCTACACATGAATAGCTACAACGCTCTTTAGAAAAGGGCGCTACTAATATTATCTGCAGCGCCCTTTATAGGGAAGCGCTACTGGTAAGTCGGCGCTACTGCTAAATCCCGCCCCTCGCTACTACTAGTTTTATTAGTTTTTTTCCCTGCATATTTGTTTTTTATTTGTTTTGCATTTGAATAGGCTTTATACAATAATCTTTAGCATATCATCCACATACAAATGTAATCATAGCATATACATACAATTAGTCTCATCAAATCATGTCATCATCATAATCATCATCCAACACAAAGTGGTCTCTTGTCATCAATCTCGAAAATAGCGATACAAGTCTCGATTACTTGCAAATACATCGTCATCCATCTAAACAATGATATACACGAGAATAGCTATCACTTTGAGTACATGAGTTCAGATCCTCTCTCGCATTAGCGTGAACCTAAACTAAGCATCTGGTCGCTTGAAACCGAAAACTGGTACACCTGGGCCTGACACTCCGGCCACTTGTCGGATATATACTCCTGGCGTAGCACTTCTTCGCCATTTATGATCTATGCACTTGCATCGTCACATGAGTCGATGATATGCAACATATATAGTTGAGCAACACAAAGAGACAGACTTGGCAATAATAGAAACAACATATCATAAGCATAAATAACAAAGTTCATCATACCCAAAATGACCTAACTAGAGTGATTTTTGCTAGTCGAGGAGGAGGACGGTTTAATTACATCACAAATAAAGTTTCACCATGCATAACTCAAAGTTTTGTCATAAAATAAAGTATGGACTAAACGGACACATTGTCATATATCGACAATCACTCCATCATGTCGTGCCATCCATGCAAGTCAGGGAGATAGTCATCGAGCTTAGTGAAAGGCTTCATGTCGAGATGCTGAGAGGCTATCCATGTTCGGACGTCTTCCCGCGACATTTGTCCTTCTGCATGGAACACCCTTGTTTTTCTGACGACCTCATTCATGATGATTTGGGCAAGTTCGCGCTGGATGTTATAGAACTCAGCTCGAAGTTGATGATCCTCGATATCTCCTATGTCCTTTGCCCATTGCAGAATATGGGCATCGCTAGATCTAGGTGCCATGTGAAGGTTCCGTGATCCCGCCGGTACTCCAAAGCATGTGGTGTAGGACATAGAATCCATTATTAAGAGAATCGCTTGGTTTTGGATGCAGCAGAAGTCGGTATTATGGCTGAAGGCGCCCTGCCGCCCTTCTCTTCTTGTCCCTAACCTCTCCACCCCTTGCTTGGTAGTAAACCATAGCATGCCGAGAACATCTTTGATGTGGGTGTAATCCTTTTGTGAATGTTCTTGACGAGTCCAAGTAAAGAGCGTGGGAGAATCGGGGTAGAGGATGATGAGGACGCGCGCCTGCCCACAAGCATAAAATAAGTACACCTCAAATTAATTAGCCTCCACCGTGCAAATGAATTATTGAAATCAAGGAAGGATAGCAGCGGATGACTTACACGGATGATAAGGCACGAGAATCGCCTCCTTGTCCTTATTGGCGAGCATGAAACCGGCGATGTAATCCCTCGCAGATTCACGATGTGTGCACAGACTCCCAAGAAGCTCGTGCATGTAGTACGGGTCAGCGACACGTATAAAACGATCTGCTCAACCCTAATGATGTAGCTCATGTGCAAGGCATAAAGGCGACAAATGTAAAATCCAGCTTCTTCACGTGAAACATGTCGAATATGTAATCGAATCGAGGAAGAACTTATCCGCGGGAAGCCCTCGATGTACGACATTTGCTGCGGAACGTTAACCACGAGAGTGGGTATCCCGGATCTTTCGAGGCGATGAGGCCTTTTCTACCCGCAGCACATCGTCATGAAGTCTCCTTAGATCGCCGAATCTGGCTCAGAAGCGCTGTTTCAAGTAGGATTGGTCGACCGATATGCCATTTATCCGCATCGGGATATCTACACGGTCCTGGCGAGGCTGCCGAGGCGGCTGGATCATAGAATCAACTTTTTGCCTTTCCTCGCCTCTTCCTAGGCTTCTTTACCACCGGATGGTCGTTAATAACACGCTGAGACGGTAATTCAGGCACCGACTCATGATGCTCAAACCTTGAGGAGGCGCCAGTATAGACATACTGTTCAGCGCCATCGTCATCCTCATCCTCATCTATGGCGACGTCATCAACCTCTAATGGAGCCACCTGTCACAACCCTAGTTCTGACAATGCCTAGTGCATGCATTAGAGTGTTGCATCATGTTTAAATTTCATTTAAACCTGAAATGGGGATTGTTTAAACCCTAGCATCAAAGAGGAATACAAATAGGTTCAACCAAAATATTTTTCAATGATTTCAAAATGCCCTTTAAAAATGTTCATCATTTCTGGATCAAGGTGGAAGCATCTACCAAAAATGGTTTATATTTTTGCAGGACATATTTGGTCACTGAATTAAATCATATAGTATTTGTATTTGGGCATTTAAATGCTATTAAATATTTGAAATGCTCAAATAATCCCAAACTAAAATGTTCCATGTTGAATATATTCTATACAGTGGGCATGTGCAGTTTGGTGATTTTTGAAAGTCCTTAGCTATTTTTAATAAAGCCCAGAACAAAATAACAGAATAGATAACAGAAACAGAAATAAGAGAGAGAGAGAGAGAGAGAGAGAGAGAGAGAGAGAGAGAGAGAGAGAGAGAGAGAGAAACCCACTCGGCACCTACTAACTGCCCACTTGCCACCGCTGCAAGGTATGCAGCTAGCTTGGCTTGGCTCAGCAGCAGGCAGGTGCTCGGCGGCGAGCACCGCATGGGTGCCACGCAGCTGTCCGCCGCCTCGCCGCTCCCCTCGTCCAGCTGCTGACGTGGGACGAACCTCTCCCTCTCCCGACCCCGCAGACAACCGCCTCGCTGGCTCCTCTCTTCGCTCTCCCCGACGCCGCCGAGACGTCGTTGCCGCCGCCGCCGCCCACAAGCGCCCAATGCCGTCCCCGCGCCCTCTCACCGTGTCCGCACGGTTCGCCGTCGTCGACTACGCCGACCAACCAAACCACATGACGCTGAAGCCCCTGCATCACCCCCGCCGCCGTCGTCTTCAACCTCGGGCCGCCCAGACGCCGCTCGCCGTCCCGACCGCACCGAAGCTTTCTCGAGCCATCGAAGCGCCTCTACGTGACCGCTGTGAGCCACCGACCTCCCCATCCTCTTCTTTTCTTTCCCGTGCATCATAGCGATCGCACCGCTGTTCACCCGCACACGCCGCCGCACGGGTTCGTGCCGGGCGGCCCGGTGACCTTTGGTCCCACGCGGCGTCCGCTGCACTCGCAACGCTCCGAGAGCAAAACTAGCGCGCAGCCGCCTCGCTTGCACACCACATCGCCGCTCGAGCTCGACCGAAGCCGCCGCCGCCGAAGCTCAACACCGGCGCCAACTCCGCCACCCCGACCCCAACCGCTCCACCAAGAGCCGCGGCTCGCCCCGGCCCACTTTGATGCCTTCCGATCCCATTTGGTGGCCGGAACGGCTAAAACCACTTCCGCCGCAGCGTGCGGCGCCGCCCGGCGGCTAAACGCCGCGAAGTTGATCCTGCTTGACCTGGTTGACCTGTGTGGGCCTAGGTTGACTTCACCTGACTCCATGACAGGTGGGGCCTGTCCTCTAATTAAACTGGTTTAGTGCCAACTAAAAACTAGTTAGGCTAATTACACTGACACGCGGGACCCACATGTCAGGGTTTGACCTGGAGGCGCCCTGTTGACCTGCTGACGTCATGATGATGTCAGGCTGATGCAGTAACTTATTTTTTGGATTTATTTTTATATAAGAAATTCCAGAAAATAACCAAAACTTCTAAAATTCATATAAAATCAACCGTAGCTCCAAATGAAATAAATTATATATGAAAAATGATCAGAAAAATCCAATCTATCCATCTGTACCATTTTCATGCATGTTAGAACAACTTATAGCTGCTGTTTAGCACAAATCATATAAATGGCATTTAAATATCCACATATGGAGTTTGAACTTGAATCTTGGATTCAAACCAACTTCATTTAATATGGGTGCTAGTTGCATTAGCTCAAAGCATAACATATTGCCATGTCACACTCATGCATCATATTGTTGCATTGCATTGATTGTGTTCTTTCTCTGTTGCCGGTATTGTCCCCTCTCAGTAGACGATGTTCGACGATGTGATCAATGACACCGATGAAGAACTATATTATCTTCAGAAGTGCCAGGCAAGCAAAACCCCCTTGTTCATTCCGATACAATCCCACTCTCTCGCTCCCGCTCTCTTTATCGCATTAGGACAACAACGATACAATTGTTACTTGCTCATGTAGTTGAACCCCTTTATCCTCTCGCATGACTGTCATTGCCACAAGAATAGATGAAACCCACTAGCATGAGTAGGAGTTGTTTGAGCCCTGATGTGCCTACTCATTCATGCTTGTTGGTCATGCCTGCTATTGCTTAGAGTTGTGCCAGGTCTGATTCATCAGGGATGAATCAGAGGTGTGTGAACACGATTTGGTAAAGGTAGCGGTGAGAGGCCATGTAGGAGTACATGGTGGGTTGTCTCATTGCGCCGCCCTCGTGAACTGAGTTCGTGTTTGTGATCCATGAACAGTTACTACCACACATTGGGTTCCGTAACTCGCCCTCTCGGCTTCTTAATCACCCTTGTTCTCTGTCCTGTGAGTTGCAACTAGTTTCGTGTTTGTAGGTAGTGCTATTTTTCTACCAAGTGGCACCCGGCAGGTGGGCTTGGGATGACTAGGCACACGTGGCCTGGTGTACCGAGTGGCACCCGGATGGTGGGCTCGGGAACCCTACACATATCGCTTGGGGCCGTGAGCGACACCGGCCGGATCTCCTCATGCGGATGGAACCCGAATAGGCGATAAACCTGGACGAGAGACTTGAGTGTTTAGGTAGGTCGTGGCCAACTCCCTCGCCCGGTTTCCGCTTGAAGGTTGCCGAGGTACATGACGTGTACATGGCGATAAGTGGCGAGAGCGTGTGTGAAGAAGTACACCCCTACAGGGTTATCATTATCTATTCGAATAGCCGGATTCCTCGGATATGGAAACTTGGACCCCTTGCATAGTTCATAGACAAATGAAAGTGGATACTCTAAAATACGCAAGATAAGTGTGAGTGCTATGGATGGCGTTCTCGTGAGGGAGACGGAGCGGATCCATAGTGGTGTATTGATATGGTGAATATGTGGACTCGTAGCGCCACCTCAAAAGAGTTACTTGCAATGTAGTTTAGCATAGCCACCGAGTCAAAGCTGGCTTGTGCTGTTAAACTCCACCATTCCTTTGTTGATAATGATGCATATGTAGTTAGTTCTCGATGTAAGTCTTGCTGGGTACATTTGTACTCACGCTTGCCTATTTTATGTTTTTGCAGAGAGACCTCGGTCTCGCTAGTAGTTCCGCGTGGACTTGACGCTTAGCTTGTTACCTCAGCCACGATCTTGTGCCCTCGGCAGATCTCGGTAGATAGTCGCTTCTCGGCCTTTTTCATTTGTAGGTGTACAGATCGGACATGTTAAGCTTCCGCATGTGCTTTGATTTGTATGTTTCAATGTTGGGTCATGAGACCCATGTTTGTAATATCTCGCTCCTGAGCCTAATGAATAAATACTTGAGTCGAGAGTCATGTTGTGATGCCATGTTGTACTTGCACATATCGAGCATATTGTGTGTATGTTATTGAAATGCTTGGTATGTGTGGGATCCGACTATCTAGTTGTTTATCTTTAGTAGCCTCTCTTACGGAAATGTCTCCTAGTGTTTCCACCGAGCCATGGTAGCTTGCTACCGCTCCGAACACTTAGGCTGGCCGGCATGTGTCCTTCTTCGTCTCGTGTCTACGTCCCTTCGGGAAATGTCACGCGATGAATACCGGAGTCCTGTTAGCCCGCTACAGCCAGTTCACCGAGTCTGCTAGCCAGTGCTACAGCCTCGATTCACTCACCGATGACCGACACGCTCGATGTCGGGTCATGGATGCCTGTCCTCGTAAGTTTGTGCCACTTTGGGTTTACGTCTAGCCATGTCAGCCGGGCTCCTTATCATATGGATGCTAGCGACACATCATATACGTGTGCCAAAAGGCTAAACGGTCCCGCAAAGGTAAGGCGACACCCGTGGGGACACCGTGCGTGAGGCCGCAAAGTGATATGATGTGTTACAGGCTAGATCTATGTGGCATTGAGTCGGGGTCCTGACAGCTTTGGTATCAGAGCTTGATTGCCTGTAGGATTACCAAGCCAAACTGGTCGAAGTTGAGTCTAGAAATGCTTTAGTTATATGTAGGGGAATTGATTGTGGGATGGAACGTAAGGCTCTTTTTACTTCTTGTACCTCATGGCCTTCTGATCTGAGTCATCCTCTTCTCTTCTACGGGGATTAAGAACTAGGCCTTCTCATCTATCTATCAGGATGACGTGTTACTAAACCATAGACTTATAGAATTGTTAGTTTCAAATCTCAGTTCAGTTTTACTACTTCCGTATGTTCATAACTGTTGATCTCGAAACCTTGATATTATGCCTCGGAGTGGCTATGCCACCATTTTTGTAGCATGTCTCCAATCATTTTGAGCATTTACAGCCGTTATGCTGTCCGAGTCATCCCAGGTTTCTAAACAATCTGATGCACTTGCAAATCCTTTCCGTCTGGTTTTGATGTTCCTTTGGGCCAGGTTAATCACACTAATCGCTGAGTTGAGGTATTCTATTGCCTCGATATATATGTTGGAATTATTATTATGACCCTAGGTATTTTAGGGAGTCACCTAGTAATCTAGCAATGTTTTGTGTTCCATTGTGATGACTCTGGCCTTCATTCACGAAAGCATCCCGTGATGCAATTTAGTTAGTAGGTATTCTACTCCTGGGTTCTTGACCCAAGATTCACTCTACTTACCTCGTGTTGATAGTGTTTGCTAGTTCCTTTAGGATATTAGTAACCTTTGTGATAGTCCTCGAGATTCGTGGTATATCGTTCTTCCAAATACCATGAACCATTCTTGGCAGGAGTTCTTTTGAACCAAAAGATCACAATAAGGGTGCTCTTGATGAGTTCTTCTCTCTATATTGTGACTCTGCCAGTTCAACCTTTCTGCATGGGTTATCTGGAAGAAATATGTTGAACTTGTTCGATATGCTAGTCCATGCATCCACAACTCAGAAAATCATATGTTCTTTTGGGTTGTCCCTCTTTAGTTGTCTTTTGACTTCGTCTGTCAATTGATAGTCAAGAGTATGTGTGCATTCGTTCATCGATACCTATTACTTTTGTGGTCCGTCAAGCCATTCTACTCCGGAATGACTAGGAGAAACAACTCCAGTACCTCGTCCATCTCTGGGATTGGATCAAAGCAGTTGTATTCCGCAGATCAAATTGCTAATCCAGCTTCTGTTCTGTTCTACCTTGAAGTATTACCATCTTTATGTCAGGAATATCATGGGAAATGCACACCATCCTATGAACTCTTGATACAGTGATACTTCTCGACATCATTATTCATTCCTTGGTTCCCGTGTTGTTGCAACCGGAATGTCGACAAGTGAATCGTGATGTGTGAAATCAATATGCCTAGCAACTAGTTGCTTGGTAGTAAATGGACAATATTCTTATTCTTAGCGTGTTGGGTTTTGAATCATCATTCTAAGATTGATTGTGCTACCTAGTCCTTATTTCTGGTGCACTCTTGATCAATGAGTTAGGATTATCCAATCCCTTGCTTATTTCACCATATCATCTTGCCCTGAAAAGCAAGATTGTTCTCGAGCTTAGTGACATATCGGTGGTTCGTGATTTTCCGTATATCTTCTCGGAAGTATTATCAGGTTGTCACCTGACCGCTATGCTGAGCTCGTGATCAAGTTGGTTTCTTGTAAACCACCCCTTCTCCAAGAATCCGTGTTGGATAACCCTGAGCTAGTTGGTTAAGCTAAACGACAATTTGGAGAGTTGGAAGATAAAAGCTTGTCTAACTTAGTTCATATTAAGGGTTATCTCGTATGTGTGTTGAAGAAAGATGATATCTTCATCGATTGATCCTCGTGACCAGTTGTTGGAGCTATTGTCTTGCCAAAACTTGATTTGAGTATGGGCTATCCTCAAATCAAATCAGAATCAATGATGTTCGTAATGTTGTCTTACTCGTGGTTGTTTCCTCGAGCTTACACCAATATATCTTTTGGTCTGACCAATACTATCACATTGTTCACATAATGGTGGGAATCCAAAGGATATGGAAATTCGATGAGTTCTTTGTTGAGCCCATCGCCAGTATTTTGTCTCCCCATGATTCTTGTTGAACATTAAGCTAGTATTGGAAACTTTTGAAAGCATTTCTTCATGCTAGCTCATGAAGCATATGTTCGGATGTAAGAAGTGACTTCCTCCAGTTCATGTGCATTTGATGGAAGTTGCCGCCGTGGATTCAAGAAAGTCAATGTTGCTTCCTTTGGAATCATCCCAAATCATTCATGCATACCTGCAAAGTATTCTGTGGTTCGAAGACTTGCAACCTTCATTCTATATGTATTCCTAGCACACCAAGCCACTGATTGATTTGTTCAAGGAGAAGAAGTTCCTTCTTAAGAGCAAGACTTATGCAAGGACCTCGATATCATTGTTGATGGTTCCCCATCGGAATTCGGTAGTGTTTTATTGCAAGACTACCATGGGATCATGCTTGTCTCGGACAACATGTTCACATGTTGTAGCAGAACCAGCTCATGTTTTGGAGCTTGCTATCGTAGTTCATTTCCCGAGAATCTTGCAACGTCATCTCGTCGATTTGTGTTGCAAACTTTCATTTTTCTTTCTAGACTCGATGGGTCTGAATTATTCTGACACCAACCAGATATGAATCTCAGGCAGATATGATGGTTGGAACATTTCCCAAGAACTATAATATTGGTCTCGCGATAACCGGTAAAGTGGATGTCGTGGCCAACACACCCCGCCGGAAGACCTATTATTGTAGTATCTTGATTGAAGAAGTTGGCCACCTCTCCATAAGGACTTCGTAGGAATTATTCCCTATTTGTGTGCCTTATGATTTTTGTGTTTCCGAAGTCCGACCTTTACTTGATGTTCTAGATACCAGACCATTTCAATGAATGGGATACGCTAGTACATCAAGGAGAACATTAGAAGCGGAGTGCTAAATGTCTCTCGGTCGATCAACCAGATTTTGCTTCCTTGGCCTCGCTAAGGTAAAATCTGAGAAGGATATCTTTCTTTGCATCGGCATCGTCCATCACTACTCATCTTGGTGGTATGTTGTGCTGCCAGGATCCTTGACACGGATGTTGGTAAAACCATGATGAATATGGAAATGCTCAAGTTCTTGAGAGCACGAGCAAGCGCTAGGTGTTATCATCGGCACTAACTCGATTGCTCTCGCTTCTCGGTTATGCTATAACCAATCCAACAAAGGATTCACTCTTCATCGTTGAGCTTCTCCCGATTACAAAAATCATCCATTGTGTTTCCTCAACAAGGTAATCCACATCATCCATACCAGTCCGGGTATGTCATTCTTCCGGACTCCTTCAAATGATCGATTATGATTTGTCTTAGGCTGGTATAAAGAGTTTCAATGATCTCTGAATCAAAGGTAATTCTTTTTGCCACTTAAGGGGATATACCCATGAATTGCCTTCCTCTAAAATGTCTCGATATGGTATCATGACAACTCAAATCTTCGCCACGTTGACAACCGCTCACCACCCTCTTAAGTGTGAAATTGTTGTCTACCTAGTGAATCCTCGTCATCTGTTCCACTCCATTCCTCTAGATGTGTGCTTTGTATCTCAGCTTGCGAGATGTTTTTATGACTCACCCCGTGAGCTGATCCTAAGTTGTTTGATCTTCGAGAAGATCGATCCTACTAGAGTTTTTCCTTTCTACTTGTTGTCATGTGGGATGGAGTTCTCAGAGCAAGACTTCGAGACAATGATGGTGATCGAATCAACGTTCATTTGAAGTGCAACTTGGATCGTGAAGATTATTTTAGTTTATGCTTCCTTTTATCTTACCTCACGCTTGAATCTCGGCCGAGATTCTTGTTTAGTGGGGTGAGTTGTCACATCCCTAGTTCTGACAATGCCTAGTGCATGCATTAGAGTGTTGCATCATGTTTAAATTTCATTTAAACCTGAAATGGGGATTGTTTAAACCCTAGCATCAAAGAGGAATACAAATAGGTTCAACCAAAATATTTTTCAATGAGTTCAAAATGCCCTTTAAAAATGTTCATCATTTCCGGATCAAGGTGGAAGCATCTACCAAAAATGGTTTATATTTTTGCAGACATATTTGGTCACCGAATTAAATCATATAGTATTTGTATTTGGGCATTTAAATGCTATTAAATATTTGAAATGCTCAAATAATCCCAAACTAAAATGTTCCATGTTGAATATATTCTATACAAGGCATGTGCAGTTTGGTGATTTTTGAAAGTGCTTAGCTATTTTAATAAAGCCCGTAACAAAATAATGTAATAGATAATGTAAAAGTAAATAAGAGAGAGAGAGAGAGAAAACCTTACTGGCGCTTACTAACCGCCCACTGCTGCCCAGCGCAGCTGCAAGGCCAAGCCAGCTGCTTGGCTCGGCAGCGGCAGCAGTGTGCTCGATGGCGAGCACCGCATGGGTGCCACGCAGCTGTCCGCCGCCGCCGCTCCCCTCGTCCACCGGCCGACGTGGGACGAACCTCTCCCTCTCCCGACCTCGCAGACAACCGCTCCTCGCTCGCTCCTCTCTCGCTCTCCACGACGTCGCCGAGACGTCGCTGCTGCCGCCGCCGCCGCAGCCGCGTCAACGCCGTCCTCGCGCCTTCTCACCGTGTCCGCGACAGTTCGCGCCGCCGACTACGCCGACCAACCAAGCTTACACGACGCCGAGCCCTCGTGATCACCCGCCGCCGCCGTTTTCAACCCGGGCCGCCAGACGCCGCTGCCGTCCCGACCGCACCGAAGCTTTCTCGAGCCATCGAAGCGCCTCTACGTGACCGCTGTGAGCCATCGACCTCCCCATCCTCTTCTTTTCTTTCCCGTGCATCATAGCGATCGCACCGCTGTTCACCCGCGACACGCCGCCCAAGACGGGTTCATCGCGGGCGAAGCCCCGTGACCTTTTGTCCCATCGCGGCGTCCGCTGCACTCGCAACGCTCCAGAGCAAAACTAGCGCGGCAGCCGCCTCGCTTGCACACCACATCGCCGCCTCGAAGCTCGACCGAAGCCGCCGCCGCCGAGCTCAACGCCGGCGCCAACTCCGCCACCCCGACCCTAACCGACTCCACCAAGAGCCGCGGCTCGTCCCCAGCTCCACTTTGATGCCTTCCGCGTCCCATTTGGTGGCCGGAACGGCCAAAACCACTTCCGCCGCCGCGTTGGGTCGTCGCCGGCGGCTAAACGCCGGCGAGTTGACCCCGTTTGACCCTGGTTGACCCTGTGTTGGCCCAGCTTGACTTCACCTGACTCCATGACAGGTGGGGCCTGTCCTCTAATTAAACTGGTTTAGTGCCAACTAAAAACTAGTTAGGCTATTACACTGACACGCGGGACCCACATGTCAGGGTTTGACCTGGAGGCGCCCTGTTGACCTGCTGACGTCATGATGATGTCAGGCTGACGCAGTAACTTATTTTCTAGATTTATTTTTATATAAGAAATTCCAGAAAATAACCAAAACTTCTAAAATTCATATAAAATCAACCGTAGCTCCAAATGAAATAAATTATATATGAAAAATGATCAGAAAAATCCAATCTATCCATCTGTACCATTTTCATGCATGTTAGAACAACTTATAGCTGCTGTTTAGCACAAATCATATAAATGGCATTTAAATATCCACATATGGAGTTTGAACTTGAATCTTGGATTCAAACCAACTTCATTTAATATGGGTGCTAGTTGCATTAGCTCAAAGCACAGCATATTGCCATGTCACACTCATGCATCATATTGTTGCATTGCATTGATTGTGTTCTTTCTCTGTTGCCGGTATTGTCCCCTCTCAGTAGACGATGTTCGACGATGTGATCAATGACACCGATGAAGAACTATATTATCTTCAGAAGTGCGAGGCAAGCAAAACCCCCTTGTTCATTCCGATACAATCCCACTCTCTCGCTCCTGCTCTCTTTTACTGCATTAGGACAACAACGATACAATTGTTACTTGCTGCGGTAGTTGAACCCCTTTATCCTCTGCATGACCTGTCATTGCCACAGTAAATAGATGAAACCCACTAGCATGAGTAGGAGTTGTTTGAGCCCTGATGTGCCTACTCATTCATGCTTGTTGGTCATGCCTGCTATTGCTTAGAGTTAGTGTGTCCGATTCATCGTGGATGAATCGAGGTGTGTGAACACGTCCTACTATATGTGAGCTAAGTGTGTGAACACGATTTGGTAAAGGTAGCGGTGAGAGGCCATGTAGGAGTACATGGTGGGTTGTCTCATTGCAGCCGCCCTCGTGAACCGAGTTCTGTGTTTGTGATCCATGAACAGCATTACCACACATTGGGTTCAGTAACTCGCCCCTCTCGGCTTCTTAATCACCCTTGTTCTCTGTCTGTGAGTTGCAACTAGTTTCGTGTTTGTAGGTAGTGCTATTTTTCTACCAAGTGGCACCCGCAGGTGGGCTTGGGACAGTTTAGGCACACGTGGCCTGGTGTACCGAGTGGCACCCGGATGGTGGGCTCGGGAACCCGCACACATCGCTTGGGGCCGTGAGCGACACCCCGCCGGATCTCCTTGCGGATGGAACCCGAATAGGCGATAAACCTGGACGAGAGACTTGAGTGTTTAGGTAGGTCGTGGCCGACTCCCTCGCCGGCTTCCGCTTGAAGGTTGCCGAGGTACATGACGGTACAGGCGATAAGTGGCGAGAGCGTGTGTGAAGAAGTGCACCCGCAGGTTATCATTATCTATTCAATAGCCGGATTCCTCGGATATGGAAACTTGGACCCTTGCATAGTTCATAGACAAATGAAAGTGGATACTCTAAAATACGCAAGATAGTGTGAGTGCTATGGATGGCGCTCTCGTGAGGGAGACGGAGCGGATCCATAGTGGTGTATTGATATGGTGAATATGTGGACTCGCAGCGCCACCTCAAAAGAGTTACTTGCAATGTAGTTTAGGATAGCCACCGAGTCAAAGCTGGCTTGTTGCTGTTAAACTCCACCATTCCCTTTGTTGATAATGATGCATATGTAGTTAGTTCGATGTAAGTCTTGCTGGGTACATTTGTACTCACGCTTGCCTATTTTATGTTTTTGCAGAGAGACCTCGGTCTCGCTAGTAGTTCCGCGTGGACTTGACGCTTAGCTTGTTACCTCAGCCACGATCTTGTGCCCTCGGCAGATCTCGGTAGATAGTCGCTTCTCGGCCTTTTTCATTTGTAGGTGTCCGTACTCGACATGTTAAGCTTCCGCATGTGCTTTGATTTGTATGTTTCAATGTTGGGTCATGAGACCCATGTTTGTAATATCTCGCTCCTGAGCCTAATGAATAAATACTTGAGTCGAGAGTCATGTTGTGATGCCATGTTGTACTTGCACATATCGAGCATATTGTGTGTATGTTATTGAAATGCTTGGTATGTGTGGGATCCGACTATCTAGTTGTTTATCTTTAGTAGCCTCTCTTACTGGAAATGTCTCCTAGTGTTTCCACCGAGCCATGGTAGCTTGCTACTGCTCTCGAACACTTAGGCTGGCCGGCATGTGTCCTTCTTCGCTCTGGTTCCGTCCCTTCGGGAAATGTCACGCGATGAATACCGGAGTCCCGTTAGCTGCTACAGCCGGTTCACCGGAGTCTCGCTAGCCCAGTGCTACAGCCTGGATTCACGCCGATGACCGACACGCTCGATGTCGGGTCATGGATGCTGTCCTCGTAAGTTTGTGCCACTTTGGGTTTACGCTCAGCCATGTCAGCCCGGCTCCTTATCATATGGATGCTAGCGACATCGTTATATACGCAGCTAAAAGGCACAAACGGTCCCGGCAAAGGTAAGGCGACACCTGTGGGGACACCGTGCGTGAGGCCGCAAAGTGATATGATGTGCTACAGGCTAGATCTATGTGGCATTGAGTCGGGTCCTGACACCACCTGCTTACCCCGTCCGCTATCACCCAACCCGACACCCGACGCTAATTGGGTAGGTGGGTGTTGATGTTCATACCTTGCCGAGGCTGCGTGCTCGTGGGTGTGCTCCGCCGCCTCAGATGAAGTGCACTCTTTGGCCACAACAGACCCACCCATTGCAACAATCACCAAGCGCCATGGGTCTCGTCGTCATCCCCACTAGTATTAGAGGAGGTAAATTCTCGTGGCCTGGTTTGACATCGCCACGGAAACCTTGAAGACGCTCGGGGATCGGCCGGTGTGGAACAATGGTTCCTTCGCTCCATTATCGTCCCCTTCCCCACGTCCACCTTCTGTTCGCCGATGGTGTACAATATGGTGCACGGGGTTTCGTCAGCCTGCAAAGAAAAGTCTGCGACGTGAGACATCCGAAAGGCAACGAAAACGGGAGATTATACATTTATATTGAAGGGGGCCGGTGTGGCAGATACTGTCGTGGATTTGTCACGGCAGATGTCCTAGTAAAAGTACTTAGTCGTGGAGCCATCGCTACGGGTTTACTTGAAGGGGTTAAAGCGGACACAAAGACACGAGGGTTTATACTAGTTCGGCCCCTTCGATGAAGGTAAAAGCCTACGTCTAGTTCTGATGGAATTGATGTGGTCTCGATAGCTAGGGAGCAAACAAGCTTCGCCTAGGCTCGAGTTGTGGTTGTCTGTCCTGAACCGCCGCCGGGTCGTCCCCTTACAAACACAGTGACACCTGTCGGCCCTCGAGTCCCAACCGTTCATACTGTGATCCCGTTGGGTCCTCTCTATTCCTAACTTACAATACAAGTTATACATTAGGCCGGTTTACGGCCTGTGTTCTAAATCAACTACAGTGCCTTGGGCCTTCATCTGCTTATACCACTAATGAAGCTAACCCGGCCCAAGTAAGCCGGTTTACGCCTAGTGGTAATATCCCCAACATTAGGCCCCGATTGATTTGAACCGTTCATGTCAATCCTTCCCAAAATCTTGTGTCTTGACATCTTCCGTAATTGGTAAACCGCCATGTAGTCATCATTTCGTTGTCAGTAAACCGCATGACGTCATCATGAAATTTATCATTTATAACGCCTCCTTTAACAATAGCTCCCGGATTCGCGCTTGACCTAACTCGTTGTTTTATAAATAAGACCAAGGGTCATTTCCTTTCCTTTCCTTCGTCCCTTCTTCTTCGCCTTCCTCGTGATCGCCAGCCTTTGAGCTCCGCCACCGCCGCCGACCTCTCGCTTCGCCTTGGGTCACGCAGATCAACCTGAACGCATCAGAGCATTGCGGTATCCTTCCGCATCTTCTCCGTTTCCAGTAAGCTTTCTCCTCTTCTTGACCTAGATCTGTTCTTAGGGTTTCATGTTCGCGCTGTGTTCGTCGCTTGCTCATACTTGTTCTCTGACTCTTGAATGAATCTGTGAACCCCTGCTGTGTTTAGTAGTAATCTTTAAGCATCCGCCTGTAATTTCTCATCTAAGTCCATAGATCTCACGCACATACCCGCTCAATGGTTCACTTCCGCTCGCCTTACTCTTCGAATATTTTTGTTTTTGTGAGCTTGCTGTAGATCCGCGGCTGTAATAGGATCTTGTGAAACCTGTTTCTGCATACCTAGCTGTCCACAACTTCAATTGCTTCCGATGCTTAGGTCAGGCGGTTTAACTTACCATAGAAAAAAGTTACTAAACCGTATATACCATTAGTCCCCTGGTTGAACCGCCGTAATCCATATGATGCCGCATTGTAGAAGACGGTTTATAGGTATTGCCTCCGTTTATCGTTGTTTAGATCAACACCTTCTTTTATCCAACATATTCTTGAACCGGATCACCTATTTCTTGTAGATCTCATCATGGCCAAACAAGTATATGAGTGCAATTGTTCTCTCTCGTCCACAGTAATCTCGCTTGGATGACCTAGTCCTGTTCGGTGCTTTAGACAATAAAGATACGATCCATCGGAGGGTTCCTGAAATGAATGTCCTCCCACACCTCAGAGGGAGAGGTTGTGGTCTTTGCAGATCACTTGGCCCGGGCTTCAAACCGCCGGTTCTAAATTTTACCGGATGTGTTAACCAATTTTCAGCTCCGCCCACGTGATATTGGCCCAATTCCGCTACTAATCTATGCCACTTTCAAGTGCTCTCTGAGGTATACCTTCAAGAGGAGCCTTCAGTCGAGTTGTTTAGAGATTGCTTCCATTTAAACCGTCGCACTGAATTTACCGATGGCCCCAATACTGAATTGGGCGGTATGGCCATTCAGAAGAGGAAAGAGATCACTTATCCCCATGTCAAACTCCATACTCACCCCAAGGAGTGGAATGCAGCTTGGTTTTATTGCAAGGATACCTCCCCTGACAATGAAAATCCCTTGCCTGGCTTCCGTCCGGAACGGCTCAGCAACACTCACCCTTTTCCACCAAGACTAAGCGCCAAAGAGAGAATTAAATATGCTCCGCAACTGTCCAAGCTCCGAGCCTTTATGGCCAACGGTTTAACCGGAATAGACCTTGCACGCTGTTGGATATCATGGAGCATATCGCCTCGAGCCGGCGCCCAGCTTTGATGTGCAAGTATACTGATAGTGTCGATGACCCACTCCGACACACTAAAATCCAACTCTCCGACGATGAAGTCACAGATTCTGTAAAGAAGATGTTGAATGAACCGGAGCACCTCTGTGCTCAAACCGGTCTGCTTCCTTACTACACCACCAACAAACCGCCAGCGGTAAGATTTTAATTGCTCTATTGTTGAACCTGTTACTGCTTTATCCGGCTGACATTTAATTACTGCTGATCCAGGGCGATAATCTGTTTTGGAGCAAGAAGCTTCCACAAGACAAAACGGAGAAGGCAAGGCGGTCAACCCGGCCCAAGACCAAGGTTATCAAGAAGCCAGCTCACAAGAGAAAAACCACCGCTTCATCTGATCCAACTATTGATGATGATGTGGGTAACCCGGACCTTGAGGTAGAACTTGATTCACTTGGCTTACTTTTTACACGCCTTATTGATGATGATGCTTGTCAGGACGATGCCGAAGCCAGCAATGCGGAATTCGCTGAGGCAACTATTCTCTCTTCCAATTCAGAAATCTTGCCTTTGCCAAAATTTCGCTAGGCAAACCGGGAATTTAAATTTTCTCATCCTCTTGCTTATTTGGATCCCAAATTTCTTATGAAGACTCAGCAACATGAAGTCGCCGACAACCCCAAGACAAAGGCTGTGTAGTTACCTCCGCCGGTTTACTAAACAGTCCGGTTCGAAAACGCGCTCCGAGGTCTCCGACCTTTTTATTGATTTAAATCCTAAAGCGGGTTTCTTCCACAACCTCTTAATCCATCCGACCGATTATCGGTTACTTCTCATTCATCTTCCGTGAATCGTCGCCACTCAGCTGCCACCATTGAAAACGGTTCTTGGGTAAGCTGCTGAACATATGCTTCCAAAGATATCTTGTGTAATGGCTTATGCTTTTCCTTGACTCTTTGTTTTTCTTTCAGGCCAAACCTAAACCAAGCAAGAAGGCCCACCGATAAAGCGGTCAAGAAGATGTAGCCCGTAACATGACAAAGCGCCAGATCTTGAAGCGCTTGTTCTCGAGGATATTCCCAATGATCCTCTTTGCAAGACGATGCTATTCCCAAGAGAGGCCTATTAATACTTTAGTCTCGCCGACTACCGCCAGCTCCGTCCGGATTGAGAAATCCCACAGTCCTGCTGACAAACCGACCGCACCAACACAAATCGGCGAGTCAAAAGATGATGATGTTGTGATTACCGGTGTAGGCCGCTTTGAACCCAGGAATCTGTCACCTTAACCAAGCATACCGTAAAAGAGGATTTTTCCGCTCAACAAAGGAAAATGGGATGTTGAATCGAGACATATGCTGCTCGAGTGCCCAAGATCTTCATTCCGCTATTTAAACCGGTTTTATACTAGCCGTGGATCGTGAAGCTGGTCCGTAAAGATGATAAGGGATAAATTTGAGGTAACTTACTTCTTTACTTATCGCTATTGTATCAATCCTCCTAGCCCCCAAGGGTCGGTTTGTAACCGTCCAAACCGACTTGAATACGATCCTCAACACTTTGAAATCCATCAATATAGCCCCCAAGGGCCGGTTTAACTTAGCATAATTAAATCGGGCTCCGATTGAAAACTATCCTTAGAACATAATTTGATCAAATAGCCATTAGCCCCAAGTGCCAAGTTGAATAATTGTATTGAGCTTGGGACTTTGCAATCTAGTAATATATGAAAATTGAAGGTGCATTAGCCCCAAGTATCAAAGCGATAACTTTGTTATGTGGTTGATACTTCAATTTCTTGGACCGCTTGTTTAAAGCTAAATGCTGTCTCAGATGCAGCTGAGGTGAGAATCAAGGAGGACCGGATTGCCGATTTGTAGGAGATCTTGAAAACCCAACAGCTGAAATGCATAAGGCAAGGGAAGAATTAACTGTGCCTTTGAGCATCGCTGAACAGCTGAAGGAAGGCTTCAAGAAAGAGCGGGCTGATTGGGCCATTGAGAAGGCCGCTTAACCAAAAGAGATGAAAATGTCAAGCTGCCCTTAAACCGTGGTGGATGAACTTACGGCCGAAGCGCAAATACACTCCATGACCGCTGCAATCTTTGGTAAGCTCCTTTAACTTCGTGATAACTTGAACCTGCTGTAGTATAAACCGTTTGAGACCGCCCTCAGATTGTTGCAGGTACACGATCGGGCAATTAGGATCCGATGTGCGAAGAAATCAAGGCTGCCTACACCTTAGTGGAACAATCAGATACCGGAGCCCAGCGGATCATCACCACAGCCTTTCATAACAACCGGCACCTCTTTAATCCAGACACTCTTAACAGGTTGTCAATGCTTCCGCCCGGATTGAGGAGCTGAAAAATCCGCTGTCGAACCGGAGCTATTAACGCTTTGATCCGCAAAGGCATGGGTGCGATTTCGACCCGTGGAGGCAGCTCAAGGCTATCCCAGCCTCAAGGAAGATGGCTCAATTCAACGAAGATGATTTGAGGGTAATAAACCATGCAAAGGCGCCTCCGCTTGTCAATTAGTCAAGAGGCGACTTGACGATTATCAAGCGCAATACAACGATCGTAACAAGCGAGTGCCTCGCCCAACTCTTGAAGCGGAGAATCTGATTCTCCAATCCGTAAGCATACTTACGCCCCGATATTGAACCGCCTTTCCCGATCCATGAAGAGGCTGTTTTCCAAGCTTTAATGGGAATCGATCGACCACCGCTGATTTCCAGCCAATGGATAGAGACGAGGAAGTCAAGCGGCGGATGACGAGGAGCGTGCTTGAACCTGAAGCCGGTTTGATAGCTGTCTTTGGCATCTTTCCAAAATAACAATGATCTTATTTGGGCACCGTGTTGCCTTGTAATAGGATAGTTAATACTTTACCTTGAATATGCCTTCGCATAAGTATCAAGCTTTTGTTCAAAAACCTCAATTCATATTTCCCGCAATCGAAAAATTTGAAATTTGTATGTTATACCGTCAACTGTTTATGATCTTGATATGTGTATCAAGAATGTAACAAATAGGTGATACAAAATACCGCCATGTCTGGGCATGAAGCTGGCTTAGCCAAGCTTGAAGCGGAGGTTTTATAAACCATTACCGCAAAAAGGGGGGAAACAGCTCCAGATAAACTGTGATCGAGTCAATACGAACCCCTTGTTACTCCATGATGCTAACAGAAAAGGTAAACCGGGCATATTTCTCCGGATTAAAGGGGAATCAAATCCATCGGCTGAACCGAAAAAGGTGTTGTTGACATAAAAGAAATACAATAAAACAAAGAAAAACAGGCCATGAAAATAACATGGAAGCAAAGGCAATGATAAAGACCGCTTGCAAAAATATGCTATATCGAGCTGATCGATGGTGTTACCATGGTTGGACAGACCAAGCCCCAATAGGAGTGACAATGATTCAAGTCGATGTGTTCCCAAATGAAACCGTGGCATATATGCCAATCAAGAGGCGTGGCAATGGTTCAGGTTCACCAAGCCCCAAGTGATTTTGTGGCCTTAGGCCGATCAAGAGGCGGATCGGTTCAGACTTGACCATGTCCCCAAGTGAACTGGTGGCTGTCGCCTATCAAAAGGTGTCGCGTTGGTTCGGACACCACCAAGGCCCCAAGTGATATATAAAAAGCAATGTCTAGGGGTAAACCGAGGCCGCTTTTAAAAATGTAACCACTCCATGTAACCACGCATGATAAGAAAAGACAGAGACCCCGCTTAGCCGAGGCTCCAGCTTTATTATATCAAGATAATATATACACCGTCATGATATGTACATAGATAGAGCTGATGGCTCAAGTGTAGTAAGGTCAAGATGAGCTATGTTCCACGGCCGCTGGTCTCTTCCTCTCGATGTGCGTGAGTCTTTATGCTCTCGAATATCAATCGATAGTACGACCCACAGTGCAGATTCTGCCGACTATGAAAGGTCCCTCCCAAGGTGGGGATAACTTGTGCATATCTGTCTGGTCTTGGATGAGTCGAAGCACCAAATCTCCTTCTTGAAAAGTTCTGGTTCTAACCCAGCGGCTGTGATAGCGACGAAGATCTTGTTGGTAAATCGTCGAACGGGCAGCCGCTATATCACGCTCCTCGTCCAATAGGTCCAAAGCGCCTTGTCCGGTTGCCTCATTGTCCGCTTCAACATAAGCTGCCACACGAGGCTAATCGTGCCGGATATCACTAGGGAGAACTGCCTCTCGCCCATAGACCATGAAAATGGTGTGTACCCGTGGATCGGTTTGGCGTAGTATTGATACTCCATAGCACGTATGGTAGTTCTTCAACCCAACATCCTGGTGTTCTTTGCAATGGGACCATAAGCCGGGTTTGATGCCTCGCAAGATCTCTTGATTAGCTCGCTTTGCCCGCCCATTGACTGGGTGTGCCACCGACGACACGCCAAGTAGGATGTGCTCACGCTCACGTAACTCCTTCATAGCGCCTTGGATAAATTGGTACCATTGTCAAGAATGATACTGTGGAAAGCCAAACCGAAAATCACCTTTTGATGAACTGCACCGCTGTTGCTGCATCACACTTGCCGACAGTGCCCGCTTCAACCCACTTGGTAAATTTGTCAACCGCCACCAAAAGGTGGGTTTTCTTATCCTTGGATCTTTTAAAAGGTCCGACCATATCCAGCCCCCAAGTTGCAAACGGCCACGTTATTGGGATCATCCTCAATTCTTGAGCCGCACATGAGCACGCCTTTGAAAATTCTCGACATCCATCACACCGCTTAACCAAGTCCTCCGTGATCAACATGCGCTGTCAATCAAGAGAACCCGTGATTTAAACGCTTTGCCACCAGAGACTTTGAACCGGCGTGGTGTCCACAATCCCTTCATGGATTTCTCTTAAGATTTCACAGCCTTCCTCAGAGAAACACAACGTTGAAACGCCCTCGATACATCGCAATGATGCAATTCACCATTGACAATCGTCATAGACTTGGATCGCGGACTATCCGCTCGCTAGAATCTCATCCTCCGTAACTCCCCGTTCATGTACGCAAGATAAGGAACTGTCCAATCCGAATAACATGCGTGGCTGCCACCAATTGAGCCTCCGGATCAGAATAGGCAACCGCTTCACCTGGAGCTTGACCGACGGGTTGTGCAACACGCCCGTAAAGACATTAGGCGGGACCGTTTGCGCCGAGAGCCCAACCGCTTAAAGCGTCCGCCGCTTCATTCTTCCGACGGTCCACATGATCCACTTGATAACCCTTGAAGCAACCCACAATATTATCCACTTCCGACGATATGCAGCCATGAGCAGGTCCTTAGAATCCCAAGTGCCGACACTGCTGAGCCACGAGGTCCGAGTCACCAAGCACTTAACCCGCTTAAATTCATCTCTTTAGCCATCCGGAGACCATGGAGCAAGGCTTCAGACTCAGCTGCATTATTAGTACAAGGAACATTAAGCGGAGAACATAACAAAACTTATCACCGTGGGAAGTTAATACGACTCCAGCCCCGAGCCTTCCAATTGCCCGGATCCATCAAAATGAATAGTCCAATATGTGTGATCCGCTTCTCCTCCGGTGCTTGTAACTCCGCCCACCATTGATGAAATCAACAAGTGCTTGAGACTTCACCGCCGTCCGAGGTACATACTTCATCCGTGTGGCCCAAGCTCTATAGCCCACTTATAATCCGCCACGCCTCCCGTGCTCAGATGATATCACCCAAGGGAGCTGAATCGACCATCGTGATGGGGTGCCCTTGAAAATATCGCTTCAACTTCCTACCGCCATGAAGACACCATAGACCAGTTTCGCCAATGCGGATACCTTTGCTTTGATTCAATAAGCACCTCGCTGATATAATAAACCGCCGCTGAACCGATATTCTTGCCCGCCTCCTTGCGTTTCCACCACAATAGCCACGCTTAATCGCCCGAGCATTGGCTGCTATGTATAATAATAGTGGCCTTGTCGACCGGAGCTGCAAGAACAATGGATTGGCTAGTTGCCGCTTCAAGTCCTCAAATGTTTATCGCAGCCGGACCTGCATTTAAATGGTCTGCCTTCCTCAAAGATTTGGTACAAAGGGATGGCCTTTCTCCGAGGCGGCCGATAAACAGTGCTCGCAGGGCGATTCGCCCGCCAAACGCTGAACATCGTTGATACACTTCGTTTAGCCAGGAGGTAATAGCCGTAATCTTCTCCCGATTAGCCTCAATTCTCTCGTTAGACACCGTGAAACCTAGTAACTTGCCCGCCGAACACCAAAGACACACTTGGCCGATTAACATCATCTTGTAAACTCGCAAGTTGTCAAAGGTTTCTTCAAATCATCCACCAGCCGCCTCCTTCGCCTTTGACTTCACTACAATATCATCCACATAGGCGCGCACATTGCGCCGATCTGCTTATGCAGCAATTCAGACACACCGCTGATAGGTGGTTTGGCACTCTTGAGCCCGAAGGGCATAGGTACATAGCGTAAGGCTCCAAAGGGAGTAATAAACGCTGTTTTCTCCTGGTCCTTAACCGCCATTTTGATCCGATGATATCCGAGTATGCATCCAAAAACTCAAACGCCACAACCCGCCGTGGCATCAATGATCTGGTCAATGCGGGAGGGCAAAGGATCCACCGGACAAGCCCTGTTAAGATCCGTAATCCACACACATGCGCCAAGTGCCGCTTTTTCTTAAGAACCAACACCGGATTAGCAAGCCACTCGATGGAACACCTCAATGATAAAGCCACCGCTAAAAGCCTCGCCACTTCCTCTCCAATGGCTTTTGCGCCTTTCTTCGTTAAACCGCGGAGGAATTGTTTCAACGGTTTATACTTAGGATCCACATTAAGAGTGTGCTCAGCGAGTTCCCTCAGACACGTGGCATGTCGGACGGTTTCCATGCAAAATGTCCCGATTCTCACGGATGAACTCGATGAGCGCCGCTTCCTATTTGGGATCCAGATTGGACCGACAAGGAACTGCTTGGACGAATCGCCGCACGAAGTCAACAAGCTTGGTCTCAGCTGCCGATTTGAACTTCAGATCCGAATCATGCTCAGAGTTGGCTTCTTCAAAGGGGTCATATCCGCCGGATCAACATTGTCCTTATAGTACTTCAACTCCTCCGTGGCACGATCGACTCAAGATAAGCCGCATCACCTTCCTCACATTCCAAAGCGACCTTACGGCTCCCATGAACCGTTATCGCCCCTTGTAACCCGCATCTTGAGCTGCAAGTAGATATAACAAGGCGCGCCATGAACTTGGCATAAGCCGCCGCCCAAACAAGGCGTGATACGGGCTCCGGATCTTCACCACCTCAAAGGTTAGTTTTTCGACCGAATCGTGTTCGTCCTCAAAAGCCACATCCAGGGCTATCTTACCAACAGGATATGCAGATTTGCTGTGCACCACACCATGGAACACCGATAGACGGTCTCGAGATCCTTGTCCGTTAGACCCATGCGCGGAATGTCTCATAGTATAGTATGTTAATACTGCTCCCTCCATCCATGAGTACCTTGGTGAATTTATAACCCCCCACCTGAGGGTCTACCACTAATGCTAGCTGGCCCGGATTATCAACCCGGGGCGGGTGATCCTCTCTGCTCCACACGATAGGCTGCTCCGACCAGCGTAAGTAACGTGGTAAGGCCGGTTCAACAGAATTCACCGCTTGCTTGTGGAGTTTTCAGTCGCGTTTATCCAAGCTAGTTGTGAAAACATGATATTGCCCATTGTTCAACTGTTTTGGCTGGCTCTTATAACCCGACTGCTGCTGCTGCTGCTGCTGGCCGTTCTGATTATTCTGGTTGTTGTGACCGCCCTGATTGAGACCTGAACCGGAAGCTCCATCGTGGCCCGGCCCGTGGAAACCGGATCCTGAACCGCCACCTGACCCGCGGTCATACCGGAAGGCATTAGAGTTTTTAAACTCCTGCATAATATAACAATCCTTCCAAAGGTGGTTAGCCGGCGCCTCCTTCGTCCTGTGCTTTGGGCAAGGCTGGTTTAACAAATAATTCAAACGGTCTACGTTAGGATTGGGAGCCCCATTACGATTTGCCGCTTTACCTCTGCGCCGCTGCCCTCGTCCCTGTGCATTAGTGTTAGCCACAAAGTCTATGCTGCCATCCGCTTTCGCTTGCCTCCGCTTTCCATAATACGCCGGTTTGTACTGCTGGCCCTTGAGTTGCTATTCTTCTTTCCCTTCCTCGCTTCATCATCATCAGCCTCGGATCCTTGGTACCGTCCGAATCAGCATACTTCACTAAAGCGCCATGAGAGTTCCTATGTCATTACGTAACCGCTTCATGCGCCCCAATTTTAATTTTAAAGGCTTAAACCGCAGTTGCCTTCCAAAGGTTAAGATCGCAGAGTCAAGATTGATCCCGCCTGACGAGTGCAAAACTTCCAAACGCGGCGCACCCAATGGGTCGTTGATTCTCCGCCCTCCTCGACACAAGCCGCCAGGTCTACTATGGACTTGGGCTGCTTACATGTATCCTTGAAATTTGGATAAACCGGCCCGCGAATCGGGCCCATGAGTGATAGAATTGGGCGGCAGTGCTCTTCAACCAAGTACGAGCCGCGCCTTCAAGCATCATGGTGAAGTATTTTGCACACGCGTCTCATCCACATCTAGCATCTCCATGGCCATCTCATAACTCTCTACCCACGCTTCGGGAGATAAATCAGCGTGTAATTCGCACCTTGCGCGACCCTTGAAATCTTTGGGCAGGCGACATTGTGTAAAGCGGGATTAAACAAGGCACTCCTAAAGCGGATGCGACCCTGGTCCGCGGAGGTGGTAGGACGAACCGTGTAAGTCGACCCGCATCATTCTCAGGTCGCTAACTCGCCTCCCTTCGCGTTCGGCCCGTCCACCACATCCCGAGCATCGCGAACACCACCGCCGGGTTATTGCCACGGGCCGCTTCACGGCCTCGCAGATTGCTCGATATGGCCGGTTCATCCATGCACCTGCTATAGCTCCGCTTGACGGGCGTGGAGTGAATCCAATCACGGCTGTATTTAATATGCTTCTCGCTGAATCAGCGGTCCGGAGAAGCTCCTTAACCCGCTGCCTCTATCGCTATGGAGAGTCCCTTCGACCGATAGCTCTAATCGCGCGACGGCTGCAACAAGGTTGTCCATAGGATTAGAATAATGACCCAGGGCGCTCGACCGCGGAGGAACCACAATGTTCGCTGAGGAGGTTCCATCAGCGAGGTTGGACCGTCGCCCCTAGTCCTCGTGCCTCAATCCGGTTTGTCTCTAGGTACTGCGGCGGATTACTGGGTCCAGCTCCTGGAGTGTGAAAGAGATTTCGGGGGTCAAACCCCAATGGCAGGCATGATCTGTGCTTCCGCTTCAAGACCTCCTGTGATGCGCTCGTCAAGCATGAGCTTATAGGCTCAAGGCCCAAAGCGCCCGCTCGCAGCCATCCTGTCTTTTTTCGCCGCCAGATCCGCTGGCTTGCACGATCCGCTCTCTCACCTTTGCAATCTCGCATCATGGGCCTCCGATCCGCCGGATTGGCCTCGCCATAAGCACGGCTAGTGCATCAAACAGATCGATAGAACTTGAACCGGGGCGACAAGGCCTCCCGCCTCGCTGCCGCCGCCATCGCTGATCCGGAGGCATCGCTGCGGCGGTCGAAGAGTGATTCGCCGCCAGTGTGCCGCCATGAATATTCCAACCCGCTGACCTGGCCCGGGGTTTGAATATCGTCGCCATCGAACAGCCCCTAACCTGGTCGTTTTGCAACCGTATAGCGACTCGCCTCTCCGTTGAGGACTCACACCGAATAGACGACGGTCTCGCTATCGTGTTGTGACTCGTCCTCACGCTCTCCTCCGTGGATGACTCCAACGAAGACACGCTTCACGGCCTGTTTAGCCTGGATAGATCTCGCACGCTGAGCCGTCTCGACGAGATCGGTGCAGATGTCCGGCTCAGGCCCAGGCTCACCGATCTTGCCGATGAAAACATGTATGCCACCAAAGGGGACCCGGTACCCGTACTCGATCGAATCAGCCTCGGGACCCCATCCTGCATCATCGATGTAGATCCTGCCACGACGACTCTTGGTCATCCGGCCCACAACATAGCCTTCGAGTCCTTTGAGCTTGCCCTCCAAGATTGTCAAACCATCATGCGATAGCCCCACGGTGGGCGCCAACTGTCGTGGATTTGTCACGGCAGATGTCCTAGTAAAAGGACTTAGTCGTGGAGCCATCGCTACGGGTTTACTTGAAGGGGTTAAAGCGGACACAAAGATACGAGGGTTTATACTAGTTCGGCCCCTTCGATGAAGGTAAAAGCCTACGTCTAGTTCTGATGGAATTGATGTGGTCTCGATAGCTAGGGAGCAAACAAGCTTCGCCTAGGCTCGAGTTGTGGTTGTCTGTCCTGAACCGCCGCCGAGTCATCCCCTTATAAACACAGGTGGCACCCGTCAGCCCTCAGAGTCCCAACCGGTTCATACTCGTATCCCGGTTGGGTCCTCTCTATTCCTAACTTACAATACAAGTTATACATTAGGCCGGTTTACGGCTACATGTTCTAAATCAACTACAGGCCTTGGGCCTTCATCTGTTTATACCACTAATGAAGCTAACCCGGCCCCAGTAAGCCGGTTTACGCCTAGTGGTAATATCCCCAACAGATACCGTGAGGGCGTCGAGCTCAGCCAAAGAGGAGGCACCACAAAGCACGTCCGGTGCGGCAGCCGGTGCGGGAGCCGGTGCGGGCGCCGGTGCGGGAGGAGGTGCGGGAGCATGTGCTGCCAAGAAGTCAGCAAGGGGAAAGTCCTCTGCATTTTTTTGGATTTTCCCTTGTCCAAGTGCGAACGCCCATCACCAAGGAAGTAGATATATCTACAATCGTCTGTTTTGCGGCAGCTACCGCTGTTGCGACTGTCTGAGATGATTTCTTCTCAACCGCAATCTCAACCTTCTTGTCGATGCTTTCTTCAGTTAACCTCCGTCTTTCCTTTTTCTCCTCCGTGGTCTCACGGTAGTACTTCTTCCACGCGGGCGCCGCCTCCGACACCGCGCACGCGCCCATACGACGGTCGAGTATCCATCGGTTGTCGCTTCAATATGTTCAACGCCCGTTGAATGGAGTGTCCCACTTGGCCTCGCCAATGCCTCGACGGCGAAGTCGCCGCCGCAATCCGTGTTGCTCTCTCGCAAAAGGCACAAGGATCATTTACAAATATGACTAACGGTGCAATGAATTGATCAGAAACTAAAATTACCAGCAGTCTCATGAACTCCGTAATGACCGTGTTGTCTCATAAACCTTCTTCGGGTCCCAACGGTGGCGGGCCCTCAGACGCCACGCCTCGGGACGGTGAAATCCGCCAAAGGGTCAGGATGCCTGACTCGCGGCTTCAAGGCCCTCCTTGGCCCATTTGGACCTCTTTCCGCCAGAACCACGGCTTCGAGGTGGTGGGTCCCAATGTTCCTCTTTGAAGCCCCTTCATGTACTTAGACTTTTCTTCGGCAGCTTCGGCCTCGCAAGCCTCCTTGAATATTTGAAACTGCTCTTCCGTGATTGTTGGACTTTCCTTTACAATCTCGGAGTAGGGTTCCCCGTCGTTGATTTTTGCTTTCACTTGATTTTTCCAGGCGGCCAACGCGTTGCTAAACTTGGTCATGGCGTGTTTGTTTATCTTCTTCATTGCCGGGTCATTGTCTGGATCTTCATAATCCTTCTCATTCCGGCCCGAGAACAAGAATATCTGGTGAAACTTCTTTAGGAGGGAGCTCCTCATATTTTCTATCTTCTTTAGATTCTCATCGTTGATGGTGGCTTTTTTCCATATGATGCAGCCTATTTGATTGCCGTAGCATGCGCGCGCTTCCTCGGGCGCCTTTGGCTCAAAATTGCCGTCGTCCACCTCCGTGACCACCAGTCTAGTAGTCCTGAGTTTGTTAGGAACCTGTGCCTCTTTGCTTTCGGTTCTACACCGCCCGCCCCGAGGCAGCACCGTCTCAGCGCCGGTCTCGATGCCGGTCTCGATCTCAGCGCCGGTGTCGGCCTCACCACCGGTCTGCGTGAAATGGTCTCAAAGACCGGTCTGCATGTCGGTCTCAGTCCCCGATGCCACCGGTGGGCCCAAAGAACAACATCTGTTGATCGTCGGTAAAGCTAAAAAATTGTTCCGCCGCTTGGTAGACGCTATCGCAATCACCGTAACCCTGTCCTTCATCGCTATAGCCATGTTTCCTATGATTAAATGTAGTCAATTAATTCTAGACCTAATAAAATGAATAATGACGAGAAAAGGACTATTGTTTTGCAGGAATGTTGACTCTTCCTGGTGCGGTAAATCTCGGCACTCGATATGTCCTAGTTTAGCACAAGTCATGCCGAAATTCACGGAAATTTTGGCATGACCTTTGCTAAAAAGTGGACAAATCGAGAACCTGAAATTTGCTTTAACAGAAATGAATCAACATTCCGCAAAACATAGGCCACACAACATCATTCCCTGGAAACAACAAAGCCACTTGGGCACAATCGAACAACTTCAATGAAAAGATATAACATGACCACTTCAATGAAAAATAAAATTTGCCTAAATTCTTTTCCTTGAAAAATAGTGGTCTTTTTCAAAATCAAAACCTTGCCAATCTACTTAACCTAGCTTGTTAATCCAACGAACCTAATTAACCTACCTATTTAACCTAGTTAGTTAATCTAGTTTACCTAGATAATTAACCCTAATTGAACTAGTTAACGCAGCTAGTTCTTTGTCAAAGCCTAAAATAAATTTTTGCACTAATTAACATGGATAATTAACCTAATTAAACTAGTTAACCTGACTAGTTCTCTGTCAAAGCCCTAACTAAGTTTTTAGAACTAACATAGATAATTAACCTAATTAAACTAGTTAACCTCACTACTTCTCTGTCAATGCCCTAACTAAATTTTTGCCCTAACCTAGATAATTAACCTAATTAAACTGGCTAACCTATGCATGAGAGAGAGGAGGGGTGGGGGCTTACAGATGATATGGCTCCGGTGGTGGCGACGGAGGCTGTGGTGGTAGGGAGGGAGGGGAGTCTCCGTGACGGCGAGGGAGGCAGGGGCGCCTCCGTGACGGCGAGGAAGGTGGCGCCGACGGCGGTTCGGTGGCGTTGACGAGGTCGCATGTCTGTGGCGTTGGGGGCGGTTCGGTGTCGCCGACGACGCACGGCTCGTGGCGCTGCTGCCGGGCGTAAGGGGCGAGGAATCGGGATACGGCGGCGGTGCGGGTGGGTTTGAGGGACGATTTATGGAAGTGGTGGCCGGTGGAAACGGTTTTTGGCTAAGTCAACTTAGCAGAGAGCGCGTTGCAAAACGCTTATAGCTAAGATAGCTATAGCGCTTAAAACGCTACCGCTGCTATAGCTATGTAAATTTCTTCCTTTTTTAATTTCCTGTTCTGTTTCTATAGCGGGTTCAGGACACGCCGCTGCAGCTAGATTAGCTATAGCGCTCTTACAAACAAACGCTGCTGCTATGCCTTCCTCCGATTTTTCGCTTTTCGCTTATTTTGCTTTACATTTTATTTTTCCCTTTCTCCTTTTTCTATTTCTTTCATTTTCATTTAAATTTCTATTTGTTTTTCATCTTATTTTATTTTCGTTAGTAGTAGCGCTTCTTCCCGTAAACGCCTCGCTAATCGTGTTTCAGCAAAGAGCGCTGCTTAGAAGATCGCCATCGCTATGCGTAGCCTAGCATTCTCGCCAATGGGAATATTAGTAGTAGCGCTTTTCACCACAAGCGCCATCGCTAAGTTTGTGTCTCAGAGCTGTTTTTATTTGCTCGCCATCGCTATATAGCACTAGCGCAGTTTTTGACCCGCGTTGTTGCTACATTTATGTGTATAAGGTTTTCCCTAGTAGTGAAGGCTTCAGGTCCGGACAATCGACTATTTGGTTCTTTTTGGTGAGGAACCTGTTCCAGAATTTATGCTACCGACTCTCCGGCTGTTGAGTTATATGACTTAGATCGCTCAGATCCGGAGGGCGGACATAAGTTCCTTGAAAATTTGCTCTAAACGCGCCCTCGAGCTCTTCCCAACTTCCAAAGAGTGTTTTCTCGGGAGGCTTTTGAGCCAATGACGGCTGGCCCTTTGAGCTTGAGGGGTAGGTATTTTATGGCGTGAGATCGCCTCCTCTAGCCATGTGTATGTGTAGTATATAATCTTCTATCCGCATCTGTGGCCTGTTGTTCCGTCAGAGGCCTCTATGTTTATGGGTTTAAATCCTGCTGGGAATTCATGATCCAAAGACCTTGTCGGTGAAACATAGTGGGTGTGCGGCGCTCAGATTTGGGTGTACCGCTGTCTTCGGACACTTGGCGGTTGTATTGCTTCTGGGGGCCCTTCTTTGGCTCAGAATGGACCTGGCTAGGCCATCTGCCTTTCGTGGTCATTAGTCGGTTTATATGCGGCTCCGCTTTCAGATTTTGGCCTATCATCTGGCCGTCTATCCAACCAGGCGGCTTCTTTGTTTTTTGACAGTGGGGGCTCTATGGCCTCCTCATGAAATTCTGGCAGTAGCTTGCGCTTCAGGTAGCTCTTTGATTGGTGGCCATTGCCGTATTTGTTTGCGGTTTTGAGCACTTTGCTCCACCTCATTCTGAGTGTATCTTCCGCTGTTTTGAGCTTCTGTTTTTCCTTCTTCAAGCTTCTTGCGGTGTTGACAAGTCTTTTCCGAAGGTTTTTATTCTCCGGCAGTGTGTCCGGCGAGATCGTCCAGACTATTTTTTCCGCCGGGCCCGGACTGATTGTCTAACTCATCTTGTTCGGACGGTTGCTTGTCGTTGTCCACTGGTTTGCCCTGCTGTATTGCTGGGTCATTAAGAGCGCTGTTGTTGTCAAGGCGGGACTTCGGGCGGCGTCTGCGTCGCCGTTTTCGTTGTTTGTCGGCGGGATTATCTTCTGCCGCGCCCTATTGGTCCTTGTTGTCGCTTCCTTTTGGGGTATCCACCATGTATACGTCGTATGACGAGGTGGTCTTTACGTGCCTTATAGGCGCTGGTTCTTGTTCATCTTCGGCATCGCCGCCCATGCCGCCGATGTCTTCGGAGTCGTAATTCAGCATGTCGGTTAGGTCGCCGGCGGGCTACAAAGTGGGTGGTGGTGGGGTCTGAATTTCTTCGTCGTCTGTATCCCAACCATCCTCGCCATAATCCGCCAAGACTCTCCAGATAGCGTAGAGATGCTTTAGCGATTTAGGATGTCGCCAAAGGGCGAAGTGTTGAAGATGTCCGCGCAGTGAATTCCATAACCGCGCCCAATAAGATTCGACAGGGCGCTGGAGGTCCGGGTCCGCACTCGAGTCGCGAAGTTTCGCGAGGGACAGCTAGTGTTCGCCCATCGCCGTGGAAGTTGAAGCCCCGAGGTGGCGCCCAACCACCGGTCCTCGATCCGGGCGATCGCTCGAGCTAAGAGCCGGAGCGACTCGTAGCGCCACCAAGGCACTATTCGGCGGCAGAGCTAGATCATGCCCATCGTAATAAAGGCGGGCGCTTGGTTGTGGCTCGAGCCCGTCAAGATCAAGTCTCCGCGACGCCGGCCGTGAAGTTTAGGTTTTCAAATCTGACTCGACGCCAGGTGCGAGCTTCGATCCGCTCCAGATGGCCAAGTGAGTTAGTTCCGCAGCGGCCGCCATCATTTGAAGATCTATCCGGGAGAAAAGTCTCACCCCGAAAGCGTTGTTGATTGAAGATGCCATCTAGCCTATCGGTCACGCACACGAGGAACTCTCAATGAAAGCACCAATGTCGTGTCAAAACCGCGGATCTCGTAGGGGGTCCCGAACTGTGCGCCTAGGCGGATGGTAACAGGAGACAAGGGACATGATGTTTTACCCAGGTTCGGGCCCTCTCGATGGAGGTAAAACCCCACGCCCCGCTTGATTAATATTGATGATATGGGTAGTACAAGAGTGGATCTACCACGAGATCGAGGAGGCTAAACCCTAAAGCTAGCCTATGGTATGATTGTTGTAATGTATGTTGTGTCCTACGGACTAAAGCCCTCCGGTTTATATAGACACCGGAGAAGGCTAGGGTTACACAGAGTCGGTTACAATGGTAGGAGATCTACATATCCGTATCGCCAAGCTTGCCTTCCACGCCAAGGAAAGTCCCATCCGGACACGGGACGGAGTTCTCAATCTTGTATCTTCGTAGTCTTGGAGTCCGGCGGACGATGATAGTCCGGCTGTCCGGACACCCCCTAGTCCAGGACTCCCTCAGTGATCCTGCAAGAGATGAAGTCGTCCATGGTGACGGTGCTTCGCCATCCAACTCTTCCGCACACCTCTCCTTTGCCGCTTCTACAAAAAAGAGAAAAGGATTAGAAGAGGACGAGAGAGATAGAGAGGAGTAGGAGCAGCTACTCACTGGTGGCCGCCGGAGTTGGAGCCAACTCACGGAACCCTAGACGACGCCCAATGACCTTCTACTACTTTTCCTGGGAGCTCATGTGCTCACGAGGCCCTGTCCGATGAGGAAGTGCAAGTGGTTGTGTCCTTGGCAGATCTAACCATCGCCATGGACGGCGATCTGCTGGATCTTCCTCTCCTTCTTGAAGCGGAGAAGGAGGAGGAAGGAGGGGCAGGGGAGGGAGCTACGGTAGGAGAGGAGGTCGCCGGATTTGGGGGAGACGTCGAGGTGCAAGGCCGGAAGTGGCGGTAGGTGAGGAAGGTCATCATAGGTGGGAGGGAGAAAGGGAATCGAGAGAGTGTGTGTGTGGGTTTGGGACTCCGCACGCTATATTTCTACTGTTATTTATAGTGTTTTTGAACAATATTTCACTTTATGATGCAATTCTAATGTCCTTTCTCTCTTCATATGCAAGATTTACATGAAGAGGAAAATTGTTGGTAGCTGGAATTCTGGACCTAAAAAAGCTACAACATAGATAGCTATTTTCTGGAGCTCCAAATGACCTAAATTTTTACAGAGAATATTTTTGAAATATAAAAAATACCGAAAGGAAAAAGTACTTGGTGATGAATCACCGTGGGCCTACAAGGCACCAGGGCACGCCCTGCCCCCTTGTGGAGCCCACAGACGGCCTCCGATGCCCCTCTTCTGTTATATGAAGTCATTTGCCTTGGAAAAATAAATAAGAAAAAGACTTTCGGGAGAAGCGCTGACGTCTCAAGGCGGAACCTCGGCAGGAGCCTTTTGCTCTCCGGCGGAGCGATTCCATCGGGTATACTTCCCCTCGGAGGGGGAAATCAAAGTCATCGACATCAATAATGATGGGAGGACTCATCTCCATAAACATCTTCACAAGCACCAGCACCATCTCATCTCAAACTCTAGTTCATCCCTTATATTCAATCTTTGTTTGAAAACCTCATATTGGTACCTGTGGGTTGCTACTAGTGTTGATTACATCTTGTAGTTGATGCTAGTTGGTTTATTTGGTGGAAGATTATATGTTCAGATTGTTAAACATCTATATTACTCCTCTGAACTTGAACCTGAATACGATTTGTGAGTAGTTTTGTTTGTCCCTCAGGACATGGAAGAAGTGTTGTTATAAGTAATCATGTGAAGTTGGTATTCGTTCAACATTTTGATGATGTGTATGTTGTTCTTCCTCTAGTGGTGTCGTGTGAACGTCAACTACACGACACATTACCATGCTTGGGCCTAGGGGAAGGCATTGTGGAGTAGTAAGCAGCTGATGGGTTGCGAGAGTGACAGAAACTTAAACCCTAGTTTATGCGCTATTCGGTAAGGGCTGATTTGGATCCATATGTTTCATGCTATGGTGAGATTTATCTTAATCATTCTTTCGCAGTTGCGGATGCTTGTAAGAGACGATAATCATAAGTGGGTTGTTTGTTCAAGTAAGAACAACACCTGGCACCGGTCCACCCACATATCAAATTATCAAAGTAGTGAATGCGAATCAACTAAACGATGAACGTAACTAGATGTAATTCCTATGTGTCCTTGAGAATATTTTGCTCACTATAAGAAGTACTTTCAGATCGTCCTTTGCTATAAAAAGGATTGGGCCACCCTGCTGCAGCTTTGTTACTATTGTTACTTGTTACAAATTATCTTGCTACCAAACTATCTGTTATCACTACTCACAACACTTGCAGAGAATACCTTGCTGAAAAGCGCTTTCCAATTCCTTCCGCCCCTCATTGGGTTCGGCACTTTTACTTATCGAAAGGACTACGATTGATTCCCTATATTTGTGGGTCATCAATGCTCCATGTGTCTCATCATCTATTCACCAACTACTCTCTCGTATTAATGAAGGAGGATGTGATGAATGCAATTTGTCTAACATCATGAATTCTTATTGTGCTTCATCGGGTAGCGAGTAAATATAGCTAAATCTAGCATATATTTTAGCCCAAACACTGTCATCGAAGTCAGGGTGGATGTCTGTACTGCTCTCAATATACACATGCAGGCCCTGTCGGATAAATATTTGGGATTACCTGTATTGGTTGGTGCCGGGGATGGCTGACCCACGAACACCTATGGGGCCGGCGGACCGAGCCCCTTTCGGTTCGGCGGGGGGCGGAGGACGCACGAAGAGCAGATCGAGGCGAAGCACACGAGCGGTTTACCCAGCTTCGGAGCTCTCCGGAGAGATAATACTCCTACTGCTGCATGTCTGATTGTATTGAGTTCTTGCTCGGGAGCGCTGAGTGCTACAGTACACACTAGCTGCTAACGAGACCGAGCGTGAGTGTTTTCTGCCTTCGAACCCCCCTCTACGTTGCGCATGAGCCTCCTTTTATATGCTCAAGGGGTCACCGACAGGTGGCAACATAGACAAGGGTAACAACGGAAAGGGATTGCGGTTGGTACAACTACTTGTACAGTGCATCATACCTAACCCTGACGGCAGGGGACAAATTAAATGCCAGCCTGCGTCGCCCAAACAGTGCAAAAAGGGACCGTCAGGGGCGCCACCGTTTGCCACGATGGCAATCTTGTCAGCGTCGCTTGCCACCTCGCACCGCTGGCTGCACAACCTCTTGCCACGTGCGCCTGGAAAGGTCCCAGGGCGACACGTTGGTGGATGTGCTGGAGCGCGGGTACAGAGTGGTAGCTTGCCGCAGCAAGCGCCTTGCCGCGGTCGTTGTCTTGTCGCGTCCAGAAGCTTGTCGCTCACCGGGCCTTGCCGGGACGTGTGGCGCGTCGAGGCAAGTTCCTTGAGATGCCTTGGTTGGCCTTCCCGGCAAGCTCCTCTTGCTGGGGCCTTGTCTCCTTGTCTTGAATACATTGTTCTTGAATGGCTCCAAATGGAACCACGGAGGACCTTGGCGGTCACCCGGCAAGCCTTGCCGCGGGGTGTTGCGACTGCCCGTGCACAAGTTCGGGATACTATGGTACCCCTACTCTTGTACACCGACAGGAGCCCCCGGGCCTGGGCCACACACGATGCCGAGCGCTGTTGGGCCGGGCCCAAAACAGGGCACGGGCACGTGCGGTCTGGGCCACGCCGTATATTACTCCGTATCCACCGCGCCCTCCCCGAACGACATGCGTTGAATGCGGCGTCGTGGGAGAGATCGTGGGTGGTTTCTTTATTCGGAAAGATGGAACGTCCGCCCCCTCCCTCTTTATAAGCAGGGGAAACAGGGGCAGTTCGACCATCTTGCCAGTTGCTATTCCAATCTCAGAAAACCTCCGCCGCTCTCCCCCCTCTTCCCAAAGCCGAAGGAGAGCAGCGCTCCGGCCCCCGTCGTCACCAGCACCACCAACACCGTCGATCGCCCCCACCACCTCCGCCATGGCTCCGAAAGCCGGCAAGGGGAAGGCCGTGAAGTCGACCGAGGCGCAGCGGCTCGCGGCGCTGCGAAGGGAGCGGACAACCTTCCCCCCCCCCAGCTCGCCGCGACGGAGCTGAGGGAGTACTACTACCTCTTCTGGTCGACGGAGACGCGAGCGCATCCGCGCACGAAGGTACTCTTCGCCGCCGCTTCGGAACGGGCTCCGAATGGATATCCCTTCTTTGCGCTATTCTTCTTCTGCGGGCTCTGCCCGCCTTTCTCTGAATTTTTCTGCGACATCATGAACACCTACGGGTTCCACCTCCTTGACTTCACCCCCAATGCCGTTCTGACCATGGCAGTTTTTGCACATCTCTGCGAAAACTTTGTCGGAGTCCATCCAAATGTAGCTCTTTTCCGCCACTTCTTTATGCCCCGGGTTGAGAGAGGGGAGCCCTTATCCGGCGGAATCGCCTGGATCTCGAGAGCCGGCAGGAAGGAAGCTTATCTGGAGGGCGAGCTTCGCGGCAAGTGGGAGGAGTGGAGAGCAGACTGGTGCTGGATTGTCGAGGAGAACCCGCAGCCGTTTACTGCCCAGTGCGAAGCCCCAGTAGCGCGCGGCAACGATTGGAGCAGCATGGCCCCGGAAGATGATAGGCTGAAGATTGCCATCACCGGATCCTACGCCCAGCTTGCCGGCTTCATCAGCGCCGTTAGGCGCAGATTTCTTCCGCCAGACGCTTCGCAGAGAGGAGGAGACCCGCTACCGAGTTTGGGGTGCGACTGACATCATTAGGCTGCGCCCGGGCCTCAACTTCAACTTCACTATCCTGGAACTGGACGCGATGCTCAAGGAACTGTTCAAACACGACCTCAACATCCCGAATGGTTCAGTTGCGAAGGGTGTCGCTCGCTGTGCAACAACTCCTCGCCGACCGCATCCGCAATGATGCCGCCAGCGATTCGCATGGAATTGTCCCAACCTGGCAAGAGCCTGCAGACGACGTCGTGCAGGAGTTCTTCGACGACTTGGTTGAAGTGGCGGTCCGCTCCGATGAACAGAAGAGCCTCACCCGCGACACCACCGAAGCGGAGATGCAGCGCATCGCCACCAGGGCGGAAGAGGCTGCTGCAGCCGCTGCCGCGGGCGAGTTTGGATTCACAGTGGAGGAGGCAGAGGCAGCAGAGGCGACAAGCCTTGCTGAGCGAGATGAGCTTGCCGACGAGGGAGAGCTTGCCGGGCCTGACGTCGAGTCGGGCGATCCCGCCGAGGGTTCGGGCGGCTCGTTGGAGACCGACTCCTCTTCCTCCTCGTCTTCAGACAGCCCGCCACAAGCAGAGCCCCCAGCTCCACCAAGAAGGCGTCTCCGCAAGGTTGAGGACGTAGCGGGGCAGCAAACGAGTCAACAGCCACCGCGCCGCACGACACGCTCCACCGCGACAAGCACTGTTGCCGCGGGAGCATCTCACGCCGCTGCGACAACTGGAGCGGGGTCCTCCTGGACCACCGCTTCTGCTCCTGCCGCTGCCCCCGCCAAGCGGTTAAGAGAACCCACTCCTCCGCCTCGTCGCGCCGAAGGTGGGCCGGACTTCGACCTCTCCGCGCTCAGCTCCGACGAGGAAGAAGAAGAGTAAGATTCTTTGCTGTACTTGTAGTTCTTCAATTCTTGTTGCTTTGTCTTGTATCTGATTTGCTTTACTTTGAACTCATTCCTTTTCAGGACTCGGGCCTAGAGAGCGGCGAAGAGAGCCAAGGTCCCGGTGATTGTCATCGAGGACGAACCCACCGCGACAACGGGTGGTGTGTCCGAGACCATCTTGCCGGACCCGGCAACTATTCCCCAAAGCAGCCCCCAGCGCAGCCCCCAGCATAAGTATATGGTTTTACTTCCCGCTGTTAGGCGTGCATGGGTGCTCTTTCTTTGCTGATATCTGACTATCGGTTTGTGTAGGAGCAGAGCAGCCTCACCAGGAGCGCCCAGAAGCCGCCCCTGGCATGTCATCTGCTTCGACTACACCGCCAAGGGATGGTTCCCCGTCAAGGGAGCGTTCTCCGGCAAGGGAGAAGTCTCCGGCAAGGGAGAGTTCTCCGGCAAGGGACAACACCAGCGACCCTCCGATGGCGGAGACCAAGACTGTAGAGCCCAGTACCGGTAATCCTCTTGCTTGAAAAGTTCCCTTGGGTTCTTCTTCTTCTGATTTTCTTTTTGGATATTTGCTTGACTTTTCTCCCTTTTCCGGCCGTCAGATCCCTCTGCCACGGAGCCGATGGAGACCGAGGTCGCCGGCGAGGAGAACGCGCACGGCAATACCGACGACGCCGCCGCCACCGAAGAGCCAGCTGACGCTGATGATCCCGCCGGCGAAGAGGCCGCCAAAGCTGCCGCTGCAGGCGCTGGCGAGGGGTCTGGCGATCGCACTGACGGCCCTGAGGCCGTAGGAGCGTCAGGTGCTACGCCGACCGCCGATCCATCCGCCGCTGCCGCAGTGTCAGACTCCGAAGAGCCCCAGCCCGACGCCTATTTGAAGGCCGGCGATGGTGTCTTCATCAAGCTCCCCTGGGCGTCAAGTTCCAGGGCGCCGGTCGAAGGAGAAACCTTGATGGAGAGGTGCTCGCCTCCGCTTAGGGCCGACGCTGGTTGATGCGCCGAGCAGCAGCAGTGGCGAGTCTGAGGAGGAGCGGCTGCTGCGGAAGCTGGTGTCGCTCTATCGCGCTCGACAGGCCAAGGTGGAATCCCGGGAAGCGCTTGTCGCGCAGGCGGGAGTGGACATCGAGAAGCGCGCGGAGGAGCTCCGGGGTCGCAACCAGGAAGCTCTCCGGTCCCTGGCAGAGAAGCGGGAGCAACTCGCCAAGGAGGGGAAAGCCTTCCTCCTCGAGAAGGCCGAAGTTGAAGAGCAACATCGGCTTGCCGCCGAGGAGCTGTTTGCGCGAGAAGGCGAGTTGGCACAGCGGAAGGTCAACCTCGACAGCCACGAGGAGGAGCTTGCTGCGTGTGAGGAAACATTTGGCGGGGCTCTCAAGGAAGCAGAGGATGCTGCCGCAGCTGCCGAGGCCGCCAAGAAGGAGCTGGAGACGAAAGTGGCGCAGCTGGAGGCCGATCTCAAGGCGAGGGTTGAAGAGCTTGCCACGCTCAAGCGTGAGCGTGAGAAGGACGCCTACACCCTTGGCGAGCTGCAGGGTAGTCTCGCCGAGAAGGGCAAGGAGCTTAGTGCCGCCAAGGACTCCAACGCAGATCTTGAGTTGAAGCTGACTACTTTGACCAAGACGCTGGACGGCGCTAGGGAGCAGGAGGTGGCCTTGAAAAAGGAGATCAAGGCCAACGAGGCGCTGCTGGCGAGTGCTGCTGCCACTCAGAACACCTTTAGGGAGAATGTGGAGCACTGGACGGAGGGTCTCGTGGATGTTGCCGCAGCCATCGACAGGGAGCTGGCGCAGCTGGGGATGGAGGATTTTGTGTATCCCCCCGATGAGAACCTCCAACCCAGCGCCAAGCTCACCTTGTTCTTCAAAGGCGTGGCGACGGCCCTCCAGCGACTCCGGGAGAAGATCCCAAAGCAGCTGGCGGACGAGTCGCGCATGATCTGCGCGGGAGCTCTGCAAAAGGTGTTGATGAAGGTGGCCTTCTGCAACCCAGGCCTCAACCTCACCAACGTCCTCAAGACCCTGCCGCCGGAAGGTGATCTGGAAGCTCTCAAGACCCTTGTCGCACCCATTGTGGATAAGGTGAGCGAGATCAAGAGGGTTGAGGGCGATCACGTAGATTAGGCCGCCCGTTTTCTCCTTTTCTTGTCGTTGCTGGTCATGTTACGAGAACAATCGATTAGAGCTGCGACAAGCTATCTTGTAATATAACTTTAATTTGGGTATCGATTGCTATGTTATTTCCTCTACTTGATTCCTTCCTTTGTATGTTTTTGGCCCTACGCTTTTAGGGAACTTGTCGGCGCAGACACCTTGGCCGCGAGCGCTAAGTGCGGGACGTCAGCAGCCTGCTCGTGGTGCCGCTACCGACAAGAAACCTTGTCGCAACTAGTCGCAGCTCACTTAAGTTGTTGAGCAGACTCGAAACAAAGTACGGGCGCAACTAGCTACGAGTTGGTTCCTCCGCCGCATGTGTTTTCCATACAAAGCACGGTCGTTCGAGGAAGATAACTTAAAAATTTTAAAACTGATTGCTCAAACTTTGGCAACTTAGCTTTTCTGTCGTTTGCGTCCCGGTAAGGCGAAACTTTCTTGAACGATGCCCGGTCCACACCATTATCTTCTCCTTTACCCCCGGCAAACTTGTGGGCGTGGGAACCTTCCTTTCTTTGAGAAAGAAAAAGAAGAGAAAATAAAGATATGGAGCCTTACGGCTCGTTATTGCTTACTGGGGGTAGGCGCTGCACAAAGTGTCAGATAACACATGGAAAAAAATAGAAAGCATGAAATTGACAAGATATGCAGAGCACATGCGCTTTACTTATGCACGGGGTCTGCGCCAGACTTTGTACAAAGGATTACATGCAACAGCGGCAAGACTTGTACAAAAGGTGGTTGCCAGAACAGGTTCCGGCAACCGCGCCTTACGGGTAAAACTTGCGAAGATGCTCAATGTTCCAGGAGTTGCTCACCGGATTGCCATCTTCGGTCTCAAGGCGGACAACGCAAGGCCTAGTGACTCATTTCACCCGGTAAGGGCCTTCCCACTTCGGCGTCAACTTGTTGGAATTCTTGGCGGACTGAACGCGCCGAAGAACAAGGTCGCCTTCCTCAAGACTTCTGGCATTAACTTTGCGGCTATGGTAGCGGCGCAAAGCTTGCTGGTATCGAGCAGCTCATACAACGGCCTGAAGACGGTCTTCCTCAAGGAGCAGCGCGTCATCTTGTCGCATCTGCTCTTGCTCAAGCTCATCATAAGCGAGCACTCGAGGTGACCCGATACAAGTTCCGTGGGGAGAACTGCCTCTGCTCCATAGACTAGAGCGAAGGTGTCCGCCAGTGGCTCGATTTGGCGCCGCCCCGATCGACCAAAGAACCACCGGCAGCTCCTCAATCCAGCTTCTTTCCGCATTTGTGCAGCCTGCCGAAAGTCCTGGTCTTGAGCCCGCGAGCACTTCAAGATTTGCCCTCTCCGCTTGACCGCTGCTTCTTGGATGAGCAATGTAAGCGAAGCGCACCTTGGCGCCAAGATCTTGGACGATCGCATGAAGGTGCGGCTCGTGAATTGTGTGCCGTTGTCGGTGATGATCCTGTTAGGGATCCCAAGCTCAAACAATCGACCAAGAACTTGATCGCCGATCGTGGCTGTCACCTTCCTCATCGCTTCCACTTCGGCCACTTTGTGAACTTGTCGATTGCAACGTACAAGTACTCAAAGCCCCCGACAGCTCGGGGAAAGGGGCCGAGGATGTCGAGCCCCCAGACCGAAAATGGCCAGGATAAAGGGATCGTTTGGAGAGCTTGAGCTGGCTGGTGTATCTGTTTGGAATGGAACTGGCACGCTTCACACTTGGTTACTTGTGCAGTTGCATCCTAGAGGGCTGTCGGCCAAAAGAAACCTTGCCGGAATGCTTTGTCGGCAAGTGCTCTTGCGCCAAAGTGGTGACCACATATGCCTCCATGTATCTCTGCCAACAGCTTTTGTCCATCTTCCCGGTGAATACACTTCAATTTCACACCGTTGAGTCTTCTTCTGTACAGTGTGTTGTCGACAAACTGGTACATACTTGACTGCAGGGCTACTCTTTCCGCTTCTTCTTGCTCTTCAGGAAGTTCTCCTGTCTGAAGGAAACGGACAATCTGCTGTGCCCATGCTGGAGCCTGCGGCTCGACAACAAGGACTAAAGGCACATCTGTTGCTGCGGGAACATCCTTTTCCACGGCAAGAACCTGCGGCTCAGCCGGAGCTTGACGTTCCCCGGCAAGCTTGCTGGAGCAAAACTTGTCGGGAGCGTCTGCTTCAACGGAACAAACCCTAGGGCTTGCCGGAGCAGACTGCTCCTCAGCACCCTTGGTGTTGATCTTGGGGACCTTCTTGGCGGCGGCTTTGGGGAGTTCTGCTGGAAAATAGTCACCAGAAATCAACTTCCTCTTCTTGCTCTGTCCAGTTGGTGGCGTTACAGATGGTTGAGTCAGTTTGAGCACAAAGATCCCTGGTTCCACAGGTAACTTAAGTGCAGCGCACTTTGACAGGCCATCGACAATGTCGTTCTGAGCTCTTGGAACATGTTCCATCTGCAGGCCGTCAAAGTGCTCTTCTAACTTTCTCACTTCATCAACGTAAGCTTCCATCAACGGACTCTGATAATTCTTGTTCACTTGGCGGATGACAAGCTGCGAGTCACCCCTGACAATGAGCTTCTTGATCCCAAGGTCTGCTGCGATCCTGAGGCCGGCAAGCAAACATTCATACTCTGCGGTATTGTTTGTTGCTTGCTCCTTGGGAAAGTGCATCTGGACTATGTACTTGAGGTGCTCTCGGGTGGGTGCGACAAGTAGCACGCCCGCACCGGCGCCTTGCAGCGAGAAGGCACCATCAAAGTACATCAGCCACTCTTTGCTTGCTTCCCTGACGGGGATGCTCATTTCTGGAATTTCTTCAACTGGTATTGGCGTCCATTCTGCTATGAATTCTGCCAATGCTCTGCTTTGGATAGTTGAAGTGCTCTCAAACTTGAGGCCAAAGCTTGACAGTTCCAAAGGCCCACTCGATAATCCTGCTGTTGCTTCGGATTCTCGCAGATCCTCTTCAGCGGAAAACGAGTGACAACTGTGGATCTCATGTGCTTGGAAGTAATGGTGCAACTTTCTCGAGGCCATGAGAAGGCCGAAAAGCAATTTCTGCACACCAGAGTACCTTGACCTAGCCCCCTGCAGAAGGGAACTGACAAAGTAAACTGGGCGCTGCACCATTCTCTTCTGTATCTCCTCATGCGCCTGCGCAGATCCATCTTTGTCGGGACCAGAGCTTGCCGGTGAAGCCCCCTGCTTGTCGCTGGATGCATCCGCCGTGGTTGCAGGCTCATCATCCGCCTCCCTCTCCGCTACTAACGCAGCACTAACCACTTGATTGGTTGCCGCTATATACAGCAGCAACTTCTCTTGTGGCTTAGGTGCGACAAGTGTTGGAGTGGAGGACAGGTATCTCTTTAAGTCCTGCAGCGCAGCCTCCGCTTCCGGAGTCCATTTCATTGGACCTGCCTTTTTCAATATTTTGAAAAACGGCAGGGCGCGCTCAGCAGACCTAGAGATAAACCTGCTGAGAGCAGCCACGCAACCGGCAAGTCTTCGTACATCCTTGACGCGCTTTGGTGCTTCAATCTGCTCGATGGCCTTGATCTTGTCGGGATTGGCTTCAATTCCCCGCTGAGACACGAAGAACCCGAGAAGCTTGCCGGAGGGGACTCCAAACACACACTTCTCGGGGTTAAGCTTGAGGTTGATCTTGGGCAGACTTGCAAAGGTTTCGTCTAAATCCTGAGAGTTGCTTTGTCCTTGCTCTTGACCACTATGTCATCCATGTAGGCTTCCACATTTCTGTGCATTTGTGGCTCAAAAGCGTCATGGACTACCCTTGCAAATGTTGAACCAGCATTCTTTAAACCGAAAGGCATCCGTACGAAACAGTATGTGCCACATGGAGTGATGAATGCGGTCTTCTCTTCATCTTCTTCTGCCCTCAAGATCTGATGGTATCCTGAATATGCGTCAAGAAATGAAAGCAAATCACATCCAGCCGTGGAGTCAACAATCTGGTCAATGCGTGGTAAGGGAAATGGGTCTTTGGGACAAGCTTTATTGACATCGGTAAAGTCGATACAAAGCCTCCATTTCCCATTTGCCTTGCGCACGACTACAGGATTGGCCAACCACGTAGGATGGAGCACCTCCCGACAAGGCCCGCTGCTTCCAACTTCTTGATTTCTTCGCGATGAATTCTTGGCGCCCATCGCTTGCTTCCTCGACCTTCGCTGACGGGCCGCGATGAGGACAGACGGCAAGATGGTGCTCGACATTTCCAGGAACACGGGGATGTCGACGGTTGCCACGCAAACACGTCGACGTTCGACCGCAGGAAAGCAACGAGCGCGCTTTCCTATTTGTGGTCGAGAGTGGCACTGATGGTGAAGGTACCACCAGCGCCGTCCTCTTTGGCGGACACCTTCTTGGTCTCTGGCGGAGCTGCCATTGTCTTCCTATGCTTGCCGGTGGAGCTCGATGGTGCGTCCTCGATGGTAGCGCAACACTCCGAAGAGGTGCGCTTGCCGGAGTGGGCATCAGAACTCTTGCCGGACTTGGTCTTCTTCTTCCCCCCGGGAGCTTCAACGGCAAGTGACTTGCGATCTACTGCGGCTGCTGCTTCTCGGTAGATCTTGCCGGCGCAGATAAGAGCATCCTTCTTGCCGCCAGGGACAGAGATGACACTTATCGAGCCTGGCATCTTCAGCACGTTTTAAGCATAGTGAGAGGCTTCCATGAATTTGGCGAGTGCTGGACGGCCGAGTATCCCATTGTAAGGCAATGGAAAGTCAGCAACGTCAAAAGTGACCCTCTCAGTCCTGAAGTTCAACTCGCTGCCAAATGTCAGCAACGTGATCTTTCCCTTCAGCTTGCTCCTTCCCGGATTGATTCCTTGGAATGTGCCGGTCTCTTCGAGCTCGCTGTCAGGGATCTGGAGTTTCTGGAGTACCGCGGAGGAGATCAGGTTCAAGCCGGCCCCGCCGTCAACTAGCATCTTAGTGACCTTGAGGTTGCGAATAGTTGGTGAAACCAACATCGGCAAGCACCCGACCGCAGTTATGCGATCAGGGTGGTCCTCAATATCAAAGATGATAGGCGTCTTGGACCATTTCAGAGGCTTGCGGACTCGACGGGTGGTTCTCAAAGCATTGACTTCCCACACCCACCGCTTGAGCTGGCGGTGTGAAGTATGCGAGAAGCACCGCCGTCAACGCACAGACCTCTCGTGGCTTTCTCGAACTCCTGCCCACTGGTCTCGTCATCATCCATATCTTCATCGTCGCCGTTATCTTCATCCTTGTCGCGCCGCCGGAGGTCTGTCTCCTTGCCGCTGCTTGGCCTTGCCGCGCCCTCCTCGGCCGGACGTTTTTGCCGGATCCTCCAAGATACCTTCTTGGGCCTTCTCCTGGTCGCGCCGTCAGATTCGCCTTTTGCTGCTCGACAAGCCGCTCGACCTTCTTGCAGCTCTGGAGGTCATGGCCCTTGGTGCGGTGGATCTTGCAGTACTACTTGCTGGTGCCGTCCTACTTGTCGGCGACCGCCACAGCTTCGGCTTCCTTGGCGCCACCTCCGTTGCCGGACTGCTCAATGACTAGCACATCTTTGCCTTTCTTCTTCCTGTTGTTCCGCCGCCGGTTTTTTCTTTGCCGGGGCGGCATCCTCGCTATCAGATCCTCCTGCTCCTGTATTCTCTCCGGGGAGTTTCCTCCTTCCTCAAAGACGCGCACGCTTGTCGGCCAGGGCATATAGCTCACTGACGTCTCTGATCTTGCACATCGCCATCTCCTCCTGCATCCTGCGGTTTCGCATGTTCTGGTGGAACGTGCTGATGACCGCGGCAGGGTGGACATCTGGGATGTTGTGCTGTACACGGCTGTATCTCTGAATGTACTTGCGCAGGGGCTCTCCTTCCTTCTGGGCGAGCAGATGAAGGTCGCTCTCTTGGCCATAAGGTTTGCGGCCGCCTGTAAAGGCGCCGACAAACTGATGGCATAGGTCTGCCCAGGAGGATATGCAGTTGTCCGGCAAGTGCATGAGCCAGGACCTGACGTTGGGCTTGAGCACCAGCGGGAAGTAGTTGGCAAAGATCTTGTCGTCCCGCCCCCCGGCAGCTTGCACCGTGATGGTGTAGATGCTGAGGAGCTCCGACGGATGCGACTTGCCGTCGTACTTCTCTGGTATGTCTGGCTTGAAATTCTTCGTGCTGGGCCACTGGACTTGCCGCAGCTCACGAGTGAACGCAGGGCAACCTATCACAGACGCAAGTCGCTCGTTCTTCGGGCGCATGCATGTCGACAAAGGGCCCAGCGGTCTGATTGACGCCGCGCTTCTCTTCGGCGCTCGATGCGAGTACGAGCGTCTTCTTGCTATTGTTCGTGAAGAACTTGGCGCTGATCGCGACGAGCTCGTGGATCTGATGATGCCGTGGAGTCGTTGTCGATGTTGATCCGGCGAGTCGGCGATCTTGGCCTTTGGGGCGGAGAGTGCACGGTGGTTGCACCCCACCGGTTTTGTCGCCATCGGCTCGTGCCTGGCAATCTTGCCGCGGCTGCGATGTACTCGGCTGCCGTGGAGTGTCGACGTTGGCGAAGCCGATGAGACTCTGAATGGTGGCCCTCCATTCGTCGATCTTGTCTGCCGTCGGAGGGTAATCCAGGAGCAGTTGAGCTCGGGCCAAAGCTTCTGCTGGAGTGGTGGGTGGCAGTGGCGAACGGTGCGAGGAGCGGGATATGCTCGGACTTCTAACTATGTTACAAGGAGCAGTATCCCGTCCGGGCGACCGTGTCTTGCTCGTGCCGGCATGTTGGCGTGCATGCTGGTCTTGAGCATCCCGAGATCCACCAGCTTGATCTTGGTCCAACGAACGTATGGTACCGCAAGTACCATGACGCTGTCGGTCCCGCGCCTCCTGAGATGGGCGCGGTGCATGTACGGACGCCGAGGTCTGCGCAGCCTTGTCCTTGGACCTGGCAGCACCGTGGGCTCCCTCGTCGATGCCCGTTCTTCCGCCGGCGTCTACCCGACCACCCGTTTGCTCCGGTGGTGGCGGGATCGACGTGGACGGAGCAGCCACCTCCGAAGCCTTCTTCTTCGGTGGCATGTCGATGAAGAAGATGAAGATCTAGCTCGTGTGAACGCCGGATCAGGTTCACACAGCCTCGACGCCCCCTACCTGGCGCGCCAAAGATGCCGGGGATGGCTGACCCACGAACACCTATGGGGCCAGCGGACCGAGCCTCTTTCGGTTCGTCGGGGGGCGGAGGATGCACGAAGAGCAGATCGAGGCGAAGCACACGAGCGGTTTACCTAGCTTCGGAGCTCTCCGGAGAGATAATACTCCTACTGCTGCATGTCTGATTGTATTGAGTTCTTGCTCGGGAGCGCTGAGTGCTACAGTACACACTAGCTGCTAACGAGACCGAGCGTGAGTGTTTTCTGCCTTCGAACCCCCCCCCTCTATGTTGCGCATGGGCCTCCTTTTATATGCTCAAGGGGTCACCGACAGGTGGCAACGTAGACAAGGGTAAAAATGGAAAAGGATTGCGGTTGGTACAACTACTTGTACAGTGCATCATACCTAACCCTGACGGCAGGGGACAAAGGCATTAAATGCCCGTCTGCGTCGCCCACAGTGCAAAAAGGGACCGTCAGGGGCGCCACCGCTCGCCACGATGGCAATCTTGTCATTGCCGCCACACCAAGACCGGTGGCTGCACAGCCTCTTGCCACGCGCCTGGAAAGGTCCCAGGGCGACACGTTGGTGGATGTGCTGGAGTGCGGGTATAGAGTGGTAGCTTGCCACGGCAAGCGCCTTGCCGCGGTCGTTGTCTTGTCGCGTCCGGAAGCTTGTCGCTCACCGGGCCTTGCCGGGACGTGTGGCGCGTCGCGGCAAGTTCCTTGAGATGCATTGGTTGGCCTTCCCAGCAACCTCCTCTTGCCGGGGCCTTGTCTCCTTGTCTTGAATACTTTGTTCTTGAATGGCTCCAAATGGAATCATGGAGGACCTTGGCGGTCACCCGGCAAGCCTTACCGCGGGGTGCTGCGACTGCCCGTGCACAAGTTCGGGATACTAGGGTACCCCTACTCTAGTACACCGATAGTTGGGGTGGATAGAAGTGAATGTTTTGAACATTTGGTGGAAAGGATCATTGAAAGAATTAATGGGTAGAAGGAGAAGATATCTACTGAAGCTAAAGAAGTGCTTCTGAAAGTTGTGGCAAAAGCCATCCCGGCATATGTGATGTTTATATTTAAGCTTTTGAAAAAATGTAAAGGAATCACAGATGCATTATCACAATATTGGTGGGGTAATGATGGTATTGAAAGGAAGATAGATTGGTATGCCTGGTGGACGCTTTGTCTTCCAGAAAAATGAGGTGGTTTTGTTTCTGATGATCCTCATAGCTTTAATTTGGCAATGCTTGCAAAGCAAGTCTAGCGGCTTTTGTGCAATCCTGAGACTTTGTGCGCAAAAGTGTTGAGAGTGAAGTATTATCCACATGGCAAAATGCTGAAAGCAAAATTTAAGAGCGCTGCATCCTTTACTTGGCAAAGTATACTAGCTGGTGTTGCTACTTTTAATAGAGGATGTATATGGGGAGTGGGATACGAGATTGAGATAAATATTTGGGAGGACAACTGGGTTCTTAACAGCCCGGCCCAACCAATGCTAAGATCTTGACACTGCATGGTGTATATTTACTAAGTTTAGTGTCATAATTAATGGACCCCATAACTAGTCTGTGGGATGAGATTTTGGTAAGGGATATCTTTTGGCCAGTGGATGCAAATAGGATCCTAGCGATCCCATTATCTTCTCCTAGTATAGAAGACTTTGTTGCGTGGCGGTTTACGAAGACTAGTATGTTTACAGTTCAATCAACATGCCATTATGAATGAGCTCACCAATTTTGGGAGAATGAAAGTAATTTCCTTTAGCAGGAAGATCAACTATTAACCATGTTTGGAACACACTGTGGTTCTGCTCGGTTGACGTGGAATTTTTTTTTGCTTCGAAGGCTTAGCAGGGAGTTTTATCATGTTTTGGTGTTTTGGCAAATGGACATGTTCCACTGTCGAGCCAATGCCCTCAGTATACAACCCATTGCAGGGATATCAAGCATACTTTGTGTGAATGTAGCCATGCTAAGGAGGTTTGGAGGAAGATTAGGCTATTGGATATTATCGAGAAGGCATTGTGTGTTGACCGTTCAGGAAGTGTGGTGCTAGAAGAGCTTCTGCATGCACATGAAACAAGTGCACCACATATTGAGGCTACAGACTTTAAGGAGATAATTTTGACTGCAACATGGTAGATCTGGATGTGCAGGCGACGTCTATTTCATGAAGAAGGTGTGCCACTGGCTACACGCACAAGCTACAATGGCTATACAAGTGATAATGTCTAATAATATTCGAGCAATGATACAACAAGTTATAGCCAAGAAGAGTGGTTGGGATAAGTCGAGAGAGAATTTTGTGATGATAAACATGGATGCAGCTTTTAATGAGAATACAAAGACATGAGACTTGGGGGTTGTGGCGCGCGTTTCGCTTGGTAATTTCCTGGCGGCATGTAGTGTTTCAGTTGATTATGCACTGAATGCAGCAACCAGTGAAGCACTTGAGAATAGGCGGGGTTTGGATCTCGCTAATGAAGTTGGATTTAGCCGGATACTCATCCAATCCGATTGCTTTGTGGCCGTTCAAGCACTAAAAATGGGAGGTTATTCCTCTATGAAAGCTGCTCCTTATTATGTGTATATTTTTGTCCACGCAACTTCATTCTCTCGGGGGGAATATAGTTATTTTTATAGGGATGCCAGTATTACATCTTATATCTTAGCTAGGGAGCCTGTGTCACAACCACGTGTTTCGGTTGATGAGCCTCCTAGTTTTATTATATCTAGTCTTATAAATAATGCATTAGTTATCTGATGATTAATAAATAGCCATGATGGCATTCCCTAAAAAAGGTGATTTGGTTCTTTTATTAAAGTTTAAGTTGATTCTAAAACATGCACTTCATATGAAAAAAGAACAAAAGTTGCACTTTTCACATATTTAAATTTGCACTCTTTTTAGAATTTGAAAGAGACATCAGAAAAAAGTTAGCGGTATGAGATTTAGCAAACCAAATAATTGTTTATTATTTATGTTGGAAAGACAATCTCTTCAAATGAGATCATTGCAAACCTTACTAGATATATGAGTCTCTAGGAATAATCGAACCCATCATGTCGTTGAAGACCACAACAAAAGAGATAAGAAAGTACCTTGTGCATCACGGCGTGCGACATTTGTTGTTCCAAATAGCCTGGAACTTGAGACCCAGTTGTTGGTGACTAAGTGTTGATCTTTGTCATGCCCTTTGCTGGGGATAGCCATATGTGTTGTTGTCTTGTCGATAAGGCTCACAATGTCGTTTTTGTACTATTGCAATTTTTTTGACCAAATGAATGACCCTAGTTAGCACCTACACAACTTGCCTTACCTTGAACTTTATTTCTCTTCTATTGTTGGTTGGCACTATATCCACTCGTACCTTCAATACATGTGAAAATTCTGTTGTCATTGCAATCATTCATTGTGATGGTTAATTCCCATATGGCTCTTGGCGTCTGACTATGCTTTGGACCTGACTATTTCCGTGCTAGGGCCCCAACCGCCATCCTTTGCTAATTTGAGGCATATGGTGTTGTTTTTGCTAGTCATACCCTGGCGCAAAGACTCTTAAAATTTAGTTGATTCAACGAATGGAGCCTGCAACATTACTATGATGTCAGGGCCAACATTATGGTTCTAAAAAAGACCCATTCCCTCCCCTATTTCCATATCTAGTAGCATTATCTCTCTCACCGGGTTCATCTCGACTTGTACTTGGTGGTTGTCGAAACTATGGACACAATGGCAGTTGTATTGCTAGTTTCATGGTTACTTATCTTGTGCCACCTACAAAGAGTTGTACCATATAATTACCAAATGGAAAAGAGAGCAACCGTGCCAGAGTTATGAGCTGCTACTCTCGATTGAGGTACAAAGTTGACTATGGCAAACGGGGCGGACCATCCCTGTCTCGAAGAGGAGGAGGCCCCAAAACCAAAGTATACCACCATACTATTGTTCATGATAAGAAAAGGACAACTAAATGTCTAAATAAAAATTAAAAATGATCAATTGATTGTGCAAGAGAAACTCCACACTATGGTGTGCCACATAGGGACAAACTAGGTTCATTAAATAGGTAGGTTGTTTCTCTGATGAACACCCAATAGGTCATACTTAAAGAAATGTTAACTTCACTTCCATGTTTAATTTTATGCCTGGCTTTTTATCTGACAAACCGTTGGAGCACATATATTAACCAAATGGTATTAAGCGCATTGTAAGAAGCATATAAAAATCATATGTATGTAAAAGTAGTAGAACACACCATTTTTGGTTCTCATTGATTACTACAAGTGATGTTATTTCAATACCAACTATTCAGAATAGGGCATACACTACTAAGAAAAAACCTACTAGTAGCGCGGGGTAAAGGGCTACTACTAGAGCGTTACAACTAACTGGTAGTAGTAGCGCGGGTGCCACCCACGCTACTACTACGTCTGTTGGTAGTAAAGCAGGTGCCACCCGCACTACTACTAGTTATCTGTGGCGTGGGTTTGGACCCTCGCTACTACTAACTAATTAGTAATTAAAAAAATAAATTCCATCCAAGGCTGCTGCCGCTGGGCGTCATCGTTCTCTCCATCCATGGTTGATGCTGATCCTGCAGGGGATGAAGTCGTCCATGGTGACGGTGCTTCCCCATCCAACTCTTCCGCACACCTCTCCTTTGTCGCTTCTACGAAAAAGAGAAAAGGATTAGAAGAGGATGAGAGAGATTAAAAGGAGTAGGAGCAGCTACTCACTAGTGGCCGCCGGAGTTGGAGCCAACGCCCGGAACCCTAGCCGACGCCTGATGACCTTCTACTGCTTTTCCTGGGAGCTCATGTCCTCGCGAGGCCCTGTGCCTATGAGGAAGTGCAAGTGGTTGTGTCCATGGCAGATCTAACCATCGCCATGGACGGCGATCTGCTGGATCTTCCTCTCCTTCTAGAAGCGGAGAAGGAGGAGGAAGGAGGGGCAGGGGAGGGAGCTGCGGTGGGAGAGGAGGTCGCCAGATTTGGGGGAGACGTCGAGGTGCGAGGCTGGAAATGGCGGTAGGTGAGGAAGGTCATCATAGGTGGGAGGGAGAAGGGGAATCGAGAGAGAGTGTGTGTGGGTTTGGGACTCAGCACACTATATTAGTACTGTTATTTATAGTGTTTTTGAACAATATTTCACTTTATGATGCAATTCTAATGTCTTTTCTCTCTTCATATGCAAGATTTACATGAAGAGGAAAATTGTCGGTAGCTGGAATTCCGGACCTAAAAAGCTACAACATAGATAGCTATTTTCCGGAGCTCCAAATGACCTAAATTTTTACGGAGAATATTTTTGAAATATAAAAAATACCGAAAAGAAAAAGTACCAGTGATGAATCACCATGTGCCCACAAGGCACGAGGGCGCGCCCTGCCCCCTTCTGGGGCCCACAGACGGCCTCCGGTGCCCCTCTTCTTCTATATGAAGTCATTTGCCTTGGAAAAATAAATAAGAAAAGGACTTTTGGGAGAAGCGCTGCCGTCTCAAGGCGGAACCTGGGCAGGAGCCTTTTGCTCTCCGGTGGAGCGATTCCATCGGGGATACTTCCCCTCGGAGGGGGAAATCGAAGTCATCGATATCAACAATGATGGGAGGACGCATCTCCATCAACATCTTCACCAGCACCAGCACCATCTCATCTCAAACTCTAGTTCATCTCTTATATTCAATCTTTGTTTGAAAACCTAAAATTCGTACCTGTGGGTTGCTACTAGTGGTTATTACATCTTGTAGTTGATGCTAGTTGGTTTATTTGGTGGAAGATTATATGTTCAGATTGTTAAACATCTATATTACTCCTCTGAACTTGAACCTGAATACGATTTGTGAGTAGTTTTGTTTGTCCCTCAGGACATGGAAGAAGTGTTGTTATAAGTAATCATGTGAAGTTGTCGTTCAACATTTTGATGATGTGTATGTTGTTCTTTCTCTAGTGGTGTCGTGTGAACGTCAACTACACGACACATTACCATGCTTGGGCCTAAAGGCATTATGGAGTAGTAAGTAGCTGATGGGTTGCGAGAGTGATAGAAACTTAAACCCTAGTTTATGTGCTATTCCGTAAGGGTTTATTTGGATCCATATGTTTCATGCTATGGTGAGATTTATCTTAATCATTCTTTCGCAGTTGCAGATGCTTGCAAGAGACGGTAACCATAAGTGGGTTGTTTGTTCAAGTAAGAACAACACCTGGCACCGGTCCACCCACATATCAAATTATCAAAGTAGTGAATGCAAATCAACTAAACGATGAACGTAACTAGATGTAATTACTATGTGTCCTCGAGAATGTTTTTCTCACTATAAGAAGTACTTTCAGATCGTCCTTCACTATAAAAAGGATTGGGCCACGCTGCTGCATCTTTGTGACTATTGCTACTTGTTACGAATTATCTTGCTACCAAACTATCTATTACCACTACTCACAACACTTGCTGAAAAGCGCTTTCCAATTCCTTCTGCCCCTCATTGGGTTCGACACTTTTACTTATCGAAAGGACTATGATTGATTCCCTATATTTGTGGGTCATGAATGCTCCATGTGTCTCATCTTCTATTCGCCAAGTACTCTCTCGTATTAATGAAGAAGGATGTGATGAATGCAATTTGTCTAACATCATGAATTCGTATTGTGCTTCATCGGGTAGCGAGTAAATATAGCTAAATCTAGCATAAATTTTAGCCCAAACACTGTCATCGAAGTCAGGGTGGATGTCTGTACTGATCTTAATATACACATGCAGGCCCTGTCGGATAAATATTTGGGATTACCTCTATTGGTTGGGGTGGACAGAAGTGAATGTTTTGAACATTTGGTGGAAAAGATCATTGAAAGAATTAATGGGTAGAAGGAGAAGATATCTACTGAAGGTAAAGAAGTGCTTCTGAAAGTTGTGGCACAAGCCATCCCGGCATATGTGATGTTTGTATTTAAGATTTCGAAAAAATGTAAAGGAATCACAGATGCAATATCACAATATTGGTGGGGTGATGATGCTACTGAAAGCAAGAGAGATTTGGTATGCCTGGTGGAAGCTATTTCTTCCAGAAAAATGAGGTGGTTTAGGTTCTCATGATCCTCATAGCTTTAATTTGGCAATGCTTGCAAAGCAAGTCTAGCGGCTTTTGTGCAATCCTGAGACTTTGTGCGCAAAAGTGTTGAGAGTGAAGTATTATCCACATGGCAAACTGCTGAAATCAAAAATTAAGAGCGCTGCATCCTTTACTTGGCAAAGTATACTAGCTGGGGTTGCTACTTTTAAGAGGATGTATATGGGGAGTGGGATACGAGATTGAGATAAATATTTGGGAGAACAACTGGGTTCTTAACAGCCCGGCCCGACCGATGCTAAGATCTTGACACCGCATGGTGTATGTTTACTAAGTTCAGTGTCATAATTAATGGACCCCATAACTGGTCTGTGGGATGAGATCTTGGTAAGGGATATCTTTTGGCCAGTGGATGCAAATAGGATCCTAGCGATCCCGTTATCATCTCCTGGTATAGAAGACTTTGTTGCATGGCGGTTTACAAAGACTAGTATGTTTGCAGTTCGATCAATATACCATTATGAATGGGCTCACCAATTTTGGGAGAATGAAATGAATTTCCTTTAGCAGGAAGATCAACTATTAACCATGTTTGGAACACATTGTGGTTCCGCTCGGTTGATGTGGAAATATTTTTGCTTCGAAGGCTTTGCAGGGAGTTTTACTATGTTTTAGTGTTTTGGCAAATGGACATGTTCCACTGTCGAGCCAATGCCCTCAGTGTACAACCCATTACAGGGATATCAAGCATACTTTGTGTGAATGTAGCCATGCGAAGGAGGTTTGGAGGAAGATTAGGCTATTGGATATCATCGAGAAGGCATTGTGTGTTGACCGTTCAGGAAGTGTGGTGCTAGAAGAGCTTTTGCATGCACATGAAATGAGTGCACCGCATATTGAGGCTACAGACTTTAAGGAGATAATTTTGACTGCAACATGGTAGATCTGGATGTGCAGGCAACGTCTATTTCATGAAGAAGGTGTGCCGCCGGCTACACGCACAAGCTACAATAGCTATACAAGTGATTATGTCTAATAATATTCGAGCAATGAGAAAACAAGTTATAGCCAAGAAGAGTGGTTGGGATAAGCCGAGAAAGAATTTTGTGATGATAAACATGGATGCAGCTTTTAATGAGAATACAAAGACATGAGACTTGGGGGTTGTGGCGCGTGATTCGCTTGGTAATTTCCTGGCGGCATGTAGTGTTTCAATTGATTATGCACTGGATGCAGCAACTAGTGAAGCACTTGAGAACAGGCGTGGTTTGGTTCTCGCTAATGAAGTTGGACTTAGCCGGATACTCATCCAATCCGATTGCTTTGTGGTCATTCAAGCACCACAAAAGGGAGGTTTTTCCTCTATGAAAGCTGCTCCTTATTATGTTGATATTTTTGTCCAGGCAACTTCGTTCTCTCGGGTGGAACATAGTTATTTTAATAGGGATGCCAGTGTTACATCTTATATCTTAGCTAGGGAGGCTGTGTCACAACCACGTGTTTCGGTTGAAGTTATCTGATGATTAATAAAATTAGCCATGATGGCATTCCCTAAAAAAGGTGATCTGGTTCTTTTGTTAAAGTTTAAGTTGATTCTAAAACATGCACTTCATATGAAAAAAGTACAAGTTGCACTTTTCACATATTTAAATTTGCACTCTTTTTAGAATTTGATAGAGACTTCAGAAAAAAGGTAGCGGTATGAGATTGAGCAAACCAAATAAATGTCTCTTATTTATGTTGGAAAGACAATCTCTTCAAATGAGATCATTGCAAACCTTACTAGATATACGAGTCTCTAGGAATAATTGGACCCATCATCTCGTTGAAGACCACAACAAAAGAGATAAGAAAGTACCTTGTGCATCACGACATATGACATTTGCTGTTCCAAATAGCCTGGAACTTGAGACCCAGTTGTTGCTGACTAAGTGTAGATCTTTGTGATGCCCTTTGCTGGGCATATCCATATGTGTTGTTGTCTTGTCGATAAGGATCACACTGTCGCTTTTGTACTATTGCAATTTTTTTGACCAAATGAATGACCCTAGTTAGCACCTACACAACTTGCCTTACCTTGAACTTTATTTCTCTTCTATCGTTGGTTGGCACTATATCCACTCGTGCCTTCAATACATGCGAAAATTCTGTTGTCATTGCAATCATTCATTGTGATGGTTAATTACCATATGGCTCTCGGCGTCTGACTATGCTTTGGACCTGACTATTTCGTTGCTAGGGCCCCAACCGCCATCCTTTGCTAATTTGAGGCATATGGTGTTGTTTTTGCTAGTCATACCCTGGCGCAAAGACTCTTAAAATTTAGTTGATTCAACGAATGGAGCCTGCAACATTACTATGATGTCTGATACGTCTCCAACATATCTATAATTTTTGATTGCTCCATGCTATATTATCTACTGTTTTATACAATATTAAGCTTTATTATCCACTTCTATATTATTTTTGGGACTAACTTATTAACCGGAGGCCCAACCCAGATTTGCTTTTTTGCCTATTTCAGTGTTTCGAAGAAAAGGAATATCAAACGGAGTTGAAACGGAACGAAATCAACTGGAGAAGTTATTTTTGGAAGGAAAGCTACCGGAAAAGCTTGGAGTGCACGTCAGGAAAGAAGGGAGGTGCCCACGAGGGTGGAGGGCGCGCCCCTGCCTCGTGCCCCCCCTTCGGTCCACCGACGTACTTCTTTCACCCATATATACCTACGTATCCTAAAATTTCCAGAACAGAGAATTTCCGCTGCTGCAAGCCTCTGTAGCCACCAAAAACCAATCGGGACCCTGTTCCGGCACCCTGCCGAAGGGGGGAACCCTCACCGGTGGCCATCTTCATCATCCCGGCGCTCTCCATGACGAGGAGGGAGTAGTTCACCCTCGGGGCTGAGGGTATGTACTAGTAGCTATGTGTTTGATCTCTCTCTCTCTCTCTCTCTCTCTCTCGTGTTGTTGATTTGGCACGATCTTGATGTATCGCGAGCTTTGCTATTATAGTTGGATCTTATGTTGCTTCTCCCCCTCTACTCTCTTGTAATGGATTGAGTTTTTCCTTTGAAGTTATCTTATCGGATTGAGTCTTTAAAGATTTGAGAACACTTGATGTATGTCTTGCTGTGCGTATCTGTGGTGACAATGGGATATCACGTGATTCACTTGATGTATGTTTTGGTGATCAACTTGCGGGTTCCGCCCATGAACCTATGCATAGGGGTTGGCACACGTTTTCGTCGTGATTCTTCGGTAGAAACTTTGGGGCACTCTTTGAGGTTCTATGTGTTGGTTGAATAGATGAATCTGAGATTGTGTGATGCATATCATATAATCATACCCACGGATACTTGAGGTGACATTGGAGTATCTAGATGACATTAGGGTTTTGATTGATTTGTGTCTTAAGGTATTATTCTAGTATGAACTCTAGGGATGTTTGTGACACTTATAGGAATAGCCCAATGGATTGATTGGAAAGAATAACTTTGAGGTGGTTTCGTACCCTACCATAATCTCTTCATTTGTTCTATGCTATTAGTGACTTTAGAGTGACTCTTTGTTGCATGTTGAGGGATAGTTATATGATTCAATTATGTTATTATTGTTGAGAGAACTTGCACTAGTGAAAGTATGAACCCTAGGCCTTGTTTCCTAGCATTACAATACCGTTTGTGCTCACTTTTACCACTAGTTACCTTGCTGTTTTTATATTTTCAGATTACAAAAACCTATATCTACCATCCATATTGCACTTGTATCACCATCTCTTCACCGAACTAGTGCACCTATACAATTTACCGTTGTATTGGGTGTGTTGGGGACACAAGAGACTCTTTGTTATTTGGTTGCAGGGTTGTTTGAGAGAGACCATCTTCATCCTATGCCTCCCACGGATTGATAAACCTTAGGTCATCCACTTGAGGGAAATTTTCTACTGTCCTACAAACCTGTGCACTTGCAGGCCCAACAACGTGTACAAGAAGAAGGTTGCGTAGTAGACATCAAGCTCTTTTCTGGCGCCGTTGCCGGGGAGGTTAGTGCTTGAAGGTATATCTTTAGATCTTGCAATCAAATCTTTTTGTTTCTTGTTTTATCACTAGTTTAGTTTATAAAATAAAACTACAAAAAAATGGAATTAAGTTTGTCTCATACGCTTCATTTTTTTAATATCTTTTGTGAGTATGATGGAAAGGAAAATTGCGCCAAAGTGTTAGAAGAAGAATGCATTAAAATGTTTGGCACTAAATCTTTGAATGATGAGCATGATTGCAATGTTGTTAGTATGAACTCCTTGAATATCCATGGTACTAATGATGATTGCACTAGTTATGATGAAAATGTCTCCTATAAGCATGTCAATTTTTGTGGAGTGCATTGGGTTTGCAAGTACACACCAAATAGTGAAGATAGATATTGCAAGAGGCATAAATACTTAGAATCTAAATTGTTGCAAGAAAGGCGAGATGTTTGTGCTGAAGATTTAAATTTTCTTAGCCGTACTTGTGAACTTTGCAATGAACGGGGTCATTTAACTATCCGATGCAAATTGTTTCACGATCTAATCGTGTCCAAAAATTGTGATGACTTGATTTCCCTTGCACATTATAATGAACTTAGTTTTCTTATGGGCTATGAAGAAATGAAACGTATAACCAACTATCTCCCAGATTTTTCCCGTTATACACTTCTTGGTTTTGATCTAGGGGAAATTTATATGTATTGTGCGGTGATTTGCATTGAAAATCCTTATATTGCCAATTACATAAAGAAAAGAAAACAAATAGAAGATGAAGAGAATACTAACGTAAGGGAAGAGACTTCCCAATATCCTCCTATTATTTCTTATGATGAATCAGGTAACGAGGAGGAGCTTTCTATTCAACCAACCTCATTAATAAGGAACTCCAAAAAGAGGATTGAACCCACACATGATGTGGTGAAGAAGAAGAAAAGAAAAAGGAAGAGAGGTAAAAAGATATCTCTCCAAAATAAAGTTGCTCCTATTATTGTTGTGCCTCATGAAAATGAATCAAAGATAATTGTGGAAGATGATGCACTTGATGATGATCCCGTTATGCCTATTGCCTGTTGTGATGATTATGACTAGGAAGATAATGATACTTCTTATGGTCTTGAAAATCTTTTTGGCACTTGCTTGGAAGAATATGATAATAATGTTTGCTATACTATTGGTGCTATCCATACTATTAATGATGAGAGTGATTATGCTTATGATATGAAAAGGTCCAAGCTTGGGGAAGCTAGGTTTGATGAGGATGACATATTTGAGAATATATTTGCTACAATTAATGTCTGTCCCAAGCTTGGGGAGGCTACGTTTAATGAAGATGATATTTTTATTCTCCCAAGTTTTGATATGGAAATTTATAATAATGATAGCATGCCTCCTACTTATGATGATTATATTGATGAAAGTGGGTTTGGAAGAGTGTCAACTTTAGGAAGTAGTGATCCCACAATATTGGAGGATGTTGAATATTATTGTGATAATTATGAAAGTGGATTTGGAGAGGTCATGACTTTATTTAGTGATGTATCCACTATTTCGGAAGAGGTTTCAATTGATTATGTGAGAACAAAGTTGCTACTTATGATGATTATTGTGATGAAACTTATGCTATAAAGAGTAGTGATGATTATATTTATAAAAAATTTCATGATTATGATTACCCTTTTTCTGAACATTACTCTTTTAGTGTGGACACAATTTATAGTATTCAAGTCTCTTATGATACTCCCACTATTCCGAATGAGAAGAATTTTGCTTATGTGGATAGTAATAAAATTTCTATGCTAGTAGATCATGAAAAGAATGCTTTAGGTGATGGTTATATTGTTGAATTCATTCATGATGCTACTGAAAATTATTATGAGAGAGGATCATATGCTTCTACATATTGCAACAATATCAAGTTTCCTCTCTCTGTGCTTAAAATCTTGAAGTTATGCTTGTTTTACCTTCCTATGCTAGATGATTCTTGCTCCAATAAGTTGTTTGTTCACAAAATCCCTATGCATAGGAAGTGGGTTAGATTTAAATGTGCTAGTCATATTCTTCATGATGCTCCCTTTATGTTTCAATTCTTATCTTTTATGTGAGCATCATTGAAATCATCATGCCTAGCTAGGGGCGTTAAACGATAGCGTTTGTTGGGAGGCAACCCAATTTTATTTTAGTTTCTTGATTTTTGGTTCTGTTTAGTAATAAATAATCCATATAGCTTCTTTTTATATGTGGTTTTTTGTTTTAATTAGTGTTTTTGCCAAGTAGAACCTTTGGGAAGACTTGGGTGAAGTCTTTATGATCATGCTGTAAAAAACAGAAAATTTAGCGCTCACGAGATTAGCTAAAACATCTTACTGGAAAGTGATATTTAGTTGATTATTTTTGCAGATGATTACTAGACAAATTATTCAGATCCACCAATTTATTTTAGAATTTTTGGAGTTCCAGAAGTTTGCGTTAGTTACAGATTACTACAGACTGTTCTGTTTTTGACACATTCCGTTTTCTATGTGTTGTTTGCTTATTTTGATGAATCTATGGCTAGTAAAATAGTTTATAAACCATAGAGAAGTTGTAATACAGAAGTTTTAACACCAATATAAATAAAGAATGAGTTAATTACAGTACCTTGAAGTGGTGTTTTGTTTTCTTTCGCTAACGGAGCTTACGAGTTTTCTGTTAAGTTTTGTGTTGTGAAGTTTTCAAGTTTTGGGTAAAGATTCGATGGACTACGGAATAATGAGTGGCAAGAGCCTAAGCTTGGGGATGCCCAAGGCACCCCAAGGTAATATTCAAGGATAACCAAGAGCCTAAGCTTGGGTATGCCCCGGAAGGCATCCCCTCTTTCGTCTTCGTTCATCGGTAACTTTACTTGGAGCTATATTTTTATTCACCACATGATATGTGTTTTGCTTGGAGCGTCATTTTATTTTCTTCTGTTTTGCTTTCTGTTTGAATAAAGTACCAAAATCTGAAATTCTTAAATGTTAGAGAGTCTTCACATAGTTACATAATTATTCGACTACTCATTGATCTTCACTTATTTCTTTCGGAGTAGTTTGTTGTTTGCTCTAGTGCTTCACTTATATCTTTTAGAGCATAGTGGTGGATTTGTTTTATAGAAAATATTGGTCTCTCATGCTTCACTTAGATTATTTTGAGAGTCTTAAATAGCATGGTAATTCGCTTAGATAATCTTAATATGCTAGGCATACAATATTTGTAAGAATTCTTATGAGTGTGTTGAATACTAAGAAAAGTTTGATGCTTGATGATTGTTTTGAGATATGGAGGTAGTGATATTAAAGTTGTGCTAGTTGAGTAGTTGTGAATTTGAGAAATACTTGTGTTGAAGTTTGCAAGTCCCGTAGCATGCACGTATGGTAAATATTATGTAACAAATTTGAAACATGAGGTGTTCTTTGATTGTCCTCCTTATGAGTGGCGGTCGGGGACGAGCGATGGTATTTTCCTACCAATCTATCCCCCTAGGAGCATGCGCATAGTGCTTTGGTTTTTGATGACTTGTAGATTTTTGCAATAAGTATGTGAGTTCTTTATGACTAAGTTGAGTCCATGGATTATATGCCGTCTGTCGCTTTTATTTCTTCCACATCACAAGATCGTATAAAGCTTATTTCCTCCACACTAATCAATCATACATATTTAGAGAGCAATTTTTATTGCTTGCACCGATGACAACTTACTTGAAGGATCTTACTCAATCCATAGGTAGATATGGTGGACTCTCATGGCAAAACTGGGTTTAAGGGTTTTTGGAAGCACAAGTAGTATCTCTACTTGGTGCAAAGAATTTGGCTAGCATGAGGGGGAAAGGCAAGCTCAACATGTTGGATGATCCATGACAATATACTTTATTTTAGATATAAGAAAACATAACCCATTACGTTGTCTTCCTTATCCAACATCAACTCTTTAGCATGTCATATTTTAATGAGTGCTCACAATCATAAAAGATGTCCAAGATAGTATATTTATATGTGAAACCTCTCTTTCTTTATTACTTCCTAATAATTGCAACGATGACCAAAGCTATGTTTGTCAACTCTCAACAACTTTTAATCATCATACTCTTTCTATGTGAAGTCATTACTGTCCATAAGATCAATATGATCTCTTTGTTTCTTTTTATTATTTTCTCTTTTCTTTTATTCACTCAAGATCATAGCAAGATAATCAAGCCCTTGATTCAACACTAATCTTTATTATATATAGCTCACGGACTCGATTACATAGAGGGATCATAAAGCAAAACTCAAAACTAGATCATACCAAAACTTTTATTCCACTAAATGAAGATAATACTAAAAAGGATCGAACTAAGAAAAACGGTAAAGATAGGAGATGTGGTGGTGATACGATACCGGGGCATCTTCCCCAAGCTTGGCAATTGCCAAGGGGAGTGCCCATACCCATGTGATTATATCTCCTTTGTTGAAGAGGAAGGTGGTTTAGTTGATGGCGTAGGCTTCTTCCTTAATTTGCGCTTGAGGACAGAATTTTCATCGCTCAGGTCATCAATCTCCTGCTCCAAGCTTAATATCTTTTTGCATAATTCCTACTTGTTTTCCTGCAAGAGGCGAAAAGGGATAAACTTGATCTTAAATTTCTTTCCTCTATCAGGGAGGCTTGACTTTTTGAACCCCACATGCATGTCCCCAGGTTGAGGTAATGGGACTTCATCTTCATCTGAGCTCGTCTCCTCCTTTCTATTGGGTTCACAGTACTCTTCTTCTTCTTCCGTAGTCCAACCACAATGCTCCACATCCCCATAGACCTTAGGATCCGCAAGGAAATCAGCCACATAGCTTTCTCCTTCCGAATCCTGGAACGACATGTTGCTCTAATCTGCAGCAGGACAACTCGAAACAAAGACAGGAGATATTTGCGTGATACGGAGGTCAAAACCTTCGGGAGATTATATAATGAATTTTTAACGACCAAAATATGTATCGTGCAAGAAAACGGAGTCCGGAGAGCGCACGAGGTGCCCACGAGGCAGGGGGTGCGCCCAGGGGGTAGGGCGCGCCCTCGACCCTCGTAGAGCCCTCGTGTCCTTCCCGGACTGCTTCTTATTTTTCTATTTTTCTAAATATTCCAAAACGGAGAAAAATTGCCATTAGAACTGTTTTGGAGTCGGTTTACTTACCGTACCACATACCTATTCCTTTTCGGAGTCTGAAACATTCCGAAAAGTGTCCCTTATGTATTCCTCCGGGGTCATAGTTTTAATAACATTGGTTTCAACATTTATGGGATTACTTGAGATATAGAGTTTGATTCTTTGACCGTTCACCACCTTCGGTTTTGTGCCTTCGAAGCTGTTGATTTTTATGGCACCGGAACGATAGACCTCCTCGATAATGTAAGGGCCTTCCCATTTAGAGAGAAGATTTCCTGCAAAAAATCTTAAACGAGAGTTGTATAGCAATACATAATCACCTACATTAAACTCACGCTTTTGTATCCTTTTGTCATGCCATCTTTTAACTTTTCTTGAAACAATTTGGCATTCTCATAGGCTTGGGTTCTCCATTCATCAAGTGAGCTAATGTCAAATAACCTCTTCTCACTGGCAAGTTTGAAATCATAGTTGAGCTCTTTAATAGCCCAATAAGCCTCATGTTCTAGTTTGAGAGGTAAGTGCCATGCTTTACCATAAACCATTTTATACGGAAACATACCCATAGGATTTTTATATGCAGTTCTATAGGCCCACAATGCATCATCAAGTTTCTTGGACCAATTCTTTCTAGATCTATTAACAGTCTTTTGCAAAATTAATTTGAGCTCTCTATTGCTCAATTCTACTTGACCACTAGATTGTGGGTGATAAGGAGATGCAATTCTATGATTAACATCATACTTAGCAAGCATTTTACGGAAAGCACCATGAATAAAATGTGAACCACCATCAGTCATTAAATATCTAGGGACTCCAAACCTCAGAAAAATAACTTCTTTAAGTATTTTAATAGAGGTGTTATGATCAGCACTACTAGTTGGAATAGCTTCTACCCACTTAGTAACGTAATCAACAGCAACTAAAATATGTGTATATCCGTTAGAGGCAGGAAAAGGTCCCATATAATCAAAGCCCCAAACATCAAATGGTTCAATAACAAGTGAATAATTCATAGGCATTTCTTGACGTCTACTAATATTACCAATTCTTTGACATTCACCGCAAGATAAGACAAACTTACGGGTATCCTTGAAGAGAGTAGGTCAATAAAAACTGGATTGCAATACCTTATGTGCAGTTCTATCTCCAGCATGGTGTCCTCCATAAGCCTCGGAGTGACACTTGCGTAGGATCTGTTCCTGTTCATGCTCAGGTACACAACGTCTAATAACACCATCTACTCCTTCTTTATAAAGATGCGGGTCATCCCAAAAGTAATGTCTCAAATCATAGAAGAACTTTTTCTTTTGCTGGTATGTGAAACTAGGTGGTATAAATTTGGCAACAATGTAATTAGCATAATCAGCCTACCATGGAGCAGTACGAGAAGCATTTATGACATTTAATTGTTCATCAGGAAAGCTATCATCAATAGGTAGTGGGTCATCAAGAACATTTTCTAACCTAGACAAGTTGTCTGCAACGGGGTTCTCAGCTCCCTTTCAATCAATAATATGCAAATCAAAATCTTGTAGCAAGAGAACGATAATAAGTCTAGGTTTAGCATCTTTCTTTTCCATAAGATATTTAATAGCAGCATGATCAGTGTGAATATTTACTTTAGAATCAACAATATAAGGTCTGAACTTATCACAAGCAAATACAACTGCTAAGAATTCTTTTTCAGTAGTAGCATAATTTCTCTGAGCATTGTCTAGAGTTTAACTAGCATATTGAATAACATTTAATTTCTTATCAACTCTTTGCCCTAGAACAGCACCTATAGCATAATCACTAGCATCGCACATAATTTCAAAGGGTAAATTCCAATCAGGTGGCTGGACAATAGGTGCGGAGATCAATGCTTTCTTAAGTATTTCAAATGCTTCTACACAGTCATCATCAAAGACAAATGGTATGTCTTTTTTTAATAGATTAGTCAGAGGCCGAGAAATTTTTGAGGAGTCTTTAATGAACCTCCTATAAAAACTGGCATGACCAAGGAAACTTCTTATACCTTTGATGTCCTTGGGACATGGCATCTTTTCAATAGCATCAACCTTGGCTTTATCAACTTCAATACCTCTTTCAGAAATTTTATGCCCCAAGACAATACCTTCATTAACCATAAAGTTTCACTTCTCCCAGTTCAAGACAAGATTAGTTTATTCACATCTCTGCAAAACTCTACCAAGGTTGCTCAAGCAATCATCAAAAGAGGATCCAGAAATGGAGAAATTATCTATAAAGACCTCACATATCTTTTCACAAAAGTCAGAGAATATAGCCATCATGCATCTTTGAAAGGTAGCAGGTGCATTACATAAACCAAAAGGCATACGCCTATAAGCAAAAGTACCGAAAGGGCAAGTAAAAGTGGTCTTTGATTGATCATCGGCTGACACAGGTATTTGAGAGAAACCAGAGTAACCATCTAGATAGCAAAAATGTGTATCTTTGGATAATATTTCTAGCATTTGATCAATAAAAGGTAAGGGGTAATGATCTTTTTTAGTAGCCTTATTTAATTTGCGGAAATCAGTTACCATCCTATATCCTGTAATAATTCTTTGCGTGATCAATTCATCTTTACCATTAGGAACAACGGTAATACCTCCCTTTTTAGGGACACAATGGACAGGACTTACCCACTGACTATCAACAACGGGATAAATAATACCTGCCTCAAGAAGCTTTAGTATTTCCTTTCTTACCACTTCTTTCATCTTAGGATTCATCCATCGTTGGTGATCACAAACTGGTTTGGCATCTTTCTCCAAATTTATTTTGTGTTGACATAGAGTGGGACTAATGCCCTTAAGATCATCAAGAGTATATCCAATAGCAGCGCGGTGCTTCTTCAGAGTTTTCAATAATCTCTCTTCTTCATGCTCTAAAAGGTTAGCACTAATAATAACGGGATATATCTTTTTCTCATCAAGATAAGCATATTTATGAGTATCAGGTAACGGTTTAAGCTCAAACATGAGATCACCCTTGGGTGGAGGAGGATCCCCTAGGATTTCAACAGGCAAATTGTGTTTCAGGATGGGTTCCTATTTAAAGAATACTTCATCTATTTCCCTTCTTTCATTCAAAAACATATCATTTTCATGGTCTAGCAAATATTGTTCTAAAGGATCATTAGGAGGTACGGCAATAGAAGCAAGACCAATAATTTCATCTTTACTATAGGCAATTCCTCTTCACGGCGTTGTCTACGAAATTTAGAGAAATTACACTCATGAGACATATCACCTAGACCAATAGTAACTACATCCTTTTCGCAGTCTATCCTAGCATTAACAGTGTTCAAGAAGGGTCTACCAAATATAATGGGACAAAAGCTATCTTGTGGGGAACCAAGAACAAGAAAATCAGTAGGATATTTAGTTTTCCCACACAGGACTTCAACATCTCTAACAATTCCCATGGGTGAAATAGTATCTCTATTGGCAAGTTTAATTGTGGCATCAATATCTTCTAACTCAGTAGGTGCAATATCATGAATAATTTCTTTGTATAAGTCAATAGGTATTGCACTAGCACTAGCACCCATATCACATAAGCCACGATAACAATGATCTCCTATTTTAACAGAAATAACAGGCATGATTGTTATCAAAAAGCCGAGCATAATTTTTTGCATAATTATCTCTCTTAGGATCTCATGATTGGGGCATGAATATAACATTGATTTAAGCCTCCCCCAAGCTTGAGCGATGCTTTCTCCTTCGCGAGGCCATAAATTATATATATAATTGTGATCACAATGAACAAGATGCATAGGATAAAACTTCTGATGAAATTCCAATTTCAATCGTTTGTAGTTCCATGATCCCATATCATCACTTAGCCTATACCACGTCAATGCATCTCCCTTCAAAGATAAAGGGAAGACCTTATTCTTAATAACATCATCGGGCACACCTGCAAGCTTAAATAATCCACAAACTTCTTCCACATATATTAGGTGCTCATCAGGATGCATTGTTCCGTCTCTTGCAAAAGGATTAGCTAGCAGTTTTTCTATCATGCCCGAAGGAATCTCAAAGTAGACATTTTCATTTTTAGTAAGTTCAGTAGGTTGAGGAGCAACTCTTTTCTCTACTGGTCGGGGTGAAGATACCCCGAATAAGCCCTCAGAGGATTACTTTCCATAGTAACAAGTGACAGTAAATTTCAGCACACTATATAAATTTTTCCTTACCAAATTCGACCTACCAAAGGCGCTTCACTCCCCGGTAAGTATAGGGGATCTATCTAGTCCTTTCGGTAAGTAAGAGTGTCGAACCCAACGAGGAGCAGAAGGAACTGATAAGCGGTTTTCAGCAAGGTATTCTCTGCAAGCACTGAAATAATATGTAACAGATAGTTTTGTGATAAGATAATTTGTAACGAGCAACAAGTAACAAAAGTAAATAAAGTGTAGCAAGGTGGCCTAATACTTTTTGTATCAAAGGTCAAGCCTGGACAAACTCTTATATAGAGAAAAGCGCTCCCGAGGACACATGGGAATTATCGTCAAGCTAGTTTTCATCACGTTCATATGATTCGCGTTCCGTACTTTGATAATTTGATATGTGGGTGGACCGGTGCTTGGGTGCTGTCCTTACTTGGACAAGCATCCCACTTATGATTAACCCCTATTTCAAGCATCCGCAGCTACAAAAGAAGCATTAAGGTAAACCTAACCATAGCATGAAACATATGGATCCAAATCAGCCCCTTACGAAGCAACGCATAAACTAGGGTTTAAGTTTCTGTCACTCTAGCAACCCATCATCTACTTATTACTTCCCAATGCCTTCCTCTAGGCCCAAATAATGGTGAAGTGTCATGTAGTCGACGTTCACATAACACCACTAGAGGAGAGACAACATACATCTCATCAAAATATCGAACGAATACCAAATTCACATGACTACTAATAGCAAGACTTCTCCCATGTCCTCAGGAACAAACGTAACTAATCACGAAGCATATTCATGTTCATAATCAGAGGGGTATTAATATGCATAAAGGATATGAACATATGATCTTCCACCAAATAAACCAACTAGCATCAACTACAGGGAGTAATCAACACTACAAGCAACCTACAAGTACCAATCCCGGACTTAGAGACAAGAATTGAATACAAGAGATGAACTAGGGTTTGAGAGGAGATGGTGTTGGTGAAGATGTTGATGGAGATTGGCCCTCTCCTGATGAGAGGAGTGTTGGTGATGACGATGGCGATGATTTCCCCCTCCCGGAGGGAAGTGTCTCCGGCAGAACAGTTCTGCCGGAGCCCTAGGTTGGTTCCGCCAAGGTTCCGCCTCGTGGCGGCGGAGTCTCGTCCCGAAAGCTTCCTTGTGATTTTTCTTCGGACGAAAGACTTCATATAGAAGAAGATGGGCACCGGAGGGCCAACAGGGGGCCCACGAGGCAGGGGGCGCGCCCAGGGGGTAGGGCGCGCCCCCAGCCTCGTGGCCAGGGTGTGGGCCCCCTCTGGTATTTCTTCCGCTCAATATTTTTTATTATTTCCAAAAATAACTTTCGTGGAGTTTCAGGACTTTTGGAGTTGTGCAGAATAGGTCTCTAATATTTGCTCTTTTTCCAGCCCAGAATTCTTGCTGCTGGCATTCTCCATCCTTATGTAAACCCTGTAAAATAAGAGAGAATAGGCATAAGTATTGTGACATAATGTGTAATAACAACCCATAATGCAATAAAATATCGATATAAAAGCATGATGCAAAATGGATGTATCATGCTCCACCCGACCGTGGCACCCCCCAACCAGTACCCCACTCCTCCACCACGGCGCCCCCACCGGCCGCCACACCCTACCGGCTCCTCCACTGACGCCCCCAACATGAGCCTTTTTCGTAGTTTTTTACTAGTTTTGTATGTTTTGTAGTAGTCTGTATGCAGTAGTTTTTAAAATACTTTGTATGTAGTTTATTTTATGTTGTTTTATTAATGTAGTAGTTTGTATGTATATTTTTGTAGTTTTTGTAGTAGTTCTAGTTTTTATGTAGTAGTTTTTGTAGTAGTTTTTATGTAGTAGTTTTAGTTATGTAGTGGGTTTTGTTTATGAGGCATGTATCTTGAGCAATTGTCCACCATATTTGACAGATGAGAGATATTTTGAGAGGCATGGCATCAACTTTTGTCGTAGGGGTTCGCGCTTCCTCTGCTCCTCCGCGGTGATCTTTTTAAAGCAGGAGGAGCAGAGGAAGACGACCATCACCGACAATCGATAGGAGTTCTTGGACGAAAGAAATCAACTTTCAATGATGGCTATCGATCTGTGTGAGCTTGTCCAGTTATACCTTGATAATGCATGATTGGCTCGCCCAGCTCGATCATCACCGAAAGTCAAAGTACCTGTGAGAGAGTGTCCACCATATATACAACCACGAGAGAGAGTGTCCACCATATTTGACAGATGAGAGATGTTACCCACTATTGTCCTAGGGGGTCGCTCTTCCTCTGCTCTTCCTCCATGATCTTGGTAAAGCAGGAAGAGAACAGAGAATCAGCGACCATTACAGACAATCGACGAGAGTCGTTATTGGAGGAAACAAATTGACTTTTGATGATGACGGTCAATCTGGGTGAGTTCGTCCGGTGATATACATTTGTAACGAACGATGGACTCACCTAGCTTGACCATCACCGGAAGTTGAAATACCCGTGAGAGAGTGTCCACCATATATACAACCACCACAGAGATGATAGTTGTAAGAGATCTTCCCCAAGAAAAACCCGAACTTTCACGATGACGGTCGATCTGGTCGAGTTCATCCCGTGATACCTTGAGCTCGCCCAAATCGACCATCACCCAAAGTCGAAATACCCGTGAGAGTGGCATCCATATATACAAACACCTTGATAAATTTTCTTAGAAGTAATCTTTGATGTTTGATTCTTATGTTATTTTTCATTTCGTGATGAAAGGTGTTAGCACCGATTGATTTTGTAGTTATGGATTCCTCCGATGACGCAACTTTCATTAGGGTCGACTCCGCGGCCAAGGAGAAGCGCGGAAGTGAGGAATCCTTGGCGGCGCTCATTAAGGAGAACTCACAGCTGATCCTAATAAAGTATTTTGCAGATCTGGCCAAGAAGAATTCGCCAACTAAGGGGAGAGAGGCCCCCTGCTACCTCTTGAGCTTGCGTTGGTTTTTCCCTTGAAGATGAAAGGGTGATGCAGCAAAGTAGAGTAAGTATTTCCCTCAGCTTTTGACAACCAAGGTATCAATGCAGTAGGAGACAACGCGCAAGCCATCGAATACCTACACAAAACAAACACCAACTTGCACCCAACGCGACAAAGGGGTTGTCAATCCCTTCACGGTTATTTGCAAAGTGAGATCTGATAGAGATGGATAACTGGTAAAGTAATATTTTTGGTATTTTTGGTTTATGGAACGGAAAGTAAAAGATTGCAAAGAAAGTAAATTGGAAACTAAAATTGTAGATCAGAAACTTATATGATGGAAAATAGACCCGGGGGCCATATGTTTCACTAGAGGCTTCTCTCAAGATAGAAATTATCACGGTGGGTGAACAAATTACTACCGAGCAATTGATAGAAAAGCACAAAGTTATGACGATATCTAAGGCAATGATCATGAATATAGGCATCACGTCCGTATCAAGTAGTCCGACTCCTGCCTACTGTTGGGGAACGTAGCATGCAATTTCAAAAAATTTCCTACGATCACGCAAGATCTATCTAGGAGATGCATAGAAACGAGAGGGGAGAGTGTGTCCATGTACCATCGTAGACCAAAAGCTGAAGCGTTAGATTAACGCGGTTGATGTAGTCGAACGTCTTCACGATCCAACCGATCCAAGTACCAAACATATGGCACCTCCGTGTTCAGCACACGTTCAACTCGATGACGTCCCTCGAACTCTTGATCCAGCAGAGGGTCGAGGAAGAGTTCTGTCAGCATGATGGCGTGGTGACGGTGATGGTGATGTGATCCAAGCAGGGCTTCGCCTAAGCACTACGACGCTATGACCGGAGGAGTAAACTGTGGAGGGGGGTACCACACACGGCTAAGAGAACAATTGATGTGCTTCAAGGGGTGCCCTGCCCACGTATATAAAGGAGGGAGAGGAAGGAGACCAGCCCTAGGGGGCGCGCCATAAGGGGGGAGTCCTACTAGGACTCCTAGTCCTAGTAGGAGTCCTAGTAGGATTCGGCCCCCCTTTTTTCCTTCTCATGGAGGTGGAAAGGGGGAAGGAGAGGGAGTAGGAGAAGGAAAGGGGGGTGGCACCCCCTTCCCTAAACCAATTCGGCCTCCTCCCTTGTGGGGGCACACCAGCCCCTTGTGGGCTGGTTATCCTCCCTCCTCTGGCCCATATGGCCCATATCTTTCCTCGGGGGGTTCCGGTAACCCCTCCGGTACTCCGGTATGTACCCGATACACTCCAGAACCCTTCTGGTGTCCGAATACTACCTTCAAATATATCAATCTTTACCTCTCGACCATTTTGAGACTCCTGGTCATGTCTGTGAACTCATCCGGGACTCCAAACAAAGTTCAGTCACCAAAACACATAACTCATAATACAAATCGTCATCGAACGTTAAGCGTGCGGACCCTACGGGTTCGAGAACTATGTAGACATGACCGAGACATATCTCCGGTCAATAACCAATAGCGGAACCTGGATGCTCATATTGGTTTCTATATATTCTATGAAGATCTTTATCGGTCAAACCGCAATAACAACATATGTTATTCCCTTTGTCATCGGTATGTTACTTGCCCGAGATTCGATCGTCGGTATCATCATACCTAGTTCAATCTCGTTACTGGCAAGTCTCTTTACTCGTTCCGTAATGCATCATCCCGTAACTAACTCATTAGTCACATTGCTTGCAAGGTTTATAGTGATGTGCATTACTGAGAGGGCCCAGAGATACCTCTCCGATACTCGGAGTGAGAAATCATAATCATGATCTATGCCAACCCAACAAACACCTCCGGAGACACCTGTAGAGCATCTTTATAATCACCCAGTTACGTTGTGACGTTTGATAGCACACAAGGTGTTCCTTCGATATTCGGGAGTTGCATAATCTCATAGTCAGAGGAATATGTATAAGTCGTGAAGAAAGCAATATCAATAAAACTTAACAACCATTATGCTAAGCTAACAGATGGGTCTTGTCGGGGATATACCCCGCGACGTAACCCGGTCGGACTTGGCGATTCACCGGCGACCCGCATAGACCAGACGGTTTACAAGCAACCTGACTGAACATTATGATTCACTGGTAACCCGGCGGGCGGGACAGACGGATAACAAGGCCCAAGGCCCAGAAGGCCGGCTCATGTTATGGTGGGCCGGTTTGAGGGAAAAAGCGTGGGGAATATTTGTCTTACAAGGAGTTAAGAGCTGGACTTGTATCCGGTTTGTATTAGAGATAGACTAGTCCTAATCCTAATAGGACTCCACATGTAACCAGCCCCTTCAACATATATAAGGAGGAGCAGGGCTTCCCAAAGAGGGACGGGCTAGAAGAGTCAATCTCTAGGGCTAGACACAAAGAGCCGGTTTACAGGTGACTCTCTCGTGATCATAATGAGACCTAGCCTCAAACAGCATGTAGGGTCGTTACCGGATGATGTTTCCCGGGGCCCGAAGCTGTCTAAATCCCTGTCTTGTGTTGCGTCTCTCGATTCCGCTCAACCCCTCTCAAGCTACCACATAGATGCGTTGGCCTTACGACTAAGTCCTGACACTAAGGACATGTGCCGTGACAAATTCATGACAGTTAGCACCCACCGTGGGGTCTGCACACGGTGGTGTTGAGTTCTTGAAGGGATCTCCCCAGGATCGAGGGGTTCGCAATTTTTCAGATGAAGAGAAGCCAGTTTGGAAGAATCTGCATCATTGATGAACAATCGAGCGGTGCGAGCAAAATTGGGGCGAGAATTAAGGTTGCGTGTCTGTGCGTTGCCCCAAGTCGCCAAGTTAACAGAAATTTTCATTGCGGTTTCTATCTAAATGCGCTGATCGTATCTGGGTTAGAGGCCGCGACACCGATTCCAAGCAGAAGTCCAGGTTGTCGAATCCGAGATTGGCATAATACCACATTGGCTGTAGCGTAATCGGGGCCTTGAGTTTGTACTAATCCGCCGAAAACCGAGTCACCTTGCTCCGCCTCCAGTTTGACTTCACCGCACCTACAAACCGCTGTTTTTTCTTAGTCTGATGACCGGAAGACTGCAAATCAATTGGCAAGTATGTCTGTATGAGCAAGCACGTATCAATCAGACAAATACTACTTGTCATATCAAGTAAAAAGATTAGGCTGGACGACTATTCTCTCAATGGCCAGAGCCACGTTCGATCTGCTTGCAAGATCTAAATCAAAGAAAAGTCAAAGTTGAAAAGAAAAAAAAGGAGGGAGCCACTACGAGAAGGAAGCACGAACGTGGACTCCTCGAACCGGCGACGACTCAGAAGGGGAGATGGGCGCGGGCTCTGCTGCTGTTGTGCTGCGGCCGCGTTTCGCAGGCACCTTCCACCTCCCTCGACCACCGCCGCGTCCGTCTTGAACTGCCACACCTCAACCCGCTGTTGTGGCGTGTCATGGCCCGCTCGCCTGCAAAACCGCCGGCAGCACCGCCATGGGTTGCCTCTGCTCACTTCGAGCCGCCACTGTACTCGCCTCGCCACCTCTGTCGCGGTCGTCTCTGAGCCGCGTCGGATCATTTCTGCTGCTGTTGTGCTTTGCCAGTACACCTCTGCTCTGGGCCGGACCCACACCCTTGAGTCACCGCGATCTCCCTTTGCCTCTGGGCTGAGCAGCCTATTCGCCGTGGTCCGCTACGGCCTGCGCCGCCTTCGGCAACCCGTTAAGCTGCCTGCCTGCCATGCCCTCCGCCTCCACGGTCTCCGTGGTCTCCACTTGCCTCTGGGCCACTGTCGCCGCCTCGCCCCCGACGCCTTTTTGCTGCAGCTCTGCCGTGGCCGGCAGGTCTCAGCCGCCATGGCAGTTTTTCCCTTTGCCAGTGAAATTTCCACAGCCGGACTCGCCTCCATTACCGGAGCAGATTGTGATGCCCCCGGTTCGACCGTACACTAATCATACACGCAAATGTGTACAATCAAGATCAGGGACTCACGGAAAGATATCACAACACAACTCTAGACACAAATAGAAATAATACAAGCTTCATATTACAAGCCAGGGGACTCGAGGGCTCGAATACAAGCTCGATACACAAGAGTCAGTGGAAGCAACAATATCTTAGTACAGACATAAAGTTAGACAAGGCTGCCTTAAGAAGGCTAGCACAAACATCAACGATCGAAGAGGCAAGGCCTCCTGCCTGGGACCTCCTAACTACTCCTGGTCGTCGGCGGGCTCCACGTAGTAGTAGGCACCCTCAGGGTGGTAGTAGTAGTCGACTGGGGTGGCATCTGACTCCTGGGATCCACCATCTGGTTGCAACAACCAGAAAGAAGGAAGAAGGGGGAATAGTGGGAGCAAATCAACCGTGAGTACTCATCCAAGTACTCGCAAGCATCAGATCTATACTAAGTATGCATTGGTATCAAATGGAAAGGTTGTATCCGTGGACTGAACTGCAGAAAGCCAGAATAGAGGGGAAGACCTAGCCTATCGAAGACTAGCATCTTCAAGCAGCTCTAAGCATCCTGCAGCATGTTGGAGAGTAAAGAATAGCATTATAATATTAACAAGCATGTAGTAGAATTAATGCCAGAGATCCTTCCTCGACTCCCCGCGAGGAAGCAATCCCGGGGCCACATATCCATCACATATCTCAAGTATCCATTTCTAGTTGTATAAGATCAGGATACAAGTCTGAACGTCCATTACCGTGGACACGGTATTCGAATATATATCTTCCCTGCAGGGGTGCACCACGTTTTCCAACACGCTCGATCACTCTGGCCGGACACACCTTTCTGGGGTCAATGCCCGGCCTCGGAAGATCAACATGTCATAGCCCTACCTAGGCTCAGCAAAGAGGTCCCCGCCGGTCTACATCCTAAGCACTCCGGGGTTTGGGCCCATCGCTTGTTGCACTCCGGGTCGTTGCGAGCAGGCGGACTAGGCTCCACCACTACAGGATGGTGTCGGCCCAGCCGTGCCACAATGCTGAACTGGACGTCTGACAAAGCTTCAGCTGATACTGCGACGTCGAGGCCCATATCTATTCTTACGTGGTGGTTAGTGCGTAAAGGCCAAAGGCCAATTCAGAACAAATACCCAAACCTGTTAGTGCATTAACAATTAAAGTAGTGACGGCTGTCGGGACAAGTCCGGAGCTATCACCCCCTCCTGGGTGATACCGCTAAACAGCCAGCCGCCACCTTCACATCGCACGGGTGCTCTCCGGGCCCGCCCGGCTTTCACAACGGTCTCAAGTAAAGTCAAGGTAACTATGTGTCCAGACATCAAGGGGAAAACCCGAGGAATCACCCCCGGTGGATTCCACTCAATGTAATCATCAAGGTGAACGTAAGAGGGACCACCCTCGAGGTTCACACTTGAGGTGTTGCACGTCAGAGCCATATCGGGAATGGTGAAAGAGGAAATCACCCTCGATGACCACGACCGAATAGCTACACTACAGAATTATCATCAGGAGTGCGTTATGAGGGATCACCCTCGGCACTCGATAGTAGCTCTGCAGAGCTGAGCAACAAAAGGGGCGTGATGTGATGTGAGGTGTCAGGCTCTGGTCATCGATCACGTTGATCGAGTCATCGAAGATGAAGCAGGGGCAACAAGGACCAGGTGGGGGTCACTGATGAATCACTAACCAACCTATACTAAGCAGTTTAGGATAAGCAGGTAAGGTACAACAGCAGGTTACAAAAGCAGGCTATGCATCAGAATAGGAGCAAACAATAACAGTAGCAAAATCTAATGCAAGCATGAGAGAATGGAATGGGTGATATCGGGATGATCAAAGGGGGAGGGGGCTTGCCTGGAAGCTCCGCTGAAAGGAAAGAAGGGTCGTCGTCGACGTAGTCGATCACAGGGACATCAACAATGGTCTCGGGGTCTACCGGAGAGAAAGAGGGGGAAGAAACAGTAAATATAAGGCACACAGATGCATGACTAGACAATAAGCAGCACTAGCATGTTCTAACGTAGTACTACGCGATATCGGCAAAGGGGAAAAACATCTGGGAAGTTTTCCCGGAGTTAGGCATTTTTGGACAGATTAACCGGAGGGGAAAGGTTCAATGTTCGCTATGCTAGGGGCATGTGACAGATGAACAAAGAGTGTACTCCGATTCGTCTCGTCGTTCTAAACAACTTTCATGTATACAACTTTTTCATCCGAGTTACGGATTATTTTCTATGATTTTTCAAAGATTTAACAATATTCTAGAATTTCTAAATTACTTTTAATTTGAGTTGACCAAGTCAATTTGACTGGTCAAAAGGAGAGCTGTGACCCACATGTCATGGACTATTTACCTAAACAATTGAATAAACCTAACTTATTTAATGGGGGCCTACATGTCATCTACTTCTAGACTAACTTAGCACTAATTAATACTGCTAGATAAACCTGCTGTGATTTCGGCCGCGGTGGTGTACGGCGTCTACGGCGACAGGTTTGACGAGGGAAATAGAGGGAACCAGAGGAGAGCTCACAGTGAGCAGTGGCGAGCTCGAGGAGGCCGGGGCTGGTCGGAGACGAGTGGGTCGAGCGGCGACGTGCGGCGGCCGACAGAGGAAGATTACACAGGGGATCTGGCGCTGTAGAGCTCCTCGTCTCCAACGGGTTGCACCTGTGGACGAGGCGGACGGGCACGGTGAGGCCGCGCAGAGGATACGGCGGTCGCGTCAATAGCGAGCAGTGGCGGCGATGGTGCGTCGGGAGAGGAGGGGGAAAGGGAATCTGGACGAGGGGCTAGGCGGAGGGGAGAATGAGGAGGGACCGGCCAGGGTTAGGGTTTGGGGGATGGTCTTACCCGCCGGGGAAAACGACGGGGAGGCGCGGGATGGCTGCCACGGCGCCATCGGTGGCCATGGCGCCGGTGGATCATTGCCGCGATCCCCCTGTGTGAACAGAGAAGGGAGATGAGGGTGTGTTGGGCTGGGCTGTGCAGGCCTGCTAGGTAGATGGGCCGGGTGGCCCAAGGGAGGAAGGGGGCTTGGTTTTATTCCTTTTTTGTTTCGTTTTCTTTTTCTTTTTACAACTTTTCTATTTTATTTAACCTCCTCAATTATTTTAGTCTAACTAAAATACAAAACTAGTTTAAAAAATAGTATTACTATTTATACCTCTGCCATAAAAAGTTTGCTACTCTATTAAATTAATTTGATATTTTAGAATTTATAAAACACATCTTATTAATTAATATTGCCACTGTTCTAAACATTTTAATGCATTTAAACCTGTTATAAAAGTTTGGTTTCACCACCAATAATATTTATGAATTATTTGGCACAACTTGAATAGTTTTGTTTTGACGCTTGAATTTTTTTATTTTTGACTCTGTTTTAAATTTGAATTTGAACCGGCTTTGGATCAACGCGAGTTTAACAACAGTAACAGTGGTGACGTGGCCTCATTAACAGAGAATTACTGTAGCTTGATTATCCGGGCGTCACACAGATCCTGCCTCGCGCCGTTACGCCCGCTGCTGTTTAAAACAAAGAGCAACAGTTCAGCTTGCAGCATTAGTGCATGGTCGTTAAAGAGCTGGTGATCAAATTTGGATTCGAAGGTTTTGAAGGGGCCTTTTATGCTACCAAGAGGGAATCACTTGGTCAGATTGTTATCAGTACTAGTCCAGCATCAGTACAACTATTACATCTACTCGGGATAGCGTACGGGTGTGAACACCAGCAAAGAGCAGAGGACCAAGGAATTTGGATGAGTAAAAAACAACAAGGGCCGAATATTTTAACGGCCAAGGGAACTTGGAAACAGGGTCTGCGTACGGAACTTTCGCCTAAACAAATTAGGTGATATTTGTCCTATATATTTCTTGCTAAGTACATGATGATTTCTTTGGACAAACAACTACTCTGCGCTGCTGTGTGTTTTGTATGCAGGACAACTGTGTTTATACCGCGGGTATGGAGCACGAGTTGGCAACATTCTGTACCAGCATTTCTCTGTGTCATACTGCCCAAGAAACGAACGTATGCAAACCGCCGCTCCTGACACGGGTTACAATGAGCCGTCGCGGCTGCGTTGGGCCGCCTCTACCATGTTGAGCCGCCGGGGCTATGTTGAGCCACCGGTCTGCCTCAGCCGCCTCTGTCGCGATGAACGGATCATCCGTTGTCCGAACAAAAAACATCAGGTGATATCCGTCCGGTTTGTTTTCATAGCACATATTAGTTTTTGTGTGAACAATTACTTTGGCATGTGATATTTCTTGACGCAGGACAATTGTTCATTACAAATGAGGCGTTATATTACGGGCACGGAGCACGTGCTAGCAACGTTCTACACCGGTGTTTCGTCCGTATCATACCACCCGGTGAATGAACGTGCGCAAGTCGCCGTCCCGGTGGCCCGGTTTACATCAGCTTGCCGGGACCGCGCCCGCGATTAACTCGCCTGTCCGTGCCGGTTTACGACACCGGTGCCGATTTTTCCAGTCCACACCGGCTTACAATGCCGCGACCGACTCATCTGTCGGAGCTATCGCTGATGCTGCGGTCGTCTTTGCCATCCGTTTCTCACGGCCTGGTCTACATCAACATACCGGGCCGCACCTGTCTGCCTGATCTGTTTATTAAGTATGAGCAAGACACATCTTGGGTAGCCCGGTTTCTTTCAATAAAATGAGGGAAATTATCATATACTATCAACTGTCGTCTGCACTGGGTGGCTCAATGGGCAGGCGCACAAGTCGCCGCCACTACAGTTTGGTTAACTTCAAATCACCAGTTGGAAGGAACCATTGGCCGAGTTGCTGACACTGCTCATACGGGATCATTTATAATCCGCCGTAGTCACCTCAACCTTCTGTGGATTCATATCGTGCTATCAGCACCAATGATATACAACTTATGCCGGTTTATATCACGGTCAAATATGGAGAAATCTCAAGCTGACTCCTCGAGTCACCTTGAGACTCGGGGGCTACAGTAATATGACTCAGCAAATCTTGCCAGTTTTCAGTGAAGTCAAGAACCCCAGGATGTTGGAGGGAAAGATAACCCGATCCCGAAGGCTACTACCATATGGATGAAAATTTAAAAGCGCGTCAGAAATATTCTGGCTCACAATGATGCTTCCGGTTTACAATCCGGTTCAAGGGAAATCCCGTCTCCAACACAGCACTGAAGCCCTCAATATCCGGTTCAAAATCCGGTTTAAGAGGAAGCTGTCTCTCACAAAGCTCTGGAAGCTCTCAAATCCGGTTTAAGAATTTCCGATTCAAAAAGGAATTAACTTCTCACAAGTTCGAGTTTAAAGGCCGTCAGCAAATTTCCGGCTGAAAATGAAGATTCCGGTTTAAAATCCGGTTCAAGGGAAAGCTGTCTCCCACAAAGCTTTGAAGTTCTCAATATCCGGTTCAAGAAGAATTTATCTCTTGCAAAAAGTTAAAGGTTGCCAAAGAGGACTTGCTGCCATGATGCGCGGTTCAAACATGGGTATCCTGCCATTTTGGCTTATCACATTATTGATCACTTGGGGGCTTGGTCATATTCGAACCATAGTCACACCTCTTGATCGGCTCAACGCCAAATTACTTTGGGGCCAAAGAATGTTGCAAAAGAGCAACTCAAACATAGGCACCCACTGAGCACAACTCAAAATATTACTCAGGGATTCTTTGCTGTCGCAATGAACAATGAATCTACACTTGTAATAGGCTATCAAGCCATGGCTTGGAAGCCTGGTGTATACACCTAAAACCCCGGGTTAGCCTGCCTATTTAAGTAAGTCACTCCGCCCAGGTAAACCTAGTATGACCCTTCGAACTTTGACAAGTTACTCCAAAAAAAGGACCCTGAACTTGTCAAGTTAAAACGATGATTGGTTAAGGATTGAGGACCATCTTAAAAGGCTTTGTGAAATGGTTTAACTCAGTGGCCTGGCAGCCCATGAAAAGCCTCAAATTTGGGGCTTGTCAGCCTGTGAAAAGCCTCGACTACAGGTTTTCATCTGCTTTTATTTGCTAAGTTTTTTCTCCTTTGATGAGATTTATGATGTTTTTGATAAACCGGCGTTCATTAACCCGATTCGGCTTTCGACTACAAGTTGTCAGTACATGATCAATTATAATCCGGTGTTTATTAACCCGGTCTAGTTTCGACTATAAGTCGCCAGTATTATATATGGTTAATCCGGTGTTTATCACAACCCGGTACAGTTTTATCATAAACCGGCACAATATGGAAGGAGTTATCAGTACTCAAGATTGGGGTTATCACCTTTTCTACAATAAAGTTGGCCAACCAATGATGTGATTCAATGTCACAGGTATTGATATATTTCATATTTGATTATTCTTAAGTGCAGCCTTGGTTATCAACCCAGGTTATATGTTGGGCATTATGACCCGTCCGGCGGTAAACCGCCAGGACACTTTAAACTTGCTGTATGCAGAAACAGGTTGAATAAAGTATGATTATAAATCACCGGCGTTTATTAACCCGGCCTGGCTTTTGACTATAAGTCGCCACTATGATGATAAATCATTCGGTGTTTATTAAACCGGCCTGGCTTTTGACTATAAATCGCCAGTATGATGATAAATTATCCGGTGTTTATTAAACCGGCCTGGCTTGCGATTATAAGTCGCCAGTATATATTTGGATTGCGCTATTGGAATCATGCGCTCATAAATCATTGTATTATATTGTTCAAATATTCAAATAGCCAACATAGCTGGATTTTTATTATGGTTATCAATAACCAGTATTATGATTAAGGTTTTCAAAGTCGCTTTAGCGCAATGGCTATCATGCTATGGATATGATTTATTCCATAATGGAGGGAATAGTCCCGAGTCGCTGCAGGCTTATAACCCGGCCCTTGGGGGCTATATTATTCAAAGTTGAGATTATATCAAATAGGCAAGTCTCATGTCACTGCAAGCATGCACCATGACACTTGGGGGCTAATGCAAAGTCATTTTTTGCTCATCTTATTCAAGATCCGACTCATCACATTATAATGAGCTGGCCCTTGGGGGCTACCAATTGCTTCTGTCATCAATTCAAGGTACACAAGTCTTAATCCATTATATTGAAGGTTTATTGCTCAGTTGGTAAAGCACAAAGCTCTTAACCTTGTGGACGTGGGTTCAAGCCCCATGGTGGAGTAACATCATATGATGTTATTTTTAATGAAGCATGATCATATTTATAAAGTCCCTGCTCATTATTGCATAATGACCCGGCCCTTGGGGGCTACACTGGTTGAAGTTTTTTGAGCACCAGGCAATTACATGTCCTAGGTTGCTGCAAGCATGACAACCCGATACTTGGGGGCTACATAATATGGAGTGTTCAGTTTTTACTCGTGAGTGGGTTGAACAACATGGATTTCTTCAAAAGTGGCAGTATTTATATTGAAGCAAGTCTTTAAACCATCACTTTGTTCTGCTCAAGACTTGGGGGCTACAGGTAATATGCATATAAGGAGAAATATTTTCAAATTCTCTGTTTTGAGCAAACCAGATTGACCTGGCGTCATCAATAATTATGACCCGACGACGGCAAAAATTATGACTCAGTGCCATCGGTATTTACAAACCGGCAATTTTGGTAATATTAAAACTGGCAAGTTTACATCTTCAAACCGGCTGAATATCACATGAGTATTTCAAGACCAATATTTCTTAAGCCGACGCTTTGGAAGCCGACTCAAGCAGATTATTCTTCACAATATTTTTCTATGAGAAACCAACGTCAGCAATTTGAGTATGAAGCTGGTTATTGACCTGGATTTTCTAGAAGGAGGAAATGACAAGGACTTAAGGATGATCAGGTGCCGGTTTACAAGAATTCTTAACCCGGAGCACAACCTGTCAAATTTGTTCTTGTGTTTATTTTTCAGCATAAGTTTACCATGGATAAATCCAAGCTAAACTTGGGGGCTAATGTCGGGGATATACCCTGCAACGTAACCTGGCCGGAAGTATAACCCGGTCGGACTTGGTGATTCACCAGCGACCCGCACAGACCAGACGGTTTACAAGCATCCTGACTGAACATTATGATTCACTGGTAACCCCGCGGGCGGGACAGACGGATAACAAGGCCCAAGGCCCAGAAGGCCGGCTCATGTTATGGTGGGCCGGTTTAAGAGGAAAGGCGTGAGTAATATTTGTCTTACAAGGAGTTAAGACCTGGACATGTATCCGGTTTGTATTAGAGATAGACTAGTCGTAATCCTAATAGGACTCCACATGTAACCCGCCCCTTCAACATATATAAGGAGGGGCAGGGCTCCCCAAAGAGGGACGGGCTAGAAGAGACAATCTCTAGGGCTAGACACAAAGAGCCGGTTTACCGGCGACTCTCTCGTGATCATAATGAGACCTAGCCTCAAACAGCATGTAGGGTCGTTACCGGATGATGTTTCCCGGGGCCTGAAGCTGTCTAAATCCCTGTCTTGTGTTGCATCTCTCGATTCCGCTCAAGCCCTCTCAAGCTACCACATAGATGCGTTGGCCTCGCGACTAAGTCCTGACACTAAGGACATCTGCCGTGACAAAACCACGACAGGTCTTGTCCATCACATCATTCTCTAATGATGTGATCCCATTCATCAAATGACAACACATGTCTATGGTCAGGAAACTTAACCATCTTTGATTAACGAGTTAGTCAAGTAGAGGCATACTAGGTACACTCTGTTTGTCTATGTATTCACACATGTACTATGTTTCTGGCTAATAAAATTCTAGCATGAATAATAAACATTTATCATGATATAAGGAAATATAAATTACAACTTCATTATTGCCTCTAGGGCATATTTCCTTCAGTCTCCCACTTGCACTAGAGTCAATAATCTGGTTCACATCGCCATGTGATTTAACACCAATAGTTCACATCACCATGTGATTAATAACCATAGTTCACATCGCCATGTGACCAACACCCAAAGGGTTTACTAGAGTCAGTAATCTAGTTCACATCACCATGTGATTAACACCCAAAGGGTACTAAGGTGTGATCATGTTTTGCTTGTTAGAGAGGTTTAGTCAACGGGTTTGTCACATTTAGATTCGTATGTATTTTGCAAATTTCTACGTATACAATGCTCTTCACAGAGCTACTCTAGCTAAATGCTTCTACTTTCAATATGTATCCAGATCGAGACTCAAAGTCATTCAGATTGGTGTCAAAGCTTGCATTGATGTAAATCTTTACGACGAACTCTTTTATCACCTCCAAACCAAGAAATATTTCCTTAGTCCTCTAAGGATAATTTTTTACCGCTTTCCACTGATCTACTCCTAGATCACTATTGTACTCGTTTGCCAAACTCATGCTAAGGTATACAATAGGTCTGGTACACAGCATGGCATACTTTATAGAACCTATGGCTGAGGCATAGGGAATGACTTTCATTCTCTCTCTATCTTCTGCCGTGGTCGGGCTTTTGAGTCTTAATCAACTTCACACCATGCAACACAGGCAAAAACTCCTTCTTTGACTGTTCCATTTTGAACTACTTCAAAATCTTGTCAAGGTATATACTCATTGAAAAATCTTATCAAGCGTCTTGATCTACATCTCAATGCTCAATATGTAAATAGCTTCACCGAGGTATTTCTTTGAAAACTCCTTTATACTTTCCAGAAAATTCTACATCATTTCTGATAAAAATATATGACATTCACATATACTTATCAGAAAGGTTGTAGTGCTCCCACTCACTTGTAAATACAGGCTTCACCGCATGTCTGTATAAATCTATATGCTTTGATTAATTCATCAAAGCGTATATTCCAACTCCGAGATGCTTGTACCAGTCCATAGATGGATCGATGGAGCTTGCACACTTTTTAGCACCTTTAGGATTGAGAAAACCTTTTGGTTGCATCATATACAACAAATCCATTAAGGAATGCAGTTTTGTCATCCATTTGCCAGATTTCATAAAATGTGGCAATTGCTAACATGATTCGAACAGACTTTAAGCATGCTAGGAGTGAGAAAATCTCATCGTAGTCAACACCTTAAACTTGTCGAAAACCTTTTGCGATAAGTTGAGCTTTCTAGATAGAAACACTACCATCAGGGTCCGTCTTCCTCTTGAAGATCCATTTATTATCAATAGCTTGCCGATCATCGGGTAAGTCCACCAAAGTCCACACTTTGTTCTCATACATGGATCCTATCTCAGATTTCATGGCCTCAAGCCATTTTCCGGAATCTGTGCCCATCATCGCTTCCTCATAGTTCGTAGGTTCGTCATGGTCTAGTAACATGACTTCTAGAATAGGATTACCGTACCACTCTGGTGCGGACCGTACTCTGGTTGACCTACGAGGTTCGGTAGTAACTTGATCCGAAGTTTCATGATCATTATCGTTAGCTTCCTCACTAGTTGGTGCATGCATCACGGAAACGTTTTTCTATGATGAGCTACTTTCCAATTCGAGAGAAGGTACAATTACCTCATCAAGTTATACTTTCCTCCCACTCACTTCTTTCGAGAGTAACTCCTTCTCTAGAAAGGATCCATTCTTAGCAACAAAGATCTTGCCTTCGGATCTATGATAGAAGGTGTACCCAACAGTTTCTTTTGGGTATCCTATGAAGACGCACTTCTCCGATTTGTGTTCGAGCTTATCAGGCCGAAACTTTTTCACATAAGCATCGCAACCCCAAACTTTAAGAAACGACAGCTTAGGTTTCTTGCTAAACCACAGTTCATACGGTGTCGTCTCAACAGATTTATACGGTGCCCTATTTAACGTGAATGCAGCTGTCTGTAATGCATAACCCCAAAATGATAGTGGTAAATCAGTAAGAGACATCATAGATCACACCATATCTAATAAAGTATAGTTACGACATTCGGAGACACCATTATGCTGTGGTGTTCCAGGTGGCATGAGTTTGTGAAACTATTCCACATTGTTTTAATTGAAGGCCAAACTCATAACTCAAATATTCGCCTCCGCGATCAGGTCGTAGAAACTTTATTTTCTTTTTACGATGATTCTCCACTTCACTCTGAAAATCTTTGACTTTTCAACTGTTTCAAACTTGTATTTCATCAAGTAGATATACCCATATCTTCTTAAATCATCTGTGAAAGTTAGAAAATAATGATACCCGCCGCGATCCTCAACACTCATCGGACCGCATACATTGGTATGTATTATTTCCAATAAGTCAGTAGCTCGCTCCATTGTTCTGGAAAACAAAGTCTTTAGTCATCTTGCCCATGAGGCATGTTTCGCAAGCATCAAATGATTTATAATCAAGTGATTCCAAAAGTCCATCCAGATGGAGTTTCTTCATGCACTTTACACCAATATGACCTAAACGGCAGTGCCACTAATGTGTTGCACTATCATTATCAACTTTGTATCTTTTGGCATCAATATTATGAATATGTGTATCACTACAATCGAGATTCGATAAACCATTCACCTTGGGTGTATGACCACAAAAGGTTTTATTCATGTAAACAGAATAAAAATTATTCTTTGACTTAAATGAATAACTGTATTACAATAAACATGATCCAATCATATTATGCTGAACGCAAACACCAAATAACATTAATTTTAGGTTCAACAGTAATCCCAAAGGTAAAGGGAGTGTGTGATGGTGATCTTATCAACCTTGGAATCACTTCCAACACACATTGTCACCTTGCCCTCAACTAGTATCTGTTCATTTTGCAACTCCTCTTTCGAGTTACAAATCTTTGCAACTTGAACCGGTATCAAATACCGAGGGGCTACTATGAACACTAGTAAAGTACACATCAATAACATGTATATCAAATATACCTTTGTTCACTTTGCCATCCTTCTTATCCGCCAAGTATTTGGGGCAGTTCTCCTTCCAGTGACCATTTCCTTTGTAGTAGAATCACTCAGTTTCAGGCTTGGGTCTAGCTTTGGGTTTCTTCACGTGAGTGAAACTTGCTTGCCACTTTGAAGTTCCCTTTCTTTCCCTTGCCCCCTTTTCTTGAAACTAGTGGTCTTGTTAACCATCAACACTTGTTGCTATTTCTTGATTTCTACCTTCGCTGATTTCAGCATCGTGAAGAGCTTGGGAATCGTTTTCATCATCCCTTGCATATTATAGTTCATCACGAAGTTCTAGTAACTTGGTGATAGTGACTAGAGAACTCTGTCAATCACTATCTTATCTGGAAGATTAACTCCCACTTGATTCAAGCGATTGTATTACCCAGACATTCTGAGCACATGCTCACTAGCCGAGCTATTCTCCTCCATCTTGTAGGCACAGTACTTGTTAGAGGTCTCATACCTCTTAACACGGGCATGAGTCTGAAATATCATTTTCATCTCTTGGATCATCTCATATGCTCCATGACATTCAAAACATTTTTCAAGTCCCGGTTCTAAGCCATAAAGCACGGTGCACTAAACTATCAAGTAGCATTATACCGAGTTTGTCAAACGTTCATAACATCTGCATCTGCTCCTGCAATAGGTCTGTCACCTAGCGGTGCATCAACGACATAATTCTTCTATGCAGCAATGAGGATAATCCTCAGATCACAGACCCAGTCCGCATCATTGCTACTATCATCTTTCAACTTAGTTTTCTCTAGGAACATATCAAAAATAAAACAGGGGAGCTATACGCGAGCTATTGATCTACAACAACATAGATATGCAAACTATCAGGACTAAGTTCATGATAAATTAAAGTTCAATTAATCATATTACTTAAGAACTCCCACTTAGATAGACATCCCTCTAGTCATCTAAATGATCAAGCGATCCATATCAACTAAACTATGTCCGATCATCACATGAGATGGAGTAGTTTTCAATGGTGAACATCTCTATGTTGATCATATACTATATGATTCACGTTCGATCTTTTGATCTCAGTGTTCCGAGGCCATATCTGCATATGCTAGGCTCGTCAAGTTTAACCCGAGTATTCTGCATGTGCAAAACTGGCTTGCACCCGTTGTATGTGAACGTAGAGCTTATCACACCCAATCATCACATGGTGTCTCAGCACGACGAACTGTAGCAACGGTGCATACTCAGGGAGAACACTTATATCTTGAAATTTAATGAGGGATCATTTTATAATGCTACCGCCGTACTAAGAAAAATAAGATGCATAAAAGATAAACTTCACATGCAATCAAAATATGTGACATGATATGCCCATCATCATCTTGTGCCTTTGGTCTCCATCTCCAAAGCACCGTCATGATCTCCTTTGTCACTGGCTTGACACCTTGATCTCCACCGTAGCGTCGTTGTCGTCACCCCAACTATTGCTTCTACAACTATCGCTACCGCATAGTGATAAAGTAAAGCAATTACATGGCGATTGCATTTCATACAATAAAGCGACAACCATAAGGCTCCTGCGAGTTGTCGATAACTTCTACAAAACATGATCATCTCATACAATAACTTATATCGCATCATGTCTTGACCAAATCGCATCACAACATGCCCTGCAAAAACAAGTTAGACGTCCTCTAATTTGTTGTTGCAAGTTTATGTGGCTGCTATGGGCTTCTAGCAAGAACCATTTCTTACCTACGCATCAAAACCACAATGATTTTTCGTCAAGTGTGCTATTTTAACCTTCAACAAGGACCGACCGTAGTCAAACTTGATTCAACTAAAGTTGGAGAAACTGACACCCGCCAGCCACATGTGTGCAAAGCACGTCGGTAGAACCAGTCTCATGAACGTGGTCATGTAATGTTTGTCCGGGCCGCTTCATCCAACAATACTGCCGAATCAAAGTAAGATGTTGGTGGTAAGCAGTATGACTATTATCGCCCACAACTCTTTGTGTTCTACTCATGCATATCATCTACGCATAGACCTGGCTCGGATGCCACTGTTGATGAACGTAGCATGCAATTTCAAAAAGTTTCCTATGATCACGCAAGATCTATCTAGGAGATGCATAGCAACAAGAGGGGAGAGTGTGTCCACGCACCCTCGTAGACCGAAAGCGGAAGCGTTAGATTAATGCGGTTGATGTAGTCGAACGTCTTCACGATCCAACCGATCCAAGTACTAAACGTATGGCACCTCCGTGTTGAGCACACGTTCAGCTCGATGACGTCCCTCGAACTCTTGATCCAGCAGAGGGTCGAGGGAGAGTTCCATCAGCACGACAGCATGGTGACGGTGATGATGATGTGATCCGCGCAGGGCTTCGCCTAAGCACTACGATGCTATGACGGGAGGAGTAAACTGTGGAGGGGGAGGGGGGGTACTACACACGGCTAAGAGAACAATTGATGTGCTTCAAGGGGTGCCCTGCCCACGTATACAAAGGAGGGAGAGGGAGGAGGCCGGCCCTAGGGGGCGCGCCATAAGGGAGGAGTCCTATTAGGACTCCTAGTCCTAGTAGGATTCGGCTCCCCTTTTTTTCCTTCTCATGGAGGTGGAAAGGGGGAGGGAGAGGGAGTAGGAGAAGGAAAAGGGGGGTGGCGCCCCCTTCCCTAAACCAATTCGGCCTCCTCCCTTGTGGGGGGCACACCAGCCCCTTGTGGGCTGGTTGGCCTCCCTCCTATGGCCCATATCTTTCCTCGGGGGGGGGGGGTTCCGGTAACCCCTCCGGTACTCCGGTATGGTACCCGATACACTCCGGAACCCTTCCGTTGTCCGAATACTACCTTCCAATATATCAATCTTTACCTCTCGACCATTTCGAGACTCCTCGTCATGTCCGTGATCTCATCCGGGACTCCGAACAAACTTCGGTCACGAAAACACATAACTCATAATACAAATTGTCATCGAACGTTAAGCATGCAGACCCTATGGGTTCGAGAACTATGTAGACATGACCGAGACACATCTCCGGTCAATAGCCAATAGTGGAACCTGGATGCTCATATTGGTTCCTACATATTCTACGAAGATCTTTATCGATCAAACCGCCATAACAACATACGTCATTCCCTTTGTCATCAGTATGTTACTTGCCCGAGATTTGATCGTCGGTATCATCATACCTAGTTCAATCTCATTACCTGCAAGTCTCTTTACTCGTTCCGTAATGCATAATCCCGTAACTAACTCATTAGTCACATTGCTTGCAAGGCTTATAGTGATGTGCATTACCGAGAGGGCCCAGAGATACCTCTCCGATACCCGGAGTGACAAATCCTAACCTCGACCTATGCCAACCCAACAAATATCTTCGGGGACACCTGTAGAGCATCTTTATAATCACCCAGTTACGTTGTGACATTTGATAGCACACAAGGTGTTCCTCCGGTATTCGGGAGTTGCATAATGTCATAGTCAGAGGAATATGTGTAAGTCATGAAGAAAGCAATAGCAATAAAACTTAATGATCATTATGCTAAGCTTACAGATGGGTCTTGTCCATCACATCATTCTCTAATGATGTGACCCCGTTGATAAAATGACAACACATGTCTACGGTCAGGAAACTTAACCATCTTTGATTAACGAGCTAGTCAAGTATATGCATAGTAGGGCACTCTATTTATCTATGTATTCACACATGTACTAAGTTTCCAGTTAATATAATTCTAGAATGAATAATAAAAACATTTATCATGATATAAGGAAATATAAATAACAACTTTATTATTGCCTCTAGGGCATACTTCCTTCACCTGCATCTACTACCATTACTCCACACCTCGACCGACTCCTGCCTGCATCTAGAGTATTAAGTTCACAAGAATAGAGTAACGCATTAAGTAAGATGACATGATGTAGCGGGATAAACTCAAGCAATATGATGAAAACCCCATCTTGTTATCCTCGATGGCAACAATACAATACTTGTCGGTTCCACTTCTGTCACTAGGACCGAGCACCGCAAGATTGAACCCAAAGCTAAGCACTTCTCCCATTGCAAGAAAAACCAATCTAGTTGGCGAAACTAAATCGATAGTTCAAAGAGACTTGCAAAGATATCAAATCATGCATATAAGAATTCAGAAGAGATTGAAATAATATTCATAGATAAGCTGATCATAAATCTACAATTCACCAGATCTCGGCAAACACACCGCAAAAAAGTATTAGATCGAATAGATCTCCAAGAACATCGAGGAGAACTTGGTATTGAGAATCAAAGAGAGAAAAGAAGCCATCAAGCTACTAGCTATGGACCCGTAGGTCCGTGCTAAACTACTCACGCTTCATCGGAGAGGCAATGGTGTTGATGTAGAAGCCCTCCGTGATCGAATCCCCCTCCGACAGGATGCCGGAAAAGGCCCCTAGATGGGATCTCACAGGTACAGAAGGCTGCGGCGGTGGAAAAGTGGTTTCGTGGCTCCCCTTGAAGGTTTTGGGATATTTGAGAATATATAGGCTTAAGAAATAGGTCGGTGGAGTCACGAGGGGCCCACAAGGGTGGGGGGCGCACCTCCCGACCTTGTGGCCGCCTCGTGGCTTTCCTGACATGCACTCCAAGCCCTCTGGATGTCTTGTGGTCCAAGAAAAATCATCGCGAATATTTCATTCTGTTTGGACTCCGTTTGGTATTCCTTTTCTGCGAAACTCTAAAACAAGGAAAAACAGAAACTGGCACTAGGCTCTAGGTTAATAGGCTAGTCCCAAAAGTCATATAAAACTGCATATTAATGCATATAAAACATCCAAAACAGATAATATAATATCATGGAACAATCAAAAATTATAGATACGTTGGAGACGTAGCAAGCATCCTCAAGCTTAATTCCTGCTCGTCCTTGAGTAGGTAAAGGATAAAAACAAATTTTTTGATGTGGAATGCTACCTAACATATTTATCCATGTAATTCTCTTTATTGTGGCATGAATGTTCAGATCTGTATGATTCTAAACAAAAGTTTAATATTGGCATAAAAACAATAATACTTCAAGCATACTAACAAAATAATTATGTCTTCTCAAAATAACATGGCCACATAAAGCTTATCCCTTCAAAATCATATAGTTTGGCTATGATCCATCTTCATCACACAAAATACTCAAATAATGCACAACCCCGATGACAAGCCAAGTAACTGTTTCATACTTTTGATGTTCTCAAACTTTTTCAACTTTCACGCAATACATGAGCGTGAGCCATGTACATAACACTATGGGTGGAATTGTAGGTGGTCGTGGAGAAGACAAAAAGGAGATAGTCTCACATCAACTAGGCGTATCAACGAGCTATGGAGATGCCCATCAATAGATATCAATGTGAGTGAGTAGGGATTGCCATGCAATAGATGCGCTAGACCTATAAGTTTATGAAAGATCAAAAAAGAAAACCAAGTGGGTGTGCATCCAACTAGCTTGCTCATGAACACCTAGGGCGTTTTGAGGAAGCCCATCGTTGGAATATACAAGCCTAGTTCTATAATGAAAAATTCCCACTAGTTATATGAAAGTGATATCATAGGAGACTCTCTATCATGAAGATCATGGTGCTACTTTGAAGCACAAGTGTGGCAAAAGGATAGTAACATTGTCCCTTCTCTCCTTTTCGCTCATTTTTTGGGCCTTCTCTTTTTTTGGCCTTTTCTCTTTTTTTATTTCCTCACATGGGATAATGCTCTAATAATGAAGATCATCACACTTTTATTTACTTACAACTCAAAAGTATCAACTCGATATTAGAACAAAATATGACTCTATGTGAATGCCTCCGGCGGTGTACCGGGATGTGCAATGAATCAAGAGCGACATGTATAAAAAATGATGAAGGTGACTTTGCCACAAATACGATGTCAACTACATGATCATGCAAAGCAATATGACAATGATGATGCGTGTCATAGTAAACGAAACGGTGGAAAGTTGCATGGCAATATATCTCGGAATGGCTATGGAAATGCCATAATAGGTAGGTATGGTGGCTGTTTTGATGAAGGTATAAGGTGGGTGTATGGTACGGGCGAAAGTTGCGCGGTACAAGAGACGCTAGCAATGGCGGAAAGGTGAGAATGCGTATAATCCATGGACTCAACATTAGTCATAAACAACTCACATACTTATTGCAGAAATCTATTAGTCATCAAAATAAAGTACTACGCACATGCTCCTAGGGGGATAGATTGGTAGCAAAAGACCATGGCTCGTCCCCGACCGCCACTCATAAGGAAGACAATCAAAATAATATCTGATGCTCCAACTTCGTCACATAACGGTTCACCATACGTGCATGCTACGGGACTCACAAACCTTAACAGAAGTATTTATCAAATTCACAACTACTTACTAGCATGACTCATATCACCATCTTCGTATCTCAAAAAAAACTCATATATAAGGAATCGAACTTCTCATAGTATTCAATGCACTTTATATGAAAGTTTTTATTATATCCCTCTTGGATGCCTGTCATATTAGGACTAATTTTTATAACCAAAGCAAATTACCATGCTGTTTAGAGACTCTCAAAATAATATAAGTGAAGTGCGAGAGTTCATCAATTTCTATAAAATAAAAGCACCGCCGTGCTCTATAAGATATAAGTGAAGCACTAGAGCAAATTTGCCTAGCTCAAAAGATATAAGTGAAGCACATAGAGTATTCTAATAAATCACGATTCATGCGTGTCTCTCTCAAAAGGTGTGTACAGCAAGGATGATTGTGGCAAACTAAAAAGCAAAGACTCAAATCATACAAGACGCTCCAAGCAAAACACATGTCATGTGGTGAAAAATATATAGCCTCAAGTAAAGTTACCGATAGACAAAGACGAAAGAGGGGATGCCTTCTAGGGCATCCCCAAGCTTAGGCTCTTGGTTGTCCTTGAATATTACCTTGGGGTGCCTTGGGCATCCCCAAGCTTAGGCTCTTGCCACTCCTTATTCCATAGTCCATCAAATCCTCACTACTAGGGAAAAGCCTAGCAGCAGCGCGGGTTTTAGGTATAGCAGTAGCGCGGGGTCCCACGCTACTGATACGGCGCTACAGCTAACCTGTAGCAGCAACGCGTTTCTTCCTGCGCTAGTGCTATACAAGCGTAGCAGCAGCGAGCAGTATGAAAGCGCGCTACTGCTAATAGCTCTAGCGCACTTTATTAGGCTGCGCTACTGCTACGCTACTGCTAACTTTTCTCCACTTGCTACTGCTAATTTTATTAGTTTTTTTCTGCATATTTTTTTGTATTTGAACATGCTTTATACAAGAATCTTTAGCACATACAAATGTCATCATCATACACATACAAATGGCTGCGGGACCACAAATGTAATCATAGCATATACATACAAATAGTCTCATCATAATCATCATCCAACACAAAGTGGTCTCTCATCATCATCTCGAAAATAGTGATACATGCAAGTCTCGAATACTTGCAACTACAACGTCATCCATCTAAACAATGATATACGCGAGAAGTGGTCACTATGAATGATAGCAGAACTATGCATTACATGAGGCGGCGGTTATGAGGCCTCTCTCGCGCTAGCGTGAACCTCAAGTAACTAGGTTGTGCTTCTTGTCTACTTTTGAAGCCTTTATGGCTGGCGCCCGAGACCCCCTCCACCTGCGCCTGACACTCATACCACTCGTCGTACACTCCCGGAACCTTCCCTTCGTACACGACATAGCACTCCTTCGCCATCAAGAATCTAGGTACCTGTTAGAGATGCATCTTCGTCAAGAGAATGTACGATCGTATGCAACAAAAATATACTAGAGCAACATGAAAAAGAAAGGGTTAGCAACTAGATGCAACATATAGTACGCAAACTAATTAACTAGAGTTACGCATGTCATCATACCCAAACTAACAAAGTAGCATTACGCAAGTTTGGCAGGGACCGTGGACATCACAAAATTTAATCGCTACAGGAAGTATACAAGTTCAACCGACACATATCATCGTCATCGGCATCGTAAATCACTAAAAGTTCTATCTATGGACCCTAGCTTCTTGAACGGCGTGAGGTGATGACGTTGCATGCCTATGCGAGTTCGGACGTCGGCTCGCGATATAGGGCCGTGGTGGAACATCCCCTTCTCATCGACGACTTCTTTCATGATGATCGTCGCAATGTCCCTTTGGATGCGAAAGAAGTCATCTCTAAGTTTATAATCCGCTTCTCCATGAGATTCCACCCACTTGCGGATATGATCATAGTTTCTGGTTGTCATACGAAGCTTTTGCTGATCCGTGTTGAACTCAATCATGAGATGGAGGAGGTAGAATCCATCTTTCTTGCTTGGTTTTGGGACATGGATGCAACCGAAGTTAGTTTTATGCGAGAAACCCAACTTCTTGTTCCTTTGTTTCCTAATCTGCAGGTGGCCACCCCTAATGCTGAAGCCTTGGAGAGCATCATCTAGAATATTCATTATGTGGGTGTAGTCCTTCTGCTCGTAGTCTCTGGTAGGGTCGAAATACACGACATGGGAGACTCACGGGTAAAGAACGATAAGGACGGCGCGCCTGTTGCTGCGGGAAAAGACACCTCAAATTATTCTCCATATGAGTGAGAAGGAATGATTGAAATGTACGAAAGGGTTGTACGGAACTGACTTACTTTGGATGATAAGGCAGGAGGACAATTTCCTGGTCCTTATTCTGTACGATGAAGTTTTGGAGGTAGTCCCTAGCAGTTTCACGCTCAAAGTCGCCGAGACTCAAGAAAGACTCATGCATGTAGTACGGATCCGCCACACAGATTTGCGAGACTTCTTCTCTCTTCACGACGGAGCTCATATGTAGCGCAAAAAGGTGGACGATCGTAAAATCGAGCCGCCTTTTCAGAAACATCTCAAAGATATGGTCAAACGCAAGAAGAACACCTCCGCGGGCCGTGTGTCGACGTAGCACTTCCCCTCAGGCACATGAGCCGCGCATGTCGGATATCCTAGATCCTTGAGGCTAGTAGGCTTTTCTCAGTCGACAACACATGGTCGTGCAGTCTCCTGAGATCCCCTGATAGTGTCTCTAGTGGTTTTGGTGGTAACATGGCCGCACCTTTCACGGGTACACGCTATTCAGAATCCACCGTCTGGCTGCTATGTGCTCTGGCTTGTTTGGAGGCAGCTATCTTCCCCGGTCTCTTCCTCTCATTTTTCTTGGGCACACCTTCCAGACCCTTCCTTAACCCCTGCCCTAGTGTTGCCGGGCTAAGCACTGTACGACCCCCGTCTAGTTGAGCCTGTGTTGAGGCGACATCTTCATGCGTGTCCTGTGAGGATTTCATGAAGAGAGACTTCTTGCAATCCCTGCTACGACGTTCCTGCCTGGACAGATCATCCATATCCTCATTAGCATCCTGATAGCCCGATTCGTCATATGGTTGACTCATCATATCTAAGTCACCCTCATACGTGTTTGTACTGAGGAAACCCATTGGGTCCTTGTCTCCTCCGTGTCATCATCCATTCTCTGTTCTACGGGATCGATTACATCAGCCAGTACTATTGCACCCCCTTCATCACGTCGTCCGCCGCTCTCACCCAGCACTACAAGAGCTGGTAATTGCGTAGGCGGGGTGGTGGTATCCATACATGCTTGTTGATGTGTGGTTATTGGTGTGCTCGTGGCCGGCTCCAGACGAAGAAGATTCTTCGGCCATAGCAGCACTCAACCCTTGGAGCTTCCAATCCACGGTGTGGTCTCGTCGTCCTCTCCCCCTAGGCGTAAGGGAGGAGGAAAATCCCCGTGCCCCAATGTCACACTCGACAAGGTAACCCTGAAGTGCCCAGCGGGCATCGCACTACTAGGAAAAGGCCTATAGATAGGATTGACTCTAATGGCGCACCGTGGGTGCAGTGCGCCACTACTATATACTAATGGCGCACCTGTTTCTCATACGCCATTAGAGTGGAAGACTCTAATGGCGCACGGCCGATGAGTGCGCCATTAGTATGAATTCTTTTTTCCATTTTCCCATACAAACTAATGGCGCATGAAACAACCAATGCGCCATTACTATATATAACTTCTAATGGCGCACGGGCTGGGATGTGCGCCATTCATATCCCCTCCATCTCGATCTCGATCCCCTCCATCTCGATCTCGATCCCCTCCATCTCGATCTCGATCCCCTCCATCTCGATCTCGATCCCCTCCATCTCGATCGCACCGCACCCTCCCGCTAGCTCTACCCATCGCAACCTCCCGCTCCACCGCCGAGCACCGGCCCGCCCCCCACAGCACCGCACATTTTGAACATATTTTTATTTTTTTACTATTTTATAAAAAATATTACACTGTTATAATTTAAACAAGTTTGATAAACACAAATAAATATAAAAACAGCATTTAAAATGCATAAAAATATTCTGTTATGATTTAAACAAGTTTGAACATATTTAAACACAAGTTTGAACATATTTAAAATGCATATTCTGTATCCCCCTCCATCTCGATCTCAATCCCCCATCTCGATCTCGATCCCCTCCATCTCGATCCTTCAAGCACCCTCCCGCTAGCTCTACCCATCGCAACCTCCCGCTCCACCGCCGAGCACCGGCCCGGCCCCAGCAAGAACCCGCACATTTTGAACATGTTTTTAATTTTTTACTATTTTTATAAAAATATTACACTGTTATAATTTAAACAAGTTTGATAAACACAAATAAATATAAAAACAGTATTTAAAATGCATAAAAAATATTACTGTTATGATTTAAACAAGTTTGAACATATTTAAACACAAATAAATATAAAAAACACCATTTAAAATGCATAAAAAAATATTGGGGATCTTGGGAGTCGAACCCAGGACCTCCTGGTGTGAGAACTGGCTGCTGACCAGTCGAGCTAGTAGAGGGGACTTGATGTGGATCAGTTCAGGTGGAATATAACCTGTTGGCTCGAGCAGAAATATCTAATGGCGCACCGTGGTGAGGTGCGCCATCGGTGCGCCATTAGTATTGTGCTTCCATCCATCCATAGCCCTCCCCGGCGGCCCACCTCTCTCCCTCGCCCTCGATCCCCTCTCTCTCCCTCGCCCTCGCCCTCGATCCGCGCGCTGCCCGCCGCCTCGATCCCTTCCCGACGCCTTGCTGCCCGCCGCCTCGCGCTGCCCGCCGCCCGCGCCGCCCAGCGCCGCTGCCCGCCGCCCGCCGCCCAGCGCTGCCGCCGCCTCGGCGACGCCTCGGACGCCGGCGGCGCGGCGACCAGTACTCCATTTGTCCCCCAACCCCCTCTCCCCCACCCTGGCCGGCCGGGGTTTCGATCGGATCCCCTCTCGCGCTTCGTCTCCGGCCGGCCGCTGGGTTCCCAGGCCGCCTCTGGAAGAGGAGCGCGCGCTGGAGGACTGGGATGGGCCAGGCGGGCCCGGAGGAGGAGGAGGAGGCGACGGACTCCGTCGGCGACAGCTCGTCGCCGGACGACGGCTGGTCTGTGCGCTGCGCTGTACTGCTTCTGCTGCTTTGCTACTCCCGGGCTTGTTGAGAGATTGAACCTGCATCGCCCATATAGATCATTACCATTCTGCTTATGTGTAGTAGTAGACTTTGGTAGTTAGGCGAGCTCGAGCTCTTTGGTAAAATGAAGAAAATTAATTGTCACAGAATCGTATTGTTAATGAACCTGCATGCATATAGCAGCCTTGCATGGTTATTTGTGATGCCAATGATGATCACCATTTCAGTTAAGCAAGGCGGTTAAGGTTCCATTCCCATGCTATCAATGCTTCTGGAGTGATGCATTACGAACTTTCAACTATGCGGTATTTGTTCGGTCAAGTATAAGTTCAGTTCTCTTCTGTTTTGGTTTCGATTAAATTTACTCATGATCATGCTTTGCTGAATTTCGCATGCTTTTGTGTTTGAGTGAAGATATTTGAACAGAAATCATGCCATTATTATTCATTTTGAAAAGTAATTTGCGCTTCTAATTTTTCAACCAGAGTTTTAAATAGTTTTTCTTCCAGGTGTTTATGTTTGCATTGCCCAATCAGCATTGCAATTCTATATCTCCTAAGTTTCACTGGCATGCAACCTACATTTTTCTCCCTGTAGTTCATCTCTCTTGAAAAATATCTTGTGAATTTTGCTTTAGGTGGTTGAAGTAGAGCTCTGTTTCCTTTCAGTGAGCTATTCGATTCTTTGTAGTACTCAGATTAACTGAAACATAATACAATTCTGCTTATGTGTTGCATATTTTGGAACTATATTTATCATTACCATTTCAAGGAATTCTGCTTATTTTTGGAACTATATTTTGGAACTATATTCACTATTACAAGGAATTTGCATAATACAGTTCAATGATGACTCATGTTGAAGATTGTGCACCCGGTTGAAAGCAGATTGCCTCAAGCGAAATCACTAGGAATTGTGCTTCGGATGCATTATGTGCCATTGGTCTTTTTATAAGCAAAAACAATTGTTAGCTTTTAGATGTTGTGGTGGTTCACTTGGTGGTATATTGTTTTGAATTACACTTGTTAGCTTTTTATAAGCAAAAACATGCCAATGTATTTTCCATGCTATGATGGAGGCCTTTTTTGCCTTGTCCACCGAGAGGCCCTTGAGTTTGCGGAATGTCGATTAACTTCCGTTCGGCAAATTCGGGCACTCCATATGTCCTATTTTCAGCAAAGGTCATGCTGAAATTTTCCGTGAATTTTAGCATGACTTTGTTAAAAATAGGACATATGGGGTACTGCGACTAATGCATGTTTTATGATCTGTTGTAAGGGTACTAATTGGTCTCTTCGCTGCTTATCGAGATGGCGGAAGCAGCCACCGCCGATCTGCGACACATGATACGAGTTGGATGATTCCGAGTTCTTCACTATCATACTTGAGGCTTCATTGGATCCATGACGCTGGTATATAAAATGAGAGATCTCCCTTCACCCATCTCATTATGATATGTTGTTTGCTACATCACTCATTTTCCCAAACTGCAGAGGCTGCACGACAGGTTTATGAACATCTTGATGGGTGAAGATCCGCAAATAATGTGAAGCTGCGACAGGCGGCAGCGGGTTTCGCAGATGGGATGTGCAGTTGGCGATCAAGAAGGGCCACATGTACTTGTCTCGTGGGTGGGAGAACTTCTACCGTGCCTCACGACTGCAGCTGGGGTACTTCCTTGTCTTGAGTACGACGACAGCGCCAACATGCTCATCGTGAAGGTGTACAACAAGACTATGTGTCGCATGCGATCTGCTGCCGATGATGATGCGATGCGTTCGCCTCTTCTTATTCCTCTACATTTGGCTTTGTCTCACATCGATTGTTAACGGTCATTGTTGCATTTTGGACAGGTAGGAGCAGCAGAATGACATCGCTGCAGCCAAAGCAAAGCAGCGGCGACTATGGCTGTAGCGAAGCTGCAGCGATTCTGGCTAGAGCGACAAAGCAGCGATTCTGGCACCAATATAGACAACAAGAAGGATGATCCGGATTGGAGTGCGGGAGAAGAGGAGCAGAGTGAGGATGGGCATCGGTGAGGATGACCTAGCTGGTGGTGGCTGACCAAGGGCAAGAGATGGTGGTGGTGACCATGGGCAAGAGATGGAGGTGGTGAGGATGACCTAGCGATGGTCGTGCCTGAAGGTGGCCTCGCGATGGTGGTGGTGCCTGACAATGACCACGCACCGGTGGTGGCGCCGGCGATCCCACAGCTGGGCAACATGACCACGCCAATTGTGGTAGAAGACTACATCCCACTACCTCCACTGCCTCCACAGCCTCGCCGCTCTAGGCGCATCAGGGAGATGAAGGAGAAGAAGGAGAAGAACTGCCTACTTTGTCGGTATGTCGATCTCCTATAGGTTAGCTATCCAAAATGATATATATATACTTAGTTACCTATGTTATCTCTAATATGCTTAGTTTCCTATAGGTTAGCTTCATTTTACCTAAGTTGGCTCTAATATACTAACTTAGAGCTTATATGCTTAGTTTCCTACAGGTTAGCTCCAAAATAACTTATGTTAGCACAAAATGATCAAGTTTACATAATAAGCTTATAGTCTTTTTCTTAATCTTCTTCTTTTCCAAAATGACATAGGTTAGCTTCATTTTACCTAAGTTGGCTCTAATATACTAACTTAGAGCTTATATGCTTAGTTTCCTATAGGTTAGCTCCAAAATAACTTATGTTAGCACAAAATGATCAAGTTTACATAATAAGCTTATAGTCTTTTCTTAATCTTCTTCTTTTCCAAAATGACATAGGTTAGCTTCATTTTACCTAAGTTGGCTCTAATATACTAGCTTAGACCTTATATGCTTAGTTTCCTATAGGTTAGCTCCAAAATAACTTATGTTAGCACAAAATGATCAAGTTTACATAATAAGCTTATAGTCTTTTCTTAATCTTCTTCTTTTCCAAAACTCTTCTTATTCTTCTTCTAGTCTTCTTCTTTTCTTCTTCTAACTTCTTGTTTATCATTTTGCAGATTTGATTTAATTGACGGAAGCTTGCGTGGATGGGGTGCTTCTTTTCCATTTCTGTTTTTATTTTGTATGAATGTGAAACTTTTGTGAATTGATGGATAACGGTGTTGGATGAACAATGTGAAACTTTTGTAACGACGGAACTATGTGTTGGCTATGTCCGTATGTATATATGATGAAACTTGTGTGTTGGATATGATTGCTATATGGATGCTTGTTGTACATATATGATTGCTATATGGATGCTTGTTGTACATATATATGTGTTGAATATCTCATATGTGAAATAGTGACATGAGATTAAGAAGAAAAGAATTAAAAAGTTGTTACTAATGGCGACTACAAGATGTCTTGGCTGTAAGTATAGCACATACTAGTGGCGCCTGTGAGCAGTACTAATGGCGCGATCGAGTGCGCCATTAGAATACCAGATTCTAATGGCGCACTGGTGGTGCGCCATTAGAAAGAAATTCTAATGGCGTGATGCCAGTGGCGCACCAGCCATGCGCCATTAGAAGGCAAAACTGGTGCGCCACTAGCATGCCTTTTCCTAGTAGTGTCGGCTGGTTGTGGAACGTGAGATCCAAGGGCTTCGTTAACACCCCCTTTCCCACGTCCACCTTCGGGCCTTTGATCAAGTAGAGTACGGTGCATGGGGTTTCGTCGGTCTTCGGCGTAAAACATCTGAAAGGCAATGGAAATGGAATATTCTAGCTATATATGTTCGTGCGACATGTAATTACCGTGAGGACGTCGAGCTCAGCCAAAGACGACGGCCCACCTAGTGCGCCAGAGACTAAGGACGGGCTGCTATGAGCGGGTGCGAGTGCGAGAGGAGGCTCGATTGCAAGAGAAAGTGATGGTGCGCTGGTGTTGTTGTTCACTAAGTTGCTCGCGACGAAACTGGGCAACAGGAAATCATGTACCGTCTTGTCTGGATTTTCCTTCTTTCTGTTGATGATAGCCAAGACCAAGTTAGTGGAGAAATCATTTCTGCAGGCAGTTACAGCTGCATTGACCACCTGCCGTAGCAACTCATTTTTCTCCTCGACTATTTTTTTCGTGTCCTCGGCTGCTTTTTTATCGAACGCAAGCTTCACCTTCTCGTCGATGTCCGCCTGACTAAACTTCTCTTTCTGCTTCTTCGCCTCCGGGCCCTCGTTGTAAAACACCTTCCACGTGGCGCCGTCTCCGGCGCCGTGCACACGACCATATTGCGGCTGCTGGCCCAAAGGGAGTCCCTTAAGTTCGTTCAAGGCCTGGTTGAGAGGGGTGTCCCACTTGGGCCTCATCGGAGAAGTAGGGCTTTCGGCCGCAAGCTGGTGTTGCTTCTCCTGCAGAAGGAACGTGAACCATTTAGGAATGTGTAGTCGACTAGATCTGGAGCTAAATGTAAGGTGGTAAAAGAATAATTACCAGTAGTCTAATCAATCTCCTCGTGATCTGGTCTGTGTAAAAAACCTTCTTTTCCTTGTCCCACTTGTAGCGGGTCCTGATGAAGTCACGCTCCAAGGGGTTGGTGAACTTCGCGAAGGGGCCTGGGAGACCCGCGGCTTCACGTTCCGCGTCCTCCTTATCCCATATGGGCCTTTTACCGAGGTAGCCACGGCTTCCGAGGCAATGCTTCCCCGTGTTCCTTTGCTGAAGGCTCTTGAATTTCACAGCCTTAGCCTTGGCTGCCTCGGTAGCGCAAGTGTCCTTGGACTTTTCGAACTCCTCTCCCGTAAGTGTCGGATTTTCCTCTAAAATCTTGGACAGGGGTTCCTCAGCCTCAATAGCTCGTTTCACCCTCCCTTTCCAGGAGGCCAAATCATTGCTGAACATGCCCATGGCATGAAAGTTAATCTTTTTCATCTTCAGGTCATCCCACGGTTGTTCTATGTTATCATCCCGGTCAGGGAACTTGAATCTCTTGTGCAGCTTCGTCAGGAGCAACTGCCTCAAATGTTCTTTACTCCTTAAGTCATCATCGTTGATGCTCGCACATTCCCGTAGGATGCATCCTACTTGGTTCCCATAGCACTTCCGAGGTTCTTCCGGCTCTAATGGCTCAAACTTGCCAGGTGCCATCTTTGTGATCGCCAGTCGTCCAATGCCTAGTTTGTTAGGTTTTCGTATCCTCTGCTTCTTCTTTTCGGTAGCGGCATCGGTGTCGGTACCTTCCCCGCCGGTATCTTCCCTACCGGTACCTTCCCCACCGGTATCTTCCCTGTGGGTACCTTCCCCGCCGGTCTCGGCACCGCCATCGGTGCCGTCGCTGTCGGTGTCGATGTCGTCGTCAGTACCATCATCGAGGCCGACCAGCAAACCTTGACGTTGCTTAGCAGACAAAAAGTCGAGGTACTCTTGTTCACCCTCGTAATCCATCTAGTCTGCAGCTTGGTCAAAAGGCCCGGTTTATTCGTTGTTCGACATGTTTCCTATGATTAAGTCTCCTCGATTAATTCTAAAACTATGAAAAAAGAGAAATGACATAAAAAAGATCTATGTTTGCCGGAATGTCGTTTCCCAGCAACTCCTGGCACTCGATATGCCTACTATCTAGCACAAGTCATGCCAAAATTCACGAAAAATTTCCGCATGACCTTTGCTAAAAAATGGACATATCGAGCGCCTGAAATTCACTGGAACAGAAATGAATCAAAATTCTGGCGTAACATAGGCCACACGGATCATTTACCCTGCACATAATCATCATTTTCCATATATGACATGTCGAAAACATCACATGTCCAATTGACATGTCCAAATTCCAAATATGACATGTCCAAAACATCACATGTCCACTTCAAATTTGCATATAAAAAGAAGAAAAATATAGAACTTGAAGAAAAATGCAAGAAGTCATAACAATATCTGAAAGTAAAATTCAGCCTACCTAAATTGCTTTAACAAGGGATATTGATTTGGATAATTGCTTAAACTAATTCTGTTGTTAATACTAATTCTAATTAGCTAACTAGCACTATAAACTTAAATAGCAACAATTGCTTAAACTAAAAAACCTAGATAAATTCATAACTAAATAGATAACCTAATTAACCTACTGCCCTAACTAAAACCTAAGTAAATTAACCAAAGAACCCTAGCTAGCAGAGAGAGGAGGAGCGATGGGGGGCTTACAGAGGGTGCAGGCCCGATGACGGCCGAGGTTGGGAGGGGTCGGGGTCGGGGCCGGTGTCGGAGACGGGGTCGAGCGCCGGGGCCAGAGCTGGGGTCGGGGTCGGGGCCGGGGCCGGTGCGAGCATCGGGGTCGGGGACAAGCACAGGGGTGCGGCGAGGGCAAGGCTCCGGCGGCGCGACGGGGGAAGAGAGAGTGGGGATTGGGGGGGGGGTGGGGAAGAGGCGGGATGAAGCAGAGAGAGAAGGATTTTGGGGGTTAAGTGGACATAGCAGTAGCGCGTTTGAACCAAACGCGATGTAGCTAAGTTAGCTATAGCGGTTTTACGCAGACGGCGCTACTGCTATTACAGGTAGCTATAACAGTTTTATAAGGAAACCGCTACTGCTACCTTGACTAGCTGTAGCTGTTTTTCAGAAAGGCTCTACTGCTATAACCAGTAACTATAGCAGTTTTCCTGTTTGTTTTCTTCTATTTTCTTTTCTTTATTTTCACTCATTTTTTTCCGAGAGCAGTGAACGAAGGAAAGGCGATATATATTGCATCATTTGACGGTTAAGTATGTATACAAAATATGAACATATATATTACATCATTGGACCCATGCATAATGGCTAAGTGTGTATACAAAATAGGAACATATATATTACATCATTTGACCGATAACATACGGTTCCTCAGCGTTGACGTTTTCATTTTTGAGGGAGCTTCTTTCCCTTCTTGTTTGTTGTAGAATAATTGAGCCCCTCATTGTTAGTTTTCCTTTTCCATGGTGTACGATTTTTCTTAGGTAATGTAGTATTGATTCTTCTTTTGATGTAGTCATCTTCCCTCATTGGGTTGCCGTACTGGTCGTAGTCTCTTCCTCGTTGGCGACTCCATCCATTTCAATGATGTTCCATTTGCCTCTCCTCACGACAACATGGCTGGGATTGCGCGGGTCAGTTATGAAGAAGCATTGTGTCACGTGCTTAGTGTGTACCCATGGCTCGTTTTTTGCGATAGCGTTCACGGTAGCGCTCTTCGCGTCGGGTATAGTCATGGTAGTGAAATACCGGTTTTCTCTTTCGACATTCTTAGCCCATCTGACATGGAACATCGTCGTATTGTGCAGTCCAGAGTATTCAAGCTCCCAGATCTCCTTGACCCTTCCATAAAATCTCTCAGTTGCACCGTTGTCGCTGCCGGTCATGCATTCCATCGTCACCCCTGATTTCTGATCATCACTGTCCATATCTTTGGCCTCCGTGTAGAACGTGTATCCGTTGATATCGTATGCTTGATAGGTGACGAGGTTGGGCGAGGGGCCATGTGCTAAGGCGTATATGAGAAATCCATCCTTAGTGCCCTCCTCTGGGGGATTAGCAATAATATGCTCTTTGAACCAATGCAGGAAAGTGGAGTTGTGCTCCCTAGTAACTTCGGCGTCCGTCCTGCATACCCCCCGGTCACTATACTTCTTTGTGATAATTTCTTTGTGCAGTGCCACGAAAGGATCTACCTCGTCTAGGTGTTTTAGCACTACCAAGTTTGCCTTGTCAAAGTCGTTGCATCGATCTGAGTATGCCACGTGCAGTTCCGTGCGACCGTTGGAGCGACCTTCTCCTTCGAGCCTCCCATCATGCTTGTTAACGGGCAAACCAACACCAACACCAGGCGGCTGGTCTGCGCCATATAGAAAATTCTCGCAGAAAGAGATGCACTCCTGTGTCAGATAGCCCTGGACGATGCTTCCATCCGGACGGGACATGTTGTGCAGGAATGATGGCCCCAGGTCTATTATGTCATCCACAAAATGGACACACAGATGCACCATGACGTCAAAGAACGTGGTCGGGAAGTACATCTCAAGCTCATTCAGTATCACAACGATCTCTTCCTGTATCCTTCAAAGCTGCTTCACACTGATCGACTTTCAAGAGATGATGTCGAAAAAGTTGCAGAGACCAATAAGCATGTCATGGACGTGCTTGTCCATTATCCCTCTAATGGCAACAGGTAGTATCTGCGTCATCATCACATGACAATCATGGGACTTCGTCCCGCTATACCTTTTCTTGTCCGTGTCTAGATATTTGCTTATCTTGCCACAGTAACCAGAACTAACTTTGACTCCGGTAAGGCACTTAAAGAATTGATCGATCTCAGCCTGACTTAAGGTGAAGCAAGAAGGGGGGGCAATAATCCTCTTCCTTTACTTTCTTGCCCTTCTTCTCCCACGCCTCTGTCTCCGTCTCTGTCTCGTTTGACTTTTTACGAGGCGGCATGTGCAGATCTTCCATGATATTCAAATCTTGCAAGTCTTTTCTTGCCTTTGGCCCATCCTTGGTTTATCTGGCATGTTCATCAGCGTCGCGAGCTAGCTCTCAAGGACATTCTTACATATATGCATTTGATAAAGGCAATGAGGTGTGTCGAGTTTGTGCCAGTACTCCAAGTCCCAGAACACAGATCTTGTCTTCCATACCTTCAGCAGCACCTCCGACGCCTTTTTCATCGTCTTTCCCGGCGATGGGCACTGTTCCCAGTTTTTCAATATCTCATCGATTTCGGTGCCGCTCCGCTTACGTGGAGGTCCTCGATGCTCAGTGTGATCATTGAATAGATCTCCATGGTTTCTCCACGGGTCATCCGGATCGAGCCATCTTCGATGCCCCATGTACACAATTTTCCCGGACCTGCCATCTTTCCTTGATGTTGGCTACTGAGACATCGTATCATCCATGCACCACGTGCATCCGCAATATCCATGGCACACGTGGCCTGTGACATATCCGTAACTGAGATAGTCATGCACCGTCGTGATCAGCGCGGCTCTCATGTGGAAATATTCGCCTTTGGTGGCGTCCCATGTCTTGGCCGGAGTTTTCCATAACGTGTCTAACTCCTCTTGAAGTAGCCCCAGATACAGATTAATATTATTTCCTGGTTGTTTTGGCCCTTGAATTAGCATGCTCATGTGAATGTACTTCGACTTCATGCACAACCAAGGGGAGGCTGTACATCCATACAAACACGGGCCATGCGCTATGGTTGGTATTTTGGTTGCCAAACTGATTCATGCCATAGGTACACGCGCTGAGCACGATGTTCCTTGCATCACATTCGAAATACCTATAGAAGCCATTCAACGCTCTCCACTGACTTCCATCCTTGACGTGTCTTAGCTTCGCATCATCTCCATCGTCGGGCTTCTTCCTCTCCGTGTGCCAGCGCATGAGTTTTGCTTTCTTGGGATCTATGAAATACCGCTAAAGACGGGAGTGATCAGTAAGTACCATACAACTTTCTGGGGACATTTCTTCCTGGCCTTCTTGTATCGAGAAGCATTGCACACCGGAGAACTTGTTTTTTCCGCGTGCTCCTTCCGATAAATTATGCAATCGTTGATGCATGCATGGTATCTAACGTGCGGCAGATCAAGAGGGCACACAATCTTCTTGGCCTCATCCACACTATTAGGACATAGATTCCCCACAGGAAGAACATCCTTTAGGTACTTGAGATGCTCATCGAGGCTAGTGTCGGTCCATTTGTTTTTAGCCTTCGTCTTCAGGAGTTGGGGCGTGAAACTCAAGCGGGTCACCTCGGGATTGCAACCATCATACAATGGAGTGTTCGAGTCTACCACGAGTTACTGCAGCTTAGCCTCCTCTCTAGAAGCAGCTCTCTCAATACTCGTCTCCTTGCGAAGCAGTGCTTGAACATGAGGGTCCCGCACGATTGAACTTGGTACCGACGAACTCTTCTGCGTGGAGTCCACGTTCTCTCCACCGCCATGTCCGACCCCTTCTCCTCTGCCATGTCCGGCCCCTTCTCCGCCGCCATGTCCGGCCTCTTCACCGCCGCCATTATCGATCATCTCTTCGTCTTGCCCCGTGTCGTCATTGCCTGCCCTGTTGGCCTCCTCAACATCATCATCCTCATATTTAGTTATCCACCGAGTATAGCCATCCATGAAACTAGTCATGAGCAGGTGCACTTCGGCACGACCTTCGTCATAGGGGTCAAGGCAAACTATTCCTTTGCATATTCGACACAGACATAAAACCTCTGTCAGGTTATTTTCTTTTATGTCCTGCATCGCCGTCCGCAACCACCTGTCCACCACCGTTCCACTAACCATCATGAACGCCTGCACGGTAATAATAAACAAATTGATTATAAAAATGCGTGCATGCATCAAAGTCATACAAAAATTTGACATGACTGAGGGAGTCCCGGACTTGGGGTTGTCCGGATAGCCGAACTATCACCGTTGGCCGGACTCCTGGACTATGAAGATACAAGACTGAAGACTTCGTCCCGTGTCCGGATAGGACTTTCCTTGGCGTGGAAGGCAAGCTTGGCGATACGGATGTGTAGATCACCTACCATTGTAACCGATTCTGTGTAACCCTAACCCTATTCGGTGCCTATATAAACCGAAGGGTTTTAGTCCGTAGGACGAACAACAATCATACCATAGGCTAGCTTCTAGGGTTTAGCCTCTCTGATCTCGTGGTAGATCTACTCTTGTACTACCCATATCATCAATATTAATCAAGCAGGAGTAGGGTTTTACCTCCATCGAGAGGGCCCGAACCTGGGTAAAAACATCGTGTCCCTTGTCTCCTGTTACCATCCGCCTAGACGCACAGTTCGGGGCCCCCTACCTGAGATCCGCCGGTTTTGACACCGACATTGGTGCTTTCATTGAGAGTTCCTCTGTGCTGTCGCCGTCAGGAAGGATGCCTCATCCCGTCTTTAAAGACGGCACCATTGCTAAAGGAGCTTTGGCCACCGGCCAGACTCTCCGGCTAGGCGGCTTTCTTATGACCGCCTGTTCGGCCGCCGCGCCGATGATGGCTTCTCGGGTCTTCAAAAGCAATCTTCGCGTTAGCTCGGAACTTGCCGAGCAGCTAGATCCGGTGGAGCTCTCCTCCGTGAACGAGCTCCTGGATCGCATCGCCGCCCTGGGAGTCGCTACAGACTACGATCAGATTGGGCCTAAAACCGATCTGAGAGAGATTAACTCTCCCCAGGCTACCCACCACGTTGCCGTGGTGGAGGAACAGTACAGCGACCCTTCTTCTATCTTAAGGACTAGTTATGTACGAATTCCCGACCCCTCCATGCCGGATTCCGGCGGAGGGACGGATGTCGATCAAGTCCTGAACTTAAAGTCAAGCAGCAGGCTGGATTCATTGGACAATATTCAAAAACCCAAGCTTCCAAGTTCGGAAACTTTTTGGCCCTTGAGTCTCAGATTGGACGGGGTTCCGAATTCAATTCCACCCGCCCACCCAAACATAAGTGATCTATCCCGAATTCGGCAAGAGCCTACTGAAACAGTACACCATTACTGGGCCAGATTCCTCCTGGTTATGGACAGGGTAAAGGACTGCCGCGAGGAAGACGCAATTTCAATTTTCTGCAATAATTGCACGGACAAGGGAATCCTAAACGCCTTAAGTCGTCGCGAAATTACACGCTTTACCGACTTGGCGTCCATAGTATGAAAGTACTATGCGATGGAGAGCGCCTGGAAAACCGAAGCCAAATTTTGGGATAATCCGGCCCCGAATACAACCCTAGTCCGAAATAAAAGGGTGCATCATCGCAGGCACCTGGGGTAAATACCAACAAACAGAAACCCCCTAAAGGGCACGGAACCGTACTTGAGGGATGGCTCATTGGACCATGTAAAATTCATAGCACAGAGGGCACCACTCCAACTCATAGCATTCGAGCATGTTGGATACTACGGCAGGTGGCGAAAAGTGGTGAAGAGCTTCTAGCTCCAAAAAACCAGCCCAGTAATACCATTACGGTATTAACAGTCTTCGAGACTTTCGCATCAAATAATATGCGGAAACGAACACTCCGCAACCTTGCCAAAGTCTACCAAGTAGCAACAATAAACCCATGGAGTGACACGGCTATTACCTTTAATGCCAGTGATGAACCTAAATTCCGAACAACCCGAGCACCAGCCGCATTGGTCCTCAGTCCAATAGTGGACGGCTTTCGCCTTACTAAGGTACTCATGGACGGCGCCAGCGGATTAAACCTCATCTATGAGGAAACCCTCCGAAAAATGGAAATAGACTGGAGCCGCATTGAGCGAAGCAGCACAACCTTTAGAGGAATAATCCCTAGCCGGGAAGCATGCTGCACAGGAAAAATCACACTGGATGTGGTGTTCGACTTGCCGGACAATTACAGGTCCGAGGAGGTCACGTTCCAAGTGGCCCTGTTCAGCAGCGGATATTACGCTTTATTAGGGCGAGAGGCATTCACAACTTTTCACGCTATACCCCATTACGGGTATATGAAGCTCAAAATGCCCGGGCCCAATGGAATCATCACTCTTGCCAGTGATCCGAACATATCACTCCGCGCTGAAAACAAGACAGCCGCACTAGCCCTCGAGGCACTATCCGAAGCCCTAGCGGCCGAGGAACTCACTGCGCTGTGCTCCACGGTGAACAGGGACGATGTGATACTCGATAAGAGATCCAAGTCCACCTCTTTTAAACCAGCAGATGAAATAGTCAAATTCCAAGTCCACCCAACGGACCCTACAAAGACGGCCTCCATTGGGCACAATTAAACCCTGATGTAGACGCCCCACTACGAGAATTCCTATGGGAAAATTGGGACATTTTTGCCTGGAACCCTTCAGACATGCCAGGAATCCCACGCCGGCTGGCCGAGCACAGCCTAAATATCCTAAAAGGATTCAGTCCAGTCAAACAGGCTCTTCGGCGTTTTTCCGAACCCAAGAGACAGGCCATGGGAGAGGAGCTAGCCAAACTTCTGGAAGCCGGATTCATCAGAGATATAAAACATCCGGACTGGTTAGCAAACTTGGTGATGGTACCAAAGAAGGACAAATCCTGGCGCCTATGTGTCGATTTCAAGGACCTTAACAAGGCTTGCCCAAAGGACCCCTTCCCCCTCCCATGCATCGATCAAATTATCGACGCCACTGTAGGACACGATTCATTGTGCTTCCTCAACGCATACTCCGGTTACCACCAAATTAAGATGGCAGAGCCAGACCAAGCCGCAACGGCATTCATCACTCCATACGGCCCATTCTGCTTCAACACAATGCCCTTCAGGCTCAAAAACGCCGGCGCAACATATCAGCACATGATTCAAACATGTCTGGCAAACCAGATCGGCAAAACAGTGGAGGCATACGTAGATGATGTGGTGGTCAAATCCAAGCATGTCGAAACTCTAGTAGACGACTTGAGGCTCACATTCAAATCTCCAAAAATATGACATTAAGCTCAATCCGGAAAAATGCGTCTTCGGCGTACTAGCCGGAAAGCTCTTGGGCTTCATTGTGTCCGGTAGAGGAATTGAAGCAAACCCAGCCAAGATTCGAGCTCTGTAACAATTGGATATCGCAAAAGACCTCAAACAAATACAAAAAATGACTGGATGCGTGGCAGCTCTAAGCCGCTTTATCTCCCGTTTGGGAGAAAAGGCATTACCCCTTTATCGCCTCCTCCGGCGCACCGAACACTTCGAGTGGACGGATGCCGCCACGGCCGGACTCGAAGAAATAAAAGCCATATTGGCAACAAATCTGGTCCTGGCCGCGCCCAACATGGGCGAACCAATGCTATTATATATCGCGGCAACACATAAAGTTGTAAGCGCGGTGCTCGTCGTCGAATGAGAAACGGACGGACACATGTTCCCTCTTCAAAAACTAGTTTATTATGTGTCCACTGTCCTAACTCCATGCAAGTCCCGGTATCCACATTATCAAAAGATAGCATACACGGTGTTCATGGCATCCCGGAAGCTGCGACATTAGTTCCAAGAGTGTTCAATAACAGTAGCCTCCAAAGTTCCTCTTTATGACATCATAAACAACCGCGACGCGACGAGCAGATTGCCAAATGGGCCATCGAGCTCCTCCCATTCGACATAACCTATAAGCCACGGCGAGCTATCAAATCGCAAGTTTTGGCCGACTTTGTCGCCGAATGGACTGAAGCCGAACTCCCTAAAGAGTACGGCGCATATTCCAATTGGATCATGCACTTCAACGGCTCCAAAATGTTGGCGGGCCTGGGGGCTGGCGTCGTCCTGACGTCCCCAACCGGGGACACAGTCCAATACGTACTCCAGATAATGTACACGGACTCCAACAACACAGCCGAATACGAGGCCCTTCTACATGGCCTCCTGATGGCAGTCTCCATGGGCATTAAATGCCTAGAGGTGCGCGGGGATTCGAACCTCGCGATATCTCAAATAAACGGAGACTTTGGTGCCAAAGATCCGAAAATGGCAGCTTACCGTAACGCCGTCCTAAAAATGTCAGCACGGTTTGAAGGGCTCGAATTTCACCACATAGCCCGGGATAATAACCAGGCGGCGGACGTACTAGCACGCATCGGCGCAAAGCACGATGCCATCCCCCCAACATCTTCCTAGAACGGCTATTCAAGCCATCCGTATCATGGGAAGGGGAGTCCGGAAGCAACAATCCGGACCCAACCGCACCGGCCGACGCCGAACATTCTGACACAATCGGCGGTTCCGCCAATGAAATCACACCTTCAGCCCACGAAATAATGGCAGTCATTGCCCCGTGGACGGAACCATTCCTAGCCTACCTAACTAGGCAGGAACTTCCCGAGGACCAAAACGAGGCCCGCTGCATAGTACGGCGATCTAAAGCCTATAAGGTCGATGAGGGAGAGCTTTATAAGAAAAGCACAACCGGAATCCTTCAAAGGTGTATCTCCGAAGAGGAAGGGCGAGACCTTCTGGCTGAAATTCATGCCGGACTTGGTGGGCACCACGCCGCAGCCCGGGCCCTTGTTGGCAAGGCCTTCCGTACAAGATTTTATTGGTCGATGGCCCGGGCAGATGCTCAGGACTTAGTTGAACGATGCGTTGGTTGCCAGCTTTTTGCTAACCAAAGCCACATGCCGCCCACCGCCCTCAAAACTATACCCATCACCTGGTCGTTCGCGGTCTGGGGGCTTGACATGGTTGGACCCCTTAAAGGAGGAACCCACAAGCAAAAATACCTATTGGTCATGGTGGATAAATTCACCAAATGGATAGAGGCCAAGCCTGTTAAAACGGCCGAATCCGGACCGGTGATAGACTTCATATCAGGGGTAGTACACCGTTACGGCGTCCCCCACAGTATCATCACTGATAACAGCACAAACTTCACGGCCGATGAGGTCAAACTCTGGTGCAAAAACATGGGCATCAAGCTCGATTACGCGTCAGTCTATCACCCTCAAACTAACGGTCAAGTCGAGCGGGCAAACGGTCTAATCATGAGCGGCATTAAACCTAGACTAGTGCGGTCCCGAAAGGAATCTAACACACACTGGGTAGAGGAGCTCGACTCCGTACTCTGGGGCTGCGGACCACGCCGAATCGCACTACCGGATTCACACCATTTTTTATGGTATACGGCACAGAGGCAGTCTTGCCCTGCGACATAATTCATGACTCACCTCGCGTGCGCATGTACGAAGAAAGAGAAGCCGAGCTCGATCGGCAGGACAGTTTGGACGCCTTGGAGGAGGAGCGCGACGTGGCAAAAGCTCGTTCCGCGTTCTATCAATAGCAGGCTCGAAGATATCAAAGCAGAGAAGTACGGGCCAAAGCTTACAACGTTGGCAAACTAGTTCTACGCCTACCGGACAAGAAAAAGGACAAACTCAAGCCCAAATGGGAAGGTCCCTTCATCATCGACCAAGTCCTGACCGACGGAGCATACCGTCTGCGAAACGCATTGGATAACGACTCGAGCCGAACCCATGGAATGCAGCCCGTCTCCGAAGATTCTACACCTAGCGCCGGACTCTGAGTTCGTCTCCTTCCTCCGTCTACATTTTATACTTTAGCTGTCTTTTATTTCTCTCCTTCCCCCTCCTTTTTCTTGAAGCCTTTGAGGCTCGTTTGCGCATTCTTCGCACACACTTGACGTGCCATCCTCGCTCATTATACTTGGGGGCTTCTTTAACAGAAGCTTATTTATACGGGCTTTATGCCCAACACATGTGTCAAACTTCCGCATGTACCTTTTATTCACCATTATATGCATCGATATGACTTAAGTTTTGGCCAAGCTGGGTTTCCTGGCTCCTGTGCTTACCCCTATGTTCCCGATTGTTCGGCTAGGTGGTAAAGGGAGCACCTCTGCGATTGTTACTGCCGGGTCAGCCGGATGTGTACCTCAGACTGGGTGAAGCCGAAAGCTAGCGTTCTTAAGGGAATATTCGGTCGGTGAACTAAAAGATGATTCCTTACCTATTTATTTATCTGCCCACAGATGCTTTTCTGCTTTTTTCGCAGTCCGGACATGCACTTTAGGGCATGCCCCCCAGGGAAAGGAACCCTTAATGGAACTATTCTCCCTGGAAGATGTTTCTTACTAACCATGTAATATAACATAACTAGTTGGGCACTTGTCTGATACAACACTAATGACCCCTACGCCTTGTCTCCATGCATGCCCCGGTTCTTCCATAACCGCGAGGGTATTCAGACACACTTCGAACTATTGGGTCCCGAGGTCGAAGCGAAAAGGTCCGCTATGACAAACAATCTACAATCCGGCTAGAAGGCATTTTACATGTCATATTAAATTACATAGTCAACTTGACTGATTGTATTCCTCCTCAATGCCCTCTAATAGGCTGTCTAATTTACAATCTTGCTGGGAATACTTTGCGGCCAATTCTACTTGGCCGTACACTAAGCTTACAGGGATCTCCTTCCCATCGGGCCTCACAGGTCTGACCTCGGCCATGTGGTTTGGGTCAGCCTTAGTGTACCGCGTCTTCACCATGGCCCAGGCCTCCCTGGCGCCTTGACGGCAGGCCGATATCTTCCATAGTCGGAAGCGCCGCCGTGCTCCTTGAAGCCTCTCTGCAAGCTCTCCAAGGCCTTCGGGCAGGGAGACAGATGGCCATAAGGCCTGGGCGACGCCTTTCATCACCTGCCAAACTCGTTCGTGCAGCTGAAGCAGTTCGGGAAAAAGATCACCCGAAGAATTGGGCATCTCCTCTGCAGGACGACCTATGAGCATACCTACATACATATTTCTGTTAGTCGACTTCCTCGCCAAACTCTTTTCAAAGTTCGTTCAAGCACTCACTGAAAATGCCGCGACGAAGCCACCGGTTCTCCTTAACGGAGTCAGACAGCTGGGCACGAACATCCTTTAGTTCCTCACCCAGCTGGGTGTTGGCATCTTGGAGGTTATTTTTCTCCTGCCACACCCTTGTAAGCACGTTCTCGCCGGCCTTTAACCGGCGTAGGAGCTGCTGCCTATCCAGATCTACTCCGGCGCCATCTGCAATATTATTGGCAGACTTACACACACGCCGCACTCCATAAAGCTGCTTATCTTTATGAAGTATATATTACCAGAGGGGGTCTTTGTGGATTCCCCTGTAGCAGCTAGTGCGGCCTCGAATTGGGCCTTGCACTCTTCAAGCTCCTGGGACAGACGGGTATTCTTTTCTGTAAGATCCTGCATTTCAAATGATCCTTAAATCAGTTATTCTAACTATTTTAAGTCTCGGGGGCTACTGGCATATATAACTGTCAAAATTCCTTACCCATATGTCTTTTACATACTGCTCCGTGGCTCTGGCTAGACCATCTTGAGCGGCACGGAGGTGCGCTTCTCCCGAATTAAAGGCGTTCAATGCCTCTTGGGAGAAACATGCGTCACGAAGAACTGTCCGGCGGCGCCTATGGTTCATGGTGCTCTCCACCTCAGATTTAGTGGCGGACAATCTATCGGCATCCTCCATCGGAGGAGCACCTGACGCGCACCTTGTGTTCGCCTCCCCTTCCGGACCCGGCGCTGGAGCATGGCTGGCGGAGGCGCAATTGGCAACCTCTCCGGACACAGTCCGGCGAGCGCTCTTCTGCCTGAAAGAATCACGAGCGTTAGTATGCCTCATAGGAATCTTTCCTTGAAACTCGGTAGTGCACCATACCGTTGCGGCGACGTTTCGATACGGGCCGCACTTCTCTTCAGCCTGCGGGGCCGAGATGCCCCTTGTTGGACAACCGTCGTGGGCTCGGCTGCCCGCCTCATAGGCGCCCCCTGCAAGACACTGTTGTTGTGCGGTAATTAGAAATAAGCGCGGAGGGTATATGGTATCGGGACTTCGGTCACAGTTACCTCGGAGGCCGGAAATATCCTGGGGTAGTCAGCCGTGATGGCAACCAAAGCATTATCGATGCTAAGTTGGTGGAACACCCCGTCGATCAGCTCCACCTTTATGTATGGATCCACTTCGGAGGCCGGATCGAGGGACCGTTCCGGATCCTCGGGTTGTGGAGGCGGGCTGTGTATATCTTTCATGTCCCGGCGCAGTTCCTGCGTCGAAATCAAAAAATGAGATACTTGACTATGGGAACATGGATCGTATAGGCAAAAATAAAAAATGTCCGCTCACCCATCTTCGAGGGTTGTTCATGGAAAATCCGTTCAACGGACTGGCGCGGAGGAAATCCTCCTCCTACCCCTTGTACAGAGCGGACAAGATCTTCACCAGATCGGCGACCGATCCTGGCCCTTTACGGCCATGACGGGTGGCGTCATCCTCCCCATTGAAATCCCACATGGGGTGGCCCCTGTACTGAAGCGGCTGCACCCCCCGCATAATGCATGTAGCCATGACTCCAATCATAGTCAGTCCGGAGTGAGCTAATAACCTTATCCGGCTCATCAGGTAAAGAACATCCCTGTCATTTTCCCACTGGGGGCTCCGCGGGCGCCAGCTCAGGCGTTTCTTCAAAGGAGCATTGCTAAACTCCGGGAGGCCGATCCGAACAGGATCCGGCAGCGGGACGTCTTCCATATAATACCATTTTGAGGGCCAGTCTTCGGATGCCTTCTTTGGGGTTCCAGATAGGTATCCGGTCCCGGTGATGCGCCACAGTTCGGCTCCGCCCACTTGATATATTGACCCCTCGTGAGAACGGGGCACAAGGCAGAATAATCACTTCCACTGCGCGAAATGGGCCTTAATGCCCAAAAACAGCTCGCAAAGGGCCACGAAGCCCGCAATATGCAAGATGGAGGCAGGCGTAAGATTGTGCAGCTGGAGGCCGTAGAACTCCAGAAGCCTCCGGAGAAACGGATGGATTGGAAATCCGAGTCCTCTTATTAAATAAGGGACGAAGCATACCCGCTCTCCTTTGGAAGGATCAGGGACGCTCTCCGCCTGCTTTCCGCCCTTATAGGTGGCAAGTCCGGCTCGAACCGGAACCATGAAGGCCGGGGGAAGGAATCCCTTGGTTTGGAGCACCACCAACTCGCTGTGCGGGACTGAACATCTCCCCCAATCTCCAGGTTGAGGGCTGGGAGCGCGAGAGGAGGAGCCTCGTCGACTGTCCATGATGGAGTCGATTTTTTTCTAAGGCGCTCCGATGAATGCTCGCGGGGGGAGGATGGTGTGATTCGGATCTAGATCTCCGTCTGTTTTATGGGCGGCACATTTGCGCAGCCAAGGGGCTAAATGTAAAAATACCCTGAATTTTCACATTCAGTCAACACGTGCAAGATGGCCATTATTGGGCGTGGAAGCCAAGGAGCGCAATTATTACAAAGCCGGACACTATTAAACACAGGATTTGGAGAAGAACCCGCCTTGCAATGCCGAAGACAATTAACGCGCCAGACTCGTCATCATTGAAGCCTGGTTCGGGGGCTACTGAGGGAGTCCCGGACTAGGGGGTGTCTGGATAGCCAAATTATCACCGTTGGCCGGACTCCTGGACTATGAAGATACAAGACTGAAGACTTCGTCCCGTGTCCGGATAGGACTTTCCTTGGCGTGGAAGGCAAGCTTGGCGATACTGATATGTAGATCTCCTACCATTGTAACCGACTCTGTGTATCCCTAACCCTATTTGGTGCCTATATAAACCGAAGGGTTTTAGTCCGTAGGACGAACAACAATCATACCATAGGCTAGCTTCTAGGGTTTAGCCTCTCTGATCTCGTGGTAGATCTACTCTTGTACTACCCATATCATCAATATTAATCAAGCAGGAGTAGGGTTTTACCTCCATCGAGAGGGCCCGAACCTGGGTAAAAACATCTTGTCCCTTGTCTCCTGTTACCATCCGCCTAGACGCACAGTTCGGGAACCCCTACCCGAGATCCGCCGGTTTTGAAACCGACAATGACCGTCCATAAAAGTAGGACATATAGATCTAGAGAGTTTTCCCGGAATTCGCTGAAACGCCAATAAATCGACATTTCGGCAAAACATAGGCAACTCACAAGCATAATCGGCGTCAACTCATGCCATACACACAATTTCCATCATATCAGCCAATTATCATATCGCACACACATACACATATTTCCATTCTTGCAAAAGCATGAATTTTTAATCACACCTATCTCGAGATCGAGCACACTGTGGAGATGATGATGTAGTAGGGAGATCAAAAGTGGACAAAGCTCTTCTTGACAAAGCTAGATCTAGTTAGGGGGCACATAGGTCACTTCACTAAATGCTACATCTACTTAGCTAGCTAATTTGGGAGGAGACAACTTCAACTAGTGGAGGGGGAAGGAAAAAGAGAAAGGAGATGCATTAATGGAGGCGGTGTAGTTAGCTAGGAGTAATAAAGAGAGAGAAAGGTAGGTAGAAGAGGGAGAGTAATGGGGGGAGAAGTATTGAGGAAGAAGCTAAGTGAGGGGAAGAGGAGGTGGGAGGTAGGGGAAAGTGAGGAAGAGAGGAGATGGGGGATGGAGAGGGGGGAGGGAAAAGGTGGTATTATGCTGCGTCTTAGCAATAGCGAGGGTGGTAAAGCGTGCTACTGCTAAGAACATAGCAGCACCGCGCTTCCTGCGCACGACCTACAGCTAAGCGGGGCCCGCCATGTGGCCAGTTTCAAAATTAGCAGTAGTGACAAGGAAAAAAGCGCGCTACTGCTATTACTTTAGCAGTAGCGCGGGTCGCAGAAGCGCGCTGCTGCTAAAGCTAGGTTGGTGGGTACTGTCGGTCGCTTTTAGTAGCAGCGCAGTTCCGCTAGGCTGTGCTACTGCTAACTGAGTAGCAATAGCGCTTGTTTTGAACCCGCGCTACTGAAAGTTAGCAGTTGCGCCTCTTCTTGTAACGCGCTGCTGCTAAGATTCTTAGTATAATGTTTTCCCAAGTAGTGCCTTACCCAAAACTTGAAAACTTCACAACACAAAACTCAACAGAAAATCTCATAAGCTCAATTAGTATAAGAAAATAAATCACCACTTTTGGTACTGTTGTAAACTCATTCTTTATTTATATTGGTGTAATATCTATTGTATTCCAACTTCTCCATGGTTCATACCCCCCGATACTAGCCATAGATGCATCAAAATAAGCAAACAACACGCGAAAAACAGAATCAGTCAAAAACAGAACAACCTATAGTAATCTAGAAAGTTCGCATACTTCTGTAACTCCAAACTCCTCAAAACTTAGGACAACCTAAGCAATTTTTATATCAATCTACTGTAAAAAATTCAGAATTTTTCGACGCTCCTGTGATTTAAAAAAATTCTGGGACTGAGCACAAAAGTTTCTGTTTTTCTAGCAAGATCAAATCAACTATTACCGTAAGCTATCCCAAAGGTCTTACTTGGCACAAACACTACTTAAAACACAAAACCATATCTAACAAGAGGCTAGATGAATTATTCAAAGCAAAACAGAACCTAAAAGGTAAAAACATAAAATAAAATTGGGTTGCCTCCCAACAAGCGCTATTGTTTAACGCCCTTAGCTAGGCATAGAACATGAATAGATCTAGATGTAATCGTCTTTGGCATGCAATTCTTCAATTACGTACTTATAATTTTTAGGAGATTCTTTGGTTTTATTACTGATCAAACTCCAAGGCAAGAAATCAAGAAATTCATTCATGACAATAGGTTCCCTAATAATATCGAGAAAATTGGGGTGAATACTTATCGCTTTGAGATCTTCATTGTCTTTACTAGAAGATTCACCCTTATTTTTAGGAACATAAGTAAACTTGGCAATCTTAGTAGGAGGAGTAGTTTTAACGGAAGAAAAAGCGGAACCTAAGTTGGTAATAATGTCTTCTAGTTTGCCAATTCTAGTAGAATCTTGATCTATCTTTTCATTAACTATAGGTTCGTTTTCCCTAAGATTCTTTAAGGTAACTCCCACTTTAGATTCGTATTGAGTAAACTGATTATGAATCTTTTTATCCAAATTTTCAATCAACTCAACAGTAGCAATTTTATTCTCAATAATATCAAGTCTTTGCATCACATGCTCCGAAGTTAAAGTAGTACCATTAACCAAAAGCGGTGGGGGACCTAGCAAATCTATCATAGCATTATAAGAATCAAGTATGGCTCCCCAAGAAATTTCCTCGGTAATGGTATCTAGAACTTATCTATTCCAAGGAGTAATGCCTCCATAAAAATCGCGAGGAAGAACAACAGTAGAATGCTTTCGAGTAGATCTATTTTGAGCATTGCAAATTCTATACCAAGCATCTTTTAAAATTTCTCCTTCCCTTTGTTTGAAATTGAGGACTTCATTATCAGGAGTGCTCACGATAATGGGAGGACTAGCCATGAGAGCTAATCATGTGTTTAAACACATGAGCACAAAAAAAGCAAACGAAGAAGACGAACGGAAGAGGGGGTGAAGAAAAAGCAAATCTTTTCAAAAATCATTTTAGAAGTGGGGGAGAGGAAACGAGAGGCGAATGGCAAATAATGCAATGCGAGGGATGAGAGTTTATGATGGGTACTTGGGATGTCTCGGCTTGGCGTAGATCTCCCCAGCATCGACGCCAGAAATTCTTCCTACTAACTCTTGAGCTTGCGTTGGTTTTTCCCTTGAAGAGGAAAGGGTGATTCAACAAAGTAGAGTAAGTATTTCCCTCAGCTTTTAAGAACCAATTTATCAATCCAGTAGGAGACAACAAGCCACCGAATACCTGCACAAACAAACACGAACTTGTACCCAACACGACAAAGGGGTTGTCAATACTTTCACGGTTATTTGCAAAGTGAGATCTGATAGAGATGGATAAGCGGTAAAGTAATATTTTTGGTATTTTTGGTTTATGGAACGAAAAGTAAAAGATTGCAAAGAAAGTAAATAGGAAACTAAAATTGTAGATCGGAAACTTATATGATGGAAAATAGACCCGGGGGCCATAGGTTTCGCTAGAGGCTTCTCTCAAGTTAGAAATTACTAAGGTGGGTGAACAAATTACTGCCGATCAATTGATAGAAAAGTGCAAAGTTACGACGATATCTAAGGCAATGATCATGAATATAGGCATCACGTCCGTATCAAGTAGACCGACTCCTTCCTGCATCTACGACCGTTACTCCACACATCGACCGATTCCTGCCTGCATCTAGAGTATTAAGTTCATAAGAACATAACACATTAAGTAAGATGACATGATGTAGAGGGATAAACTCAAGCAATATGATGAAAACCAAATCTTGTTGTCCTCGATGGCAACAATACAGTACGTGTCGGTTCCCCTTCTGTCACTAGGATCGAGCATGGCAAGATTGAACCCAAAGCAAAGTACTTCTCCCATTGCAAGAAAAACCAATCTAGTTGGCCAAACCAAATCGATAGTTTGAAGAGACTTGCAAAGATATCAAACATCCATATAAGAATTCAGAGGAGATTAAAATAATATTCATATATAAGATGATCATAAATCCACAATTCGTCGGATCTCGGCAACACACCGTAAAAAAGTATTACGTTGAATAGATCTCCAAGAACATCGAGGAGAACTTGGTATTGAGAATCAAAGAGAGAGAAGAAACCGTCTAGCTACTAGCTATGGACCCGTAGATCTGTGGTAAACTACTCACGCTTCATCGGAGAGGCAATGGTGTTGATGTAGAAGCCCTCCGTGATCGAATCCCCCTCTGGCAGGACGCTGGAAAAGGCCCCTAGATGGGATCTCACTGTACAGAAGGTTGCGGCGGTAGAAAAGTGGTTTCGTGGCTCCCTGGAAGGTTTTGGGATATTTGAGAATATATAGGTGGAAGAAATAGGTCAATGGAGTCACGAGGGGCCCACAAGGGTGGGGGGAGCGCCCTAGCCCCCTGGGCGCGCCTCCCGACCTTGTGTCCGCCTCGTGACTTTCCTGACGTGCACTCCAAGCCCTGTGGATGTCTTCTCGTCCAATAAAAATCATCGCGAAACTTTCATTCCGTTTGGACTCCGTTTGGTATTCCTTTTTTGCGGAACTCTAAAACAAGCAAAAAATTGGAACGAACACTGGGTTCTAGGTTAATAGGTTAGTCCCAAAAATCATATAGAATAGCATATTAATGCATAAGAAACATCCAAAACAGATAATATGATAGCATGGAACAATCAAAAATTATATATACATTGGAGACGTATCAACCCCCCCCCCCCCCACGTAAGGAGAGTGACGACCTGATGGCATTGAGTCTATCGACCATCATTCCCGACGTCGCTTGGTTCTCCACTATGGGGGATGCCCCCACGTGCTCTGACTCCATGATCACTGGTTTCACCGACTACACCTTGGAGTAGTCCACCTAGATAGTTTAACTTGGATGGCCACTTGTAATGCTTTTGGGTAAATGCGTGATGAATGCTTACGAGGATAATGTATGATGTGTTATTTTAACTTGCATTCCTTCTTCAAATCTTTTTATCTTTCTTTGTAGACGAAGAGGTATGCGGTGTACAAAGGTAGGTGTCCAGGACTCTATGATTCCAGTAAAATTTGGTGGAAGGATGAGATCGTGTAAAAATCGTTGGGAGGGTGGGATCAAGGGGGTCGGTGGAAGTAGGGATGGCAACGGGGCCCCATACCCGCCAAACCCGTGGGGATTTCATCTATTAGGGGGTGGGGATGGGCGAAAAACATCCCCATGGGGATATTTACCAAACTATTTTATTCCCCATAGGGTACAACGGGGATGGGGACGATATCCTATTCCCCAGACCCAATACCCATCGAGGACCCGGTTAGTAACTATGATACTGCGGTCAACCTTAAAATATTCACAAACAAACTTGCGGAAACAAAAAAAGCTCTGAATAAAACCTTAAACCTATCTCACATCCTCACCTCAGCTACCATCATGACCAAGAAGTCAATGACCTAGATAGGCATTAGCAGGACAAGGACAACACCATGTATGTATGTTGATTATAGGGTGTCATATTATGTATATGAGTATTTGTTTATGAGGATGGGGACCCTAATGGGGCCCCGTTCCCCAGTAGGGCATGGGTATGGGGAAATTTTATCCCTAGTCATGTAAACGGGGATGGGGATGGGATGACAAAGAATAGATGGGATGGGGATGTTGTAGGTATCCCCATAGGGGATTGTCCCCATTGCCATCCCTAGGTGGAAGGAGGGATTGATGGGAGTACTAACAGAACGACGCACGGACTCTCCTTGCAGGAGTAGAGATGCGGAGCACAAAATAATAAGTTGATCATAGAATAAATGAAACCAAAAAATAAAACAAAATGAAAAACAAAACATAGAAAAAACCAATGCTGGGGATATCGCTTATCGGGAAATTATCGGTCGACTCATGATAAGGGGTAAATCGGCCAGTTTATCGGCATATCGGCCGATTTATCACCATATCGGCTGATTTATCGGCCGGTTTATCTTATCGGTCAGACAATGATAAGCGATAAATCGGCCGGTTTATCGAAATATCGGAAGATATCTTGAACATTGGAAAAAACTAAAAACAAAAATGCGCCGCGCGTCAAATGAACTGACCAACTTTGGTAATATTTTATTTGATTTGACTATGTTATTGTGCGACGTTGTTTTGGGAAAGTGTCGATTTGATTGAGTTAATGCACGCGTCAAATAGTCCGTCCAACTTTGGTAAGATTTGATTTGATTTGAATGATTTAATGCACACAGTTGTATTGGGAAATTGCCGATTTGATTAAGTTAATGCACGCGTCAAATGGGTTGCCAACTTTGCTAAGATTTGTTTTGATTTTTTCTTGGGCAAAAGATTTGATTTGATTTGAATGAGTTAATATGTGACGTTGTTTTAGGAAAGTGCCGATTTGATTGAGTTAATACACGCTTCAAATGGGCCGGCCCAAATTGGTTGTGCTTGAGCAAAAGTTTGTCCGTACGACGCTTGCGGGTGTAATATAGGATTTGTGGAGTGGTTGGTGGGAGATGAGTAGATATACCCAAAACACAGTTGAATATAAAATAAAAATGCTCAGTTGGTTGTGCAATAGTAATTCCACACCGTGGTGTATCACATAGGAACAAACAAATTTCGCTCGGGCTACGATGCTAGTTAGGTAGCTAGTCTCTCGGATGAACGCCGTATAGGTTGTAGTGAAAGACATGTTAATTAGATTTCCATGCTTGATTTTATGCACGACTTTTTATCTGATTAGGACCACATGTAGAAGGAATAGAGATAGATTGGTGTAATGGTGTGGCTAGGTCTCAGCCGACTGAGACTTAACGAAATCTCAGTCAAGTGATATTGTATATAAGAAGAAATAGAAAAAAAACTGAAAATAATATTTTTGTACGAATCTCCATGCAAGATCAAAGGCATATAATATGGACTGAGACATAATGAAGTTTTAGTCGACTGCGACTTAGCAAAACTGTTGGTGTAATGGGTTGTATGTATTGCTTGAGCATTTTGGGCATATATATAGGAGACTAGGAGTACATTATCTTTTTGAAATACAAGACACGATATAATAATTTCTATTATATCCCATGTTTCCCAATAATCATGATACTCAACATCCCCGCAGTTACAATGGTAGTGAAGCAGATGGCGATCGAAAACAAAAAAAAGAAAACACCGATCAAACGAAGGGCGAGAGAGAAAAACCTTGATCAATATATCAGGAAAAAGACTAGGGCAGCCAATCAACATGATTAGCAAACGAACCCTAGGTACGGGCGGCGCGGCCCCCGGTGGCGATTAAGGAGATCGACCGCCTCGGGGGCGACGCAATGCGGAAGCGCCAGCGACGGCTAGGTTGTGGATCGAGATTAGGCTGATACCATGTAAAAGGAATAGAGAGGGACTGGTGTAATGTATGAGTACAAGACAAGCTAGAATAATTCCTGGTCTATCCCATATTTCCTAATAATAACGATACTCAACAGCACATATAGTCTATCTTATGTTTCCTAATAATAACGATACTCAACAACAAATGTATGTACCAAGTGATCTTAAGCGCATTGTGAGAAGCATACCAAATAAAATCAAATCATATATATGTAAGAGTAGTAGAATGCACGTCATTTTTATGGTCTCACTGATTGCTACAAGTGATGGCATTTCAATACCAAGTATATAGAACACGTACATAGTTTGGTTATTACCGAAACCTTACACGCGAGGAGACCCGTGAGCATATCCCGGGCGACCTTTCCTACCCGAATCACATTCTCCGATTTGTCCCAGGCCCTGGCCTGGCCCGCCCGAACATGAACCCTAGATTCGAAACTTCCATATTGCGCGTGCGGCCGGGACCTCTAGCGCCCGCCCAGCCCCGTCCACGGTTGGTTCAAACCGAAGAGAAGGAGGCCGCCATGACCAACCCGCACCCCGCCGCCAGACACCAACCACCATGCCACGACCACGCCGACGACCAATGCAAACCATTGCGAGTTCCCACCCCGCGCCGACCAGCCCGAAGCACAAGAGAACCCTAACCGGAGCTAGGACCTGCCACCTGAGGGGATTCCAAGCATGGGTGTCACCATGACCGGAGGAGATCCCCGCGCCCCCTAGGAGTCGACGGACAGAACTGGCCAGATCAGATCGAGCCACCACGTCCCCCTCCCCCCCAAAGGCGCCCCGTGTGGCCTCCACGCTCCATCCAGGCGCAACCGCGGGAGCGGAGCACACACAAGCCCCCCTCCCAATGCTGCCCTTCATCGCGGCGTGCTGCCTAGCGCGCCGCCGCCAATCGGAGGACGCCCGCCCTCACCAGCCCCACCCAGCAGAGGGAGAGGAAGCCCGGCCATTGCCGAGTGGAGGTGGGATGAGGGTAGAGACAGCGGCGGCGCTAGGGTGGCCCTCAAGGTCGCCCGTGGGAGCGACGGGGGAGGAAGTGGGGTGGGGTGGGGGTGTTGTGGAAAAAGATCGATGCCGGCCCTCGTGTATAACTAACAAGCATTTTTTGGTTGTCGCCGATTAGCCGCTTGCAGGCTGCGGAGGCGGAGCTGGAGCTTCACTTCCGAGGCTCATTGTTGCCAGCGGAAATGGGGAACGGCGCTGGCGTTAATTTAGACTAGGTTAGATTATAGTTTAGTTAAAAAAGTCCGAAATGTAATGAATTTCGTCCGATTTGTATAAAAATCATCTGGTTTCCATGAATTTTCTACGGTTTATTTAAACCCGATTTAGAATGTAGTATGTGAATAGTATTGGATGACCGGCTCTCGCATCCGTCTCCATGAGCTATTTTTCTGTCCGCAGACGACCTAATTCCTAAGAAAAACATTCTTCGGGAGGCAAAAGAAAAAAGACCTCATGACGTTTCCGAAGCTACCCCTCCACCCTCGTAGCCCCGCCTCTGCCCTTGCGGACGCACGTCTCAGGGATCTGGAGGGCATTCCGGTACAATGACATGAGCCAACAGAAAAGTGGAGAGAGCGGCCAGCAGACAGGAATGTCAAAAATACGGTGGGCGCGGCTCTCGAAACTGAATTGAGTTGGAAGCAAAAAAGGTAAGAAGGGCGAGCGAGCGAGCGAGAGGGAACGCAGCACGAGAAGGGCGACGGAGAAACCCCTCCCTTGCTGCCTCCCTCCGAGATCCCGCCGCCGCGCCGGATCGAGGTAAGCGGTTCCTCCCTCCCTCCTCCCCTCAGTCTCCGGGTTCTCCCCTTCCCGTCCGGTTCGCGGAATCACGGACCCCGTGCGCGCGCGCGCGACCGGCGACGGTTGGCGTTCGGTTCGTTAAGGAGCCGCGCCGGCGAGCGAGGAGTAGGAGGACGGCGAAAGGGAAAGGGACGGGGAGGAGCGGTGCAGGGGAAGGCGCCGTTCGCGATCCACTTTGCTCTAGCGGGTTCGAGTTCGGACGGATCGGTGTTCGTCCAAGGCGATGCTGGAGTTTGTGCGCGGAATCGAGGTTCCGTGTGCCTGATAGCTTCCGTGTGCTTGCACCGGGGAGATTAGGATCGGAGATAGTAGTAGTGTCCGTGCGCATTTCGGCTCGATTTATATCTTCAGTTTGCAGTTTGAGTAGGATCGGAAATACGGTGTGGTTGTCTGCAGTTTGGGTGCGTGGGGGAATCGATCCTTGATGATGGGCGAGTGTTGGGTTAGCTTTGTACTTTTACCCATGGATTTAGTTATCGTCTTGTTTTTCCAAATGAACTGTGTCTATGTATGGAGATATAGACTGATGCTCTTATCCTTGAGTCCTAGTGGGGATGGAGGTAACTTTGCTGCGGTCTGCGGCAATATTGCGATTTATATTTTCAGCAGCTACAGGAGATCAATTACACTCATCATTTCATTCTCTTATGTAGGCTCGCTGAGTTTGGTGTCGTCCGAGATGAGCACCAAGATAACGGTAACCTACCAGAGGAAGCGTGGCACGTCGCGCCCTCAGGGGGCTGATGGCGCCACTCGGGAGCCTCCTCCTGTTTCTAGCAATGGGGTTGCCGGCAGCCAAGCCACCAAAGACCAGGCCGATGCCGACGCCGACGCCGATGCCGATGTAAGGAAGCCTGACTCTATCTCCTTATCGTCGTTGTAGAATTATTGATATTTGATGATATTTCTGTTGAATCTGCCGGTCTGCCGTTACTAATTTTCCCGCCTTTTGAAGATGGTAATTTTTTGCGCTTTCTTTAAGGAGGGCGCAAAAGTGGCTGCGTGGAATTGTATAGTGTGAGCCACGTGTTTGCACAACTATATCATTTGTGTCTTCAAAAATTGTGTGATACCAATAGAATGCAAAGACACTTGTATCTCAAGATGTCAATAGCTGCATGTTTTTAGAACACTATATTTGTTTGATGTTTGATATGAGCCACATGTTTTTACAACTCTATCATTGTGTCTATGGAAATCGTCGATATTTGATGTTATTTCTGTTGAATTTGGCTTTTTACGTTAGTTCTGTCGTTACGTTACTGATTTTCCCACCTTCTAAGATGGTAATTTTTTACCGAACGCCTTTTTTAAGGAGGGCGCAAAAGTGGCGGCATGGAATAGTACAGTATGAGTCACGAGTTTGTACAACTATATCATTTGTGTCTTCGGAAATTATGTGATGCCAATAGGATGCAAAGACACTTGTATCTCAAGATGTCAATAGCTGCATGTTCTTAGAACACTATATTTGTTTGATGTTTGATGTTTGATATGAGCCACATGTTTTTAGAACTCTATCATTGTGTCTTTGAAAATCGTTGATATTTGATGTTATTTCTGTTGAATTTGGCTGTCTACTTTAGTTCTGTCATTAATTACTGATTTTCCCAGCTTCTAAGATGGTATTTTTCGTGCCTTTTTTAAGGAGGGCGCAAAAGTTGTTGCGCCGAATAGTACAATATGATCCAAATGTTTGTAGAGCTCTATCACTTGTATCTTTGAAAATTGTGTGATACAAATCTGATGTAAAGACACCTATCTAAAGATGTCAATAGCTGCATGTTCATAAAACACTATATTCGTTTGATGTTTGATATGAGCCACGTTTTTTAGAACTCTATCATTGTGTCTCTGGAAATCGTTGATATTTGATGTTATTTCTGCTGAATCAAGCCGGCTATGTTAGCTCTGTTGTTACTGATTTTCCCGCCTTCTAAGATGGTAATTTTCCATGCCTTTTTTATAGAGGGCGCAAAAGTTGTTGCGCCGAATAGTACAATACGATCCGCGTGTTTGTAGAGCTCTATTATTCGTGTCTTTTATAATTGTGTGATACCAATAGGATGTAGAGACATTTGTATAGTCAACATATAGCCGGATGTTCTCATAGTATTATATGTTATGCTAAGCAGATATAAGTATATGCACTTGTTTATATTATGCAATAATAATGACCTGTCTTCATGATAGATCGAGAAACTCATCCTTATGTCCGGGTGTTGATGGAGTTCTACGGCGAAATCCCGATCTATATTTCCAGCAAGTCTCTGGATAGTACTTATGGCCATTGTTTTCTCATGTGTGTAGGCTCGCTCGAGTCGTGTTTTGCCGCGGTTCAACAAGAGTGCCAACATCACAAGAACCCACAAGAGGAAGGGTGGTACATCACTCGCTCAGACAACCGATAGAGCGACTTCGGAGCTTCCTACTATTTCTAGGGATGGGCTTGCCTACAACGAAGCCCTGGAAGACGGGGCGGACACTGATAACGACATGTTCAATGGATCCAATCTTGTAAGAAACGTTGAGTTCTCCCTTTTCTTATTGTTGTAGGATTATTGATGTTTGATATACTTTCTACTACATCTTTCTGTCCATGTTAATTCTGATGTTACTGGTTTTCCCGCCTTTTACGATTGCAAATATCCACGGCTTTTTTAAGGAGGGCACAAAAGTTGCTGTACCAACTGGTACAACATGAGCTACATGTTTTTAACAACTCTGTCATTTTTGTCTTCAGAAAAATTTATGATACAATATGACGCAGACATTGGTATCTAAAATTTCAATAGCTGCATGTTCAAGATGGTAATTTTTCGCGCCATTTTCATGGAGGGCAAATGATTCGCTGCACCAACCAGTACAATATGAGCCACGTGTTTTACGAGATCTTATCATTTGTGTATTTGGAAATTTATGATACCAATATGATGCAGTCATTTCTATCTAAAAATATCAGCAGCTGGATGTTCTCAGAGTATTATATTTTTTATGATAAGCAGGATATAGCATATTGCATGAATGATTATTATGCCATAGGTTCAATGCTTTATGATATTTTGATTCTATATCCATATGCCAATCGCCTTCCTTGTTTTGCAACTTGTACCTTTCCTCCTTCAGAAAATTGACAGTCTACCTCTACACAGCAACAGGATGCCTGCAAGCCAAAGCAAGAAAGCGCCATAGAAGAAACAGCTAAGCTATGTGCCCATGCATCAAAGAAAGAACAAAAGGAAATTCCATTATGTGAACCATTGCCACGGACGGAGCGACCTGGGATTTGTTCTCTCCCAGTAGCAGAGGTGTGGAATGATAAATTACATTGCACCAATGATGTAGTTAATCCTATCCCTGCTTCCAGTTCTGTATGGGATCTCAGACATGCCAACGGGACAACTAATCAAGCAAAGGATTCTAATAACTCTGCTCATGCGGCAATAAATTCTCATCAAGGGCCAGAAGATACTAGCAGACGTAATCAATGTAAGAACAGATTTAGTCCTCAGCTCACCTTCCGGAGGCGTGTTAAAAGGAAAATTAATTTGGACAAGCCAGCAGAGAGAAACTATACGAACGATAACGGCAAAGAATACTCAACATTGGCATGTAACCCACAATGTTTACCAATTAATGCCACACCCTTGCTCAAAGTAACCGATGCCGATATTTTGGATACTGCAGATAAGGTATGTTTTGTGACTCGTTGTACGACACTCTTCTACTGTGCTGCAAAAATGACATTGGTTTAACTCCTTACTCATATTCATGGGGCTATGGTTTCCTCTTACATCGTTATTTGCATAAGCTGGATTTGGATATAGTAAGTTAACATCAAGGCGACTATTGAAGATGAATGGGAGTTAATTCTGTTGCCTTTGTACCCAACTATATATAATGTGTCCTTACTTATAGCTGGTTTTATTTATTGTATTTGAAATATGACGTTAATTTTGAAAGAATATATTATCTACCTCGTTTATGTTGATTATGAACATGATTGGTTCGAAGCCAAAAGTTGGCATGCCAAATATTGGGCTAATGCAAATGTTGGATAGTGATTGGTTGGTTACCAACTTGTTTTGCCAATCTCTATTTTTTCCTCAAGTTTTGGCAACTTTTGATTCTGCTTAATGTTGGTATCAAACGAGTTCCATTTTTTGTGTGTGAAAAAGGACTATACAATTTTACACAGCTAACAAACAAGAATAATGAAGGACATGCTTGGCGCAGTGGTAAAGTACTCCCCACTTGTGCCAATCGGTCCTGGGTTCGACGCACCCTCTTTGCATTGCACTGTGCAGGGGTAAGGCTTGCCTCGTATAATCCTTCCCCATCTAGTGTTGGAGCTTCTAGCATTGGGTCTCCCGGCAAATAAGAATAATGAGGCTATTACTTTACTTTGTTATAGAAAAATCCACCTGTTGTGGGGGCTTGTAGCATTGGATCTATCGTGAGCAATAAGAATAATGCGGCTATTAGTTTATTTTATTATATAAAGAAAATGGGGGATGAGAACTGAGCTAGCACTCAGTTCTGACTAGTTTCTTTATTATATTATTGCATAATTTATATGTGCAATAACCAATCAATATTACAGGCAAATTTGCGTCGTAAGTATGACATAGATGTGCAGATGCCAAAAAAGTCACAAACTCACAATGCATTAACAAAAGAGAATTACATATATGTTCCACTGTAAACGAGTTAATAATGCCCTATTTATCTTGCTATATATGGTAAACTCGTCAGTAAATGGTGCACGCCGTGATGGCTAAAGGTGTAAAAAATTATAATGTAGCATTAACTCTGTATATTCTGTGTGCAGGTAGCTAAAGAAGGAACAAGTACTGGACTATCCGTATCAGCCCAACGCTTTCTTGACGAAAAAAGGTATAACAAAATTGTGTTTGTTAAGCGCTGTGATCTGACATCGGAGTAATGTTATTGCTACACTTACATTTTTGAACAACTAATTCGACGCTTCTTTTGCAGTTCACACATGCGAAAATCTACAGTGCAGCATACGGTTTCCACACGGCATATTGAATATGCAAGAGCGGAGAACTGGAGCAAAACTCTAGGTCGTGTTGTTGAAGCAGCAAAAGCTGTTGAAATGAAGAAATTACATGGTAACGGCCCCTTCATAGTTAACTAGGCAAAATAAATAAATTTAAATAGGTTGAAACTTACCAGTATATCTGTGGACAGATGATCCTCCAGAGTCCCAAGGTTCAACAAAACATATTCCAATCATTGTCTTGGACTATGATAATGATGAGAGGGCCAGGGGTAAGCTTCCGGAAAATTCAAAGGTGGTTCAGGAGGAAAACAAAAGCAGATTTAATTTAGGGAAGATCAACCTGAATCCTGTCGAATTACCTCAAGAGAGGCTTCTCGGCCTGGATGACTCATCTTTTCAAAGGCTGCCAGATCAGGTGAGCATGACAAAATCATATATTTGGCCCATCTTTTAGGAAGTGCTTCATTGTTAGTTGTTTGCTTGCGCCGAGAATCCATCAGCCTCACCCACTTAGAGGATTATTTTGTCGGTCAAGACAAACCAATTTTGCTTTCTAAATCATATATAACTGTACTCTTCATTTCAAATGTTTTTATTCTATCTCAGTTTCCATCACCATCTTGTTTATAAGCTTGAGACATGTATCATACCCATGGTTTTCACTTTTGATGAGATTTTGATGAAATTCACTGAATTTCATTAATTTCAGCAGACACTGAAATATTTCCGTTTTGCCCACAATATTTTGGCAATTTCAGTAGTACACCGGAGTTCAAATATATTTTTAAATACTTTCCAGAAAAATCAAAATTTTAATTGAATTCAAGTGAACATTTTGGTGCTTTGACTGAAATGAAAACCGAAATCGCTGAAATTCACTGAATTTCGGTGATTTCGGTTGGTGCTGAATTTTTTCTGAAACTGAAATTGAAAACCATGATTATACCACCTTATATATATATCCATGCGTTAAACATTTTGTACTGCTTACAGGATCATTTTGTTACTGGACAAAAACAAGTTTCTCAACCAATTGAAAGGCTATTTTTTACGAAGGAGAAAGATACTGTACATGGTAAAGAACAACATCAAGAGGGAACACCAGCATTGCATACCTTAAACTCAAATTTGTATGGTCCGACTCTGTCAAGGAAATCTGAGAGTTCGAAGGAACCAAAGAGCATGCCTTCAGAACTGAAATTCAGAATAATGGATAATGCTCCTGAGTCCAGTTTGGAACGCCGCTTGGATAGTTTCCAACACAGTGGCAAGTCCAGTGGCATTGATTTGCTGGCAGAAAGGATCAGCACATACTCCTACAAAAGACACCAGGTTCCCTGGTCGGAAGAAGAGTTGGATTTTCTGTGGATTGGAGTGAGGAGGTATGGAACGAGTAACTGGAATGCAATGCTGAGGGATACACGGCTACGGTTCTCAAGCTCAAGAATGTCTGAGGATCTTTCTGAACAATGGGGCAAGGAGCAAAAGAAACTTCTACTTCTGGATCTTCAATCAATAAGAACAGGTGCTCTAGGTTCTGAACCAACTCCCCATATAGCTGAAGGTTATGCTGGAAGCTCAAAGTCCCCATTCCTTGCAGCCCAATCAGACCTTCCGTTGGGCGAGGTGCAGCTTCAGAATGCTCATGCTTTGGATAGAGGCCAGCATTTATCAAGCCTTGGCAGGTTTAACGTTCATGAAATCAACAATGTGCCGAGAAATTTGTCTCTGGGAGGCTTCCCTGGAGTTTCTTCCTTGCAGGGGAGAACTGGGAGCAGGCGTAGGAAGAAAACGAAGCTTCAAAAGTCAAACTGGTGCCAAGAACTACAAGAGAGGACGTCGTCTCAGCTTCTTCCCATCAACCAACAACCAATCAACAGCCTTCCTCAGTGGCTTACCAAGGGCGTCGACACCGGTAAAAGCTGGCTCAACCCGGCGATGCGGTCGAGCGCCTCGCAGGCGTCAGGCCAGTCCACTGCAGATCCACTGAATGACGACACCGACGCATCGTCTGAAGAGACGGTGTCAGTTAGCTGACTTCTGTGTGCCAAGTTTCATGATATTGCCAATGTTACTCCCTTCCATTGTGTCACTTAACAAACTTGTTGTCTTTGATGCTGAAGCTGTGGAACATTAGTTGAGTTTCAGAGAATGTTTTGATACACCTGCCATGTTTTATTCTAGCATAACCGGAAATGATTTATTAATGGTCACTGTTCATGGTTATACTCCTCCGTTCCATAATGCCTATAGATTTTATAAAAAGTTAAATTTGATGAACTTTGAACAAATTTATAGAGAAAAGTATTTACATCTACAATACCAAATATATGCAGTATGAAAGTACATGCCATGATGTATCTAATGACATGTATTTGGTCTTTTAGATGCGGATGCTTTTCTCTACAAATTTGGTCAAAGTTTGTAAAATTTAACTTAAAAGTCTATTGACACTACATTATGGAATGAAGGGAATACACGTTATCTACATCTACTCTAGCGTCGTGTCAGATCTTTGCTAGAAGATGGGCCCTCGAATAGAAAATTTGGTTGGGTTTGCCTTAATTCCAGGTCCCAATTGATCCTGAAAAGTTCACTTTGTATAAAAAAAAGGTATAACTTGCAGTTTTAAAATATCAAAGTTGCACTTTTTAGAAATGGATTGGGACTTGTAAGGGGAAAAAAATTAGGTCGTACTAGGTTTAGCAAAACTGAATAATTTCTCTTCTTTCTCTTGGAAAGGTAACTAGTTAAGAAGAAATCATGGACAACCTCACTCTAGGATAGCCGGACCCACTGGTCCCTCGAAGAGACCATAGCAAAAGAGATAAGACAGGACCTTGTGCATCATGGTAGACAATGCTTGTTGCTCCGAATAGTCAGACCTTGAGACTCTACCCGTCGGTGACTCGGTGTTGATCTTCGCCACGCCCTCTGTTGAAGAGAGCCATCTCTCCCGTCAACAAGGACAACCAAATATTGCATTTCGTCTCCTTGCCCAGAACCTTATTCCTTTTTGCCTAGGGTTGACGCTATCTGACAACACACTGGTCGACTCCCATTTGGAATTCGGCATTGCCATTGCTTGGGACATGGCTATTTCGTGGCTAGGGCCCGAGGCACCCCATTCTTTCCACTGTAGGCGCCATGCTATGCTTAAATTGAGGTATATGGTGTCATTTTCACAAGGCACGCCCTAGGCTGATGACTCTTAAAATTTATTCGATTCGCTAACTGGAGCTTTCATTGTCACAATGATGGAGGGCCAACATTCGGATTCTATCAAAATTCATTCCCTTCCCTGCTCACAGATGTAGTTCACACTACCTCGCTCGTTAGGGACAACCTCTTCTACTTGGTAGCCACTGAAACTATGCCCAACAGCGGTTATAATATTGGGCTATGGCTATTTATCTTACCCAAAAGAGTTACCCCACTTTATTATATTATAAAGCAACCATCACCACATACATCCGAGCGAATCGATACAAACACACGCCACCACGACACAGAACACACATACCGAAGGCAAGATAAAATGTGGCGGGCACCGTCACACCATTCGGATGACAACCAAGCAAACTAGGAATGAGCAAAGAACTACTTGGAGCCAGCGAGGAGGGGTTAGACAGACAATTACGAAGTAAGGACTCCAGGATGGTGCTGGCCAGAAGGGTACGAACACATATAACTACCACCGTCCGATCCGAAAATCAAGTTTTCACCCGGAGCCACATGTAAGGAGTGAGAGCACCACGGCAGAGCCTTAAAGAAGAATAGAATGTCCACGGACGCAGCCGACGGCCAGTACAAGGACTGGGTAAGTGATGTACCCCAGCGCTCACACCACTCCGACACACCCCCGATCCGCCAACCACCCGCAGCCAAGCCCCCCGTGAAGCCATGGCTGCCGCCCGCACCTGAGACGCAAGTTCTGCCCCTAAACGCCATGCCTCCTGCCCCAGGGCCGCTACCCATCATCTAGGCACCCTAAGACCATCCAAAGAGGTCAGCTTTGTACCAGAGGGACACCCCCGACCAATGACTCGCAACATACGACCTGGCTTTAACACCGCTGGAGCGGGGACAGCCCGCACGCGGCTGGGGAAAAAGGGAGGTGGGAGAGCGGACGCATTTGGACCGGCACACCCCTAGGCCAGTGACGGGTGGCCCGAGTATGTTGGCGCCCCCATCCCTCGAGCCAACGTCCCCACCGGTCACACTCCTGTGCCACTGTCGCAGGCTCTGCCACTGGAAAGGAGGGGCCCCAAGGACCGCCGCTGACCGCCAAGAAAACTCATAGGGGAGCCCATCTGCAGTGCCGCCGTCGTCCAGCTGGCGGCACGCCTGGATCCCGACCAGCATGCCCACCTACCACCGCCACTGCTCCTCCAGCACCAGCAGTCGCGGCCATGGCAATAGCAGATGGCTGCAGCCCGCGCGGCCTGGACCCAGATCCGGCCGCCCGTCGCCACCGGAGCCCACCGCGCACCACTGTCGCTTCAGCCCCTTCACACCACTGCCCACAACCCACATCTCTGTCGCTGGCTGCTGCTGCTGCTGCCGCGCCCCGAGTGAACATCGCGCCGCTTCCCGACCCTGAGGCCTGAGCCCGCCGGACCGAGCGGGGAAAGAAAAGCACCCCGCTGCCGCCAGCACTGGCCGAGCTTTTCCCGTCAGTACATCAAGGAGGCGGCAAGGGGAGGGAGGTAAGAGGAGGGGAGGCTCGAGGCGGCGCTAGCCCCCCCTCCCCAAATCCTTTCGGGACACCGTTATTTATCTTATGCCACCAACAATGAGAGCAAATTTGTTGGCGTTCCGAGCTGTTGTGCTTGACTGGGCTATGAAGTTGACTCGGGCAAAGAGCGCGGAACATCTTGGGTCCCGGGAGGAAGAGAACCCAAAACTGAAATATAGAGTAACCAGTACACTTTTTTTTTGCCAATGTACAGTATTTTGGTTGTCCACTACACTACTGTTCATGATACCCCAAAACATAGTTGAATATCTGCAATAAAAAAATGTCACATAGGAACAAACCCGTTTTGGTTGCGGCTACGGTGCTCGTTAGGCACCTAGTCTCTCCAATGAACGCCGCCTAGGTTGTTGTGAAAACCATGTCAGCGAGATTTCCATGTTTGATTTTATGCACGAATTTTTATCCGACCAATTGTTGGGAGTACATGTCTGCAGCAAATGATCTTAAGCGCAATGTGAGAAGCATACCAAATGAAATGGAATCATATCAATGTAAGAATTGTAGAATGTTTTTATTTTCTCGCGGATTGCTACATGTGATGATATTTCAATACCAAGTATACCGAACATGTACTGTAGCGACCCAACCCAATACAGTCAAGTCTATGTTTTTTGTGCCATCCTTGGATCAGTATGCTGGCACACATAATACTTCGATGAAATACCATAACATCACACATAAAATAAATACCGTACATCCAGAGTATACCTTATTTATCACAACGGAAGTAAATCAATAAGGGTGTGGAATCCCATGAAAGATATCGATGTCTCATAGCCCATAATTATCAGTTGCCCACATTTAATTTTCAGTCTGGCGTTGAGAGTTCTGAGATAGATCCAAGTCCAGAGGCTCAAATTGTCCGTAACCGGGACATGGCTAATCGATTAGGTTTTAACTCTACAGAGTGTTTTGCACTTTACCCACAAGATTTGATCCCTCCCTTTACATCCTCGCACTTCCTGGTGTTTGTGAACAGGATGAACGGAACATGGTCTTCCGAAGAGTTCCTCTAGGCCACTGTCGGTGCCCATCCAATCCTACCGTTCTTCTACATCTCATAGCACCGTTCGGCCAGAGTCACAACTAGGGTCCACCTAGCCAGAGCCCTTACTGTCTTGTGGTTGCACAGGTAAGCTTCCGGGCATGAAGTATTCATCCTACTCCAGCCCACAACGCATCCACTGGGTACTCCAGGGTGCCTCACAACCATTCCACCCAGCTGTAGTGTGTACTGAAATCTTGTCTTGAATCTTGAAGTCTTGAGGTCTTGAAGATGCAGGCCTTGTAGTTGCCATCTTGAAATTGTCATCATTGATATATAGTCCTCCTTCGCAGACCACTCACGAACACTCATACCAATCCCCCGTCTACGATAGCGTAGCCCTAAAATAAATAACGTTCTCGGGGCTTAGTAACAGGGGTGTGGGTTTGTACCTCATGCTTCTACTCAACTACAAGATTCAATATACTACTGGAGGAATTGTTGAAATAGTGACACCAAATGCAATATAACATAGGTATGAACGTATGGTCTAAGTAAACTTGCCTGGTAAGTTGATGAAGATTATATCGCTCTCAGAAATAACTTGATAGAACTATTCATCACTTTTCGATGAAAATCTATATTAATTAAACTTGGCATTCATATAAGCATTCTAAATAGCAATCATATAACAATCCACAAGTAAAACAAAGAATTAATAAAGTCAAAGAAAACCAAATAAAACTCCAAATAAAACTTCAAAAGAAAACTATAAAGAAATTACTAAAGACAATTGTATGACTTAACTACACAACAACGTTTTGTCCTAATTAAAACTTAACGCAAAGAAAATGCTAAACTAAAAATTAACAGAAAAATATAAAGCAACTGAGTTAACAGAAAGTTTCTTTCATAAAATTTTGCTAGCAAAAATAAACAAATAAAAATCTATTATAAAACTCTATTTATGACCTAAACAAATTTTAAGAGAAAACAGAAGCAAAAAATAATTTTTGAAACTTACAAAAATTGTCTACTCTTATCTAGCAGAAACGTAAAATAATTTGTGAATAGTGAAAAAATAAATAATTAAAAACAAATAAAAACTATAGGAAAAGAAATAAAGCAAAACTATATTCAAACAACACAGTTTTTGCAATAAATCAAATTTAAGTTAATCAAAACGAAATTTGGAAAACCATACTGGATAGATAAAAGTCCTAGTGACAACTAGCAAAAATAATGAAGTAAAAACCTATTTTTAAATAAAAGATATAAGCAAAATAGTCATTTGAACAAATTTCATCAAATTCAAATTTAAAATCTTCAAACATGATTTTTTTTTCTGAATCTACAGAAACTACATAAATATTCTTAACCAACTGAAAAAAGAATCACTCAAAAAGTATTTAAAACATAAAACATATAAGAATTCTAAAATTGGTACTCAATCTGAAACAAAAATTTAACTGAAATAAAGAAGAACTCTATGGGTTGGCCAGGGGGCTACATTGCAAGTTTTGGTTGGCTACAGGTCTCCGCTGCGGGCGCTAACGGGCGAACGACCAGTACTTAAGTAAAACGAGCAGCGGCTGCTAACTAACAGAAACAAGAAGAAAACCGTTGGCGGTTTAAACCCGTACTGTTTCGGTTAAATAAATTGATCTAATCTAAGCCCTACGGTTAAGATCTAACGGTGGGGAACGGCGGCGAATCACTGTGAGGTTAACGACGGCGAGGATGGCTCGGCGTCGACGGTGGCGGCTCCTCCGGTGGCCTTTGGCGACGGTGATGGTGTCCCGCGGGTGCGGCTCGAGGAGAGGATCACGGTGGTGGGGAATTCGGCGAACTACCATGGTCCAGGGGATTCAGATGAGCTCGAGAGGGAGGCTCTAGCGTGATCTGGATGCCCAAACAATGTCAAAGAGATTTTCAAGGATTAGAGAAGCCGATTGGTAAAAAGAGGGGTCAAGTGAGGGCTCAGCGGCATGGGAATCATCGATGAGAGAAGCGGCGGCCGACGAGATTGGAATGGCTAGGCCTGGCTAGATATGGTGGGTCTCGGGCGAGGGTTTGAGGAGAAGGAGGCCGCCATGACCAAACCGCACCCCGCCGTCAGACACGAACCACCATGCCACGACCACGCCAACGACCAATGCAAACCACCGCGAGCTCCCACCCCACGCCGACCAGCCCGAAGCACAAGAGAACCCTAAACGAAGCTAGGAACTGCCACCTGAGGGGATTCCAATCATGGGCGTCACCGTGACTCGAGGAGAGCCCCGCGCCCCCTAGGAGTCGATGGACAAAACTGGCCCGATCAAATCAAGCCACCACGTTCCCACCCCCCAAAGGCGTCCCGTGTGGCCTCCACGCTCCATCCAGGCGCAACCGCGGGAGTGGAGCACGCACAAGCCCCCTCCCAACGCTGCCCTTCATCGCGGCGCACCACCGCCAATTGGAGGACGTCCGCCCGCACCATCCCCACCAGCAGAGGGGAGAGGAAGCCTCGCTGCTGCCAAGTGGAGGTGGGATGTGAAGGAAATATGCCCTAGAGGCAATAATGAAGTTGTTATTTATATTTCCTTATATCATGATAAATTTTTATTATTCATGGTAGAATTGTATTAACCGGAAACTTGATACATGTGTGAATACATAGACAGAATAGAGTTTCCCTAGTATGCCTCTACTTGACTAGCTCGTTAATCAAAGATGGTTAAGTTTCCTAGCCATAGACATGTGTGGTCATTTGATGAATGGGATCACATCATTAGAGAATGATGCGATGGACAAGACCCACCTGTTAGCTTAGCATAATGATCATTTAGTTTTATTGCTATTGCTTTCTTCATGACTTATGCATGTTCCTCTGACTATGAGATTATGCAAATCCCGAATACCGGAGGAACACCTTGTGTACTATCAAACGTCGCAACGTAAATGGGTGATTATAAAGATGCTCTACAGGTGTCTTCGATGGTGTTTGTTCAGTTGGCATAGATCGAGATTACGATTTGTCACTCCGAGTATCGGAGAGGTATCTTTGGGCCCTCTCGGTAATGCACATCACTATAAGCCTTGCAAGCAATGTGACTAATGAGTTAGTTACGGGATGATGCATTACGGAACGAGTAAAGAGACTTGCAGGTAACAAGATTGAACAAGGTATGAGGATACCGATGATCGAATCTCGGGCAAGTAACATACCGGTGACAAAGGGAACAACGTATGTTGTTATGCGGTTTGACCGAAAAAGATCTTCGTAGAACATGTAGGAGCCAATATGAGCATCCAGGTTCCGCTATTGGTTATTGACCGGAGATGTGTCTCGGTCATGTCTGCATAGTTCTCGAACCCGTAGGGTCTGCACGCTTAACGTTCGATGACGATTTATATTATGAGTTATGTGATTTGATGACCGAACTTTGTTCCAAGTCCCGGATGAGATAACGGACATGACGACGAGTCCCGAAATGGTCGAGAGGTAAAGATTCATATATAGGACGATGGTATTTGGACACCAGAAGTGTTCCGGGTGATACCGGGTCACGAGAAGTGGTTCCGGGCAACCCCCGGCAAATATATGAGCTTAATGGGCCAAGTTAGGGAACACACAAGCCCACAAGGGGCTGGTGCGCCCCCTATAGGGCCAGCCACTTGGTGAGAAAAGGAAAGGAGAGGATGAAAAGGAAAGTATGAAGTAGGACTCCTACTTCCTTCCCCTCCCCCCTCCTTCATTTCCCCATTGTCCAAATATGGTAAGGGGGGCCGAATTGGACTAGGGGCCCAATTAGGATTCCTCCTACTTGGGCGCGCCCTAGGCTGCCTCCCCCCTCTCCCTCCTTTATATACGCGGGGAGGGAACCCCTAGAACATCATCAATTGTTCGTAACCGTGTGCGGTGCCCCCCTCCACAGTTACACACCTCGGTCATATCGTCGTAGTGCTTAGGCGAAGCCCTGCACCGGTAACTTCATCATCACTGTCGCCATGCCGTCGTGCTAACAGAACTCTCCCTCGGCCTCAACTGGATCAAGAGATCGAGGGACGTCATCGAGCTGAACGTGTGCTGAACACGGAGGTGCCGTATGTTCGGTGCTTGGATTGGCTGGATCGTGAAGAGGTTTGACTACATCAACCGTGTTACTAAACGCTCCCGCTTTTGGTCTACGAGGGTACGTGGACACACTCTCCCCGCTCTTTGCTATGCTTCTCCTAGATAGATCTTCCATGATCGTAGGATCTTTTTTGAAATACTACGTTCCCCAAACAGTGGCATCTGAGCCAAGTCCATGCATAGATGTTATATGCACGAGTAGAACACAAAGAGTCGTGGGCGATAATAGTCATACTGCTTACCAGCAACGTCTTACTTTGATTCAGCAGTATTGTTGGATGAAGCGGCCCGGACCGACATTACATGACCACGTCCATGAGACTGGTCCTACCGACGTGCACTACTAGGGAAAAGCCTATACACAGAATCTTATCTGCAGCGCGCTTCAAAATACCACGCTACTGCTACTTAGCAGCAGCGCGTGTCTGCCAAACGCGCTACTGACTTGGAAGTAGCAGTAGCGCGTTTGAGGCATACAGCACTACTGCTATAGTTGCCATGACCTTGGCCCCCCGCTAGCTATAGCGATGGCGCATTATATCAGAGAGCGCCATCGCTACTTGCGTTAGCTGTAGCGCTTTTGCCAAACGCGCTACAACTATCCCTACCTTATCCCCACAGAGGACCGCCCTTCACACTCACACTCTCACTCGCCGCGACAACCGTCGTCGTCGTCGCCGCCGCCGCCGTTCGTCCGCCGCCGAGGTACTCCCCTCCTTCCGTCCCTCCTCCATCCTCCTCGCACATCCTCCCCTCCGCCTGCGGCCGCCCCTCCCTCCTCCGCCGCTGCCCTCCTCCATCCATCATGCCGCCCATCCTCCTCCTCCATGGCAGCCCGCCTCCCACCGCCCTCGACGCCCGCCCTAGCTACCTCTCCGTCACCGCCACCCCTGCCACTAGTTAGTACTAGATTTAGTAGTAGATGTTAATTTAGGGTTAGCTAGTACTAGATGTTAATTTAGTAGTAGTAGATGTTAATTTAGCTTAGTTAGTACTAGATTTTTAGTAGTAGTAGTGGTAGTTGAACTACTTTAGTTGTAGTTGAACTAGTTTAGTAAGTAAATTAATAAACTAGTTGAACTAGTTGAATTAACAGAACTAATCTATTTTTAGTAAGATAATTAATATAACTAGTTGAACTACTTTATTTTTAGAAACAACTAGTTTTTTTCTATTTATAGTAAGTTTATATTTAGTAAGAACTAGTTGAATTAATAAAACTAGTTGAACATGTTTTGTTGCTAGTGATAACTTGTATGGTTTCAGGTGACCTCCGTCGTCCCCGTCACCGACCCCCTCCGACAACCCCGCCGTCATCCCAGTCATCGACGTACCCCCTCCGACATCGAGGTGAGACCAGCCAAATATCCTTGTATATTTTGTGTTGTTGCTCAAATAGGATATGTGGTTGCCCAAGTGGTCGTTCATGTTCAGTTTACATCTCCGAGTGGCCTATGTTTTGTCGGAGTGTTGATTAATTTCCGTTCCGCAAATTTCAGCGCCGATATGTCCTTTTTAGCAAAGGTCATGCCGGATTTTGTCGTGAATTCGACATGACTTGTGCTAGAATATGTACAAGTTTAATCTTTGAATTATGATTGTAGGAAATGTCGTACTCGGACGACGACGGTCTCCGGGGAGTGTAGCTGGTGCCACGACGATCGAGGTATGTGCGACAGGTTCGTTCGCTCGACGACGATCGCCGCTTCAGCATTAAGCTCGAGGAGACCTGCGATGTTCATACGATGCACGCAGCGACAATAGTTTTTTTCTCCATTAAGCATGACTTCAACTATTTCAACGCCTAATTTTCATATTTTACAATTCGACTAGCTTATCCCATGCCATGCAAGACGCTATGTCTTGGAGAGGATGGGTTTGAAGACCATGAAAATTTTGAAACAAAGAAAATACACCTAAGGACCCATCATGATATGGATTTTGAAGTAAATCTGTATAATGCTCAGAGCGTAACCCATTTTGGTTGCCAAAATTGGGAAGCACTTTGCAAAATGTATGGTTTTGATGAGGGTATGATTATCACCATGGATCTTGGTGATCCTGACAGCGAGGAAGACAATATGGACATTTGGGTCCTTGTTGATACGCTGCCGATTGTACCGCTATGTGAGTTTATCAAACATAGTTATTAACTAATTTATATTCTTTATTTCAAAATAGTTGATAGCTTATTTCCATTGACAGCTTATTTTGATTCTTCAAAGACTGTGCGGAAGATGGTAGATAAAACCCACTACAATCAAGGCACCCAATTAACATATAAGGAGAAAAATCATCGATCGCATTTTGTACTCTTCTTGAGAATTACAATGCCTATTATCGAACTCCTCCAAATTATGGTGAATACGTGCCACTAGTGCATGTGTTGAACAACGATAACTTCTCTGGAGATACCTGGTAAGATTTTTTACTATTACGACATTCGTGCATTTTTGCATACTTCTAAAACTAGTACATCATTGCTAACTACAAAGTTATTATTATGTTTTTCAACAGAAACTCCCGATGGATTGTGTGCCTCATCCGATGTGTCTGCATGGTCGCCTCTCGATTCGAACATACTGCGAGTAAATCTAGGAGCTCACCTGCATATCGGATTTCTAAAACCGTGAACACATGATCATCGAGAATGGAAGAAATGTATGGACATTCGCAAGGAGGTTCTTGGAAGTAACATTCAGCGAAAGGCAAGAATGGGAGACAGGCTAATCTCCATTCTCCATAATTGAGAGTCAGGGGCTATCTTGTTTTTTGTTATTTTACCTTAGAAAATGTAGTACGTCTTAATCGAATGTAATAGGTCCTATGAGGTACAATATGTTTATTATATGGTAATGTGTTAGCATTGATAATGATGATCTTGAGGAGGTGTTATGTGATGTCAATGATGAAAACGATGATATTGAGGAGGTGTTATATGACAATGATGTATTATGATGCTAAGTTGTTAATGATATGATGATGATGATGATATTATTATATCATTGGGTGAAAGAACCGCGGATTAGTTTCAAGTGGATGGACATCCACTTGAAACTAGTCCACGGTTCTTTCACCCCATGATGTAATAACTCATTATGATGTAAAAACAATCTCTAAATTCCTGTTGTATGAAAACGTGTGTAAAGGTGTATGAATACAACATGAAATAGAAAAGAAATAAAATACTAAATAGTAGTAGTAGCGCGGGTTAGGAGAAGCGCTACTACTAATTAACAGTAGCGATGTTATAAAGAACCGCTGCTAGTAAGTCAATTTAGCAGTAGCGTGCGTCAAGCCGCGCTATTGCTAAGCATTAGCTGTAGCGCCTTATCAGTAGCGCTTGTGCCCACGCTACTGATAGGCCCAAAACCCGCGCTGCTGCTAGGCTTTTCCCTAGTAGTGGTGCTTTACACACAGGTGGCTAGCGGGTGTCAGTTTCTCCAACTTTAGCTGAATCGAGTTTGACTACGCCTGGTCCTTGTTGAAGGTTAAAACAACACACTTGACGAAAAATCGTTGTGGTTTTGGTGCGTAGGTAAGAACAGTTCTTGCTAGAAGCCCGTAGCAGCCATGTAAAACTTGCAACAACAAAGTAGAGGACGTCTAACTTGTTTTTGCAGGGCTTGTTGTGATGTGATATGGTCAAGACGTGATGAGATATAAATTGTTGTTTGAGATGATCATGTTTTGTAACCATTATCGGCAACTGGCAGATCCCTTATGGTTGTCGCTTTATTGTATGAAATGCAATCGCCATGTAATTGTTTTACTTTATCACTAAGCGGTAGAGATAGTCGTAGAAGCAATAGTTGGCGAGATGACAACGATGCTTCGATGGAGATCAAGGTGTCAAGCCGGTGACAATGGAGATCATGACGGTGCTTTGGAGATGGAGATCAAAGGCACAAGATGATGATGACCATATCATGTCACATATTTTGATTGCATGTGATGTTTATCCTTTATGCATCTTATTTTGCTTAGTACGGCGGTGGCACTATAAGATGATCCCTCACTAAATTTCAAGGTATAAGTGTTCTCCCTGAGTATGCACTGTTGCGACAGTTCGTCGTGCCGAGACACCACGTGATGATCGGGTGTGATAAGCTCTACGTTCACATACAATGGGTGCAAGCCAGTTTTGCACACGCAGAATACTCGAGTTAAACTTGACGAGCCTAGCATATGCAGATATGGCCTCAGAACACTGAGACCGAAGGGTTGAACGTGAATCATATAGTAGATATGATTAACATAGTGATGTTCACCATTGAAAACTACTCCATTTCACGTGATGATCGGACATGGTTTAGTTGATATGGATCACATGACTATTTAGATGACTAGAGGGATGTCTATCTAATTGGGAGTTCTTAAGTAATATGATTAATTGAACTTTAATTTATCATGAACTTAGTCCTGATAGTATTTGCATAACTATGTTGTAGATCAATAGTTCGTGATGTAGCTCCCCGTTTATTTTGGATATGTTCCTAGAGAAAAATAAGTTGAAAGATGATAGTAGCAATGATGCGGACTTGGTCCGTCATCTAATTATTATGTCCTTGATGCACCGCTAGGTGACAGACCTATTGGAGGAGCAGATGCAGACGTTATGAACATTTGACAAGCTCGGTGTGATGACTACTTGATAGTTTAGTGCACCATACTTTACGGCTTAGAACCGGGACTTCAAAAATGTTTTGAACGACATGGAGCATATGAGATGTTCCAAGAGTTGAAATTGGTATTTCAGACTCATGCCCGTGTTAATAGGTATGAGACCTCTGACAAAGTACTTTGCCTACAAGATGGAGGAGAATAGCTCAGCTAGTGAGCATGTGCTCAGAATGTCTAAGTACTGGAATCACTTGAATCAAGTGGGAGTTAATCTTCCAGATAATATAGTGATTGACAGAATTCTCTAGTCACTATCACCGAGTTACAAGAACTTCATGATGAACTATAATATGCAAGGGATAACGGAAACAATTCCCAAGCTCTTCGCGATGCTGAAATCGGCAAAGGTAGAAATCAAGAAAAAGCATCAAGTGTTGATGGTTGACAAGACCACTAGTTTCAAGTAAAAGGGCAAGGAAAAGAAAGGGAACTTCAACAAGAAGGCAAGCAAGTTGCCACTCCCGTGAAAAAGCCCAAAGCTAGACCTAACCCTAGAACTGAGTGCTTCTACTACAAAGGGAATGGTCACTGGAAGTGGAACTACCCCAAATACTTGGCGGATAAGAAGGATGGCAAAGTGAATAAAAGAATATTTGATATACATGTTATTGATGTGTACTTTACTAGTGTTTATAGCAACCCCTTGGTATTTGATACTGGTTCAGTTGCTAAGAGTAGTAACTCGAAACAGGAGTAGCAAAATAGACAGAGACTAGTTAAGGGCGAGGTGATGATGTGTGTTGGAAGTGATTTGAAGGTTGATAAGATCACCATCACACGCTCCCTTTACCTTCGGGATTAGTGTTGAACCTAAAATAAATGTTATTTGGTGTTTGCGTTGAGCATGAATATGATTGGATCATGTTTTTTGCAATAAGGTTATTCATTTAAGTCAAACAATAATTGTTGTTCTATTACATGAAAAAAACTTCTATGGTCATACACTTAATATAAATGGTTTATTGAATCTCGACCATAGTGATACACATATTCATAATATTGATGCCAAAAGATGCAAATTTGATAATGATAGTGCAACATACTTGTGGCACTGCCGTTTTGGTCATATTGGTGTAAGGCGCATGAAGAAACTCCATGCGGACGGACTTTTGGAATGACTTGATTATGAATCATTTGATGCTTGCGAACCATGCCTCATGGGCAAGATGACTAATACTCCATTCTCCGGAACAATGGAGCGAGCCACTGACTTGTTGGAAATAATACATACCAATGTATGCGGTCCGATGAGTGTTGAGGCTTGCGGCGGGTATCGTTATTTTCTGACCTTCACAGACGAGTTGAGCAGATATGGGTATATCTACTTGATGAAGCACAAGTCTGAAACATTTGAAAAGTTCAAAGAATTTCAGAGTGAAGTGGAGAATCATCGTAACAAGAAAATAAAGTTTCTACTATCTGATCGCAGAGGCGAATATTTGAGTTACGAGTTTGGCCTTCAATTAAAACAATGTGGTATAGTTTCACAAACTCATGCCACCTGGAACACCACAGCATAATGGTCTGTCCAAACGTCGTAACCGTACTTTATTAGATATGGTGCGATCTATGATGTCTCTTACCGATTTACCAATATCATTTTGGGGTTATGCATTAGAGACAACTGCATTCACGTTAAATAGGGCACCATCTAAATCCGTTGAGATAACATCATATGAACTATGGTTTGGCAAGAAACCTAAGCCGTCGTTTCTTAAAGTTTGGGGTTGAGATGCTTATGTGAATAAGCTTCAGCCTGATAAGCTCGAACCCAAATTGAAGAAGTGCGTCTCCATAGGATACCCAAAAGAAACTGTTGGGTACACCTTCTATTACAGATCCAAAGGTAAGATCTTTGTTGCTAAGAATAGATCCTGTCTAGAGAAGAAGTTTCTCTCGAAAGAAGTGAGTGGGAGGAAATTAGAACTTGATGAGGTAATTGTACCTTCTCTCAAATTCGAAAGTAGCTCATCGCAAAAAACCGTCCTGTGATGCCTGCACCAACTAGTTAGAAAGCTAATGATAATGATCATGAAACTTCGGATCAAGTTACTACCAAACCACGTAGGTCAACCAGAGCACGTTCCGCACCAGAGTGGTATGGTAATCCTGTTCTGGAGGTCATGTTACTTGACCATGCACTAGTAGAAAAAGGACCTAATGTGAGACACATTAGTGCCGGTTCGATTTTGGCCCGGTACTAATGGTACCATTAGTGCCGGTTCGAACGGCTATGCATTAATGCTGGTTCGTTTTGAACCTTTAGTACCGGTTCGTGCCACGAACCGGTAGTAAAGGGGTGGTGGCAGGCTGGCGTCAGGCCGGGGCCCCGCGATCACCTTTAGTACCGGTTCGTGGCACAAACCGGTACTAAAGGGCTAACCTTTAGTACCGGTTCGTGCCATGAACCGGTACTAAAGGGGTTTGACCTATAGTACCAGTTCGTGGCACAAATCGGTACTAAAGGGCCATTTTCAAACTCTACCCCTCCCCCCCTGTGTATCGCCATTTCAGTTTTGAAAAATACAAAAGAAAATGATAAAAAATTCAAAAAAATAAAATTCTTCGAGATGTAGTTATATTACTACATCTACTACTTAGGAAAATTAAAAAACTTAAATTTGGACATATTTTGTAAAAAGTGTAGGGAAAATGTAAAACGGCTATAACTTTTGCATACGATGTGGGAAAAAAATGTATAATATATCAACAAATTCAGCATGAAAATCCATATTTGGACATATTTCTGTTAGTCGATTTCCTCGCCGAACTCTTTCCAAAGTTCGTTCAAGCACTCACTGAAAATGCCGCGACGAAGCCGCCGGTTCTCCTTAACGGAGTCAGACAGCTGGGCACGAACATCCTTTAGTTCCTCACCCAGCTGGGTGTTGGCATCTTGGAGGTTATTTTTCTCCTGCCGCACCCTTGTAAGCACGTTCTCGCCGGCCTTTAACCGGCGTAGGAGCTGCTGCCTGTCCGGATCTACTCCGGCGCCATCTGCAATATTATTGGCAGACTTACACACATGCCGCGCTCCATAAAATTGCTTATCTTTATGAAGTATATATTAGCAGAGGGGGTCTTTGTGGATTCCCCTGTAGAGGCTAGTGCGGCCTCGAATTGGGCCTTGCACTCTTCAAGCTCCTGGGACAGACGGGTATTCTTTTCTGTAAGATCCTGCATTTCAAATGATCCTTAAATCAGTTATTCTTGAGCGGCACGGAGGTGCACTTCTCCCGAATTAAAGGCGTTCAATGCCTCTTGGGAGAAACATGCGTCACGAAGAACTGTCACGGACAGCCTATGGTTCATGGCGCTCTCCACCTCAGATTTAGTGGCGGACAATCTGTCGGCATCCTCCGTCGGAGGAGCACCCGACGCGTACCTTGTGTTCGCCTCCCCTTCTGGACCCGGCGCTGGAGCCTGGCTAGCGGAGGCACGATTGGCAACCTCTCCGGACACAGTCCAGCGAGCGCTCTTCTTCCTGAAAGAATCACGAGCGTTAGTATGCCTCCCAGGAATCTTTCCTTGAAACTCGGTGGCGCACCATACCGTTGCGGCGATGTTTCGATACGGGCCGCACTTCTCTTCAGCCTGCGGGGCCGAGCTACGCCTTGTTGGACAACCGATGTGGGATCGGCTTCCCGCCTCATAGGCGCCCCCTGCAAGACATCGTTGTTGTGCGGTAATTAGAAATAAGCGTGGAGGGGATATGGTATCGGGACTTCGGTCACAGTTACCTCGGAGGCCGGAAATATTCTGGGGTAGTCAGCCGTGATGGCGACCAAAGCATTATCGATGCTAAGTTGGTGGAACACCCCGTCGATCAGCTCCACCTTTATGTCCGGATCCTCTTCGGAGGCCGGATCGAGGGACCGTTCTGGATCCTCGGGTTGTGGAGGCGGGCTGTGTATATCTTTCACGTCCCGGCGCAGTTCCTGCGTCGAAATCACAAAATGAGATACTTGACTATGGGAATATGGATCGTATAGGCAAAAAGAAAAAATGTCCGCTCACCCAGCTTCGAGGGTTGTTCATGGAAAATCCGTTCAACGGACTGGCGCGGAGGAAATCCTCCTCCTACCCCTTGTACAGAGCGGACAAGCTCTTCACCAGATCAGCGACCGATCGTGGCCCTTTACGGCCATGACGGGTGGCGTCATCCTCCCCGCTGAAATCCCACATGGGGTGGCCCCTGTACTGAAGCGGCTGCACCCCCCGCATAATGCATGTAGCCATGACTCCAATCATAGTCAGTCCGGAGTGAGCTAATAACCTTATCCGGCTCATCAGGTAAAGAACATCCCTGTCATTTTCCCTCTAAGGGCTCCGCGGGCGCCAGCTCAGGCGTTTCTTCAAAGGAGCATTGCTAAATTCCGGGAGGCCGATCCGAACAGGATCCGGCAGCGGGACGTCTTCCATATAAAACCATTCCGAGGGCCAGTCTTTGGACGTCTTCTTTGGGGTTCCGGATAGGGATCCGGTCCTGGCAATGCGCCACAGTTCGGCTCCGCCCACTTGATATATTGACCCCTCGTGAGAACGGGGCACAAGGCAGAATAATCTCTTCCACAGCGTGAAATGGGCCTCAATGCCCAAAAACAGCTGGCAAAAGGCCACGAAGACCATGATATGCAAGATGGAGGCAGGCGTAAGGTTGTGCAGCTGGAGGTGTAGAACTCCAGAAGCCTCCGGAGAAACGGATGGATTGGAAATCCGAGTCCTCTTATTAAATAAGGGACGAAGCATACCCGCTCTCCTTTGGAAGGATCAGGGACGCTCTCCGCCTACTTTCCGCCCTTATAGGTGGCAAGTCCGGCTCGAACCGGAACCATGAAGGCCGGGGAAAGGAATCCCTTGGTTTGGAGCACCACCAACTCGCTGTGCGAGACTGAACATCTCCCCCAATCTCCTGGTTGAGGGCTGGGAGCGCGAGAGGAGGAGCCGCGTCGACTGTCCATGATGGAGTCGATTTTTGTCTAAGGCGCTCCGATGAATGCTCGCGGGGGGAGGATGGTGTGATTCGGATCTAGATCCCCGTCTCTTTTATAGGCGGCACATTTGCGCAGCCAAGGGGCTAAATGTAAAAATATCCTGACTTTTCACATTCAGTCAACACGTGGAAGATGGCCGTTATTGGGCGTGGAAGCCAAGGAGCGTGATTATTACGAAGCCGGACACTATTAAACACAGGATTTGGAGAAGAACCCGTCTTGTAATGCCTAAGACAATTAACGCGCCGGACTCGTCAATATTGAAGCCTGGTTCGAGGGCTACTGAGGGAGTCCCGGACTAGGGGGTGTCTGGATAGCCGAACTATCACCGTTGGCCGGACTCCTGGACTATGAAGATACAAGACTGAAGACTTCGTCCCGTGTCCAGATAGGACTTTCCTTGGCATGGAAGGCAAGCTTGGCGATACGGATATGTAGATCTCCTACCATTGTAACTGACTCTGTGTAACCCTAACCCTATTCGGTGCCTATATAAACCGAAGGGTTTTAGTCCGTAGGACGAACAACAATCATACCATAGGCTAGCTTCTAGGGTTTAGCCTCTCTGATCTCGTGGTAGATCTACTCTTGTACTACCCATATCATCAATATTAATCAAGCAGGAGTAGGGTTTTACCTCCATCGAGAGGGCCCGAACCTGGGTAAAAACATCTTGTCCCTTGTCTACTGTTACCATCCGCCTAGACGCACAGTTCGGGACCCCCTACCCGAGATCCGCCGGTTTTGACACGGACAATGACCTTCCATAAAAATAGGACATATAGATCTAGAGAGTTTTCCCGGAATTAGCTGAAACGCAAATAAATCGACATTTCGGCAAAACATAGGCAACTCACAAGCATAATCGGCGTCAACTCATGCCACACACACAATTTCCATCATATCGGCCAATTATCATATCGCACACACATACACATATTTCCATTCTTGCAAAAGCATGAATTTTTAATCACACCTATCTCGAGATCGAGCACACTGTGGAGATGATGATGTAATAGGGAGATAAAAAGTGGACAAAGCTCTTCTTGACAAAGCTAGATCTAGTTAGGGGGCACATAGGTCACTTCACTAAATGCTACATCTACTTAGCTAGCTAATTTGGGAGGAGACAACTTCAACTAGTGGAGGGGGAAGGAAAAAGAGAAAGGAGATGCATTAATGGAGGCGGTGTAGTTAGCTAGGAGTAATAAAGAGAGAGAAAGGTAGGTAGAAGAGGGAGAGTACACTAGTAGAAAAAGGGTCATACGTGAAGCCCAATAGTGCCGGTTTGTATTAGAGCCGGCACTAATGTATACAATAGCACCGGTTCGTGGCAGCGATCAATAGCACCGGTTCGTGGCGAACCTTTAGTACCGGTTCATGCCACGAACCGGTACTAAAGGGGTTGTGTCAGTCTGCGGTCAGGCTATGGCCCCACCATCACCATTTAGTGCCGGTTCGTACCACGAACCGGTACTAATGAGGTTATGGCAAGCTGTTTTTAGTACCACCTCGCTCCCCTAACAAGCCTTTTACCACCTTAAATATGTTATTTCTCAAACTATCACAAGCACTTGGTCTTCATTGAACTCTATGTGTAGAATTTGTGGCCGCAATATGAGTCTTCATCGGTTTATAAATCGTTGATGACTCATATTGACAATTCAGATTGTACACACAAAGATCATTGATGATCAAAGTATTTTTGATGTTATAAGATCATATTGACAGTTTAGACTCTAAAGAAATATAAGATCGTGATGTAAATGCTCTTATGTTTTTTGCGTTCAGTATGAACCATTCAAAGCGACGCCATCAACTTTCAACCATTTCTGCCTTCATTTCCTATTTTTCATGCATTCAATTATTTGTTTTGAGAACTAAATGACCTGAAAATTGAAAAGCACTACAAATGAACACTAAAAAAGTTGAAACTTGGCATGGTATCATCATTTCACCCACATAGATTGTTCAAAAAAGTAGAGAAGGTTACGGCAAAAACTGGATGCACTTCATTTACAAACTGGACAATCTATTTCAAGTATTCAGGTTTCGATTTAAATTAAACTCATCATTACAAAGGCATTTCATTTTTTTAAACTTATTACAACTCCAGACTTTTTGTGCATTCAGTATGCATCATTCAAAGCGACGCCATCAACTTTCAACCATTTCTGCCTTCATTTGATATTTTTCATGCATTTAATGATTTGTTTTGAGCTAAATGACACTAATTAAATTTTGTGCAGGCAGCGCACCACCTTTAGTACCGGTTGGTGGCTCCAACCGATACTAAAGGGTAAGCTGTTTTTTAGTCCCACCTTGCCAAGAGAGAGGGAGTAGGAGCGGTTTATAAGCCCTGGGTGCAGAGACAATGATGAAGAGGCTCAATGCTCACATTGCTTAGCTTCAAGCCTTTAGGAATATGGTAGATTGCACGACTACAGCAGCGGCAGCTTTACACTATTCCAAAAGGCTTGAAGCAAATTAACGAGCATTGCACCTCTTTTTTATTTTTAATAACTTATTACAACTCCGGACTTCTTCTGTTATGGCAAAAGGAAGGAGGAGAAGAAGAAGAGGAAGAAGAAGAAGAGGAAGAGGAAGAAGAGGAAGAAGAAGAAGAAGAAGAAGCAGAAGGAGGAGAAGAAGAAGAAGAAGAGGAAGAAGAAGAAGAAGAAGAAGAGGAGGAGGAGGAAGAAGGAGAAGAGGAAGAAGAAGGAGAAGAAGAAGAAGAAGAGGAAGAAGAAGGAGGAGGAAGAAGAAGGAGAATAATAATAATAATAATAATAATAATAATAATAATAATAATAATAATAATAATAATAATAATAATAATAATAATAATAATAATAATAATAATAATAATAATAATAAGAAGAAGAAGAAGAAGAAGGAGAAGGAGAATGAGAATGAGAAGAAGAATAAGAAGAGGAAGAGGAAGAAGAAGAAGAAGAAGAAGAAGAAGAAGAAGAAGAAGTAGAAGGAGAAGGAGAAGAAGAATAAGAAGAGGAAGAAGAAGAAGAACAAGAAGAAAATAAAGCAGAAAAGAGATAACTATATAAAAAATTACTCAAAAATATATAGAAGAAAATAAATAATGCGAGAAAAGAAAAAAACTAATATAAAGCAAAATTATTCACAAAGAAACTAAATACGGCAAAAAAACTACTCAGAAATAAATAGAAGAAAAAATAAAGCGAAAAGAAATAACTATATAAAAAAATTACTCAAAAATAAATAGAAGAAAATATATAATGCAGAAAAGAAAAAAAATAAAAAAAATATTGGGGCGCTGCTCGGTGGGCCTACAAGATAAATAATGCAGAAAAGAAATATCTATACAAAAAATTACTCAAAAATAAAAAGAAGAAAATAAATAATGCAGAAAAGAAAAAAATTTAAAAAAAATGTTGGGGCGCTGCCCGGTGGGCCTACAAGACCTAGGCTATGCAAATGCAGGCCCAGACGGTCCAGGAGGCTCACCGGGCAGCGCGCCATAATTAGGCCCAGAAGCCTGATATAGAGAGGAGCTCGAAAGGGCAGCCGCGGCTGGGTTTATAAACCAGTGCGGCTGCCCTTCGCTCGGCGAGGTGGGACTAAACATAGCGCACTGCGGTGGCAGCGCACGGCCTTTAGTACCGGTTGGTGGCTCCAACCGGTACTAATGTGTGCCCTTTAGTACCGGTTGGAGCCACCAACCGGTACTAAAGGTCCTTGTTTCCCGCCGCTTGGGCTGGCCAAAATTGGCCTTTAGTACCGGTTCGTGTTTCAAACCGGTACTAAAGGCTCCTCCTATATATACTACACTTACGAAAAATCAGTTATCGTCGTCACTTCGTTCCACGTTTCTCGCGCGAGAGAGTCTCTCGCTCAATCTCGCCGACGCCACCGCGCGCGCCGCCGCCGCCTCGCCACCCCGCCGCCCGTCGTCGTCGCCGCCGCCGCCGCCGTCGTCGTCGCCGCCCTCGCCGCCCATCGCCGCGCTGCCGTCGTCGTCGCTGCCCCCGCCGCCGTCGTCGCCGCCCAACCCTTGCCGCCGTCGTCGCCGCCTTGACCGCCCGTCGTCGCCGCCCGCCGCCGTCGTCGTCGCCGCGCCACCACACGACGCTATATACGTACACACGCATACGTATACACGTACACATGCACACACACACACATACACACACACACGCATACACACAGACACGTACACACAAACACACACACATACACACACACGTATATACACACACACACACACACACACACATTTTTTACTTATTTTCTGTTTTCTATATATAATGTTTAGATGAATTAGAACTATATATCTAGTTTATTTTTAGTAAATATAATGCTTAGTTGAACTAGTCGAATTAATATGTAGATCAACTAGTTTATTTTTAGAAGATGCTTAATTAGTTGAACTTGTTGAATTAATATATAGAACTAGTTTATTTTAGAAGATGCTTAATTAGTTGAACTTGTTGAATTAATATATAGAACTAGTTTATTTTTAGTAAATGCTTAATTAGTTGAACTAGTTGAATTAATATAACTAGTTTATTTTTAGTAAATGCTTAGTTGAACTAGTTGAATTAATAGATTTTTCTGTTAATAGATTTTTTTCTGTTAATAGATTTTTTTCTGTTAATAGATTTTTTGGTGATATTATTATTGAATATGCATGTTTGGTGATATTATTGTTAATAGATTTTTTGGGTGATATTTAGATTGTGTAATTAATTTTGTTCATAGAATTTTAATGATTTTTTGTTCATAGTATTTAGAAAAAGGAAAAAAGAAGAAGTAGTTTATATATAGTTGAACTAGCTAGTTGATTTAATAAACTAATTTATTTTACTATATATAGAAGTAGTTTGTTTTAGTAAGTACTACTTATTTATTTATAGTAAGTGCTTAGTAGTTGAACTAGATAGTTGACTTAATTAATAAAACTAAATTATGAGCGTAGGCGGAAATGTCGTACTCATCGGACGACGAAAACCGCCCGGGGGAGTGCGACTGGTGCCACGACGACCGAGGTATGTGCGACAGGTTCATTGAGCTGGACGAAGATCGGCGCTTCAGCATTAAGATCGAGGAGACGTGCGATGTTCATCTGATGCATAGCAGCGACAATAGTTTTTTTCGTAATTAAGCACGACTTCAACTATTTTAACGTGTATTTTTCATCTTTTCCAATTCGACTAGGTTATCCCATGCTTTGCAAGACGCTCTGTCTTGGAGAGGATGGGTTTTGAAGACCATGAAAATTTCGAAACCAAAAAAATTATCCTAAGTACCGAACATGGTGTGGATTTTCAAGTAAAGCTGTACAATGCTCAGAGTGTAACCCATTTTGGTTGCAAAAATTGGGATGCATTTTGCAAGATGTATGGTCTTGATGAGGGTATGGTTGTCACCATGGATCTTGGTGATCTTACAATCGAGCAAGAGACACCTTCGATTTGTGTCTTTGTGGATACACCTCCAGTTCTTCCCTCATGTGAGCTAAACATAGTTATTAAGTAATTTATATTGTTTATTTCAAAATATAATGTTGACAACTTATCTCCATTGACAGCTTATTTTCATTATTCAAAGAATGTGCGGAAGATGGTAGACAGAACGTACTACACTGAAGGCTGCGAATTAACTTATCAGGAGAAAAATCATCTGATCGGATTTTGTACTGATCTTGAGAATTACAATATCTACAATCAAACTCCTCAACATTATGGTCAATACGTGCCACTAGTGCACGTGTTGAACTACGGTAACTACCATGGAGATACCCTGGTAAGATTATTTTTTACTATTACAACATCCGTGCATCTTTTTGCACACTTCTAAAACTAGTACATCATTGCTAACTACAAAGTTATTATTATGTTTTTCAACAGATAATCCCGAATGATTGTGTGCCTCATCTGATGTATACGCGTGGTAGCCTTCATGTTTTGAACATATGACCAGGTCGTCCTACAAATCTCAACTGTCCATACCGGGTTTCTAAAAGAAGTGGAGACATAACAATCAGAGAATGGAAAAAATGTATGGACAGTCGTAAGGAGCTTCTTGGAAGCAATAAGCAGCGAAAGGCAAGAATTGGAGACAGGATGATCGCCATTCTTCATAATGGAGAGTCAGGGTCTATATTGTTTTATACTATTTTACCTTAAGGGTGTTTTGGTCCTACGATCATCGATGATCATGTGCTAAGAACAATTATGTAGGGTTGGGTTCGATGACTATATATGAGGATGATGATCGTATGACTTATTATTAATAACGAGTAGAAGTTGTATGATGATGCATGATTAGTAGGACTTGTTATTATATATATATATGATGATGTAATGATGCAAAGCATGCATGAGCATGTTATATCTGCGGGTGCAATGAACATAGCAGCAGCATTGATAAACAAAGCATGCATGATGTATGATGCATAACGTGTACAATGTGTAGTATCTTAAAATACCAGCAAACGAAAAAAATTTAAAATGGAAACACAAAATTAAATGAATAACAAACCATAAAACTAAAAACCCACCAAACCTTATAGTACCGGTTGGTGTTACCAACCGGTACTAAAGGGCTCCAGGCCCCCGGAGCTGGCTCGTGCCACGTGGTTGCCCTTTAGCACCGGTTCGTGCTGAACCGGTACTAAAGGGGGGGCCTTTAGTGACCACAAATTAGTGCCGGTTATATAACCGGCACTATAGGGCCTTACGAACCGGTGCTAATGCCCGGTTCTGCACTAGTGGTAATGGGGGAGAAGTATTGAGGAAGAAGCAAAGTGAGGGGGAGAGGAGGTGGGAGGTAGGGGAAAGTGAGGAAGAGAGGAGATGGGGGATGGGGAGGGGGGAGGGAAAAGGTGGTATTATGCTGCGTCTGAGCAATAGCGAGGGTGGTAAAGCGCGCTACTGCTAAGAACATAGCAGCAATGCGCTTCCTGCGCACGCGCTACAGCTAAGCAGGGCCCGCCATGTGGCCAGTTTCAAAATTAGCAGTAGCGACAAGGAAAAAAGCGTGCTACTGCTATTACTTTAGCAGTAGCGCGGGTCGCAGAAGCGCGCTGCTGCTAAAGCTAGGTTGGTGGGTACTGTCGGTCGCTTTTAGTAGCAGCGCGGTTCCGCTAGGCCGTGCTACTGCTAACTGAGTAGCAGTAGCGCTTGTTTTGAACCCACGCTACTGAAAGTTAGCAGTAGCGCCTCTTCTTGTAAGGCGCTGCTGCTAAGATTCTGAGTATAATGTTTTCCCTAGTAGTGCCTTACCCAAAACTTGAAAACTTCACAACACAAAACTAACAGAAAATCTCATAAGCTCCATTAGTATAAGAAAATAAATCACCACTTTTGGTACTGTTGTAAACTCATTCTTTATTTATATTGGTGTAATATCTATTGTATTCCAACTTCTCCATGGTTCATACACTACAGGAATCAGCTACTTTGCCATCTGCCAGCTCTTTGCCGTCAGCTAGCGGACGACAAAGAAGCTCTTTGCCATGAGCTACCCGAAAGCAGATGGCAAAGAACTGGCTGATGGCAAAGAAAGCCTTTGCCATCAGCCAGCTCTTTGCCGTCCGCTAGCTGACGGCAAAGATTCTTTGCCGTCCGCTAGCAGACGGCAAAGAGGGAGGGGGGCCCACTGAGGAGCTGGTTAAAAAATATTTAACGTCCCCCCGCTTTGCCGTCTGCCGCAGACGGCAAATATGAAGAAAAGCGGACGGCAAAGGAGGGCGGACGGCAAAGGCTACCCTAACTAACCTAACTATTGGCCGAGCCCCCTCCCCCGCCCGTTACTCATCTCTCTCCCTCGACCTCCTCCGCCCCCGCCCCCGTCCCAGCCGCCCGACACCGCCCCGCCTCGCCACCGCCACCGCCCCGCCGCCGTGCCGCCCGCCTCCCCCCCCCCCCCACCCACCGCCCCTACCGTCCCGCCCCCTGCCCCGCCCTCCCCCCGCCCGCCCCGCCCCTCGCCGTGCCGCCCTTCTTGCCCAGCCATCCCTTGCCCAGAGCCCGCGCCCCACCACCACCCACCACGCCAGTGTCGCCCCTGCTCGGTGTGTTTTTTTCTTTTTCTTTTTTTGCTGTTTAATTCTTGTTTAATTGTTAGTGTTAGTGTTAGTGTTAGATTTAGTGTTAGAAAAGAAGAAAATTTAGTGTTAGTGTTAGAAAAAGAATATGTAGAAGAAAAGAAGAAGAAGTGGAAAAAGATGAAAAAGAAGAAAAGAAAAGAAGTAGAAAAAGATGAAAAAGAAGAAGAAGAAAAGAAGTAGAAGAAGTAGAAGAAGTAGAAGAAGAAGAATAGAAGAAAAGAAAAGAAGTCAAAGAAGTAGAAAAAAGATGAAAAAATAAGAAGAAGAAGAAAGGAAAAAAGAAGAAAGGAAAGAAGAAGAAGGATAGAAGAAGAAGAAGAAGAAGAAAGGAAAGAAGAAGAAAAAAGAAGAAGAAGAGAAGGAAAGAAGAAGAAGGATAGAAGGAAACACCCGACCATCGACCCGACACCCGACCACGACACCACACCCCGACACGACCCGACACCCCGACCCGACACCCGACCCGACACCACACCCGACACACAGACCACGACACCACACCCCGACACCCCAACCCCGACACGACACCCTAACCCCGAAACAGCACCCCGACACCGACATGACACCCCGACCCCCTAAACCTCCCGACAAGGTGCTGTTTGGCCTTCCAGAGGCCGACGGGGTTATATATTTGTGAATTATTAGTTAGGTCATATATTTTTCGATTTTGTTATGAAAAACATCATATATAATTGTGTTGATCGGGTAGATTTAAATGTGCAGTTGTTTCATCGCTGCGAGGTTTGGTGTTCGACGACCTCGCCGTGCGTTTGACGAGCTCTGCCCCTTCGTTCGTGGGTGAGCACAAATGACATGTCCTTCTCCCCCATTAATTATTTGCACAAATGACATGAAATTTGGTAGCTAGCTATATATGTGTCTTGAATCATCAGTATGCGTAACCAATATGTGTCTCCCGTTCGAAAGCGTCATAGTTATAAATATGCATGCATTTGCATATTTATAACCTTGATTCTTTCGAATTGTCCAACGCTATCCATGGACAGCCCGAGTATGTGTAGATTGGGTTCGTTTTCCCATATGCTTTGCTCCGGATCCGACGCATAAATTTCGTTAGTGCCTCCCCTGTTGTTCTCCGGGTACACATCCTCTCTATTTATTGCAGAGACGTGTATCAGGAGAACAGCGGGGAGGTGCTGCCGAAATTTTGCATTGGATCCGGAGCATAGCATATGGGAAAATGAACCCAATCTACACATACTCGGGTGGGATTAGGACCTATCATTACCTATTAGAGTGTAGGTTGCATGGACGTAATAAAATTGACAAAGTAGATCAACTGATAAATATATACATGGTGAATTATATATATAATTGTTGTGTGTCCAGTAGCTCTGAAAGTCAAGATGAGTGATCGTGCGTGGATGTATACCGGTCACACTGGTCAGAACAAATGGAGTGCTGAATGGTTCACAAAAACCAAGGGGTTTGTGCAAGCCGCATTTGCAAATGGCCAGAGGAAAACTTGGTGCCCCTGTTTCTGATGCAGCAATTGGGAAAAGAGGACAGAGGCTGAAATGGGTAAACACCTGCAGAAGAATGGTTTTACGCCCGATTATACGGTGTGGACATTTCATGGTGAGTCTGCCCAATGTGACCGAGCTGAGGTGGATCATCGTCGCACCGACGAGCATGGTACCGGGATGGAAAACATGGTGCAAGACTATGATGATGCTCGGGATTCGGACGAGGAGATGGAGGAATCTGCAAAGGCCTTCAATGAAATGTTGGAGTCTTCAAAACGTCCGCTCCACGAGCACACTGAGCTTTGTCAGTTGGATGCCATCTCACAAGTAATGGCTTTGAAGGCTCAGTTCAACTTGGGCAGAGAATGCTATGACGCAATTATGACAGTATTTGGATGCTTTCTACCCAAAGGCCATGTAATGCCTGCAAACCTGTACCAGTCGGACAAAATCCTCTGTGCACTGAAGATGCCCTATGAGAAGATACATGCCTGTGAGAAAGGATGTGCCTTATTTAGGCTTGACTATGCGGACTTGAACTATTGTCCCATTTGCAAGTGTTCCAGGTATATTGTGGTAGACAACGGTATGGGTGAGAAGACACAGACCAAAATCCCTGTTAGTGTTCTTCGGTATATGCCAATCGTACCAAGACTTCAACGTCTTTTCATGGTCGAAGAGACGGCCAGACAGATGACATGGCACAAAACAAGCAAAAGAACCGAACTAGATGCAGATGGGAAACTGATGATGGTACACACATTGGATGGTGTTGCATGGAAAAGGTTTGATGAATTACATGCTGACAAAGCGGCAGATCCGAGGCATCCTCGAGTCGGCATCAGCACCGATGGGTTCAGTGTGTTTGGTATGACGGCAGCCCAATACAATTGTTGGCCCGTATTTGTCTTTCCACGCAATCTCCCCCCGGACAGATTATGCAAAGAAAGAACATTTTCCTGACGTTGATAATTCCAGGGCCCAACTATCCGGGAAAAATATGAATGTGTACATGCAGCCGCTTAAGGACGAATTGCAAGAAGCCTGGGATAATGGGTTCAAGACATACGACGCCTATAGCAAATGAAACTTCATAATGCATGTCTGGTACATGTACTCGACGCATGACTTGCCGACGTATGCGCTATTCATTGGCTGGTGTGTGCATGGAAGGTTCCCGTGCCCCACATGCAAGGGAGCTCTTGAGTTTCGTTGGCTTCAGGCCGGTCGCAAGTTTTCTTGCTTCGACATGCATAGACAGTTCCTGGATCCTCGCCATAAGTTCAAGAAAGACAAGAAGAACTTCATCGAGGTAGAGTTGTAAAAACTCGCACCACCTGCATTGACAGCCAGCAGACCTGGATCGCTTAAATGCTCTCGAGCCAGATCCAGAGCGTCCAGGGTACTTCAAGGGGTATAATTCTGAGCACGCCTGGACTCACAAAACATGCTTATGGGATCTTCCTTACTTCAAAGACCTCCTTTGCCCACACAACATCGACGTGATGCACACTGAGAAGAATATCGCCGAGGCACTTTTTGGTACGTTGTTCGGCATAGATGGGAAGTCAAAGGATAATATAAGGCTAGAGTCG